>BPLQ01003277.1:0-712744 GCA_021605075.1 Caerostris darwini
AATAGAGGTAGTGAATTTGGTCTAATAAATAAAAATATTGTTACACTAAACAGAGTCTTCACTAAGGCACTGAAGAGGCTAAAATTATTCATCAACAAGGCAATCAAATCAATCAACTTTAAAACCTGTAGAGTGATATGAAACAAATGTATGTAACAAATGTATTTCTTTATTACGACTCGTAAGTCTAATACCAGTAACTGTGATGTGTTTAACACAAAAACAGCCAGTATCCCTTAAAATGTCTCTTCTATTGGACTCTTTATTAAAGATCTAAAACTAGTCTAGATATCTCTTTAAAATGCTCAACGTAGCAAGGTACTCCGTCAAATGCTCATCATTTCAAGGTACGCCGTCATATGCTCATCATAAAATAGCTAACAATATTAAATATCATGCTATGTTATCATGCTTTTAGGACTGCATACATATAAAAACACTAATAGGGCAGTATAAAATATTTTGAAATAGTTAAGTAACTCATTCATAATTAAGAGGTAATATATTCATTGTAAAATTGTATATGATATTAATTAAAAAGTGTTGCATTTTTTATGGTTTCCAGTCAGTTTAAGAAGAACAAGCACTTATCAAGTTAATTTTTTCAAATTATCCTAATTAAAAGCAATCTTATCCCGGACAGTTTTAAGAATACTAATAAAAGTAACAATATAAATAAAATAAAATAATAAATAAACATAATTTTTTTAACCATTACATTAAACACTTATTTTAAACCATTCACATATTATTTTCTTAATTTTTGAAGAAGGTTGTTTTCATCAAATTGCTTCAAAAAATTCAGGTTCTAGTTAAGTACTGTAAGTAATGAAATAAATTCCTAGTTATTTCACTTATCAACTGATCTCCCATACTTTTTGTTAATTCTTTTCTGATAGAGTAATTAATTACCAGGACAGTATTTTGTTTTTCTTAGGCCGTATGGACAATCTTCTTTTTGCCGCATCAGTGGTCATTCGCCACTGATGCGATTGAGTTGTAACAAAATAAGAATTACCTAAATTATACCAATGAAGGTTTGTTACTACATCCATAAAAGAGAAAAGAAATATATTGTTTTACACAAGAAAAACCCAAGAAAGGAAAAACATGGCAGCATCCTGTAACCTGATGACAATAATGTATGTTATTAAAGACAATTCTGTCTACCATTTAAGTTGTTTTAGTTAGATTGACCGTCAGTTACTCGTCTTCATCAGTTACTCACAAATCTGCATTTATCAGTCAATTCTTCAACTTTCCCGTTTTCTCTCCTTTTTCAAATCTATCTAGTTGACTAACGGCCCTATCAAGAGGCAACTTTTATATTTCTTTTACTTCAGCAAACAAATAAAGCAAGCAAACATCATTTTATTATCTTACCTGAAATTCATACTTCATTGGTTCTTATCTATGATGAACCAAACCAAATAATGCATTTGAACGACTCAAGATAAAAGTTGCGTGTCTGTAACGTTATAAACTAGTGTTTTAACTGGCAACACTCGTCATTTGCTCAATGCTTTGAGTCGCGAAAATTAGTCCGTGTGATAAGGAAACAAACTGATTTCAACCACGAAATATGAAAATTGACCGGATGTGAAAGTTCTATGTTACGCTATTGAACTTTTAGAAATTTAAAGAACTATTTTGTAAGATTTCATTATTATTTTAGATCTCAGTTTCATCTACAATTATTGGGGCCTGATGTCCAATTGGCTAGTGCTCTCGCTGTTATTGCTTCAGGTTCGAATCCTGGCGGGGGCATGGAAGTTATTTAGTGGTTCGGAATCCAAGTTAAACTGTAGACCTCGGTCTAATTAGCCTAAAAGTGTGCACAAAATGACCGTAGAGCGACAAACCAAATCTACAATTATTAAATCGAATTAATTCAACCTATTATGCTGAAATTCAATTTGCTTTTGTTTAATCATTCTTATAGTTAAGAATTTTTTTTATTTCATTTGACGAAAGAAAAACATAACATTTTCAGTTTTCATTCTAAGAATCAGCAAGAAATCGTGCCTAACAACAAAATGAAGGAATCACGGAGAAACATTTTATCATTTTTATTAAAAAAATTTGCGGAAAATGGAAGGGTTTCCCTATAGTGAATAGAATAAATAATACAAAATTTATTTGTTTCAAAATTTTCTTACAAATTAATTTTCTATTTAGTGGATAATTTGGTCAACTGTCTTATAATTAATAAACATCAAAGTATTAGGTTGTTTTTTTTCAAAATAAAATTTTTAAAACATCATCCAATTTAAATAAAATTATATTCTAAATATTAATGAAAGTAAAAGAATAGTTTGATGTCTAAAAGATGAATTTAAATTAAAGAATTTTTCGACATTATATCTATTATATCAACTTAAGAATTGCTTAATCATTTAGTTTCGATTTTTTTTCCTACCCAGACAATTGGGTAGTTTCAGACATTATAAGGAATAAGCCATTTTTTAAAAGTTCCTCTTATAATTAAATGTACATTTTCAGACAGTATATTTTCTTAGTTACTAATGAAAAGAGGAATAATAAAGTAAAGACAATATTAAAGGAATGCAACTTTATTTTTTCTATATGGCCTTTTGAAACCAAAATAAACTTTAACCAAACTATATAGATAAAATCGATGTCTTTTTGCCATTATTTTAACATCCCTTTCAATCACTTTAATGTCCTCGTGAACTTTTCATTGACGCTCAAGTTTTTAATGGAAAAAAATCGAGATGATATTTTAGGAAATGAACCAGTCAAGATATTCGAAAAATATTGCCAATAATATCCACATAAATACTGTCTTAATAATTTTCTAAAATCTTTTAAAACAATTTTTATATGCATGCTTCTTTCTCAATTACAATCATTGTAGAATCAAATTTTTCATCGGGTTTCTGGTTTGAAAATCAATGAAAATTTCTTTTTTCGATTTTGTATATGAAAGAGCTAAAAATTTCTCATACCGAAATTTTTGAAAGAACATTACCCAATTATTTTGGATTTTAGCAAATTTCTTTATCACGAAGAACATAACTGCACTTTAGGTTTATCATTTTACTTCTGCTTATCTTTTATAATCATAAATAAATTTTTTTTTTTTTTTTTTTTAATCAAAATAGATGTGTTCTTCATATTGAAGCACTCACAACAATACCTCAATTATTTTATTTTATGTATCCTTTTTAATTAATATCTTCCAGTTTAAATTTTTTCAATGTAAAGTATAAATTTTGCTTTTCAGTGTTATTACTAAAATTGAAATATGCTTGAAAATATAATCCGACATACATAAAACAAATTTTCGTAATCAGTATGAACTAAACAATAAAACGATAACACAAAAAATATCGGAAAAAAATCATGGCAGTCCTGTAATTCATCCACAACGTCAACCAATGTGTTGAATATTCGTTTTGCATGCTTGCCACTGAAATCTGAATGATATTTGCTTTCGTACTAAAAACTTTCAGCTTCATGGACTAAAAATATGTTACCATTCTATTCAATGCAATTCTTTTTCAGATATTTCAAGAATCTTTGAAAACAAAGCTATTTACATTTATGAGGATTGTAATGCTTGAGCTGTAGCAAGTACAATTGAAAACTAATGCATACATCACTTTTGCTGTTTGAAAACACGTAGATGAAATATAGGATATATATCTTCCATGTTGAAGATTTCTTCGCGTTTCAACCATTTCCCATATCCTTTTTGCACGATGCAGGAAACATGAATTATGTCTTATTTTGTTTCCTTTTTGGTTATAATGCGTAAAACTATTATTAGATAAACATGTATTGCCCTTACAAATAAAAGTTCACAACAATGAAAGTTGAAAAATGAAAAATGAAAAGAGACAAGTTAAGATTTCATTGTCCATCATTAGGAAGCATACAATTTCTCGTGTTACAAATAAAATATGTAGCTTAGAAATATATATAAAAATAATAGACCCAAAACTAAAATTAAGAATACTTATAATGACAAAAGGGAGTATTTTCAAGTAATATTGAATTTCAAATAAAAGTTAAATTTAGTTTAATTTACATGCAGTTGTAAAATTTTATTTTTTTTACATTTAAAATTTACATAGAACAGGAATGTATAGTGTATTTTGTAAACACAATTAATTCTTTTCATTTAAATTGCTTTTAAAACAATTTAATTTACATTTAAAAGAAAAATGTATATTTAAAAATTTTATTTTTTTTACATTTAAAATTTACATAGAACAGGAATGTATAGTGTATTTTGTAAACACAATTAATTCTTTTCATTTAAATTGCTTAGAAATTTAAAACAGAAAAGAAAAAATATTTAAAAATTTTATTTTTTTTACATTTAAAATTTACATAGAACAGGAATGTATAGTGTATTTTGTAAACACAATTAATTCTTTTCATTTAAATTGCTTAGAAATTTAAAACAGAAAAGAAAAAATATTTAAAAATTTTATTTTTTTGAAAAAAGCTTAAATAAAAATAAACAATTTGGAGGTATTATTGTTAATAAAAATGCATAAACATGCATTTTGATGCTTAAAAAAGAAATCGTATGATCAGCCAAAAAATTTAAATGTAACTAAATATACATGTCAAAACTAATTCATTAAAGCTATTAAATCTGTATGCACTATAGTGATGCTTTTATTCTTCAGATCATGAGTCCAAAGGCTCGAATCTAATTTAAAACCACCCATGTAAGTACAACGCAAGTACATCTTAAAAACATGTTGCGTAATTTTTAAGAGTTGGATATTAACGAAGGTTTCAATAAAACTATACCAATCATCATTAACTTATATCCCATTCTAAATCTAGGATAAGGATAAGCACTTATCAAAACACTTTCTATGAAATTAATAAGATTTTACCTTCATCAAATACACAAATAGACATGGAGTTTTTACACAGAAGAACAAGTGAACATTTCTGGATCATTGAACTCCAATATCCTTTCGCTATATGGAACATTTGGGCACGATATAATAAGTGAATAAAGAAGTAACTCGATATAACGGTCGATTTTCTAATGGTTATGTGACCTCTAAAGAAACTCACGCGACATATCCAGACGCTACTGTTTTTAAATCAAATTGAAGGCTATTTATATTGCATGAAGAGTTGTATTATTCAAAAGTACAGTATTTGTTTCATCATCTTTTTTTTCATCATTTTCTTCACTAAATTTATGCCATATTTGACATATATTTTTATTAAATTTTTTTTATTTTATTTTATTAGAATAACTTATATTAAAGCATTTTTTTTTTCATAGATCTTAAAAGAGAAATTATTCTTCTATAATACACCCACGTTAATAATTCAGTGGTTATTTATTTATAGTTCTCAATTTATAAAACAACAGTTTACAATTTATTGCATTAAAATTCACAGACTGTATTGAGCAATAATGATGGACACATTCATAAGAATAGGTTACCTCTTTTTGGTTAAAAATTTGGAACATAGCGTCAAATCAGGAATTTAGAGATTGCACACTTAGCTTAGTCCTTAGTCAAATTCGCTGTCTTGGTCATATTCAGTTACAAGAACTTCCAGAGCTGTGAAATCGCATAAAATTAAGTACAACTATCCACTGCCGGAAATCATATATTCTCAGCTTCAAGAATTAAATAAATAACAGCTTTAAATAGATCGCATAGTAAATGTAATCAAAATGCACCATAAAATCTTTTGATTAGAAATTTTATGATGCATTCGAAGTGATTCATTAACACTGAAGAGAACTGATTTGAATTTTCAGACATAGATGAAAGTATTTATCACGTTGTTAATCGCAGGAATATGTGCATTGTTATGCAAAGACTTCTTAGGATGGATAAAAGCAAGATTTTCAAAAGTTATTTTATAAATATCGAAGGAGTGAGGAAGAAAGGGGAATTTTACACTGTTGTCTTTTGATTATTATTTGGGAGGACAATTCAATATGTCTACCATTAGTGAAATTTTTTAATTCTATAATCACCATAAAGCTGGTCATATGTCTATCAATAAAAAGAGTACCCTTTCAACCTTTTTTACAAACAAAAATCTATTTAATTAAAATAAAATTTATTTGCTTTATAATTAATTATTAAACAACATAAGAATTTTATGTCTGTTCAAAACAGTGAATAGGCTTCTGAATTATAATTAGACAAAAAATTAAAAATTTAAATTATTTTAAAATAATTGAGAATTTTCTGTCCTAACGTAATTAGAAAAGATGAAATAACTGTTAAAGGTTATTTGAGTATTTTAATTTAACATATAAAACAAGGATAGCATTTCTAATTAAAAATTACTGGCTTTTTTTTATATAGAAATAACAAAACAGTATAATATATTTCTTCATGTAACAGGCAATTATTAAGTTACAACCATGTTATTAATTAGTTTCTAACATCATCTACTTTTTATGGGATTATATGCTAATTATTCTTCTAACTTAAATATACAAAAAGTGGACAAAGAAAATGGGTATAGCACTTTGAAGAATGGAATATGGGTTTTGGTGACGTAGACAATGTTTAATAAAATAAATAAAAAAAAAATAATAAAAAAAAGGGGGATTATATAATTATTTTTTCTACCTTTTTTAAAGAATACTAATATATTAAATGTTTTGTGTTATCGAATAAGAAGTATGCCAGTAATTTTTTTATGAACATTTGTATTCCATCCATGAATTCCTTATAAATGTTTCCTGGAGTATTTTTTCCACTCGTGGAAATAAGTATTTGTTACAGTAAATAATTTCTGAGGAAACAATAATGACCCAAATTACATATTCATAGAATGGTACATGGCCGGCAAATGCATAACTCCGATGATTGTCTTTTTTTATTTTTATTTTCTGGTGAGTATTGACTGTGCACAAAGCGCGGTTTCCATTTCGTAAATTAACTCTTGGCGCTATTTGGCGAGGTCTCCCATTGCGCCAGGGTGGAATTTCCTCCCCTTACAACCCAACCGTAACCCGGCAGCAAGAGGAAATTTTGAATAGATTTTGGGGAAGCAGGAGACTAACATTGTAAATGAAGAAGGACGGGTGAAGATGACTGGAAGCGTAAGGGTGGTTCACGTTGCTATATGGACATGACATTTATTTCTATTCATCAAGACATTCCACTGTGCAATCGACGACTAACTACCAGTCAAGTGAATGATCTTAAACAAGGTAATCCTTTCTGTATTTTTTCCCCCCCCTTCTTCAAAAGTCTGCCTTGTGGTCTGTTAACAGCTGCAAAGGCCTGTTCTCCCCACGTTCTATTGTTCATCGTTAGCACTAGTAGTGTCTGGGAATGCATGTGCTGAGATTTTTAGAAGTTTCGTAGCTAAACTCGTGTCCTTAGATTTTTTTATTTATTTATAAAGACATAAAATTGATTCTTTTATATAGTGCGTTGACTAGGAGCTATATTTTGGCAAATAAATATTAAAATTTTAATAAATGAAGTTATAAATGATGAACATGTTATATTTATTGAATTTGAGAATGTTATATATATATTTATTTATTGAATTTTATTGATAATGTCTAAAAACTCTCATTTATAAATGTACACAAAATTTTAAACACACACGCATAAAAGAAAACAAACTAGATGATAATATATAAAAATTTCAAAAACTGTTACAGTAAAATTCAAACTATATAAGACCCATCTTTGATATTGCCTTTACAAATAAAAATATCGAAGTAGTTTTTATTCATTTTAAATGAAGAATTTAACTATAAAAGACTTATAAAAATACTAAATAACTTTTTAGAAACTCCCAATTCTGTAAATGTAACAGAAGTTTACGTACTATATTTTTAGCGCCGTTTTATATAAAAAGCATTTGCTAATATTAATGCTATAGTAAATCTTCCGTTTATTTGATATAATTCAGTAATGAAACATTACAAATGGATTGTAATTTATTTCAGTTGTAGAAAGTATGTGATAAATAGTAAACGATTTCTGTAATATTATGACTATATTTCTATTTTTTTTTCTTTAATATGTTGAAAACAGTCTTGAATGATTTTATTTGCTTATAATTTTTTTAAACTGATTATTAGAACTATCGCTATACTAATGCTTAAGACAATATTTATTTTTTGAAGTTGTGAATTCTCATTATATTAGTATAGTTTAATTTTAAAATTGGTACTTTCTTTATTATATGTAAATTTAATAACGATAAAATTTTTTGTAATTATTTTTATATCTTGGAAACATATTAAATAGTTAATTATTCTAAGAGTATTAAATTAAATTAAGGAAAAATTATTTGAAAAGACATAAAAGTTTACTTAAAGTTTAGTAAAACAAAAATTACAGTGTTAAAATTTCATACATCGGAATTAAAAAAAAAAAATTGATTTGTAAATAGCTTTTAAATAACGAGTCTACAATAGCGAATCAAAGTAAATATTACACTCGTTATTAAGTGAAATGTTAAATTTGTAAGTAATTTTTATATTTTAATACTTTTTTTAATTAAAAAGAATTGATTATTCTACTGATAATTTTCAATCGTATTTTACGTATGAATGAATCATATAAAATGATCGTCAATTAACTTAATTTTTTCAGAAATTTAGACCTTTGCAATGTTTGATTGTTTTGAATACATGCTTCTATTTTCTTGAAAATGAAGAGGAAGAGGTTTATTAGGAAGTTTGATGGAAGGAAAATCATCTAAATGGAAAAAGACATAAATGATATATATAATGAAAACATTGACATTTTCCTCACTTTTGAAGGACGTTTCTTTCAAAGATTCTTAGTTATTTTACACTTAATTTTTTCCTTGAAAGATTTGTTTGTTAGCCAATTTCTTCCTTAGGACATGAATAACGGATTAAATTATTCAGATTTGAAAAAAAAAATATATATTTATATTGAAGCTAAACGTAGAATTATGTAAAGCATTCTGCATAGTTTTTGAAATATTATGATGATGAGTTGATTTTTTCGATGTTTTCCGTGCCACGATCAGTAAGTTAATTTTTTCGTTTTTTCTCATTAAATTGAAATGATTAAAGTACAAATCGCTATAGATATTTCTATTTTCATTATGCGATGTAATTGTTCAACTTTTAATGATGCTTGCCGAAGCAAATTTACATGCCATCACTGATGATGATACCTTACGGAATAAAAGCAAATTAATATAATAATCTTTAAACTAAATTATCTACAATGAAGAGGAGATAATATTCTAATCATGATATCAAAAAAAATGTAAGTGCATCCTTTAACTGCTTTAACTGGAATAACCGTTTGCAAAACCAAACGAAAAAGAACGTTGGATAAAATTGTTTCACTGGTTTGAATCTCAAGATAAGCAATGGAATCTTGTTAATAAGCTAGTTGAATTGCGTTGGTGTTTAATTAAAATTGAAAAATGTCATAAAAATTTTGCTTTTTTCTTTGACATTTAAATTAAGAAACATACAATAGATTTTTCAACGCACCAATTTATTGAAATGTACAATACTTATTCCTTTTATCTTATGGAATTTTGTCATATGAATGATAATTCCATTTTCTGTCTTCAGAAAATAGGGGATCAGAATATCGGGGATTCAGAGACTTGTAACGAGATGTGCAGGCGGCGCTCGTTAACTTCATGTAAAACCTGTAAAAAAGTAATGAAAGATTTTATATAATAAATAAAGAATTTGATTAACATTGATTTAATAAGCTTTCAAATAGAAACATTAATTGCGAGCACTTGTGAAAAATAGAAACCACTATCATATGGTTTCTATTTTTTAATATTCATGTCAGAAAATGTTGGAATTTATATACTTATCCAAATATGCTTCCTCATTTTAATGCAATAACTTTGCTGAGCTCAATTTAAAACTGGAATAATGCTTTGGCAAACCTATAAAAATATCTTCAAATAAACATTTATAATAGCTAGTGTCTTGGAAAGTGTTGAGATTCTTTTTAATAAAAAATTACATATATATACTATAGGTACCCAGATTCAAAGCTAGCGCATAATTGATAAAAGTTCAAATATATGAATTTACAATAGAAAACATTGAATAACATATTTTCTTATATTAAAATGTTTACTTTTTAAATAAATTAGATCTGGATCATGTTTCATGTTTTAATTTAAAAAGCTGAAAATGTTAAAAAAAAGAAAAATACCTATAATATGACTTTACATGCAAAAGCGGCATATGATGAGGCTGTCTGTGCATCTCATGTTTAGATGAACGCAACTGAAAGGTTTCAAAAGTAAATTCATTACAGTCGCAAAGCTTCTGTTAAAAATATTGTTTAACATCGTAATTATGTCCGTAACAACGAATGATCTAAATCTTATCATTAAGAAATTTTTATTATTTCGGGCATTGTTTCGCAGACCAGAAACTAAAAATAAATTTTGCCTCAAAAAAAGTTTAAAAAAAAAAATTTATAAACTTTAAAAAAAAAAAATCCCAATTAAAGATAAGCATTCTTTTCCATAAAAAGAATCGGATATTTTTATACAATATTCGAGTATTCATGCCTTTAAGGATTATATTCACGCAAATCAAACTTGCATAGTGTTTATTAACTCTGAAAAATAAACAATTAATGGTGAACACTTGCGTAGTGTTTACTAATGTGTGTATTAATGTTGGACTTGCTTACTTTCCAATAAAGATTAATATATTGTATCATTAGTGCGCTATTAGCAAAGTTCTACTTTTGAGGTTTTAATGTCGCACTATTAACTTTTAATCTAATAGTTCACACTCGAATCTCCATTAGCCAATTAAATTTTTAAAAAATGCTTTTTTTCCCCCAAAATTGTTGTAAACAATGCTCTTAATTTCTTTTTTTTTTTTTTTTTTTCCCCTGACATTTATATATGGTTTTTATTTTTAAATACAGTTTCTTTATCTTTCTAAGGATTATTATTTAGTACATAAGATGTATCTTTTTTTAAATCTTATTTTAGGTATATGAATTTGTTACTCAGATTTTATATTTTTGTGCCCATGTTGTTGCTGGATGAACTGGCGTAAAAGTTAGTGTACATAGTCTACTAGCACAAACAAACTAGCACAAACATAGTCTACTACTAAACTACTAACACACACGTTTTATGATTTTCTATAGGAAGAAATATTTTAAATGCTATAAAACGTATTTTATATTACTCTTTGTTACTTTAATCAAATTAAATTCATTAGAAGGCTTGTCGTTATAGATATTCCTACTTTATAAGTTCTTAAAATATTTTTCTTTAAAAGCATAAATCGGTGCCAATGTTCGTATGGCTTTACGTATTAACGTAAACGAATATATTAATGCATGACCTGAATTTACTGGGGAAAAAATACTTGTAACTTTTAGAAATGCAGTCACATTTTAACTTTTATTTGCCATTTTAAATTATATAAAATTGGACAAAAATTGTGAATTATTTTTTACTTCAATAAGAATTCAACAATTTTTAATTGTACTTATAAAAGAAGGGAAGGGGATATCGCGAATTTCTAATAGTCGTTGGTAACTACTCATTGTATCAGAAAAAAATTTAACGAATCCATTTCATTATTTCTTGTAATTTGCAAAAAGGTAGATATATTCATCTGTAATGAAAGACGTAAGATTGTTTTTTTTTTCTTTTTCCGACCGAATTAAGAACTGAAATTCATGATCTTTTAACGATAATTGACTAATAATCCAATAGTGAACGGATCGCATGCATTTTGTCGCTTTCTTTTCTAGCGACCAGCCATAATATATATTAATCTTATTTTTAAAATTCATATAGGTCATTTTTTGAAGCCAGATTGTTATGAATAAGATCTTGCTGTAATTTAATGAAAAATTAACAAATATTAGATAAATATTTTAATTAATGTGTTCCAATTTATTTTCGATAACGTTAATCAATAGCGTGCTAGCCGCAAACATGGTTCCTATCGAATTTATTTTCATCCTAACACTAGAGTGTTGGATATCAAGATATTTATCATCGATAAATGTTTGTTTCGAGAATTCAGAACGTATTATTACCGAAATGTAAAAATCATTTGCTTCTGCAACATGCTATTATCGGACAATGCAATAAAGTGCTCAAGCATGTTCAGAGATGAATGTTAAATGATCAATAAATGGAAATCAATTAGATTATCATAAATAAAAATTGTTACACTTGATTATTACAAAATTCGAAAGCAATGAAACATTGTATCAATGCACTCCTCGAATCAAATATATCATTCTAAACATTTTCAATATACCAATCTTCTTTATTTAAGTGAAGATATTGACATAATCTTCTTTAAAATCGATGACAATCGGATGAAAATAATGAATTATGGCATGTAGAATGGATTAATATCTCAAAAATAGTAAGTAAATATACATTTTTCATGCCTTAACAGAAAATCATTTTTCATTCTTTACAATTATCTTCAACACGCAAAGGAAACGTAATGGAATTCTAAAAAAGTTCAATGTAATATTACTAAACAGAAGGAAAAAAAAAAAAGTAAGTTATATAAATTAATAATGGCTAGTTCTATAATTCGTGTATAGATTTTAACAGAGAATAGAAATATCCATTGAAGTGAATTATAGTTTACAATATTTCACCATTGATGGACATCTGTAATTCCTATTTAGTAATCATATTTAAACCATTTTCCGAGAAATTGAACATTTTGTCGTATGAATCCAATATCAAGATATAAGAATACCATTTATCCTGCATCAAATCAACTACTTAGAGTCATATAACTGAATATAGTTGGCATGTAACTTGTATAGTCACATGCTACATAACTTGTAATGCATCATGTAACTTGTATAGTCACATGCTACATAACTTGTAATGCATCATGTAACTTGTCTTCTGAATATCTGACTTCTAAAGTAAGTATGTTGAAAGGATGCATTATTAATTTTGTTTAATTCCATTTCAAATTGTAAATTTTTAATATTTATTTTATTTATGTCATGAGCCTAAACTGCAATCGTCAACTGATCTAAAACATTGTTTTCTTATGCGTAGTTTAAATCTTAATGCACATTAATTAGCGAATATTCGCATTTTACTAAACTAGCAAAATTTATTATGAAAAAGATTATCCTTGATACAAAATCAATAATTAACTTGTTTTAGATTATGCAATAACATAATTTAAAGTTTCGTTTTGTTATTGTTCTCGTGTCTCCGGAAAATTATACTTCGGCAAATCTAACGCATTTCTTTATGTATATTTGTTGACTACATTATGTACCTTTTGGAGAAAAATCATAAAACCCTCAAATATAAAAATAAGATGGATGAATTATTATGTTAAAGTTATTGGAAGATTTCCAAGTATTTTCAGTCTTTCATAAATATACCTATTCAAAATCAGATCATTCGAGTGAATTACCTGAATTACTTTTTAATAATGATAGGAATTTAATGCCTTTAGGGGGAACTACATATTTTTACTCGTTACAATCCATCATAAATTATATTAGAAGATTTTCGTAAATTAGCTCAACACTAATTCAGCTCTCAATCAGAATATTTTATTTCATGTTTTTCATCCATTATGCAATATAGAACAGTACCAGCCTGGCCATTACGAATATGTATTGGCTATCGAAAAGTGGTAGCGTGACATAGCAGTCAGCATTAGAAAAGGGTATGTTAATTCGTCCACACGTGCTTTTTGTGGTGTTGTTTTGGAGGGCGGCGTAACTGTGTATGCATTAGTCAGTAATATAACTGTCTAGCGTTGGTTGTCATGGCTTTGGGTCTGTTTAAGTTTACTAACATTTTTTACAGTGTTATTTTTGTACTATTAGCTTTTGCATAGTTGATGTTCGTTTGATAAATAGGAATTAGTCTACAATTCTTACTAGAACTTGTAAAAGGGCTCGAACAGACAAATACCTATTTTCAGTATGTTATTGCACATTTTTATTGCTTAAAACTGGTGTTCATAAGTATCATTATTCTTTATATTTGGATTAATCGTCTTATAATGGTATAGAAGTGTAAGCGAATATACGTGGTGTTTACGGTATACGGAAATCTTAATAAAACCGATTATAGGATTATTTCACTGCGTTATCTGTTTAACATCAATGTATGCACAAAATTTTTTAATATGAAACTTTTGTTAAAATATATTTAGAAAAAGTTCATTTAAGTTTGCTTAATAAATTAACAAATTAAAACCTAACATTTAATGTGAATTTGAATAACTATCTATATAAATGCAAAAATTTCAATAATAATTTTAACAATATTCACAAAACATTTATATAAAACGTGCTTTTTTTAAGAATGTATTTCAAAATATGAAATCAATGTATTTTCTTAGGGCTTAGTTCTGGTATGTTTTATTCTTTTCCCGGACGTTTTATCAGATCTTGAATTGAAATCTTCAAAGATAATATTTACTTTTTTTAGTTACAATCATTGTTGTTTACTGATCTCTATGAAGAAGGATAAAACCCAAATTCTAAATAGTGCACTTATATAGTTTACAGAAACAAAACGGATGAAAAGATAAAAGTTTTGTTCGTATATATTTCCTTATATTTAGTGGATGTAGTTTCAATTACAATATATTGTCGTTGACATAGTTATTGTATATCAGTACAGTTTTTCTTCCCCCTTGAAATTGGTAAAAAGCGATCAGTAAAAAAAATTATCTCGAGGATTATTGGCTAAAAAATATTTATTATTGTACTGAAAATGTGATTTACACTTTTAGATTTGTATATTGTTTTGATAGATTTGCTCATCTTTAAACAAGACATTCCTGTGGTCTTAACTATTTAAGAAACCCCTTAATCTGTGGGCAAGTTTGTACCCGTTTTAAATCCACGCAGTTTTCTTGAGTTTTCTAAATAATGCAGTGTAAGATAAACGCTTACTCGGTAGCACTCTTTCCCCCCTCTCCAGTCAAAACTTAATGGTATTTGTTTGAAATGGATATGGCAACCATATACCGACAGTGATGACTTGGGTGACCTTGACATCGACCCTTTTCGACACTGTGACCTTTATGGGGAGAAAGGATTAGTGATTAAATATTGCCCATTGTTTGAAAACAAAAGTGTAAAAATGAAGTTGAATCAGGAATATCCTGCTTCACTTTTGTTACTTAATTCCTTTGTTATAACAAATTTATTTTTTGTGCAGTTCTTTGTTATGTAATTTAACATGTAGTTTTGTAATTATTTACTAAATCTGTTTTTTTTTAAAACTAGTTAGTAACTAGTATGTTGTTGAATATTTGCATTTACGTCTAGTATTTAAGATGCATCTCTTTTCAAATGAGCATTAGTAAATTTAGAACAATTTTTATGTAAAATATCAGCATTATTATAAGTGTAAAAAGAAGTTGTTTACTTTTTGTTGTTGACTTTTTTGTAAATAATTTTTAGAACTTTTTCTTCCTGTTTTCAAATCTGAGTGCTTCTTATTTGAAAATATGTCGTCTAAATTTGTTCATGAATTTTCTTAAAACTTCGTTTTTATTAGTTGAATTCCATTTTTAAGAATATATATATATATATATATATATATATATATATATTTTTATTTATTTTTTATTTATTTATTTATTTTTTTTTTTGAAGTAAAAATTTACAACCCTCGTTCTAGGTAACCCTTTACACAAATATTTGTCTAATTTTTATGTTTCAATTATGGCACAACAAAACGCAGCAAATTGCCAAAACCGCGGTTTGTCGCCAAAAACTATTCCTCTGATTCTTGTTATCGATTCGATTCCATTCCCTTACGGAATGAATTAACCATTTTCAGCATTGACATTCCATTATATTGGTCATTCACCCTTGCTTATTTTTGTACCAAAATGTATTAATAGTTTCTAATTAACAATTCCATTTGATGAAGTAAAGCACAAGGCCTCTGATTATTATTGCAATGAAAATTACATACACTGTGTTGCAGCTTCTTTTAATGTCTGAAAATAAAAACTGGTTTAGTTTTGAGCCGTTTAATTAATATTGAAATATAAAATGTGTAAAAAAAACTTTTTAAAGCATTGTGAAAGAGATGAAAAGAGTCTGAGTAAAATAGCAATTCCTTCATATATAATAATTTGAATATTTTGTACCAGTGATATTTATAATCTGATTAATTATAACCATCTCACAATTATGTTAAGACAAAACAGTGTTAAAATTATATTTATTAGGTAGAAGCAGTATTTATTTATTGTTTTTTTCTTCATAGCTAATCAAAAGTGACATTTAATTTGATTTATTAATGATAAATTTATATTTCCTCAATTTTTGGTATTGGTTGCCGTTTTATTTAAATCTTCAAAAAAAAAAAAAAAAAAAAAAAAAAAATTTTACAAAATTTAATACGTTTTTATAATAAAACTACAAACCAAAATCAATAATTTTTTCAACTTCTGAGTTGTCTTAAGAAAATGACATTATAGATATTAAGAATATAAAAGCATCCAATTAGATATACTGATTTTTGATGTTTTAATGTGGAATTCGCATAATTAATAAAACAGAAAAATAATTTTAATTCAACTTTATATTAGGTCAATTTTTTTCGTGCTTTATTGATGAATTTAATAGGTTTTTATTAATTTGAGAGAATTTTTTATTGATGCAACATTATAATCGATAGCATCCTATTGTTACTATTTAGAATTAATATATTAATTCAGACGAAAAAGAAAGGAAAATGCTTGAATTTTTCTTTATTTTTAGATTATTATACAAAGCTAAGTTTTTTGTGAGGCAACCGAATTCAGACAATTCAAGTAATGCTCTTAAATCGACTGTAAATCAAACCTAAGCATTGATTTATAGCCGAACTAATCGAGAATTTAAAATTTCCGTTTATTACTAAGGAATTTTCTGAACTCTATTTCTGATTATATAAAAAAAAACATTTATTTATTATTTCGCTTGTAGTTTCATTTATTTTATTATTTATGACTTAGTTGATTTTATTTTGGAGTAGTAGTAGTTTTTAGTAGGTATTCTTTACTTTAGATTTTTTTTCCCTCAATAACATCTGTAATTTATTTTTTTAATAAATTTTAGATGTAATGTAAATTACAATTATTGTCCATAGTTTCAATATTATTTTATTACCGATTTTGCGTTTTGATTTTTCGAAGTATTTATAAATGTTATCAAACAAATGATTAATTTACTTATTAGAATAAGCAAAGGAATTTATTATAATAAATAGGATTTTATTTATGAGCAGAGCTGAAAAAGAAGTGAATCACACAAAGTGATTAATTTTTTCAAGATACTGCAAATATATTTCCTAAAACTCCATTTGCAATTTCATTTTCGTATTTCCTTTGTAAATATCCAGGACAAAAAACAAACGACCACTTTTCAAATATGACACCTTAATATATTTGTTATATCTACAGTAATATTTTCTGTTTTTTAAAAAGAAAGCGATTTTGTGAGTTATAAATAGAAATTTTTGTCACGTATATTATTCAAATGTATGAATTTATGTATAAAAAAATTTAACTGAGATGCTTGTGGGCGATTAATAAAATATACAACTTTGTCCTTTTAAAGAAACTAACTCAGTTTCTATAAAAGGACAAAGTTGTATTACAACTATTATTACAATTTTTTTGAGGCATGAGGTTTCACAGAAGTTTTAAATTTAAAATTCGTTTGTATTTCAAATTCAAAACTCTTAAACAATCATAGTACAATTTTACAAATGCCAAAAGACCATTTACAGCTTAAAAGTTATTTATTTTCCTTCGTTTAATCCTGTAATTTTAGCCGCTGTGAAAGTATTCATAAGTAAAAAAAAGAAAAGTATAAAGCTTATTAAAAAAAAGAAAACAGAATTTTTTAATCAAATCTTTTCAATGCAATAAGCTATTATTACAATTATAGTTTACCATACATATATTATTATCAACATTTAGATATAAAGCAAAAATTTGAGAAAAAAAAGTGTTCGATCCTTACATAAATTTTTAAATGGCAAAAATGTAAATATTGCGCTATTTATTTCTTCTATATCACAAACTTATAAATTGCTTTTAATTATAAATTAACTGGTGTAATTTCTGTACTACAAGGAAAACAAAAGCCATATGTAACTCAAAAGTACAGTAACAAGTTTGCCAAGTTCTGCAAATCAATAATTATTTGCTCACATTTCTTGGTCATTCGTGATAAAAGTATCTGAAATTTTGTGCCACTGTTTAAATAGCTGTTAGATAAATAAAGCTTCCTTACATATATACTTTACTTTTCCCAAATGATGCTATGAATTTTGAGTAGATGTAGTCTACTTTCGATACGAAGTTTTCGATTAACTATTCCTTTACTTGTGATGCATTTGCAAATTTGTCAAAATAATAAATGAAATTTTTTTCTTTACATAATAGACATTTTTTCGTTAGATATTTCTAGATTCACATTTGATAATAAAAAAAAAAATCTTTTTATTATAAATTACTCGGGTTAATCCGCTAAACGAGGGTTCAGTTCTTTTCACCGATTAGAATGGCAGAGCTAAACGCAGCAATACTATTGTTAAAGAACATGCAAATGTATACATGTCACTCAGAAAATTTGACCCTCTCTATGTGGCCGTTGCAGGGAATTTGAAATTAAGTTAATTCGACCATCTGGAAATTAATGAATTTTATTTTTCAATTTGAAATGAATTTTTATTGTATGCAAAAATTTATCCTTCAATTCATGTCCTTGAGGAATGCTCTTTAAAATAAGATAAACAGCGAGGAAATGACTGAATAAATATTTCCAAGTAACGATATTTGGCTAATAGGATTGTGCGTTATGCATATTCCCAACCACGTATAATATAGACAAGATGAGTTTTTGATAGGAAAATAGTAATTGAAAACTTTTAAGACTTATACGTGGGAAAAGTTCCATCTCGAACAGCAAGCATATAATACTTGGAATTATTTTTTAAAGTTTATTTAATATTTTCCCATAAAAGCTATATTATTAAACTGAGTATATACGTCGTGTATATTATCAAAATGAAGGAAATATAAATCAAGCTATTAAAGTTTTATCTTTTTATACATAAAATATTTTTGAACCTTGTTTATTAATAAAAGTACTTATTTTCTTTGTCAATATTCATCATTTTTCTAGACAAAAAATACTTCGTGTTTTGTATTTGACAGACATTTTTTAAGAGTCAAATTTTAGTCAGACGTATTTTTGTCAAGAGTCTGAGAGAGAGTTTGTCAAGAATTAATTGTGCCGAGATTCAATGATGTTCTCTAATAATATTTAAAAATAAACACACCGATCATGGCTTAATTATTCATGGTGAAAACTTAACTTCATAGCTTTGTTTAAATAGTATTATCTAAAGGTTAAATTAATTTTTAATGTACTTATATTCTGTCCCCTGTTCTAAGAAGAGAAGGTAAAATTTAAATTCTTTTCTTTGTAAAAAAGATGCACATAAGTTCAAATACCTATGTACTTTCTTTGCTCCACATTAACGATGCATAAAATTGGGTTTTTTTCAGATTTTTTCAAATGCTATTTAAATGAGAGTGTCACTCCTATTATACTGAGCATTTTCTATGAAAAAATAAATTTGACCTGCATTATTCTTACATTTTATTATTTTGCCAAACTTTTAAGAATCAACATTTTTTCTGAAGCATCATCGCTGGAAACACGAAGAATCATGTGGAGCGTGAAGAAGTTTTCTTTTCAATTTTTTTTTCAATAAATAAATTTTTGAATATTATTTTTCATTTTTAGAAACAGGTATATAATATAATGATTAAATACATTAAAAACTTTTCTGCTACAAAAATGTATTTTTTAATCAAACCCAACGCAGCAAAATCTTTGTTTTTTGCGCCAGAAAGTAAGACTAATTAATTCTCTGAAATGAAATGAGTTTTCTTCCCTAAATAATGTTGAACTTTATAAAGCTCAATACTCTTAAATTTTCTCTGTAAAAAAAAGTAAGGATATTTTTTTTGTAAGAAAAATTTTCTTCTATTTACAAATAAAAATTAAATATTATCCCAAAAATATTTTAAATTTCAACCATCACCACCTTCAGTATCAACGGAATATTGATTTTGAGAAAATCCCACTTTCCATTTTTGAAGAATATGAACCAAATTTACTCCGCAATCGAATATTTATTTTAGCCCTCATTTTTGCTGAAGATATATTATAAAATAGCATTCTTTTTAGACAACTTGAACGTAAACATCCTGCTCTAAAGGAATGAGTTATGTCCAGCTAAACGGAAAATTTAATATGCAGTATTTATACTCCCAATTCAATTGCCCATCAATTCAATTACGCAGCGAAAATAGATTTTATGATCTGCGAACTTTTCCCGTCTGAAAGAGAAATATTTGAATCCTATAAATTATTTATTTTTAAAAATCGATGCAATTTCCTAAGTATTATATTTTAAATAAGATGCTTCGATGTTTACTTTACAAAATGTAAATTTTTTTTTCATGATTTAGTAGATCTTGAATTGGAAATGTTTAACTAATATTCAATTTGTTTTTATTAAATTTTTTAATGGATCGTCATTTATTTATTCAATCTAATAAATATCCTTTGGCCACATAATTTTACATGCTTTCTACCAGCGTAAATAGATACATAAATTTTTTTAGAGAAAGTTAATTCCTTTCTTAAATAAGTTTCTTATCCCAGAATCATTAAGGTTAAGCCATTGGCTGTAATTATCCAGAGTTGGATTTTTCCAGAGCGAAATGACAGAATGATAGCTTATTAACTCAGTACTAAGCATGTTATTTATAGTTATCGTTGATGTTTTCATTTCAGAAAAAGTAAATCTTGTGTTGAGCTTCTTCAAAATAAGATGTCTTAGGAATTAGCCACTCAACCTTATGTCAATCGTATATGTATACGATAAGATATTTGTTTAATCAATCTTCTTAACCGATAGTGACAGTGTCGCTTAAATCTGGAATGATCCTGCATTTGTTTCTTTGATAAATTGCTCATAATTTGATGCTGCAATTGCAAAATAAGTTAATGAAATTATAAATCGTTAGTAATTGTGCAATTTCCTGTCTACAGGCGTTTTATTAGAAAAGTTACTTAATTCATTAAAATCTAGTTTAATTTTCTATTTATATGCCAGCTTTATTATTTCCGGTATCTATTCTAAATCTATTTACGTCAGTTTTTTTAGATTTATTCAAACGCCTCCTTTTTCCTAGACTTTCAAAATCAAGTGTATCCTGCTACAGTCGAGCACTTCAAGGCCTTTGCCATGTAGTGGTCAGTTGAGTTACTACATTATTTCAAGGCTAGTTTTAGTTCCATACCATAATTGTCGCTTATTTGTAAATTTTAATATTGCATGACTCATTTGTTTTCGAAATCTTTTTATCGTGAGATTTAAATATGTTTAATTGTTTTTCTTGCATCCTAACTTTCAGAAGGCTCAAATATTTTGTTATGTGAATGTATTTGGTGTATTTTTACGCTGAAGTGAATGCTGCATACTTGTTTTATCAACTCGCATACCCGATGATAAAAGTGGCACTTCTATCAGGGTGAATCTTGTTCTGTTTATTTGCCTTGATAAATAGGGCGTTTCTAGAAGAGATATTGAACTACTAAACATACCAGGAAGGGTCCATTTAATAAATAAATATTAGGATCTTTTAATTTTTTATCGTGGATCTTTATTTTGGTTATAGTTTGTTTTTATAGAAATGCATTGCATTTAAATCGTGCAGCACAGTTAGAGTTTGAGCTAAAAAAAATTCATTTAAACAGCGACTATATGGTACATGATCATGTCAAACTACGGGCCGCATATGTGTGCAATTTACTTTCAAAAAATGACTAGTTATATTTTGAAAGTTTTTCAGATTTTGATGAAAGATTAAAGCAGGGAACACGATCCAGTTTTAGCTTAATAAAAGCTAACAATTAAATGTTAGAAAGCTGTCCTATTCAATGTTTGCTATTTTACTGCATTTATTGCTGTTTTACTGCAAGCATTTTCTTTTTTAATATCTGGGATATTACCAAAAATGAATTATTTAAAATTGTGGGAAACATCGTAGACGTGTTTATTAAATAATGCGTAGACGTGTTTATTAAATAATGCGTAGACGTGTTTATTAAATAATGCGTAGACGTGTTTATTAAATAATGCGCAGACGTGTTTGTAATAATTAGATGAACAACATTAGTATTAAAAGAATCGAGAAAAAAAACCCATTTCAGTAATCACTTTTGCGCTTTGTTGCTACAAAAATCGAATGAAATACTACAACACTTATTGAACTAATTTTATATCACGCATCAGATTCATTGTTTATATATATATATATATATATATTTCATTTCTTATATAATATGTTGAATAATTTTCGAGGTTCCATTTTCGATTTTGTGGGGGCCGCGACTTTCACAAATCTATGCATACCTGATGGGTGCTAATATTTTCTCAAATGTTAATGTTTTCTTTTTTATTTATTATTGAACGTCAATATATGAAGCCATGTCTTCCCTTTTCAATTTTTTCCCCTTGATTTTCCTCCCCTCCCCCCCTCAAATGCAAAATAATATTCTTAATTTTAAATACAAAAGTTGATTTTCTTTATATTCCTCTAACAAGATGTGCTGTAATGCTTTTAATATCTTAATGTGTAATACAATCAGTGAGAAATAAGATTTAAGAATGCAAGTATATTGTGCAGTCGAATCTGTTTTTGTGCGGAGGATAGGGACCGCATAGAAGAAATTGCATAAAAAAAATTTATTGAATCTTCATAAGTAGCCATAAAATATATTGTTTGCAACAAATTTAAAAAAAATAAATATGCGGTAAATAGAAACCGCATAAAAAAAGTCCCACGTAGAAAATATGTAAATCAAAACCTCACGATATAGTACTGCCTTGCATCTAATAACATTTTTGGTAATAGGATATATCAGGTGGGCCATCTGCTGAATTATTTTTAATTTGCATGCTATTTTGACAGTCATCTGTTGTGTTCTTTTTGAAGTAAATTTTTTTAAATTAATTTTTATTCATAATACGCATTTGATGGATTTTTTATATACCACATGAAAACAGATTTGACAGTATATAGTAATAAGTCTTTCCTCACAGCACAATGTTTGAGTTCAAATTCGTCATTTAAAATTTCTATCACTGTGAAAGATAAAAACTTTTAATTCGGGAGTGCACTTTAAGTGAAGTGTATTATGTATCCTATATTTTCAATTTTTGTTTTTTTACTAGTTGCTTTTTATATAACATTTTGTTTTCTGCTAATTTGATTATTTCGAATTTATTGTTAAATTATATTGTTATTTGAAATTTATTGTTAAATTGAGAACATAAAAAAATACTTCGCGAATAAATAACATAAAAATTCGTATTCGTAATGAAAGCAAGGAATTTTTTATTCTTCTAAATAAAAGAAAGTAATATTAAAAATCAACAATCATTTTTATGTCTTGAACTATTTTTATGGCATTTTTTGTCATGAAACTTGGGCACACTTGCTGGAATTCCATTTAAGGAACTGACTGATGTTCTTCTATTATCTAACTGGCTGTGAGAATTTTTTTACTGGTTTTTCCTTTAATGTAATACAAAGAACAAATTTTCCACAAGAGTTTTGGGAAGTTATTCATCATAACCAGTGTTTAGCAACGTGAGTTTTAGTGAAACTGACCAAAATGAGTAGATTTCTTGAACCAAAACATACGAATTCCCCTTTTTCCAGCATTGGAAATTCTATAATTTTCCCTTTCGATTAATTGATCTTTTTTGGTGTTTCTATTTATGAATTATCGCATAGATTTTGTTTTTCTTCCTGTGCTTTTTATGGGTAAAAATTATCTTCGGTAAGATCTAAACATTGAATACAATCGCAGGTTTAGTAGTAATTTTTATGCGATTTGATCGTTAACGCAATATTAGTTTTCTTTTAACTTAGCAGTTTAAAAAAGAACTGTGAATTTTCTTTTAGGAATTCCCAGTTAGAAAAAGAAATATATATATATATATTTTATTCCGTAGGAAAACGTAATGTATTATTTGTACTATGAGGTTTTAAAAGATTAATTTTAACTTACATTCATCTTAAAAACTGAGGAAAATTTAACCATTGTTTACTTAAGCAAAATCAAAAATAATGATTGTTGTAATTTAAAGATTCTAGATAAGGAATCAAATTATTGGAGGTGATCAGTTTAACTTCAATAACTTGGGTTGTATTATAATGGTCCAAGATGAAATATTTTTATAGTTCAAATATCAACATAAGTTAAATTTACAGAATGGTTATAAATATTTCTGTTAATTCGCCTTGTAAAATTAATAAACACATTACAAATGACTTCGTTCTATTTGGATCTGCAATTTAAAAGAAATTACAACAGAATTTTTAAACAT
This sequence comes from Caerostris darwini, assembly GCA_021605075.1. NCBI lineage: Eukaryota > Metazoa > Arthropoda > Arachnida > Araneae > Araneidae > Caerostris > Caerostris darwini. The sequence goes on from BPLQ01003277.1 coordinate 24,442, forward strand.
TTTAAATAGAAGAATAACAACCAACATTATTTATTATGGGGGGGGGATATATTATTCTTCTCTATTTCTTGAGAAGTAGTTTGAAATATAGCACTTGATCTGCTTCCATTTAAAAGATTGAAAATGCGGGAAGAATTCGTCTTTGCGTATTTGGATTGGGTCCAAAACGTGCCCTGTCTATTCGACAATGTAGTCGCATCCTGACGAAATGACCTCGAATTTTTTTATTTTTTTCCCCCCATATCTAGCCTCTGACGTCGGGATCGTAATTCGTTAACTGCAACTTTCTTCACCGAAGGGTGTTTCTCCATGAATGGATAGCTTTATAGCACGAAAGAACAGGGTGTATACCCAATGAACTTTATATGTCTTGTAATACATTAAAATGTATGATTTTCACGTTGTTCAAAACAATTTTTTAGTTTGAAGTAACATTTATAACATTTTCCTCGTTTAGTCCCACGATAAATCCAATTTTTTAATGAAAAAAGTAATGATTTTCAAATTAATAAATGTACGTTGACAAATTGAAAATACTACATAAGTCGAAAAATTAGTTGTAAAATTTAAGCTTAAGAATTGTTCTGTAGCTTAAAATCTACATGTGAAGTACTACTTAATATTTCAGAAATGAATATAAAAATAATTTGGCCTTTTATTAACTCTTTACTTGATATGCGAGATACATTTGTTGTACCAATGTCTGTTATTGCATTATAAGTTGATAAAATTAATAAATAATTCCATTAAATAATGTCACGTCTAGTAAACGTCGGATAAAGTTTTATTGTTCGAGATATATTATATAAATTGTATGCTCTTCGCCAAGCCTGGCTGGGAAAGATATAAAAATTTAATTTGTATGTTAATATTTTATTTTTATTAAGATTTATTATAAATGGAATTGGATTACTAATAGGTAATAATTTTATATAATAACCGCACAATTTGCTTGATACAAATTTCATATATAACTTTTGGATTGAAAGCAGCTCTTTCAACGTTTAACTGCTAGATGAAAAATTTTCGAAATAGGCGAGGGTATTGATCCTCAAACTATCTAGACGATTTCATTGTGATATCTCCCACATTTAAAGAACATAATAGAAAATTTGCGATCAATCTTTGAATGACTTCATTTCAAGTTGAATACTAACAGATCCGATGGCAATTTTCCTAATCCTGCTCATTACCAGTTCCAGTATCGAAGTAGTTCCTCCAAAGTAATGGCCATTATAGATATTCCTTCACCAAAGAATGTGAAACAGGTGCAATCCTTTTTTGAAAACATGTAGCCTAGTATCAACGATTGATTATTCACTTTGTTTTAAGATTTCTATTTCTTTGAATAAACTTACAATAAAAAAATTAAAAAAAATTGCCACTTGGAAGTGTGTTGAAAAGAAATCTTCGCTTGTATTCCTAAAGAAATGTTTCATTTCGCAACAAATTGATGAATTTATGCCGTTTGCTGATTGCATCAGAAAAAAACGGGGAGGGTGGCATTTGATGTGGTTTGATATTTTTGAAATTTAGGATATGTCGAGGGAGCCAAAATTATAGTGGTTTCTGACCAACAACCCCTGAAATGATTCAGCTTTAAATCACTGACAAGTCGCTTTGCAATTAGTCCTACAACCTAAAAGTTGAAATCGTCACTCTTGCTACTCTAAATGTTTCTCTCGGAGCTTATCGTGCACTTTCCCTGCGCCTTTGCCATGAAGCCTTTCAAACAAACAAAACTGTGCTAATTAATCCTATCAGGATAAGTGATCGGCCATCAAAGACTTCATCATCAAACGAATTTCCACGTAACAGTCAACAATGCGAAACTTCTCCTGGTTCCTTGCCAAGACGACTTCAAAGCCAGAAATGGAGCCTGTTATACTCCTTTAACTCTATCGGAATTGTGGGCACTTATGAATAGAAGATAACGTAAATGCTACTTTGATCCTGGTACTCCATCAATGAACATGCATGATTTCTTTACTCCAAATAACCAAAGAATATTATATTTTCCATGTAATTATCTTTTGTTTTGTTCCAATAAATATCAAAATCACTTATATAATTATTTGAATCATATTGCATTACATTTGCTTATTATATACTTATATATAAATATACGTAACATGCATGAATACATATATTTATTAATATCAAGATAATGACGTCCTAATGGAGTGGTTGGTAATCAATCTAATGAAAATTTATCAGAAATTATAAGAATGGAATGACAGATAAAGCAAAATAATGGAGTAAACAACATTAATACTTTTTGCTGAAAATATTAAATAATTATAAATGTTGTAATGGGATAAATCTGATACATAGAATTCAAATAAAGTAATGTAAATTGGACATAATAATCAAATTTAACAACCGGAGATAAAAATTTCGAAGTTCAAGAATTTTTAAAATATGTTAATTGCATCCTACTTCCTTCAAAACAAAGGCACTTAAGATAAGCAAGGGCCGAGAATGGTGCCATTTGCTGAGTGTGCACCAAGTTTGGGTGTCTGTGCTGTTTCCTATACAGAAAAAATGGCAGCTCAATGTTGTTAGTTGCTAATTTTGCTGGAAAGTATATCAGTGGACTAAGGTTAAATTAAAGGCTAATCGTATAATATAAAATTTAAGTAAAAAATGTCAGTAAACAGCTCTTTATTTCGAATCTTCTTTTAATTTCGTAATCTTTTCAACTTCCTATAATAGGGTATCGAATCACGAATTTTTAGATAGTGTTAATTTTTTTTTCTTGTTAAAAATGCGAATTATGGAATGTTATATTACAGCATTCATAAATATTTGTCTATAGTTTAGTAAACTTCTTTTACTGGTTGCCATTGTGTCTGTATTGAATTAATTTTTCGTTAGATGTTTTTGGCGTAATTCGAAAATATTGTAAGCAAATCTAATTATTCTTACTGTCTTGATTCATTTTTTAATAACTTATTTTCGACCCAAATTAAATGCGGTAAGATTTTGTTTTACAAGTTTAAATGAATGCTCTGTGTGAAATATAAACCATATGAAAATGAATGCATTTACTTGTATTGTGAAGTTATAATTTCTTTAGAATAGAATTCTTTAAATAAAAAGGGATACATAGAGAAGGAAATCAGTGGTATGGCCGAAAGTTTTAAACTAACTTTTCTTCTGGAGGATAAAGTAATTTGGGCTGACAAAATTGATTTCAATGCTAAAGAGCAAGGCAAATCGATTTTTCGAAGCGCCAGTTTTGTTACTTCCGTGATGAAATGGGCGATTTCGTTATGAAACTTCAATTGCTTTTATGCGACGAAAAACAATTTCACTGACTTAAAGAATGTATTAGCTGAAAATTTATTGCTTGAAGTACCACTTAGTGTCCAAAGAATACATCTTCAAGAAAAATAATGTTGCTATTCATGTTTCAGTTTCAACAAAATTGTGTTTTGTGGCCAATAAAAATAAATTGTTGGACTGACCTTCGAAAAACCGTGGTTCTTATATGGAGACTTAGTGTATTGGTATATGTTTTGAAAACGTCCATTAACTGGAAATAACATCCTTCGAAATTGATAAAAATTTTTATACAAACTAACAAGATACTCTTTCAATTTAATTTAAATAAAATTTTGGTTTAAAAAATACAAATAATTAATTTTTTCTAAAAATGGAATTTATTTTTGGACAATATTTTTGCTGTAGTTTATTTCACTATTAGTAAATTAGTTTCTGCTTTTTATTTTGAAAACGAATAATAATATTTACAATACAGTTGACATTTATTTGTTTTTTAATTGTGGTTAAAAATTTTAGTTGGGAGAATAATGGGATTATGCAATTTGTTCTTTTTGTGTTAACATATCTATCCTATGTAATATCACCCGATTTGCTGTTTCTGATTTCCCGACCTACTATGAACTGATTGAGCTACTGTACTATCTTGTATCTCACAGTTTTTCATAACCATTTACTACCACTTCACCTTTCATAAATAACTGCTGCCTGTAGTACAGGGGTTCTCAAACTTTTTGAAATCGGGGTGCATTTCAAATCGTACAAATAATTGTTGGCACATTATATACAAATTTCTGAGAAATATGTTACAATATTTAAGTCAAATATTCACGGAAAAAATAATGCAGTAAAAAAACATGCTGAAACGCACTTTAAGTTTGTTTATTCGTGTGTTTATGAGAAAAATGTGTCTGAAGTGTCTTAGCGATTTCTTTAATGTTGGGCATATATTTGAAAGGCAAACTTTTATTTCTCGTCAATACATTAAAAATGTTCCTTCTTTTTACGCTTAATAGTGGTGAGGGTAGAAAAACCTAATTCTCATAAATATAACGTTGAAAATTGTAGTAACATTTTCAAAACTTTTAAAGATATTGATAAGCATTCTTTTTTAAAAGTAAGTGTCAAGAGACAGTTCCTTACGTTTAATCGTTAATCCAAGATCTGTGGATATAACTATTAGTTCTTCTACTTCAGCTAATATTAAATGGTCAACTCCACAACATAGACTCTTAAAGGCTGCAATGAAAATTTTTGTAACAATAAAAATTATAGACACTAACACTTCTAGTAGCTAACTATGGTAGTTATGCTCCTAGTTTATCGGAAACATTCTATGGTGCATAATCGCTGTTTGACACTTATTACGTGAATAAAAGAAGAAATAAGCAATCAGAAAAATTAGTTGTTTATAATGGTCTTTGGACGGGAAAACTGGCAAGAAAAAAGAGTAACTATATTAAGTTTTATATCTGGACATACATTTCCCTGGAATACCATGGGGCGTACTCTCTGAGAACCACTGCTGTAGTATTTTTGATTATGAAGTAGTTCTAGTTTAGTTCTAGTATTCTAACCAAAACAATTTAACGATTTGTTTTTGATTTCATTTGCTGTGACTGCTAGATGCCTTATAACTTGCGCACCTTTCGAACTTACTATTTTTCTCTCTGCCGTGGCCTTCCAGGGCTGGATCCTTATTCTTTAAATTCCTTATATTTCATGTTAATAAAAATAAGTAAGAATCATGGCTTTTCATTTATCGGTTAAATTCACTTTGCTTTCAACTACATTCTGAAATACCCCCCCGGGCTACACAAAGTCGGTAAGATTGTAAAATGTGGAAATTTCCTGAAAGACTTCAAGTTGAAGGTGGGTTCAGTTTCTGGAAAGGCTTCGGTTATTCGTCTTTGTGTTCATACTTCTATCATCTTTTTTACCGTTGTCTTCTATTCCTTCTCTATGTATTCCATTTTTTGGAAAGACTTCGGATTTTGGTTTTCATGTCTTTCACCCATTTGTTCGTATTCTATTTTGGTTTTCATCGTGGATTTCCTTGTTCGTTGTCCTCTAAATTTTCTTCGTTTCGATGTTGTCTTTTTTCAAGAATTTGTGTTCCGTTTAAATATCTGCACTTCTGTGTACTGTCTACTCACTTTCTTATAGTGTATTTTTCAAGTTTCCAACTTTCAAAAATTGTTAAATGGAAACAAAATAAAGAAAAAAAATATTCTACAAATAAATATTCTTTTTCAGATTACTATCAGAGATTATATATCAAAGTCAAAATACAAATGTAAAACAACAGGAAAAAAATAATTATTTAAAGAAAATATTAAGTACAATTTTGATAATGATAGAAAGATTTTATAATTATGATAATGATGTAAAATACGATTGAATGAACTTTTCCATATATATCTGATGCGACTCATATATCTGACTTCAGATTGTCAATAGTAAAAAAGCTGAAATCAATTCATTAATTGATGAATATTATCACATTTTTTAAAAAAGATTATTGTTAAATCTTATTTTTATCTCTTCGCATGTCGATATATTCTCACATATCATATTGATTTTATAACGAAATTTATTTTAAATAATAGCTTAAAAAAGGTTGAAGATTTTTTGAAGAGTTGTACATTTTTCCAAGGATAGTTTACAAATATTCCATGAACTTTTTTAAAATTATGTGCAAAACTAAAATTGAAATTTTCTACCTTTTATTCATATTACTCCTGTTTACATATTATTCATATTTATAAGAAAATAATATTGTTATTCTATTATCAAAATTGTTGTTCATTTCGCCATTCATTCTGTTAGGAACTTCATACATTGCGCAATATTTGTTTTATTTTCGGAAGTATTTTTATTATTCAATTACTACTTTACTACATACTTTTCCAAACTACTTTATTACATTATATATTGTCGTCCTATTTTCAATTGTACGTCATTTTGAGCTCAGAATCCTCTCTCCACATTAAGGTGAGGCCTCACTTGCAATCTTGCTGACACTGCATGCCAGCTGATATTATGTGATAACACTCGGCTGGCTCTTTCTGATTTTCCAATCTTCAGTCAACAGATTCACTTATTGCACTGATTCCCATTAAACTTGCATTCTCACATTTTCTCATAACCTCTTATTGACTTCCTATAATTAATCGCTGCCTTAACATTTAAGGCAGCGATTAATAATTAATTCCTCTTATTCTTCAATTTCCTAGTTCTTATGTACTTATCAAAACACTTATAATGCCCTTTTTTTTATTTCATTCATTGAATCCTCTTTCTTACCCTTCAGAATTATTGTATTCCGCTATTTCTTGGCCTCCTGGGGCTGCATTGTCACTCTTTAAATTCCTTACAAATGTTAATAAAAGGAAGTTAAGACTCATGACTTTTCAATTATCTGCATAATCCACTTGGTCTTCGACTACACTTTGCAGCAGCTTTTGAGCCTGCTACATATATTCAGCTGAACAATTCTACTCATATCCTCTTTTCTTTTCTGTCAAGCTCAATATTAGAAATAATAAATTATTATTCGCAATTAAAAATTCTTTTAACTTCTATTTTAGCAATATTAGCAATATTTTAGCTATTTCTCTTCTATTTTAGCAATAAAAATATTATACCTCAAACTGTTGAATGAAAAAAAAAAATACTTCAGCATAAACCTGAATCGAAGATGTATAGAAATTTGAGCTTGAAATGTACGTAAATAAAGGAATGAAGTGCAAGATGAAACGAAACGAATTGTGTAAAGGCATAATTTTATCGTTAAGAATATATTGAACTAAATTGCAAAACGACAATTATCAAGTGCTTAGTTTTTCAAAGGTTAACTTACCTTAACATAGATTGAAGTATCATTGATTTTCTCATAAATTATAACACATGTTTTCAGTAAAGTTTCTAACATTGCTTAGCAGTTACAATACTTTAATAATACTTTTCTAAATATTTATTTGAATCATCAAAAGCAGCATTGAATATTTGTTTCCCCAAAATTAAATATTGTAAGTGGTGGAAGAAAAGAATAAATGAAGATTGTACCACAGTTTGTAATTAGTGCAAGAGGAAAATTAAATGTATTTGTGTTTATTTTAAATAGCTACAAAATATATTGCAGTATAGAAAATGCTTTGATTTGAAAAGGAAGCTTAGTGCTTTGGGAATGATTTATTTAAAAGAGTATCTTATTTTCAATATGAAATTTCCCAGAAACTTCTAAGGAATGGAATTAATCTGTTTTTGTTTCTTTTTGAACAAAGTCATTGTTTATGATTTTTTTAGTAATCTTTTTTTAATAACATCTATTTAAAATTCTATTATTTTTTGTTTTATATTATTTAAAAATTTGTAAAATATTTTACAGATTCTATATATAAAATTGAATTTTCATGTAACATTTTTAATTTCGCAATAATCATTAAAAATATACTTAGTAAATTTTTTTATTTTTTATTTTCAGGACCCAGTATGAGATTAAAAAGGCACCTGTTTCAACGCTATCCATTGTTTTTTGTGTGTTTTGTCTTCTGTGGTGCGGTTGTAGTCTACTACTTTCGGTATGAATTAGATGAAAAGATATCTTCCCAGTTCTTAGCTGATGATACAGTGACGAATTTTTTAATTGATACGCCTGGTTGCCAAATACCAGCATGGGACCCATGGGATGATACCGTTAAAGGCTTATTTCAAAAAGTAATTAGTCCTTATAAATGCTCTGGTCAACCATCTTTCCTAAGAATACTGCCTAACGGTGCGGTAACTGTAGAAGATGCTCTACTCCAGTATTATTATGAAGTAGAACAACAAAATGTTTCCTGTGTTTATCAAGAAATACTGCGCGATACAACTGCAAATGATGATGATGTAGATAACCATGTTTCGTTAGAAGCGCCAAAGATTCTTTTATTTGATAAACCATTGGAGATAGACTTTATGAAAACAACCTGTAGACTTCGTGAACAGGCCAATGAATTTCTTGAGTTCTTACCACTAACGCCTCTAAAAACTGAAGTAGAGAAACGATGTGTTGATAGAAACACCAAAATAAAAGTACAAAAACCATTGAATGTTATATTTTTAGGGATCGATTCTATATCTCATCTTAATTTCTTGCGCCATTTTCCGAAAAGTCAGAAATATTTGTCTGACTTCTTATCTCCAATAACGATGGAAGGATACACTAAAGTTGGTGATAATACCTTTCCAAATCTTGTGCCTTTATTGACTGGGCATTTCTACCAACATTACTATGATGAAGTTCACAACAAAAGTATGTTTTTTGACGATGTTGAGTTTTCGTGGAAAATATTTTCAAAGTTAGGTTACAGAACATTATTAGCAGAGGATGCACCAAAAATTGCAACTTTCAATTATTTTAGAAATGGCTTTAAGTCACCACCTACTGATTATTATTATAGGCCATTTGCTTTGGCCGTTGAAAAGTCTGATTTAAAAGCAAAAAGTAAAAGCCAGTGTTTTGGAAGTAAGATGGAAATGGAAGTAATTTATGATTATTTAAAAAGTTTTACCGATACTATGGGTCAAAATAGACCATTTTTTGCTTTCTTGTTTCTTGCTAGACTGACACATGACGTTTTCAATTACGCCGGTTATGCTGATGAGCCAACTTATCAATTATTAAAATATTTAAATGAAAGCAAAATATTGAATAATACAATGTTAGTATTCTTCAGTGACCACGGAATACGATATGGTCAAATACGAAAGACGCGTATTGGGCAGTACGAAGAACGGATGCCCTTTATGCATTTTATCTTACCTAAATGGTTCCTAAATGAACATAAAACGATTAAAAAAAATTTGATTAAGAACACTAAACGACTAACCACACCCTTTGATATTCATGCTACTACGTGCCATTTAGCGAGTTTAATGTCGGGCGATTTTCAGTGGGATTCCAAACAGAAACCAGGAATAAGTTTATTTAAAGAAGTACCTAACAATAGAACTTGTTCCGAAGCAGGTATTACACCTCATTGGTGTACATGTCAAGTATCAAAATCTATACCCAAAGACGAATCTTCTGTGCAGAAAGCTGCTGAAACTGTGATACAGACTATAAACACGTGGACAAGTATTCACCAAGATAAATGTGCCATTTTAACTCTCAATCAAATTCTTGATGTTCGTGTAACAGCAAGCGGTAGACAATCGCGTAATGTTACAAATGAAAAAGAAACAATTAGTCAACCATTTGTAAACTATCTTGTTGTTGTATCTGCATCTCCTAGCAAAGCTATTTTTGAAGCAACCGTGCGATGTGAAATGTTAGAAGAAAGTCAGTGTGAGGTTCTTGACGACATTAGCAGAATCAATGAATATGGAAAACAATCTGAATGTATATCAAACACAATACTTAAAAAGTTTTGTTACTGTTAATAAATGAGAATGTATTTTCGTTAGGATATCTGGGAAGTCAAAAGAAGTATTCAAAATCAATGCTGCTGCTTGGTTTTTACAATATCAAAGTAATGTGGAATTATTTATATAAGTCTGACAATGAAATAATTTGCTTCGTAGATTTATAGGATCTAGTTTAATTCCAAATTACTTAGTTTTACTTCGTAATTGCCTCGTGACTCTGAGGATTTCGATTTTATACATAAAGATACATGCGACATCTAATTTTAAGATTGTAAGTTATAAAGTGTCAATATTATTTAGAATTATTTGAATTTACTTAATTCTTTTCATTGTTGATTAATGATATATTATTTATTCAACAATGTTATTGGTGATGTTCAGCTTAAATTTTAATTCAAAATTCATGCTAATGTTAAAGTAAAGTATTTGAGTTATTATGAGCTAAAAAATAAAAGAAATAGAAAAAAAAAAAATACACTACATGAAGTTAAAACAAAAGTGACGCATGTATAACGTTAATCTTCCTGTTCATATTCAGCATTTTCTCTAGTTTACGCATTTCAGTCTAAATATCTGATATTCACTAATTCATTCATTCAATCAATCAATAGTTTTCAATCTGATTTCTTTGTTTTATTAAGCTCAGCTTATTTGTAAGTTATAAACTAGAGTTCTTCCGATTTGCTTATTTGAAAGTGACGAACAATCTGATTCCTTTGTAGCACTAAGGATATCTAAAAATTGGTAAATTGCTTTCTCATTTCTTCTTTTTTCTTTGTTGTAAAATTTTTCCGTTTAAAGTCGTCTGACATTAAACTTTCTGGATTATTCACCAATTTCATTTAGATTGGAGTTCATTATATAAGATTTCCATTATATACGATTTTTTTTTTTTTTACTAGTTTAAAAATGCCTTGCAATGTATGATATAATTAAACGGCAAATAACATTTTTGCTGTTAATTTCTTATACTTTGCGAGAGGATTTAAAATACAGAAATATTGCTGTTCGAATATTACGATATTCATGTTTTTATGTCATTGGATTTGTCTTTGATTTATGTAATTTGTTTAACCTTCTTATTTCTTTTTACAGTACAAACACCATCAATTTAATTTTAAGTTAACCAGCACAATATTTGTAGTTAACTTTTATTTAAGGTCACATTTTTCAACAGTTCTTAATTTCTAATTATGGTATTATTATTATTATTATTTTTTTTTCCTTTCATTTCTATATTATACCTTCGTGATTTGATAATATAGTATGTTGTGTTATCGCATTACATATTGGTTGTTGACCATGTCTTGCGAGTTTGTAATTCTCGTTCCATTAAACATTCCATTCTTCCATAACAGGATATTACTGGTAAGTTTATATCATTTATAACAGATTTGCTTAGTTAGAAGTTTGACACAACCTTTCTAATGAATTTTTTTAAAAATTTCTTGACAGGATCTGAGATTGTGATACTGTTATTATAGAGCTTAGTGACACTAAACTACCTAAAAGTGTGGGTGACATATAATTGAGAATGCCATTTACTAGAGGTTTTTGTTTTAGTTTCGTGTAAATCTGCTTCCAAAGAATCATTGATATGTTTATGAAATATGCGAATTCGAATTAATCTGATAAACTTTCAAATATTTACGAAATATTAATGCCTTTGCTCATCAAATAAAATGTTAAAATAAAAAACTAAAAAGTTTCTATATAATCCAACCTCACTTTTATGATTTTTGATTCTGGGGAAAAAAAAAAAAAAAAAATGAAGTAAACGCTTATCTAAAATTTTTCGATGCAATAAGTATGGTATCTCGAAAATATTGTTTCTATATTTCTAGTTCATAACTTAGGACATGTTTATATGATGACATTGAGCAGTATTAAATTAGGTGTGAAATTCTCTGTACTGGATTTCTATGTACTTCTCCAATGCCTTATCTTTATGGGCTGTTTCCTGTTCTTAGACATAAATTGCCTTAATGAAGGAAAGAATTTATTGTACAGAAAGTTGAATGCCATTTCCAAAGAGGAATGTTTAAAAAAATATTTACGCATTTAGAAAGGCATGTTTATACAATGGCTTGCCATTTGCAAGAATCTTAGAGCTGGCTTATAAGCTTTAATCAACACACAATCTTGGAATCCGCCCGATAGACTATATATAATTATGCCTTGCTACTTCAAAATAAGTATATTCGTTGATTTCAGGTTTATTAATAGTTTGGACATTTACATTATGTAAACTTCATTATTATTATTCACATAATATTTTTGAATTTAAATATAAAAATCATCATCTTAATTTTGGGTATTTTATTTTTACTTGGAAATATTTATATTTAAAATTTACTCTTATACATTTTGTTTATTTTATTTTTATTTTGAAGAGTTAAGTCAATGGCCTTGGAGCATTCTTCTTTGATGCAACTTACAATGTATTATTGAATTTTATGTACAGTTGTTGTTATGTAATTCTTGTGTAGTAAAATTGTGTTTTGTAAAGAAATTAACCATTTTCTTTTCATTTTTAAAAAAAAATATATATATTTTTTTTTATATCCATGTCTCTGTAGTCTTTTATTTTTATTGAAAATTTTAACAGAAGTATAATTAAAGTTTATCTGAACTGAAGTTGTACCAGATAAATTAGGAAAAGAGAAGTATAAGAATATATTTTAAATACATCAGTTGTTTTTCGCAAAGTCTCTTACAGAATAACTTTTTAAATTATATGAGTTATACTAAATGTATTAAAAAGTTTTCAGTTTAGAAACACTTGAACGGAGAAAAAAAAATTCAAGATTGAAAAATTTTAATCAACGTGTGAATAAATAGTTAGAGAAAAAAAATTGGAACATTTACAAAGAAATATGTATAAGAATTAAAATGGAAACGGGGCCAGTGTATAAATATCATTGCTGCAAATTGTAGTCGAAAACCAAGTGGATTTTGCTGGAAAATGAAATATCATGAGTCCTTTAACTTTAGTTTATTAACATGTATATTTAAGGAATTTAAAAGTTGGGGTCTAGATCTGGGAAGTGACGAAAAACATGCGTCCATGAGCTGCGAAAGTTTCAAAGCGTCTGAAGTCGGTGGGAATGAAGTCATAAATAAATCACTAAAAGTGTTCTGGTTAATATCTTGCAAAGGCTAGGGAAAAAGAATTGGAGAGACCAGAGATAGCAGTTAATACGATAGTTGAATCTGTTAATTGTAGGTTGGGAATTCAAGAAGAGCAAAGCAGGTGTTATTACATATATAATCTCGACATGTTTTTAACGAAGGTTAGCAAATTAACTCTGAATTTTTTATAGGTTTCAACTTTCTTTGTTACTATTTAAATCGCATTTCAGTTTTAAAAAAAAATGTTTAAGAGTCTCGATTAATTTTTTTGTACACCTGTAAACTGAAATGCTTCTCCGATTACATTTTTTCTTTAAAGTTTTTTTCAGAAATTTAGAGGTAAATTGGAGTAATTTAAAATCTAGGTTTTTTAATAAATTTTTATATCTAGTTTAAAGTATTTTCATCAATCACAAGGGAAAAAAAATAACGTTATGTAATTTTTATAGATGTTAATACTTATATTTTAAATTTCACTATTATAGATAACTGATTACTAAAAGATTTTTTCTAAAATGTATTGATTTTTAGATGACGGTACTGTAAATCTGAGATTGCTGTATGCTCTCCAGTAGTATATATCGCATTATAATTGATTCACTAAGGACTAGTGCTTCTAGCGCGACTTTTATTAAAAAAGCGTTGACTCAATGCTTGTTACAGGTTTCTATATACATTTATGTTTCTCAAAACATATATTCTAGAGACCTGGTACATATGCACCCCAATTTCCGCTGTCTTTTGCTGTATCGTCGTAGTATTTTAACTTAAAGTCGCTCCGATTTCATGGTTATAAATCACCCGGTTTGAGAAAAAGGAAAGTTTATATGAATCAGAAATTAATAAGAATTATCTACAGAACGATAGATATGCCGAATAATGATGTAAATTATGTTATAAATATACTGATATGGCAAACAAACATAAAACTGATCAAAAAATACGTCAGTGTATCTCCAGTCTTTTTCTCTTTAAAATCGTTTATAAATTTTTTACAGCGATATAAATTAGATAATGAAATAAAATCCTGAAAACAAAAATCGTTATGCGTATAATTTTCAAAAAAACTACATTTAAATAAATAATATTGGATTTCTATATATTCAGATAAAGATGATTCCTCAATTCAATATCTTCAATGATTAAAAATCAATATTTGTATATTCAATGGTTAGAAATCAGTACTTGAATTTCGCCGATTCATTCACAGAATATCATGTTTCACATTTAATTAGAAATGTCTGTTCATCACGAAATACTTTTCAATGTTTATTGGTGCAATATTTGCTCTTGCAACGAACTATTAGAATGGAGAGGGATAGAAAAATTCAATCCTATACTGTTAGTTTCTGAATGTAGTTTTTGGTACTAAATTGTAATCTTATTTTTTTATAATTACCTAGTATAATTAGTTTGCTAGACATTATTTTTAATCACATCCATCTTCTATATTTTTTATGCAATTTTATTGGGGTAATTGCAGAAAAAGCACCTTTTCCTAATAATGTTTTTTTTTGTGTGTGTGTGTGTGTGTGTGGGTTGGGGGAGGGGGATAATTTTAAAACCTTCATGATGACGTATTGAAAAGGAATAATTTTTCCTCAAATACATAATATTTTATTTGTAAAATTGATTTCATTAAAAACTTATCTTTAATTTCTTCAGTTCTTATTTAACATAAAATAGAAAAAAGCCATCGTTTTTGTTTTTTTTAAAATTAATATCTAAGTCTATTAAAAAAAATTAATAGTGGCCTGCTGGGAGTTTTCAGAGGTTTTCTTCCATACAATACAGAAATACGGTCCAGTTGCCTCTAAAAATATTTTCGGAAAGCAATACCCTCCTTTCAACGCCTGTCGGTGAACTGTTTGTTGCACACATTAGAAAAACATCTTCCAAAAGCCTACCCACATCCAAAATAAGTTCTTAGCATTTTTTTTATTTGATATCAGACATGAAATGTGTTTTATTATATATATATATATATTTAACTTAATACTGTTAAAATCCTTACAAAAAGTTCAATTCAACAGCGAAAGCTGTTTTTAAGTTTGTGTAGCTGGATTTCTTATGGATTATAAGCATGGTACACTGAATTATACATGATTATTTAAATAATAATAATTTAAATGTTGTTTACATATAAGGTAAAAGGCAAGATTAAATTTATTATAATACAGTTCAGTCTCTTATAAATGCTTATAATATATTCACAAGACTTGTTAAGTTAATGGAAATTGGTCTACACGCACTCAACTGTAAATGTACTTTTACTTCAACCAATTTGGGGAATGAAACGTATGTAATTAGATTTATGGTTAGTATTAAAAATGTCAATTAAAAACAAATTTTAAAATATGAATAAAAGGAAATAAAAACTTTTTTCTTTTACAAATTTCTGTTAAATATATTCTTATAGCATTTAAGAATATATTTAACAGAAATTATTATTTATAAAAATAGACCAGTTTTAGACCTTGAGGAACAAAGATTTTAAAACCAATGGCCCATTAGTTTAAATGCAACTATATTTAAGTGACTTATTTTCGAAAAATTATAACTCTTAAATTGACATCTTTTTAATTCCCCAAAAGTTCTAGACTATGGGATCTTGGACTGCATATATTCACTGTTACAGAGTTATCTATTACACACACATGTATATATATAATAAAAGTTTGATGCATGATTTTACATTGCTTAAATAAGTTTCTAAGTATCGGGTTCAATTTTTAAAATCCAAAAGTATCTAATAAATAGTTACTATTCATCCATTGCTTAATGTTCGTGTTTGAAAATTTATGTCATGTATGTTGACCCAAATAGCCTTGCATACTTAAAGATATTATCTAGCAACAGTTTAAGTCTGAAAAAAAAACTTTTCTGTGACTAGAGCCTTGACAGTAGAATTAGGACTCTTATTGTTAGGGTAATAAATAAGTAAAAAGCAATGTAAATAAAATCTCTTCATTAGGAGTAACTCTTTATTCACAAAAGTTCCTATGTCTTAGTTTGCAATAATTTAGAAACATTTTTTAAAACATCTGTGGGTATTGTGTTCCACTTACGTATGCCACGAACAGTCCACCGACGTACGATGAGGAGGGGACATTACCTTCCAGGAAGAATTTTAGGAGTAACTGTCCCACATTTTCATGTTGTATGGAAGCAAACTTCCTTCAGACAGCCAGGCTGTCTACTGGAGACACTTTGCAGCTGTTGCCACATTCGTCATCGAGTCTCCTTATAACTAAAAGCAGCAACTGTAACGGACGTAGTCAGCGAATTCAAATCTGAGCCCTCCACCATTCTAACTGCATACATTACCATTGGGTCTCAAGTAAAGCGAATAAAAAATATTTTTCTAATATTTAAATAATTTTTTAAAAATCAAATTAGAGGTGAATCATGTTCCATGTTTTAATCTTTTGAAAAAAATCTGAAAAATCTTTCGAAAAAAAATTACCTTTCATTTGAATATTTAAAGTAAAATTGACCTGTGATAAGGTGGGCTGTTAAAAAGCAATCAATAATAGTGGGCTGTTCATTCCTGCTCTAGACTGAATTTTAATATCTAAAATTTTAAATAAAAATAATAATAATAACACGCTAACTTTAACTACCTATTTTTAATTTAAGTGCAAGATTATTATAATATTCTTCCCTTATATTAAATTTTGTCTTTAAATTGATTTTGCATTGGTTGTATATATTTAAAAAATTATAAATTTATATTTTGAATGCGACTTACATCATTATAATTTTTTTAAAAACACTATTCTTTCGAAATTTTTTAATTTATTCCATCCTTTATCTGTTAAGTGAAATTACTTTGAAAAAAAAATTAAGTAGAATTCTAATAAATAAAAATAAAAAAAATCTTTGGAATAAAATATTTAGAAGATCGTAATTTCTTCGTATTATTTATAGAAAATATATAAATGGTAAGACCATGATTACATGAATCTAAGTTCATTATTATCTATATTATTTTCTTTTGTTATGCTTTAAAGAAGAAAAAATTTTCTAATTTTGTTTTATTTTAGATTTTTGCCAATAGATGGCGATACTTTACAGTCCTCTTAAGATTTATTATCCAGCAAGATTCTTTAGTTTTACTGCCCAGAATTACAATTTAGCAATCAAAATTATATATATATATATATATTGCTTTCTGCATCTAAAACCATATATCTATTCAGCACTTTTTTGCATTTAAAATCATTTAGAGTTGTAAATTAAAATACGTTAAAAGCAGTATTCGATCTTTTATTTATACATTGATATGCATTTTTTTTTTATATAAATCAAACTTATTTACAAATATGAAAGCTTTAATTAAACATTAATGTGCCATTATGAGTTTGGTTTTACTATGTTTTTCTTTTTAGATTAGATTTTATTATAGCCAACATGGAAAGTTTATCAAATAGTTGACTTGAAATCAGTTGATTTTTCCACTTGTACTAAAATTTCATGATAATGCTAATTTCTAAAATAATAAAAATTATAGAAATAAAATATTAAAAATGTCATTAGCGTCATTATTTATTTTTTAATTGGGAATTAAAAACAAAAATTCTTAGCCCATTATAATTGATCAAACACATATTTTGTGGCGCCATCTTTTGTTTGATAAGTAATTTTAAGTTTCGAAAATTTCATTTAATAGATTTAAAATCATAAAAATAACAACAATAATTTCTATAAAAGTTTTTTTAAAAAATCCTACTTTTATTTACAAAATTCTAAGTTTCTAGTACTGAATTCTGATCATTCAATTACAAAAATATTCTGATAATGATATATAAATGTAATTGTATTTAAAACAAAACAATTTTTAACAAAATAATGAATAAATTCTGAGTTTCAACAATTAACATTTTTAATCAAGATAAAAATCTGTGATAGAATTTAAGAAACAAAATGTGATATTTTAAAGACGTTGATTTTCTATTAATTTCTAAATAATACACAACATAAAATAATCGTTGGAATCTTCTTAGCCTCTTAACAAGTTAAGTACTTTTAAGATTCACTTAAATAGCCAAAAATAATTTTGATTTTTTTTTTTTTTACATTTAAGCTTCGTAGTTTTAGCTCCTGAACCTATGTAACTTGTTACCAGAATTTAAAAGTACTGTCGTTTTTTTGCAACATGGCCAAACCTTGTGCCATAAAACCCCACTCAACTAACCAAACAAACTACTTAGCTTGTTAACCACCTTATGATGGAATCAACCTTTAAATCTGTCAATCTTCGGTCGTGGGTGCCACCTCAATTAAAGAATCAAAGGAATGGTATTTGGGAAATGTGTAACCTTTCCCGCCAATGAATCTTCTGGGCTTAAACTTCGGAAAATTCGATTTGCCATATTTGTCTGGCAATGAAATGATCCACAGTAGATCAAAAACCGAGTACTTTAACTACGAACACAGAAAGCTAGACTATGAATCATATTTAAAAAATATATATGCATATTGAAAGAGTGCTTTCTGTATTTAGTTAATTGGTTTCTGTTGAAGTTTTTGCCCCAGCATTTACAAGCTATATGGATACTATTTAACACTTAACACTTATACGTAAAATTAGAGCGAAATCGTTAGGCACGCTAAAAAATTCATTATATCGTTTGTTTTATTTGATATTAAGTAATTCCAACTTTTATTTGATGTAATGAATGCCATAATAGAATTGTAATTTATTTTTTTGAAGAAGTCTCCGGGAAAAATCCGCTGCAAAATTCTTAAGTATTCAAGATGTATTTATGTTTCGAACCAAAATAGTGCTGTTTTTTTCAAATGCCGATACTTTGACCTGAGATCGTTTGCAGAATGGCATATTCAGTAATTCCTAGATGGCACCACAGGGGAATGTTATATATTGCACTCACATTATGTTACAAAATTTGGAACAAATATACCGAGGAGCAACATCTAGAACAGGGGTGGCCAACCCAAATGATCTGGCGGCCACTTTTAAAAGCATCATAACTCCGTGGGCCGCATGTAAAATTATATATCTGTATATTAAATTTAGACGTTTTTTAGACATTTTTTCTCACTACAGACATTTTTTTGGAGTGAAAAATTGACACATATTACATGAGTTATTATTATTATGTTTACTATTATTCTTACATGTAAAGATAGCCAATATAATAATCAGGATACTAAACGCATATTGTAAAGAAATATATAGCACTAAAAATTATCATTAAAAAATATTTATTTTATTAGTGCGATATTTGTTTCTCCTCTCCTTCACTTAGTTTTTGCAAATCGATCTCAATTTTGGTATTTGCACATCGTAATTGGTGTTGCAATCATAATTGTAATTGGTGATTATCGTTATTGGTGTTGCATCATAATTGATGTTTATAATTTAATTATTCTGCTAACTCGTAACTGTAAACTCATAAATAAAACCGGCAATATCTGTCATATATTCGCAAGAATATTATTTAAAAATCAAAGTTAATTTTTTCTCATAATTTCGGCAGTTAATTTTTTTAATATATGGATGCGCAAATAGTGTATTTTTTAATACATTGGTTTTCATTACTTTGGGCATTATAAAATAAATATATTTTGTAAAAATGTGATAAATCTCCCTCGGGTTGGCCATTCCTGACCTAGGTACATCGCAGCATCCTCCTCCAGATCAACTGAAGGTTTCTCTGGTCTACAGATTTATAGTACCCACCATGGCATAAGCATGGTTCGGCTATTCTTGTCGGGTTCCGAACTCAGCTCACTTAATTTCGAAGCCTATGAACTAATCCATAAGCTTCGGCCCCGAAGTAGGATAGTTGTGACAATGTTCTTCACCTGCTTGTACGTAAATTTAGAATGTTAACCAACATTTAGATTAAATTTCTGGATCCGGAACATGAATGTTGTTTCATTTCCTTATATACATTTTACAATTCAATTGGTTCATTCTTAGTATTCCAATTATTCGGGTGCGCATCCAGGATTTTGTCTTAGGGAGAGGGCTCAATAAAATAAAGTGTAATAGTGTATTAAAGCTCATAGGCCATACTGAACTTTAAGTATTGGAAAATGTATCTAAATTGGAAATTCTGTATATTAATTATTTCATTAATAATTTTTATATTTCACTCATTGGATTCAAATGCATAAAAAAGAGAAAATTTAATTTAAATAAAAAATTAATTTATAAAAAAAAATTACATAAGCAAATTATAAATTAAAATTCAATTTTTTCTTTCTTTTTTTGATAGCTCATCGAACACACAGTTTATGTCAACTTCACAATATCGATTAATATTTAATAAAGCTAAACCAGGAAAAACGCCAGCTCAATTAACACATTCAGGTGTGGTCATAAAATTGACATTCATAAGAAAATCACAGATTAATGAAATACTCACTATTTAAC
This sequence comes from Caerostris darwini, assembly GCA_021605075.1. NCBI lineage: Eukaryota > Metazoa > Arthropoda > Arachnida > Araneae > Araneidae > Caerostris > Caerostris darwini. Next base: position 44,675 of record BPLQ01003277.1, read on the forward strand.
AAAAAACAATTATACCTAAGTGGGTAGTGACCATAAATTTGAACTTGTGCACATATTTCACTTATGTGCTTGTGTGTATGAATGGGGGGGGCTCAAGCCCTCCAGTCCCCAGAATAGAATACTATAAAATCCCCAATTATTATATTTTTTATAAGCGCTCCTTTGATTTGATTGATTAACTCCTGAATGGATTATTACGATCGTATTTCATATTTGTATCATTTCCGAACACCAAGATTTAAATGTTGCGAAAATTAATTGTTGATTCGTTACATTCGTTCGATTAACTGTTTGTTTTTAAGGTAACCAAAAATTTTGTTCGTGATATCGTACATCTGACAACGGTCATTCTATAGCGATTTCTTATTGTTTTGGCCAACGGCCGTACCATGCCGAATATACCGGTTCTCGTTAGATCACCGAAGTCAAGCAGCATTGGGCGCGGTCAGTACTTGGGTGGGTGACCACTTGGGAACACCGCGTGCCGTTGGCAAATTTGGGACCTGAATGGCCGAGTGTCTAGCGCTCTGGCGCTCGGTGCCACAGGTTTCGGGTTCGAATCCCGGCGGTGCCATGGATGTTTGTAGTGGTTCGGAATCCACTTTAAGCCGTAGGTCCCGGTCTCCTATGACCGTAAGAGCGTCACGGAGCAAAAGTCAGGCTTCTACCTACGGGTGCTCCATCACAACAGAAGCTGCTTCCTTCCCCTTCAATCATGAGTCCATATGGGCTCGTGGGCTTGGCCAGCCAAGTGGGATAAGAAACAACAACAACAACTTATTGTTTTACAGCTATTTTTCTCGATTCCGTACTCAAAATATTGGCAAAGAGTTATGAGTGTATTCCTTATTACCACTTACATTTACTTCCTTTTATTTTTTAAAAATTGTGTAAAACTGAAGACATTTTCAGTTATAAAAACAGCGATCTATCGTATGGCTTGTAATTTGAAAGCTCCAGCTATGAATCGGAGGATTGTAGTTCTGATTTTAATATGCAATTCGAATGGTGTAATTTTGTAATTTAATGGCTTGGCGTTTGGCTTAATTATCAATTTTTATAATAAAAATTATTAAAACAATAAATAAAAATTATTGTACATCGAAAAGCATATGAAACTCCGAAAAATTATTATACCTCAAAAACTTTCAACTAACCATCAACTGTTCAGCATTACTGAATCTATATATCTGAATCTGCTCAATATTACTGAATCTATATATCTGAATCTGCTCAATATTACTGAATCAATATATCTGAAACTGCTCAATATTGCTGAATCTATATATCTGAATCAGCTCAATATAACTGAATCTATATCATGTTTTTTAGTGAAACCAGTAGAATATTATTATCTCTACTGGCTTTGCTAAAAAACACGATACTGCAGACATTTTTTCAGATGTTGCTAAATCTTTCGACAGATTCTGGATATGGAGTCTTATTCATAAACTTATTTCTTATAATTTGCCACCTTTTTGATTAAAATCATTCATTCTCATCTTACTAATAGAAAATTTGTTGTTTCTGTATGATATTGATTTGAAAAAAAAATGATATTGATTTTACTGTTAGAAATATTTTAGCTTGATTTCCCCAGGGTTCTCTTCTGGGCCTCTTTTTTGTACAATATTTATATCAATATTATTCCTCAAAATACTGACATTAATATCAGTCTTTATGTGGATAATACTGCCATGCTTGTTCAATATAAAATTTTTTATTACATTAAACATATTTTGCAGAACTATAATTATGAGCTGGAGAAATGGTTGGTTCGATGGAAGATTCAATTAAATATTGATAAAACCAATGCGGTTCTTTTTACGCGTAAAATTAAATTTACTAACCCAACTATCACTATTATTAATAACCCTATTAACTGATAAAATAAAACGAAATATTTAAGTGTAATTCTTGATAAAATATTATTATATAATTCTCACATTAACACACTTAAAAATAAATATAACTGTGTATTTTTTATTCTCTTATTGCTAGACATACAGAACTTTCAACTTATACACAATTATAATATTCTATACAATTATATTTCTCTACATGAAAATCGAAAACGTTTAAATATCATTATCGTTAATTATATTAAATAATCATTATAATTAATATTTATTATTTAATATCATTATATATATTGTAATTATAACTAATAATGATTCGTTAATATCATTATTATTTTAAATATCATTAATCATGACACTCACTAATGTTCCCTCTTCTGAAATATCGTTTATGATAGACCCACTTGTGGGAAGTTCATCATTTATTTTTAGTTTTATCCTTCCTTTTTACACTATATTGAACTTTTGTAATTTATTTTGAATGTTTGTTTTTTATCTTATTTTTCAATTTTTTACTTTAAATTCTCTACTGGCTTTAATATTCTATGAGGATAGATAAAAAGTCACTTTTCTATATTCCAGATAGAAGTTTGTGGTTGCTTCGTAGCCAATGTACTTCGATAATTGACCGTGATAGTGATTGTGATTGTGATCGTGATCGTGATACATGATTTTGTTTGACGTAGGAATGATGATTTGCTTTCTTGTTTTCTTTGAATATGTTTCCTGCTCTTTCTCTTTTCAGTTTCTTTTTTTTTTTCTTTTTTATTTCTTAAGTAAAAGTAATTTTTCTCTTTCACTTGGAAAGCTGAATTTAAAAATAGTTTGTAATGTCAATTTTGAGATCGAGAAAAACGAAATAAAAGCATTTTAAATGTGTAATTTTAATGACTAATTTCGATACGTGAAATAATAAAAAATGTAACTATCTAATAAAATTATATTAAAAAGAGAAGGAAATAAGCATCTTAATTAAAATGAAAAGAATTAAATTGAAATTAAAATTAAATAAAAGTTGAGATTTAAAAATTCTTTACTTTACGTGTTTAAATCCAACATTAATTTAATTTATAGATAAATGAGGAGAGATAGCCACCTGTCTGATAGAGTGTTGGAATTAAGAATTATTCTGTCTCTGTTCAAATTCAAATAAAGAAACAGAACCGAAAGCTCCCGTGCAAAACTTAATTATAGGGTGCTTGGTAACTATAGGGCTTAACTACAGGACCCTTGGTAACTATGGGGCCCTTGATTTTAAAATATTTCTTCCTCAAGGCCTAAAAAGGGTCTATTCTGGATATGCATTTAAAAATATGTTTAATAGAAATTTGAGAAAGAATAAAGTTATTTTATTTCCTTTTATTCACATTTTAAAATTCGTGTTTTTGGTTGACATCTTTTATTCTAACAATAAATCTAATTTTACCTAAATGCAATTAAACACGTTCCATTCCCCAAATTGGTTAAAGTAAGAGTGTAATTACAGTTAGAGTGCTTGTAGTACTAATTTCATTAACTTAATAAGTATTATGAATGAATTATAAGCATGCATAAGATAGTGAACCGAATTATAATAAATTTAAGGAAATACATTCACATAAAGTTATAAATAACATAGTTTGTCTTTTACCTTATATGTAAGTAACATTTAAATTATATTGCATAATTCAGGGCACCATTCTTGCAATTGATCGGAAATCCAACTAAAGAAAATTCATATAAAGCTTTCTTCTCTTGAAACTCTACTAAGATGTTTTTACTTTAGTTAGATTAATCCAGTTTTTCACTTAAAAAATAGCTTTCGTTGTTGATTTGAAATTTTTGTAAGGATTTTAACACGATTAAGTGAAATAAAGATATAATAAAACACACATTTCAGGTCACGTTTCAAGTAAAAAAAATAAATAAAGAAAATGCCTTTTTATTTTAGATGGGGGTAGGCTTTCGGAGAATGTTTTAGTAATGTGTGCGACGATAAATCCATAGACCGGAAGGTCCTTCAATTAGGCTCGAACAGGAAGGTGTGAACCCATCCGGAAGATACTATTAGTGAGGTGTATATTCAGCTCCCCGTGTTGTTGTTAATGGTACAGTGTGGATGAAATGTAGCAGGTCTTTCGTGACGCATCCGGAGTTATGCTGCATTTGCTATTAATCTGGCATTCTAAGGCGAAGAAATTCTTGTTAGAGTCCCGTCATTTGAAAACAACGAAAATAAATAATTAATATTATGTTATTTGTTTACACGTTTTCTATTATTTGGTTTTTATTTTGTCCTTTTCTTATATGAAAAAAGAATGAAAATATCGCAATTAAAAAAAGGAAAAAAAATCGTTTAAATATTTTTAGAGGAATTGCAACAAACGTTATAATATTTTTTAATAATTTTGTTCATTTTAAAAATTAATTGAACTGATTTTTCATCAAAAGGTTTAGTTCAGCTTTCCAATTTGACTTGATTCGATCAGGTATTTAAGCTCGCGTAAGTTGCTTTATCTCAATTTATTCAAATGCTATCAGCTTTCAAAGTATATAACTATTCAATGAATAAACATAAAACATTATTTGTTTATTTCACTAGTATATTTAAAAATTAAAATTAAAAATGCTATTCAAAGAAATGTAACATCAAGCCCAATAATAATACGAAATATTATTATTTACATTTTGGGGTACGTAATATTCTTAGAATTATGCAATAATTTATATTTTTTATTTCAGTAACAAAAAAACAAAAAAATTCTGAAACAAAATTGTTTTTGAAAAAAACAACTACCTCAAAGATCTTTACGGGGTTGCTATCATTGAAATCACGAAGAGGTATTTAAATATGATGGATTGAAAAATGATTCTGGATTCATCGTCATTTTTTTTTTTTTTTTTGTTCTAATGCAGCTGGCAAACACATAGACATGGACATCTTGGATGCCTTAAGACAAGCGCTGCACAGACGTTACTCACTTTGCCTTACCCAGGGGGCGCGTGTAACTTGATGGAAAGCCACGGACGCGGAATAACAATGCCCCCGCAACGCTCTACGATCCTATCAGGCCCCGACATTGTCATTTATTTACTATAGAATTATTTAGAGAATAATAGATCGACAGTCCTTTCAACAATAGTTTCACAATCGTCAAGCTAGTTATGTGAGTATTTTCTAGTTTTTTTAAAATCCAAATCACAAATGTAAGTTATTTCTTACTAAGAAAATATCTTGGAAATCATCTCTCTTTTTTTTTTGAGAATAATGTTGACGCAGCGAAATTTCGTTTTGTGTTGAAGTTTTCCAGAAGATCAGCTATCCCTGGTTTAATGATTTTCAAAAATGCCTCCTGTAACAGTAGCTGTAACTTTGTGAATGAAAGGACGATACTAAATCCGATAATCAAAATTTGAAAACTTGCATTTGTGTTTTAATGCCCAAAGAGTATATGTAGGAAAATTTACAATAAGGACACATATTCCCATATTCATATGTCGTGAAAATTTGTCTTCTTACGATTGGATTACATTTCTAAATTAAGAAATAATTGAAAGAATTAAGTCTTACGCTTACAACCCAGTGTATTCTAGGCATGAAGCTAAATCAATCCTGAAATTCACAATCCTGAAATCAATCAATCAATCCTGAAATTATATATATATATATATATATATATATATATATATATATATATATATAGAAGCCTTCACATTTATATATTATACAGATAATATGAACTCTTTTCTATTCTGCATTTATTTATCCACTTTCTAACCAACTTTTAACAAACCTTGCATTTGAGTTGCTAATAAGCGGTAACATCTTTTATAGAATGGAGACTGGTTGTAAAATATAATTATTTTTGCTTTACTATAAGCTAAGCATTCCATTGGTTTGATCTTCGGTCATCTTGTGCACACGAGGGCTAAACAGACCGGGACCTACAGCTTAAAGTGGATTCGGAACCATTAACAGACATCCACCACCAGGATTCGAAGCTTGAGCCTGTGGTATTAAAGGTCAGAGCGCTAGCCAATTGCCCATCAGGCAGCAAGCATTCCATTGGAATCATCCCTAAATGCTTTATGATATCCTTCTTTTTATTTCACTGTGATAAATAAACAAAAAATTCCAAAACTAATTTATTATTTAAAGAAATAAGTAAGAAATAAAACTTCTGATGCTATAATTATATGAAAAAATATGTATTTGCAATTTAAGATAGTATAAGCTAGATTAAGAGACAGCATTTAAGAACTGTGGTGCAAATAAAAGAGACGATGTTTTTTCAACAATATCTATATGATAATGAGATGAAAATCTTGATCAACATCAGTTAGTTATTAATTTAGCAGTCTGTAAAGTATTTTTTATTTATTCTCAAAAACTTCATCCCAGGTCTTTTCCATCCACTAGTACACAATCTAATCTTGCAGAAATCCAGCTCTCTTTCATTGTCCACAACTTTTATTTTCTCTCATTAGCTTTCATTAGTTTTGTCAATTTTTTTTGGCAAAAAAGTATTTTAGGTAGCGGTTTTATAACATTGATTTTTATGAAACTTTCGAGAGGTCGGGGGGAGTTATCCATAGATTGGAAGCAGCGACTTATATTTCGTATCTAGAAATTTTAAGTTATTTTAGAGTATAATTCAGGTCTGCAAGGTATAATTCATCGCTTTAGGCAAGAAATTACGATGATTAAAAAATTCCAATCAATTTATAATTTAACTAATTTCTATAGAAATATTCCATGCCACAAGTTAATTTTGTTTTCTTAGCTGGCATAGAGGTTAGCGAAAAATACTAGCTATTAGGTATAACTTGAGGGTTTCTGCATACTGTTCAGTGAAATTAATGAGAAATTTTGAATCTTACTATGCTTATGATTATTGTACTTAATGATTATGTGATTATTTAACTTAATGTTCTTATGTTCTCACTGTGCTTGTGATAAGTGATCTAAGCTAATAGATTTACCATAAAAAGTTAGTCATTGTAACGAGATGCACAATCTCTACGATGGAATAAAGCATTGTTGTTTATATAACTTGTCTTTAAGAATTAATATTATCATCAGATTTATCGGTTCTAGATGTAATGTAATTTTAAAATCATTTTGTAATCTGAGCATATTTTTTCTTAAAACATTGCTAACTCTTTTCATTGTTTAAATCCATTCAACCAATGGATATTTTTTTCTGTAACCTTCTGATTACAAAGGAAACAATATCCAGATGAATAAAAAAATAAATTTCAAATGAAGACTTTCTATCCTCTATTGCAAATTACTTAGCAATTCGTTGGCATTCCCGCGAATCTTGCCAATGATAAAGAAAGCGCCAATATCGTTGGCTAAATTTTGCATGTTGGAAAAGATAATCGCCTTTCGTGCTTGTGCAGTTGTACTGAATTTCTACTAAAAGCTTTCCGGTTAAATGATATTTCTAATGGGTCTCGGTGGTTTTACTCGAATGCTGATAAAGATCTATTTAAGAGGAGTTCATGTTGAAGTTTTCATTAAAGTTGATTTGGCATCCAACAGGTAATATTTCATTTAAGCCTTGATTTTTCGAAATTTCTTTGAAATCTAAATATTAAAGTACGTTAGTGAAATATGTAATTTTTTAATTTTTGGAAGGTTTAATCGTGATTAACCGTTAAATTCTTTTATGATTTATACTATTCATTTATAAGGTGGTATTCTTTTATCATTTATACTATTCAGAATTATCGTTTATTTATTATTAATCGAAATATTCAAAAACGACACAAAACGAATATAGTTATTTTCTCAGAAAGCATATAGTTTTAATTGTATATTTTTTTATAAATAAAATTAACCATTATTTTTAGTTTGCTATGTTATTGACTAAAGTTCTTTATTTTATAGAAACTTATTCGTAATGACGTCATTCGTTGTGGGATAAACAAAACTATAAATTATCGAATGGATTTAGTTTATATTTTTAGTTATATCTTTATAGCTTGTTTTCATACAGGGTGGCTTTATCTGTTCACATGAGCAAATAAAACGTGAACAAGAGTTTACGATGTACTTTCTATGGTTCAAAGAAATATTTATAAGAACAGTCATACCAAATAAATATAGTAATAAAAACGAAAATGTTCTATTTTTAATTGCATTCAATCTAATTTTAGAAATTGTTTGTTTTATTGTATTAATACATCAGACTGATGAATAGAATAAATATTTGGTTTTTTCGGATTTTCATTTCGATGTATAAAAAAAAGGAATAGCATCTTTTAGATGGAAAACAATTTAATAAATTTGGTGGTAACGATACCAAACCACAATGATCAAACAGGCTTTACTAAAAACAATTTTGAAAGTATACAGTCATACAATCAGTATTAATGAATATATTTGCTAAAGACTATTCTAATTACAAAGGTACGCACTCAAAGATTTGCTGATTACAACAACTTGTAAAAATTTGTATTTCAAATTGTAGCCTTTATTATCATGCTGTTTGCTGCATTATGGATCATTATTTCATGCAAATTGGAAATAATTAAAATAATTTCAATAATATTAATAATAATTATAATTTAATAAAAATGATTATTTGTAAAAAGTTTACATGATTTAAAAACTATTTCCATATAATATTTCGTAAAAAATAGATGACTTTCGACACCTAAGGTTTCCTGTGATTAATTTATTTTGTACGTTTTAAAATTTCAATGTTATAATAATGACTTATTTCAAATAAGAAAAAAAAAATTGGGATTCAAAAGGAACAAAAAGACTGATACAGATCGCAACACTGAATATTTATGACCTTTTTTTTTAATTCTACAACCAAGGTTTCATTTGAAATTCTGACACTTTATTTCGTTTGCACGTTTTCAATCACATGTACAGTGGATCATAAAACGTGACATATCGCTATAACTGATTTAGTAGCAACTATAGTAAAAAGTTTATAAAAAAAAAATCATTTTTGTTTGACACTTCACAGTTGTACTTTTAGGAGATGTATAAAAATTTAATGTTAATAAAGTTGTAATAAAAGAACGACATATGCAGCATTTTCAAAAAAAAAAAAAAAAAAAAAAAAACTATTTGATACCACTTGAAAATATTTGGCAATTTGTTTTAAAAACATAATCATATAAAAGTGACAGTTTTAATATTTTATATTTTTTTGTACGTACGATTATTTTTACATCTATTAATGTTTGGACAAATTCTGAAACATTATTTATTACTATCGATTGCAAGATGCAATCTTAATTGTTTTTTAATTTTTACATACAGTAACCAACATAACTGATACCTCAAATGATATGATTCGTGTATTTTTAATAAGTATTAAAATTGATATAATGGGAATAGTTATATTTCTTAGATACAAATTTAACTACGTTAAATCAATTATAAACTAAGGACAATTAAAAATATGGTAAAATATATTGAAAAGTATAACCTTAAGATTATCGTGAATTTTCTTCCCTTTTATATAGAATTTCAAATTTTAAAATGAAAAGCTTTTGAAGATCATGATTGCTTTTGCAAAACGCGTTTACCTGAGAATAGCACTTTGATTGCAATCAATGCAAAATTCAGGATCAACTATTTTAAAAACACAGTGACATTTTTAAGAGCTTCATCAGAAAGATCATTACGTAGATGATTAATTTTCTTTTAAAAGGATAATAAGTATTTATTAGTTACCCTTCCATGTGTTGCTAATAAAAAGTAATAAAACCGATTCGCTTAAAATAAATTAAGTTTTAATAAATTTACTAATCATTTATAGCAAATAGAAAATATATTAACCATATTACAACGTTTGTTTCAAAGTACAAAGGTAAAAAGTTTGGTGGCCATTGTTTTAAGAGATTTAAATTTGGCAATTGGAATGAGTTTGAGATCTTCCAAAATGTCTACTGCATTAGGATACATGATCTAACAGTTGAAAGCATGGCAAATTACTCTTTTTACTATAAAAAATTAATCTTCATGACCTTGATCTTCACGTATCTTGCCCCCTCCCTCTTTCCAGAGGGGGATCCATGTTTATCTGGATTGTAATTCTAATCACTTCATAATAAAAAATCTATTATTTGAACGTATTTTAAGCTTTGTGTTTGTTAGATACCCGCGACTGATAATATATGCGTTTTTCCCACCCAAATCGTAGATTTTAGATTTCCGATAATTTTTTTTAATTATCTTTTTTTAATGATGAGCAAACGTTATTTAGTTCATGGCCTGAAGAATAGGACCAAAACAGCAATTTCTTTGAAAGATATAGTGGTAACAGTTGAGCATTTTGTAAGTTGTGAAATATGACTGTGATTCAGAAATTGTGGACGGTATTATTCAAGATAATTAATTCAATACGAAGTAAAAAGAAATTTTAAACTAGATCAGTGTATTATGACAAACTTACCTGGGAAAATCAGAAGTACAAAAAGAATAAAAACCATATAAAGAAAGCTCTGTAAACTGTTGATTTTAATGAAATATTAGAAATAATTGTAAAAATATATTTCTTCAGTTAGAGTGTCTTTCTCTATTAAAATTTATACTATTTATTGTGGTAAAAGCTTTCATCAACGTAATTTTGTCAGTAATTTTTTTAAGTAATCGATGAGAAATAGTGAGCCAGGTATAGGGAAGGAGAGGCGTGGTATGAAAAAATAAAACTAAAATTATATTTTAAGTAACAAATTAAAACGCAACAATAAATAATGAAATGTATCTGCACCAAAGATACAGCACGCCTGCAGTAATGTTAAACAACTATAATCTTATATTCATATTCTTATTTCTCAGATCATTGTTAGCTGCCTGATGGCCAATTGGCTAGTACTCTGGCCTTTGGTACCATAGGGTTCAACTTTGAATCCTGGTGGTAATATGGATGTTTGTGAGTGGTTCGAAATCCATGTTAAACTGTAGGTCCCGTCTAATTACCCTAAAGTGTGTAAAAATGACCGTAGAGCCACAAATCAAATTAGATCATTGCCTTCTAATTTATTGGTGTTTTCATAAAATTTCTTTTTAAAATTTTTACAAACGATCTACAATATTATCAATACATTCGAGGGTACTCATACGTATCTACGCTTTTACAGACTACAGATGTATTTGGTAATAGTGAAGAAATTACATTTGCCGAAATTTTTTCCCATTGAATTTTCCTCATGTTTATGATAAACACGTGAATATTTGATGCGTCATTGAAAAATATTATATTCCAAATATAATGATCTCGATTATCCACCACTTTGAATAATCATGCCTGTCATTTTTATTTACCAGTCCCACTGAATCACAGCTTCTCTTTAGTAAGTAGTGTATTATATACATTCTTTCGAAATGTTCAGTACCCTAGATTTTCAAATACGAAATGTTCAATACCCTAGATTTTTTTTTTCGGAAAAATATTTAGCTCTAGAAAAATTTCTGTTCATTTAATAATTCAACTTTGTTTCTAATATAAGTCTTTATTTATTAAGTGCCTTTTTCATTGATATCCTTTAAGATATGTTGTGTAGTTGAATATGAAATTTCAGGTAATTTAAATGTACATTCTAAAGAGAGTCAGAGAGAGAGAGATGAAGTCATTTGCATACTAAATTTGGTTGCAAACGGATACTTTTTATCCAATATGCAAATGAATTAATTTTTGGGAATAATGAATAAATATCGCGGGCTCCAGAGTACTCAAATAAGCCTCTGAAAATTTTCAATTCTAATACAAAACTGATTCATTATTATTGTCGAGTAACTATCTATGGCGTGTATTTGGAATATTAATCAACCATATATTGATAGGCGGCTTGAAGGACGAGATCTAAATTCAAGGCTGATCTTATGCCGACTCTTCCTCAACAGTGCTCACTGACAAGTGTATCTTTTGTTGTAGTAGTCCAATTCGATATGGCGGCCTTTATGACATGTTAGTCGTGGAGTACAATTTTTGAGAATTGAGTCTTGCTTCGAATCAAGTCCTGATAATCACCGAAAACGGAGATTGGCCTGAGACGTCTAGGAATATTAACCTGAATCTCGGCCTGCCATACAACACGGCAATCGAGAGTTGTGGTATGAGGTATCATTTGATTTAATATCCCCCCCCTTTGGCTGACATTCTTACAGCACGGTGGTACGTCGACTATATATTCTACACCCCGTTGTATTTCTCTTCCTATGATGACATCTCCGGACTTGCATTTTTAATAGGATAATTACAGGCCACACACAACAAATTTTTCAATTGTCTTGTCAAACTGTTCATTGGTTAGTTAGATCGCCAGATTCCCCCTTGCTAATGAAGCATGCTTGATAGGGCGGAAATCTGAGATTTGATCAATAGAGTCTCGAGGTCTGATAAGTTGGAGCTTCTGTCTTCCCCCCAAGATTTCGCCGATCTAACTTGACAATCATTGGAGAGAGTATGGTAACTAATACCTCAGGAAGACATTCATTAATTCTAATCAATATCAGATGAGATAAATGTTTGCATAAGGGACAGAGATGGACCAACGTCATATTGCTTGGTTTGCTATATATAGCTATATTTCCTGAATTAACATTTAGCTACTGAATTTTAATCGTTTTCGTATATAAAAATTAATTTCTACTTAATTCAAGTAACTCCTTCTTAAGGCACTTTTTAGAACGAATGTTTAAATTGGAATTAGGATCAATAAGAAATTCTTTGATTTTAAGTTGATAAGAAATTTTATTTTGTTGAAACCATGATTTTGAGTATTCACTTTTTCGAATCTCAGAAAAGTAATTATTTCTTTCTTTTTAGATATGAAATTCTTTTAAATAAATAGGTTTTTTTATGAATGTGACTTCAAGACTTCATGTTAACGTTAACAATTCATTGCTAAGCTTACAAATTTACATGTTACAGTATTTAAAAAGCTTAGCTAAAGCATTTATCTGTAGCTTATTTAGAAATTTTGTTTATAAGCTCATTATCACTCTGTAATAGTATTTTTATATCTAAAATAATAAATGTGTCTCTCCTATGACCATTATTTTGACCACAATCATTTGTTACTTTTATGGCAAATATGTAGATTTGGTTTGCTTTACCGCTCTACGTTGATCTTGTGCACACTTTGGGCTAAACAGACCGGGACCTACAGTTTAAAGTGGCAAATATGTAGAAGATTCAAAGTTATCCAGAGTTTGTCTGAGAAGGTTTTGCTTCACTGCAACCACATTTTGCCACCAGAAGTTTAACTAAGATCATTTTGAAGTTCTTCCCAACTCTTCGAGCGCGAGGGAAGATCTTTCTGTTTCACGAATTTATTGTACTTGGCATAGATAGAGAAACTTTTGGTTCTATCACTTTTGGTTTCACTATTTGTAGGGTTTCGAAACGAACTCTATTAGTTAATCATACGTCTATCAGTGAACTTTGACCCCTTAAATAATTGTACACGCATATACAAACAATATTTCCTACCATATTTAGGTTATGAAAAAATGCAAAGTGTAGAAAAGACACTAAGAAGCTGAATATTTGGGGGACGTATTATATGTGCAATATGGTTTTAAAGTTCGTTGGATTTCAAATAAAAAAGCTGTTATAAATTAATCTTTTAACGTAACTTAATAAATTGAATATATTTATTCTTCACCTTAAATCTTTATTGCAACAATTTAATAATCTTTTTAATAAATCCAACAAGACTAAAAGTAATAGTACTCGACAAAATACATTTATGATTTCAGCTCATGATGTATGTTTTTTATCGGTATGATCAAGAAAAAATACGGAAATATTTGAACCATAGAGAGGGTATTATAAAATTTCTTATAAAAAAAGGCATTGAATAAACAAAGGACATAATATAAAACATAAATAGTAACTGAATACACAATACATGGAATAAACAGAGATATAAGTTAAAACAGGGGCTTAAAAATTCGCGTACATAAGCTTGACGTCTGTATATTATAAATAGCATATTAAATATAAAGTAAACAGAAAACTTGTTTTGCCAATATGTGCGATTGTTCTTATGTGTATCATTAAAGTATTATTTAACTTTACAGAAATAGAAAATCAGTTTAATTTTTCAAGGGAGTCATGCATCCAAGCTTGCTAAAATATATTTCAGAATTATCTATAGAAGAAGGGCTAGTTTTTTAAATGAGTATAATTTAAGTTATTGTTACTTGAAACTTAAAAGATTATGGCTATTCTAAACCTACACTATAGATTGAAATCGCAAACTATTTTCGTTTCAATTGGAGAGCAAGCAATTTCGCTAAGTGGAGCTTTTTGTGTAGTTAAATTAAATCTGTTTTGATCGACAGAATGAAAATTTTATTTAGATTTTTCTACCGTATATATTTAGATTAAGACTGAAAGCTGTATTTAGATTTAGGTTGAAATATATGTTCTAAACTGTAAAATATTATTTTAATTTATTTTTGTTGTATATTTGCAAATGTAAGTTTAATATACGTATTATACACTGAAGTGACAAAAGTCATGGGATAGCAATATGCAAATTTTCAGATGGCAGTAGCATCGCGTAGAACAGGTATAAATGCGCAGTGCTTTCATTTCTGTTCAAGTTATTCATGTGAAGAGGTTTTGACGTGATGATGACCGCACGACGGGAATTAACAGACTTTGAACGCGGAATGTTAGCTGGAGCTAGACGCATGGGTCATGCAATTTCGGAAATCGTTAGGGAATTCAACATTCCCAGATCCACTGTGTTAAGAGTGTGCCGAGAGTATGAAATTTCAGGCATAACATCCCACCATGGACAGCGCAGTGGTCGACCGCCTGCACTTAACGACCGAGACCGGCGACGTCTGCAAAGAGTCGTAAATTCTAACAGACAAGCAACACTGCGTCAAATAACCGCAGAAATCAATGTGGGACGTACAAGGGACTTGTCTGTTAGAACTGTGAGGAGAAATTTGGCTTTCTTGGGCTATTCCAGCAGAAGACCGACTCGAGTGCCTTTACTGACAGAACGACATCGCTTGCAGCGACTCTCGTGGTCACGTGAACATATCGGTTGGTCCCTAGATGAATGGAAAACCGTGGCCTGATCCGATGAGTCACGATTTCAGTTGGTAAGAGCTGATGGTAGGGTTCGAGTGTGGCGCAGACCCCACGAAGCCATGGACCCAAACTGTCAGCAAGGCACTGTTCAAGCTGGTGGTGGCTCCGTAATGGTGTGGGCTGTTTTTTCATGGCATGGACTTGGTCCTCTGGTGCGACTGGACCGAACATTGACTGGAAATGCTTATGTTCAGCTACTTGGAGATCACTTGCAGCCATTCATGGACTTCATGTACCCAAACAACGATGGGATTTTTATGGATGACAATGCGCCATGTCACCGGGCCACAAGTGTTCGCAATTGGTTTGAAGAACATTCTGGACAATTCCAACGAATGATCTGGCCACCTAGATCGCCCGACATGAATCCCATCGAGCATTTATGGGACATCATCGAGAGGTCTGTTCGTGCCCAAAATCCTGCACCATCAACGCTTTCACAATTATGGACGTCTATCGAGACAGCATGGCTCAATATTCCTGCAGAAGACTTCCAACGACTTGTTGAGTCCATGCCACGTCGAGTTGCTGCACTTCGCCGGGCGAAAGGAGGGCCGAAACGATATTAAGAGGTATCCCATGACTTTTGTCACTTCAGTGTATGTAATATATCGATAGTGCTCCTAACATATTTTCTTTATTCTATTCATATAAAAGAATGGAATAAGGAGGATAAAGATAGCAATAAAAATCATGAGTGAACTTCAAGTATTAAAATAATAAATGCTAACACAAGTTTCAATTAAGAATTCTCAATTACAGTGATAAAACCGAATATATTATCATTGAAGTGAAACATGAAATAATTCTTCATTGACGCAACAGTCCCATGGTAGGCCAAGGCTGTCTGCCTACTGGCAGATTTCGAGACAGGAGATGCATTCTTTTTTACGGGGTAGAGTTTTCAGCCCTACGCCGAATGCTCTAGAATCATATTAGACCGGGGCCTACTGTTTAGAGTGGATTCCGAAGCACTACAAACATCCATACACCGCCTGGACTCGAACCGAAACGTAATATGAAATATTTGTTCGAAACGAACATGCAATTCGATGTTATGCATTGCATTGAATTGCATTTCTACTTAGAAATATGCTCACTTGTAAAAATAATCTTCCTGCCTAGCTAATAACTCTACTCGCCACAGAAGTAGAATTATTCTATTTGCACTTTATAGAATTTCTAGAAATCGTTATAGAAATTTCTAGAAACTCCGAAAAAACACTAGAAGTTTCTAAGCTTCGGAATCTGTGCTAGCGTTTTTTCAACATTACTGGACATCTACTCCAGAATGGTTATTTATTTTATTATTATTTATTAATTAACACAATGTCAGTAGTATTTAACCAATTACAACAATTCTACGAATTAATTTATTTACTATAAGCTATAGTTTATAATATATAAATCAAAAAATTAATTAGGTCTTTCTCGTTAAACTAGCATTAATTTTCTAGCATTTACCATAAGGTTTTGTTGTTCTGAAGGTTTATTTCCTTCTTAATTTGACTATACCTGTACAACAAACAAAATTGGAAAAGCCGTTTTCTGACCTACAGGACGATGAGTAATGTAGCAATAAAATTTCGGATTTTTTCTTTTTAACTTCCTCCTTCATTTAATTTCAATCTCACGATTCGATGCTACGTTTTACCATGACCGCTGTTGTTCTTTTTCATGCTCTTTTTTAAATCAAGGTTGTCTTGTTTTAAATTTTTGAAAGTCGGCCAGTAATCCTTTTTAGGAATCATTGAATCGGCAGAGTAAAAAGAGGTACATAAAAAAAACTGTGAAGGACAGGTAGTTAATTTTTACTTGAAACTTGACTGGGTCTTGCATGATTGGCCTGACCTTTTATTGTATTTTTTTTCTCAATAGTAATTTGGGTGGGAAATCAGAGAAAGAAAGCAGGAAGTAAAACAAATGGTTGAATTATACAAAGAATACAGTGTGCATATAAATACCGGACTTGATGCTCATTAACATTTGTGGGTGGGGAAACTGAGTTCAAGGTAAAGTTCAAAAATATTTCAAAGCCACCAAGAATAAGGTTAACTAAGTAAAAATAAACATAAAGTTATCAATACGATTTTTTGTTTCAGCAGTTCTTTTTAATGTCATTTATTTATATGGTATATTAATATATCAACGTAAAACAAGTGTTTTAAAACATAATTTTCATTGTTGAACCTTATTTATTCCATCTTATAAGTTAAGATGAAATAAATAAGGTTCAACAATGCAAATTAAACCATTGCAGATACCATTCCTTATTTATTAAATGATGGAAATTATAATTCCATTAAGTTAATTCTATAAATAAGAAATTATACCATTCCTTATTTATGGAATTAACGTTATTTATTCCAATGGGAATAATTTACAAGTTAAGTAAAGTGATCTCTGAAATAAATTATGATTTGTGTGTCTTGTGTCAATCAAAAGTTTATTGTGAATAATATAATTTCAATACAAGATGCATTTTTAAAGTGTGTCAATTTCTATCCATATTCCTGTTCCCTGTCAAATGAAGGCCTCCGATATTACCATCATTCATGATGAAATTCTACTTCTCTTGGCTCTCTTTTATTAGGTCTAGGCCTAAATTCTTTTTTACGCCATTCCTTCATGGTCATTTGTAGGTGTTTGGTACAGAGTATTTTAGAAGAGTAATTCACCTAGCTAAAGGAGATCATTTCGCCAAGTTTTTAGTAAACTTTACTCTTTTTGCCTTAGTATAAAAAAATATTTCACGTTGCTTTTAGCTAACTTACAAATGCATAGTTTTCTGATTGAAAAGGGAATTAATGCGGTCCTACAACAATTTAAAATTAACATTTCTAATTTCTGTTATAAAATAGATACTTTTTGACAGAAACTATTTATTGTTTTGAAGCTATAACGAGAATAAATGTTTGCAAATATTTTTTAATTTCAATTTATCTAAATTTTTAACCAAATTTATGCATTAAAGTTATACATATTTGTAACCTATAATCCCAATCATTTTTTTTTTGTGAGTAAACGAAATTCGCAACAAACTTTCGGATATAAAACCAATTTAGTATATAATTGCTAAATATTTTTCACAAATCTAAATTATAGTTCTACATGCTGTTTACACTACATTCTGAATTAACTTTAATTTGATGGATCAAGCATGTATTGTGAGTTGATAAATCTCAGTTTCAAAAAAAATTAAATAGATACAAAAATAGAAATTCTGTAGTCAAAATATAAAGTATACGCTACGCTATCTACGCTACATTCGCCTTTATTTGGTAATATCATTTAATCGTAAACAAATTTATATTAATGGAAACAATAGCAAAAGACATTTGTATCAGTTTTGAACAGAAAATCGTTTATAATAAATATTGCTCATAAAAAATATCATAACGATAGTAAAATAACAGATAAGGGAAAAAATTATAATTAATACTTTTTTTTTTAGTTGGGGGGAGGATTGTTTAATTCGTACTGTACAAGGAAGGACGCGTTTATTTACCTTCAAAATAATCTGTTTTTTTAGATAAGAATATATTCAATTATGATGTTTCCACTCACAATTAAAATGCTCAGTCTTTGCAGTCAAAACCAGTTCAGATAAAATTGTTCTCGACTACGAGCCACGTGGTTCTGGTTACTTGAAAATATTAATAGAATTGCATTTACTTCACCTTTGGTCCACATAGCTTCGTTCGAAGTCTTATCAGCATTCTGGCCAAAATATGACCTTGAAAATATGTTAACTCCCTCTATCTAGAAAGAAGTCTGAGAATTTTTCTTTTTTAATTTTTATTCCTCTGAGATAAATTTGTTTCAAAACATAGTTTCCCCCAGCATTACATTTATTAATGATTCTAAATCAGATTTTATTCACAACCATATAGATGGATTTAAGAAAGGAACCATTTGATTCAAGAAATTCAAAAATTATGATACATTGGGGTTGCCAGATTAATGAAATTTAAGCTGCAAAATTTTCAACCTTTATGCAGTACACGGAATATTTTAAAAACAACTTAATAAAATTTTATTGAATAATTTTAATAATTTTATAATAAATGATAGATAAACTTCGAATGAAATCAAAACTTAAACAAAGCGTTATTTAAAACTATGTAAATTGATAAATAAAAATGTAATTTTTTTCTTCTGGCAAAGATATATATAGTGGTTTTCCAATTTATAAAATTATCATAAACTGTCCAATAAAAATTCCACCGGTAATATTTGTTAACTAGCTTGCAAGAGATCGAAGGTTCCATTTCCGCTGATGGCGTGCACAGTAATGGCTGATAAATATTTATCACCTATATTGCTCTACAGCAGGTTATGCCCAAATTGTGGTAAGTCGATGCATTTCTTCCGTCCCATCATACATTTATTTTACTTAAAAAAATAAAATTGGTAATTATTTTAAGGATTTTCAGATTTTTATGAAAGAATACAAAAAGTGACATGATCCAAACTTAATTTAATAAAAAAAGGCAATATTAAATATTAGGAAGATATTTTATTTACTATTTTATTGTATACTAGAGAGTCAAATCTTTTGTCAATAATATGTTAGCCCAGATCCAGTTTACTTTTTTTTGTTTTTTCTCAACGATTTTTTTCCCAAAAATATATTCTATTTTAAAGTTGTTGATATGGTTGCGGCTAAATAATTCATTAAAATGTTCAGGACTGCTTGGATCAACATATTTGAGTACAAAAAATTTTTAGGCAAGAATATTAAAAAAAAAAAAAATTCTTATAAATAAAATCCATATGTCTAATCGCTTTTACTCTTGTTTAATACAAAAATCGAAACAAGTACTAAAATATTTATTAAATTAATGTATCACCACGCATTACATTCTTTATTTTCCTTTTCACTACATTATATTATATATTATTATAAATGAAGATATAAAATATCTATATATGTAGAAGTTTAATGCATGTCATGGATTATATTAAAAAAAATCGCAAGAAACACAATTAAAACCAATAAAATATTTATAAGAAATGCTCTGCTGTTTTTTGTAATAATTAAGCTTCCTCTACAAACAGACCTTCCTTCCTATCCTACAGCTAAAACGAGTGAACGTATTATAATCGCGTTTGGTACGTAGATTATACACGAGATGCGATCTAGGAATTTCAAAAAAATATGGCACTTTTCTTGAAAAACATTAAATTTAACACAAAATAAACGATCAACACATAAACAATTTGAACAATCCAGTACAAGATTTATAAGTAATAAAATGCAAAACCAAGAAAAGCAGTCAGTTTTGGTGAAAAAAACAAAACAAAAAAACTCGGGATGTGCAAAAGAGGTCTGGGTATAAAACATTTGCAGAAGTTGTTTAATTCGGATGTTTCCTGCTATCATTAGGACAGTATTTTTAGTTGAATGTGCATTATTGGCAAATCTGTTTTAAGAAAACTAGGGAAATGACTCTGCTGCAGTTCGTGAATTTCGTCGCATAAAGAAATTATTGCGTCATGATTGCAAGATTTGAAGAGACTGGGAAATTAGAAAATCAACCTATTTCCCGTAAACCTGTCATAGTTTTGATCTCATCAAGACAGCTATTGTCTAACAGTGACTTTGGAGGCAGTAGCTCACGTGCAGTTTCTCGAACTTCCTTATATCTGCTTTCCTTATAGCAGCGCACAGAAAGTGCTCCAAAACATAATGTGTTTCTCCCCATACAAGATCCACCCACCCAACAGATGCTTCAAAGGGACAAGGGATATTTGCAGTTCGTTTTATGAACAGAATGACTGATGATCTGTCATGGAGCAACGAGGCTAATTTCTACCTGAATAGGACAGTCAACACACAGAATTGTCGCATTTGGATTGTGGAAAATCCGAGGATGCACAATAAAATTCCCCTACATTCTCCAAAGTTGATTTTTTGGT
This sequence comes from Caerostris darwini, assembly GCA_021605075.1. NCBI lineage: Eukaryota > Metazoa > Arthropoda > Arachnida > Araneae > Araneidae > Caerostris > Caerostris darwini. The sequence goes on from BPLQ01003277.1 coordinate 65,526, forward strand.
TCATCCTTAGGTCATTTTTCTGTGAGGAAATAACTGCATATGTTCTGTTTGGGGCCTTCTTGCATGTTGCAGAAGGTTGTTGTGCCACAACTACAATACAGATAGTGCTTTATATGAACCATTTTCTTGCAGGTTATGGTGCGTTCCCACATGACATAGGTTCGTGAAGGCACTTTTGCTCCAATACTTCACGGATGAACCTGTTATTAGTAACTCTTTTATTAATCCATTGATGCTACGTTCGCCGGATCTAACACCATGCGATTTATATTTATTTTCCGTGCGACGCTGGGTGACTTAAAGAACTCCACTACATTTCATATACGAAGCATCACAATTGATCAGTTACGATCTGCTGTCTAATAAACTGTCTATGGCCTTGAAATTTTTCAGGTGAATGAGGGTGGTCACATTGAAAATTTTTTATTACGTCGTCCTGGACACGATTGATAACTGCTCCTCATGTCACATTCGGTTTCTTCTTGTAGCAGGCATATTGTTATTTAACCTTTTACCTTTATTTAATGCGGTTCGATGACAAGGTAATTAAAAATCAGTCAATAAATGTTAAAATTTTTTATACATTCCGTGTTGGTCACTTATTTTGGTAAATTTAATGTTTTTCCATGAGGGGTTATTTTCGAACTATTTTTTTTTCCGAAATTCCTTGAGCGCATCTCGTTCGTGTATAGTGTATATACCAAATGTGGTTACAATATGTTCATCCCTTTTAGCTGTAGGAAGCTGTTAATAAAGAAAGTTTATTTATAACCACCCTGTAGAACTTAAATTTGAAGAAAAAGGAAACTTTTCTATTTCTTTTTTGATTTCCTTATTTTTTGGGAAAACTAATGTTAAAAATCCAGCTTCACACAACATATAGCGACAAAATCTATTAAGTTTTCTTATAAAAAAAATTTTAAACTTAAAAAAAGAAGCACGTATATTGTTAAGAGGCTTTTTTAAGCAAGACTGTATTTTGCTTTCTTGCATTTGATAAACGCTAGTATAGCGAATTAAAAAAAATTATTGATCAAAAGTTCAACTTAAAAAATGTTGTTGAACTCGGATAAAAATATTTTCAATATCCTGAATTTAAAATAATGTTTCAATATTTATTAAAAGCTTATCGCCAATATAAAGACTTAACTTTAGATTGTTTAAACAGTTTTTGACTGATTCATTTTGAATAATTTAATTTTGATATTTGTATTCAGAATACCGATTACCGGATTCCAATAACAAACATTTGAATTCAATAAACGTGAAAAACAGATTCGATTCGGAATTCTGGAAACATTTCGTTAACTTACGTCGGTAATAGCGTTTTTCAAAATTATCGGTGAGTTATCCTGGTTTATAGATCGTTAACGTAACCAGTTATTTAATAATAGTTCTACTTGTTTTTTAGATATCGTTTCAGCAGATACAAGTGAACCATGAATTTTATGTTTTATCTAAAAATACTTAATAGTTACTTAAATCTTGATGTTTTTCGAAGTTTTACAAGAACGCCTAAAATAAATATCTAATAATTGCAATAAGTTTGTGCTGTAACAGGTAATCAAACCAATTTCATTTTATTTTTGAAAATATTTGGAAATACAGTAAATTCATCAACACACAAAAATAACGAAATATTTTTTACAGCTTAGTTATTGAAGGGAGTTTAGTTTGAGTTATGAGTTTATTTTCCTATATATGATTCGAATTATTTAACATTACGATGGCATGTATCATACATTTTTTATTTATGTATTTTGTTGCAAAAAAACAATGCTGGCTTAAAAATCTAGATAATTTATAACATGAGGATAATATATTTTATCGAATACTTCAACTGAAATTTATAATTTTTTATATTAAAAATGTGCTATAAAAAATTTTCAGAGAATTTAGTTAGAATGTTAGTGTTAGAATTTATAGTTTTAGACTTTTTCTATTTATATAAACATTCTATAAACAAACAAAGAAGTTAATGATTTCAGTTAGCTACTGAAAATACTGCGATATTAAGTCTATAAGTCTATCTTGTAAATATATATTTAAGTAAAAAAAGTCAGGCCACATAAACCTATTTTCAGAAGGAAAAGGGATATTGTATTAAGGTTACTGTGCAAAGATTTATTATCAAGCCACTTTATATTATTCCAGTTACTAATTATAAAAATTACACTAATGTGGAATTTATTGCTACTTAATTCCATTTTTGATTGAATTATTTCTTAATTAAATAAAGCACTTATATGGTCAGTCGCCAAGAGAGTCAAGTAGAAAATTATTGAAAATTCAATTATCATTTTAAGCACGGAATGTTGATTATGCAGAAGTTCATTAATGTTAAAAAATGCGCGTACGGAATTGAATGACATATAACATGGAACTCCCAGAAAATCTTTTATTTTTAAGTTATAAGGTCTCCTGGACCACATGCTAATAATCATTTAAAAATAAAATGATTTTATTATTAACTTGCATGATTATACTGCAATAAAACACGCTTTAAGGGAATTATTGAACATTTTGTTAATGAAAATTGCCATTAAACAATTTGAATTTAGTTTAATGGTCATGAAATAATCATGAAGTTTGAATGTATATTTATGGGTTTACAGAAATTACGCTAGTTTTTTTCTTACTTTTCTGTTTTTGTACGTCAAGAAATCTTGTGATTAAAAGGAAATTCAGCTACAAGAACAAACTTCTGTTTATATTTAATTTTGCTGCTAATTAAAACAAACTGAATTTTAATTTATATATAAAATACAGGGTGGCCTGTTTGGAGGAATCTGCTGCTAAAACTAATGGACAGAATGAAACCAACGTTCATATACAGACCGTGGAAAACGTGGGGAAATGAATTCATCAATAGGAAAGATTTTGGCGCTGCTGTCACGTATCTGGTAGGAAATTTGCACAATTTAGGAACATAAAAATGTTACTAGCCAATATTTTCCGAAGGAATGGCTGCCTCGTTCTCCAGACCTTATCCCATGTAACTTTTGACTTGGGTGGAGTACCTTAAATCCGTTGTTTTGTTGGGGGAGTTACAAACCTACAGAGGTTGCAAATTGGTCCAGGAGACTTTGTTAAAAAATAAAAGGTTTTCTGTGAGTTTCATGCTATATGTCATTGAATTTATATGTGCATTCTTTAACATTAATGAACGTATTGATTCGTTTTCAGTTCCAACATCACCAAAAGCTCTCCTATCGGCCACTTTTGGTACTGACCCCCCCAATGGCTTTTAAATTCTATATGAAATTTCCCTTCAATTCGTTCATTAGTTACAGTTGCAGATGCCTTCAGACAGAGAAAGTTATTTTATGATCTATCATTTTATTATACAAACAATACTTAGCATTTAAGCAATAATCTTCGAAACTTCCGAAGTATGCATTCAATGTTTTAAATATACGTTTCTTGAAATGAACAATTATAAAAATATACAGATCTAATTATATTGTTATAATTATTTACAATGAAACGTACTATCATTGTAAAAAATGTCAATAAACCTTTTTGTAGCAAAGGTGTACGGTTCCGGTGTTTGAGGAAATATAATTTAAAATTCAATTCTGTTAGATTAGCCTTTGCCGATTGGCAACTTAAAAGATGTTTAGAACAACAAAAAAATTAAAAGGAAGTTTGATTTTCGACCTCTCTGTCCTCGAAATCCGAACTCGGTGCCATGTGATCGCGAGGGCATACTGATGCAGCAGGCTGTTTTGAGAAGGGTTTAATTCATTGAAAACATTCATTGCTGGTGTAAATCATATTGCATTTAAGCATAAATAGAGATGTCTACGTCTGTAAATTTTTTCAGTCATGGAAAGCAGACTTATGAAGGCTGGTGTATGTAATCCATAGTAATATTACAGTCGGCCTCAAAAAAAAAAAAAAAAAAAAAAAAAAAATTATACATACTTTAAATTTATAAAATTAACTTTTTTTTTGTTGAGTCCACGATATATACATATAATATATTGAGTCAATTTTCGTACGAACAACCCCTAAAGTGATAAAATTATCGATTTTTATTATTCTTGACCGATTTTTTTATGATTCTTTTTATATTGATCCAAATAGTTTTGCGCGTTCTTTTGTAATTCACCGAAATGTGTAATGAATTCTTGGAACGATCAAATACTAATGACTAATGCATTGGCGATAAAATTGAAATTCTTTTTGTTAAAGTAATAAATAAAAAAAAATGGAAAATAACATAAATCGAGACCTTTTATCTAGTCTTGTTAGTTATTAACAAAATATCTTATCTGCTAATTTTTGAAAATTAGAGATGAGATTTTTTTTAATATTTGTTTTACTCTTTTATTAAATTAGAGCTGGATTAAATCTTTTCTCAAAATCTAAAAATCTTTCCCCAAAAAAATTTTTCCAATCGTATGAATTTTTAAAATAAAATTGAATTGCAATCTGAAGGACCATTAGAAAAGGTATACAGTTCAACTACATCCCTGTTGTAGGGGTAATTTATGATATTAATCTTCATTATAAATCTGCTATTTTAATTGTGAAAACAAAATAAATTTATAGCTGATCATATCATTTAATTCTATCAGAAACATTTTAATTTTAGAAATACAATGTCGAATTCAGTTGTTCACGTTCATTGTAAGTGCCATTGTAAGTGACAAAAGATGTTTTTGTTTTCATATTATCAATGTTTGTAACTGTGATAAAATTTGTGAATAATGATAACTGTTACTTTTGTTCAATATGTAATCATTTTCTTTTTTTTTTTTACAACAATATATTCATAATGACATAACATAGTTTCATTAGATATAATATCTCAAGAACCAAAAAGAATATTTATTGATGTAGATGTAGCAAATGATAACTGCATTGTTAAAAATTGAAATGAATTCATGTCCTTAATATAGTTTCTGATTAACTACTGATGTGTGTTATCAGTGTCGACTTACGAATTCAGATAACCATTTACCGGGTTTTTTTTTATGTATAACATTCAAGTTGTATTGTACCTTAATTATTTGTATGAAAAAATTGTTTTGATAGTATCTTTAGCAACAAACACACTGCATGTAAAAATATTTATTCTTTGGAACGACTATAACACAATTCTAGCTGAAACAAATCTAGGTAACGCAGATGTTATTCTTATTTTTATTCTTCTGGAATTCGTAATTCTTGCTTACTTTGAGCTCTGTAACTTTGACCTAATTTGTTTAGTGGGCAGAAAAAGATTGTTCAGTTGCGCAACAGCCAGTTTCCTCTGTACTGCGCTGAGAAATATGATCATTTTTTATTAATAAGAACACAGATGTCATTTTCTACTCATTTTGATGGTCATATAATTTGGGGGTTTAATTCAAATGCCAACTATACGTTCCTCCCCTTTCTGTTATATAAGGATCAAAATCTTTACATAAATTGCTTAATGTAACTGTAAAATCTAATTTTATTTCATTTATTTTCCGGTTGATCTTATTATTTTTTGATAAATCTCCTTTGTTTTCCCACGACACAATTTTCAAACATAATTACAATGAATATTTTATTTTCATTAGTCGTTATTTATTGTCGTTATATCGTGCTTGCGGGAAGACGAAGAAAAAACTCATATAACCCACGACCTTTTTCACGATTCTGATATTAATTAAATTTTAATAGATACATTTTGTATTTATGAATGTGGATTTGAAAGTAAAATACATAATTTTAACTAACCAAATATATTTCTTTAGATTGAAGCTACTTTCCAAAATCTTTGATGTTTTGATTTATTAAAGGTTTCATGGAAGTAGCTAATTATATAACTAAACAAAAAAAAAAGGTTTTTTAAAATGTTTATTTGAATAGATTCTCATATTTGAGAGAGAGAGAGAGAGAGAATATGTAATCCCCTAGATATAAAATTAAAAAAAAAATTAAATTAAATATTCTATTTAAATAAAAAAATATTAATTTTAATATAATAAAAAATATAAATATTAGATTTAGTATTCTATAAATATATTATTTTTCCATTTATTTAAATAAAATTAAATAAATGGAAAAAAAAATAATACTGCAAAAAGAAAATTGGAAGAAATTACGGATAAACAATAATAAAGATTTTTAAAATTCTCAATTTTAAATTTAAAACCATTACAGATTTTAATTCCTTTTATAATAATTTATTTACGTAATGTTTTTTCCCTTTTATTTTGACTACTATCAAATCTATATAAAATAACTATTGCTTAACAATATTTTCTGATCAGGCATCATTTGAAAAAAATAATTCATTTACAGCAGGCTCCCATTTTATGACATTTGAATGTTTTAGTATTTTTTTGTATGAAATTAAATATTTAGTACTTGTCGTCACATGTTAATACATTTGATTAATTTCAGCCATTAATTATTGTTTTGCAGATTAATAATCCAAATATTTTAATTTTAAGTTAAAAACCCCAGCCATCCATTGCTAAAATAAAATATTAAACTAATTAATTTACTATAAAAATCATTATGTGTAATAAAGAAAAAGAAATTGGGGGCGAGACAGAATTTTCCCTTGCCGAGTAGATTGTGAAGGTAAAAATATTTGTGAACCATTTGTGTAAATAATCGAGTAATAATCTAATAAGAGTAAGTAATCTTCTGCTCTTCATAATAATCTATTAAATTTTTACATTTTAATTAAAAAAAATTAAATTATTTTATTAACTGCGTATCTTATATTTCTCTGACTTTACCATCTTTTTTAGTGAGAAGCATTTATTTATTTATTTATTTATTTACTTACAAAGGAAAAAAAATGAATTGCTTATCTGAACAGTTCTGGAAAAAACCAGACACGACAACCGGTACATTCTCGTTAATTCATTCCTTCTTCATAAATATAAAAAATGCTTCTTTAACTCTTCTTTCTTAATTTTTATCTTAAAAATACTTCTTTATAAAGTTTTTTCAGATAATGATAAAGGAGAGTATGGGATACGAGTATTATTAAATAGAAGGGGAGCAATAAACTATCGCTTGGACAAAAAAAAAAAAAAAAAAAAAAAAGCTCTATTTTGTCAGCTACAACTTAAGTTTGTTTTGAATAAAACTCAGCTAAATACACAAGTTTTCTAATTAATTTAAAATATCACATTAAAACCTTTTTATTTGCATGTGAAATAATTAAAATTAAAATTAACATTCTCATTTTATCCTCCCCGTTTTTTTTTAATGAAACCTGTTAGCGATGATTACAGAACCGCTTGGCATAAGCAGCGAGACAGATTTCGACACAGTGTTAAATTATGCCGTTCTTTTTTCCTTGTGAGCAAATCCAGCTGGAACAGCCTTGCGTTGTGATGTAATCACGAGACAGTCACTTGCCGCTCGCCTGGCTGTGACGTAAACATTGAATGAGAACGCTGTAGTCGTATTCAGTTGTAAAAGATGAAAGTGACTGAAACTAAAAATAGAAACAAACATTGGAACGATCAAGTCCGTGCCCTCTTTGTCTTATCACCCACCGTTTGCTCATGTAATGTGGTTGTCGGCTCGTTTTTTCTTTTGACTGGCGCGCGTCAAACCACATCAATCCCGAATTCCCTTTCTTTTTCGTCTGATGCAATCCGCTGTTTCATGTCAAATACGAAAGACGGTATTTCAGTGAATACTGCTAGTGTTACACGGGAGGTGCATAGAATAGAGGAATAAATAAAAGAAAAACCGGCGTACAGTAAATCGTTCAACATGTGTTCGTGTTTGATGCTTATACAAAGACGTTTAGTACTGTTAGTGCCTAAACTTCACAGTTTGGAGATATCAGTTGCATTCCATGCAACAAAAACATTTGCAAGAGCTGTGAGCTTGCAGCCGTAAGTTATTTTTAAGTTTATTTTGTTTTATTCTTGTAGTTTTTAATTCTTTTAAATTAAAAACTTATTTGTCTTAAAAATTAATCGAAAAGACTTTTCTATACTATTATCTGTATAAAAATGGTACTAAAACAATCATCATTTAAAATTATCAAACAAGAGTTAAATAAATATTTATAAATATCTCCATAGAAACTAATGCAGCAGTTTTAATATCCATAGCAACTCCTACTTATATCAGTTTATTAAAGCATAGAATTCTTGATTTAAAAAATCTGAAAAATGAATGGTTTAAGTTATAAAAATGAAACTCATTTTAGCATAAACTTCAAATTAAGAAACAATAATTATAAGTAAATAGAAATTGCGTTCAAATGAATCTTCCAATTCATATTTATACGATTTTCATGTAATTATAAAAGTAAGAATTGTCTACAATTTTTAAAATCTATGGTATTTGCTCGACTTAATGTTTTAAAAACATAAAATATTTAACTTGTCTCAGAGTGAAGTTTTTTTACTTATCTGTTTTTATATAGTTCTATTTTTTTATATACATCTAATTTGAAATAACTAACGTCAAAAATAATAAAGCACACATCAAACAATATTTTAAAGCGGTAATTTTTCGTGTTTATTTGTTGAACTAATTTTATTATATGCATTTTTTCGTACTTCACTAATTTAGTAATATTCATGATATGATAATTGTCCTTTTCATAATATTCATGTTAATATTCGTAATATTCATGATCATTTGCCAATAGTATATTCAAATATTAATGCTTAGTTCTCAAAATTTTCAAGTAAATATTTATTATACAAATCTGGCATAAAAATTCATTACATATATTTCCTAATTTTTTTCTTAATTTTGTTTGTATTCGAAATCTTATATTTTGTTTTTGATAAAACATAAAATAAAAGTATACTTTGAAAAGTATATTACAAATCTTGTAAATGCAATTAATTAAGAGTTCAAAATGCAGTAAATATTTAAGCAATTTTTTATTTGGCATTTTCATTTGTACTTCACTAATTTGTTAATATTTATGATATGATAATTGTCATTTCATAATATTCATGATCATTTGCCAATAGTATATTCAAATATTAATACTTAGTTGCACTCTTGTGTTATATCAACATTAATTTACTAAATCAAAATGTGAGAATAGAATATCTACGATTTTCGAAAAAGCAATTTCAAAACGTATAAAAGTATTCTGTCGCCTTATAAAATGCAAATTTGTAAAACATTTATTCAAAAGAATTTCACTTTTTCAAAATAAAAATATTTCCTTTTCTTAGTTTCGAAACGCAGAAAACACGAGCGATGAAATTTCCCGCTCAATTACACAGAATGTGTACTATTCATTAATACTTAGAAATAAGAGCAAAATCACCATGAAAAACAACAAATTATTGGTATAAAATGACAATTCTGCTGAATCAGCTAGAGAAATGATATTCATATCTAAGTATTTTTCTGGGAAAAAGAATTTAATGGTTTATTTGAACTGCTCAGTTAAATATTTTATGTATATTATGGACGAATTACCTGAAAGAAGCTATGATTTAATGAAAATAATAGAAAAGAAAAATTGGATTCCCAAAATGATTAAGTAATAACAATTTTTCTTATCTGAAGCAAAATCATTTTCAATAACTGAAAATGAAAGTTTTACACGTGTGACGAAATTGCGCACGAAAATGATGAAAGTGTATTAATCCCTGTATTGTTGTCATATAAGCAGGTGTTTTCTAATGGTATGTATGTACAGTCGCCGGTTACCATGTGAACACTTGAATATGTTAAAGATATCACGCATTATTATGTGAAGATTAATATATTAAAATAAATTTATGAAAAGTATCAATTTATTAGAAAGGTAATTTGTGTATACACAAGATAATAATCTGAAATACATGACTGAATATTTTGCTGTATCTACCAAACAATGATCCAAATTATCTTGAAATCCTATAAAATTGTTGGATTTCAGCCTCTTAAAACATTTGTGGGGCGAAGATGCCTAAATTCCTGAATAAAACATGAAATAATAAAAAATCAACCCTTTAAAATTGTTAAATTCTGTTAAAACACTGTAAAAATACTGTTCACACACTGTACAGTGCTGTACAGTGATTTCGAAATTTAATCTCACGTTCAAAAATAAATAAAATATTAAAATTTCTATAAATTGTTATATTTTTTTGCGTTTTATTAAGTAACAGGTGAAATATTTTTTTGTGACTTGAAATTTTCCTTTTGAGAATTGTAGTTATCCTGGTCTTACATTCTGAATTTAGTACATTTATTTTTTATGTAAGTGGAGAACCCGGCTGTCTTCGCTCTCCGACCTTCGTAGATTCCGTCTAAACACATAGTTTTCGTGAAAGATACGAATATTAAATGCTGAATCTTGGTAGTAAATAGTACTATTTTTAAAAGGGAACATAATATCAGTTCTAAGTTAAGATTAATGTTTTCATTTAATCAAGTGCTCCCCTACATGTTGTATGTATAGGACATTTTTCTTAAGTTTGCATGCATCAATTTCATTTCACAATTTTATCTTGCCAGTTTTTTAGCATTATGGAAGTTAATCGAGGCAGTTTCCTGTATTATGTACCAAAACTCTTTTATATATATTTTTTATAGAAAAGCCATTATCGTTATTTCATCGGGTCCAAGAGTTTTTGAGGGGTTTGTAAAAACAAGACTGGAATTAAGTGGATAGCTTTTTTACAATTTCAGCATTTCTTGCTCTTATGCAAATCAATACATGAAACGTTCATAGTAAAGACTAAAAATTATAGTCTTTATCTTGAACATTTTTTACTAACATTTTTTAGTGTTAACATTCAAATTATTTAGTGATTAACAGTGCAGTTAAGGGAAAATGTCTTGGCCATAAACATTTTTTTTTACTCTATAGTGATGTATCAGAGAACAACCACAACTAATTGATTTTTAAAGTTTTATTGCACTTGGTATCCTTAAAACAAGCTGCATCCACACGACTTGAAGGTTGATGAATACTTTTATATCGATAATCTATTAAAGTAACAAATATTACTATATATTACAGTTCTATTTTTCTGCATTTGAGCGCATAAGACTGGAATAATAAAATGTATTTTTAAAGTATAAAAGAGATGAAAGCGCAGATAAAATAGCTTTTTATAAATTGTGATATATTACGGATCTATCAAGGGAAAACTTTGTTATATTATATTGTACTTCACTTTGAACTAGTTTTTATTGAACTTTTAATTTTAAAATATTACTTTTTGAAAATACTAAACCATATATAGAATAGAATCGGATATCATTAATTTACTGCTCATAAGTTGAGTGTAATTAAATATACAATCGTCTAAAATCTTTTATTTTATACGAGATATTAAAGTTATCTTTTCTCCCTAACAAATGCATCATAAGATTCTGAAGAATACATTACTCCTTCCACCATTAAACATGTTTCAAAATTTGAAATTATTATTTGGACTTAATGCACCTTATAATTATATTAGAGAATCGGATATCAAAGTCGGATGCTATTTTTTCTACCGATCCGCTTTACTATATATCAGTTAAAGATAAAAATATGTGATAAATAATTTTTTAAGAAGTCAGATTTGACGAAATGGCAAAAAAAAAATGGAACGTGATCCGACACTTAAAAAAAAAAATAAACACTTGTTCAATGAAATATTTTTTTTTATATTATTTATTACAAACTAAGAAAATTTAGTCAATGTGCTAACCTCAATGTAGATTCATGATCTGGGTGTTTTTTTAAACTCCCGCGCAAGAGCATCAACTTCATTGGCTTTCTATGTATTAATCGTCCATAAATGTTTATTTCAAGAACTCGGTACTTATTTCATGAAATTGCCCAAAACATACTCCATGTTAAAATTACGTTCAACAAAATAGCTGTGAACGATACCAGATAATGCATTTAAATGTCCACTTTTCTTTCTATGAACGTATATTTGTGAATAAACCTTTTCACCAATGAATATTATAAAATCGATAAATAGAAACCATTTGACCAATTAGTTTTGCCCTTTATTAATACAAAAACAGAACCAAATATTAAAGCACTTGTCATGCCACGCATCAGATTTTTTTTACTTTTTATTATGCGTGTGTGTTTGTCAAAGATAAGTTAAAATTTCTATTTTTCCCGCTCGCTTCCAGCCATCGAGTTAATGTGAATAAACACTGCCGTTTATCTACATAAGTCTACGCATTGTCTGGTTTTGAAAATGCGAAACACTGTCTTCTATTAGTGTTCGTTTTTGACTTGACAAGGTGCTTTGAGATTTATGCTCGCTGAGCTGCTTTATCTCAATCTGTCCAAACGTTGTTAAAATACTAGAGGGTATTCGTTTTTATATCCCTGTGTTTCATAAAATGTAAACATTCCGAGGGAAAATATATTCAGTTATCACTATATATATTTAATGTAGTTTATTATTTCAAATTAATTTTATTTATGTCTATATTTAAAATGAACTTGTTGATTTAAATTTTGAAGACCGTAGATTTGCATAGAAACTAGTTAGTACGAAAATAGTTGTAATGATAGTGTAATTTTAAGCATATTTATTTAACTTAAAAAACATATTTATTAAACATATTTATTTAAGTTAAGATCTATAAATTGATCTTATTGTTTCTCCAAGACTTAAAATCAGGTTCGAATCCTGGCGGTGGCATGAATGTTAGTGGTTCGGAATCCACGTTAAACTGTAAGTCCCAGTATAATTAGCCCAAAGTGTGCACAAAATGACCGTAGAGCGACAAACCAAGAATGCATCAATATTTTTAGAATTCAGCTGGAAAAGCAGCCGGTTATTTATATCATACGGTGTCACGAAATTGACTGAGGGTTTCAAAACAAATAATAGCATCTAAAACGGCTGAGCTAAAATAAAGCCGGTTCTTGTATTATTATAAATGTAGCAAATTATTATAATGTTTGTAAATTAAAATATTTAATAAGTTTGTATATAGTAACTTTTAAGGCTGTTAAAATATGTGGCATGCCATATGAATGTATTGCAAGAATTGTTTTTTTTTTTTAAACTTTAATTGTTCGAAGGTTTTCAAAAAGGAATTAGAATCTTTTTTTAGAACACGGTATATCTTCTTTCACATTTTTAAACGTGAAACTTGAACTTTAAATTGATTAAGAAATTGCTTACATTTCATTTTCTCTTCGTATAACCGATTTCTACACGCATGTGTAAATTGCACGTGCATTGTAAAATAAATTTCATGCGATTAAACAGACACGAAATGAGTTTTTTTTAAGGCTAACGCTCTTTCACTCGTAAGCGAAATACTGTAGCAAAGTGCAAAGTTTAAAATCCTTTCGATCGTTTTCTTATCAAATTCTCGAGTAAAAAAAAAAGCGGTCATTGCCTATTTCCCCATTCATAAACTTGTCAATCTTCAAACATAAAGGATGTCATTATACATGGAAGCTTCATTTTTCGAAGTAAATCCTTTCATTGTAAAAAACAACTTATCTAAAATACATAAAGATAGCTCTGTTAAATACGAAAAAGTTAACGTAGTAAATTAAAGTTGATACCTACCAATTAAGATAAGTAATTAACAAGAATCTGACACTGTTCGAACTAAATAGTCTTGTAATCCATCTACAAGAAAATTTTAAATAACTATAATTAAATGTTTTTGAGCTTTTTTTTAAAGCAATTTCTTCTCTTCTTTTCTGCCCATTCTTTCAGTAATTTAAATGTTCTAAAACTTGACTTTTCCTTCGCAATCGTATTTTAATTTATTCTGATCTTCTTTTTCATTGACGCAAAAGCTATGATAGGCCAAGGCCGTCTGCCTACAGGCAGATTTTATTTTGATATGCTACTCTAGAAATGTTGGTAGAAGGAAAATATGAGAACTTAACATTGATTTTCAAACTGTCAAAATATACACTGATAAATCATTTATATTTATATCACTATATAATCATTGTAGAATATTTTTCTGCAAGTGAAAATTCTTAAATGCGAATTATAGGAAGAAAATTCGAATGTTAGTATTTATGATTGAAATAACCAAAATCTATCTATGGAAACCTATCTATAAAATTTAAATTATTATTTTTACTTATATTTTCTATTCTATAAAAAAAACAATGTTTTCTTGATTTAAAAAAAAAAAAGAAATAACTGATAAACACAAGTTTTGCAAGTTTAATGGGTTTATTCCCCCTTATGATAAACATTTTCTATTATTCATGAAAAAGTGATATGATATACTGATTATGATGAAACTTGAGATTTCTTTTTCTTGAAACTAAAGCATCGCCAAATTTAGTTTAGAAACCTGTTATAAAAACCAAAATTGATTTCTATTGTGTTTGGGTCGGCATCTTGATTTATTTATTTATTTTTTTTTTTACAAATTTTTTTATGATTTAAAATTTTGATAAAATACCCTCATTTGATAATTCAAGTAGGTAAATCGTGAAAATCCCGCACAAGAATAGTTGATCTCTTATTTCTTTTAAGTTAAGATTAATAATAACCTTGGGTAATTAAGAAATAATTTATAGATTGCAGGTGGTTTGTTTAGTGTTGCAACTGTCGGTTGTTTTTCTAGAATCAAGGTGATTTGATACTAAAAGTTTTTATTTTCATTGTATTAATCTTGATTATTTCGGACATTAAAATTGCCTATTATCCGTTATTTTGAAAAGCTTTTCCCGGAAAATTTGATACCTAGTACTATGAATAAATTTCAAATTATCTTTCTTTTAGCTTATATTTAGCAATATTTAAAAATACTTATAGTTCCAATAAAAATTTTATTATTAAATTTAAAGCATTCTGTAAAATTTATTAAGTAATTAAGAGCTTTTGTATTCAAAATTATAAGTTCTCTTCATTCAAAATACAGATTGCTTTGAAACATTCATTACAAAATTTATGCTATAAAAGTTTTGAAAGATGATGAAATTGCATATAAATTGCTTGATAATAAAAAGGAAACATTTGACATTTCTTTAAAGTCTGTTCAAGAAACTTAATAATTGTTTATCCTAATGCTCATCTTTAATTTTTTTGTTCAAAAATTTTAAACAATTTTCAAAATACCTGGTCAAAATATAAGCTTTATTTGAAATTGTAATGTTTATTAAATTATTATTTTAAAATAACTGAAAACTTTTTATGTATATATCCTTGCAAATCACCACACATATTTTTAAAAACAAACTAAATAAGTTAAATGTGAAGAATTTGTGAAAAACAGGATTGTACGTAAATCTGGTTCAAATAAATATCTAGAATGTTGGAGAATTGTTTTTCCTTCATTGAAATATGTATAGATTTCTTGAATATTTTTAAAAACTTTAAAAAATAAAACAAAAAAATTATTATCGTTTACTTTTTGCTTCCATCACAATAACTATTCAAAACACATTGGCAGACTTTGAAACATATGTAAACTGCTTTCTATTTAATATAAAAATAAATAAGATAAACGTTATTAAATTTATTTATAAAGTTTGATGAATAGGACTTTTATTTACGCATCAAAAAGAATCCAAAGTCAATTTATATACAAACATTACTCTTCAATAAACATTATTCAGCTTTTGAATGCTATCATCTAACTTATGCAATCATAGTTTAAAGTTCATGTTTATTCTTATTGTAAAGATATTTTTACATTAAGCAATGTAAACACAATCTTCACATAAGTCTATAAATAAAGGTCAAGGAAACATGATGCATGAAAACGAAACATTCCTGCTTTGTAAAAATTTGAAAGTAATACAAATAATTAGTACAATGATTTGAGATTGCTTATCTACTTTTAAGTTTTTGTCATTACTTATAGTTTTTGGTTTTCTGAAAAGGCTTGTCTTTAAAAGGCAATTTCTTTATTTTCTTTGCACTTAAGTTAAGCATTAAATCGAGTATTTTACTGGTGTATTAATTGCGAATAATTCAAGTAATTTTTCACAGTAAGTTATCAAGTAATTTGAGCTATATAATTTACGCACTTTTTTGCAAAACGATTCTATATTTTTAATATTTAAGCAATTTCGATATTTGTAAGTGGAGAAAATCCATCAAAACGAGGAAGATTAAATCATTTACACTGAAGGAATGTTTGAAAATTTGTCGTAGTTTAAACTGTTTGTTTGCATTAATTTTAAGTGGAAGTTCTTGGTTTTGGTTTTTATAAAATAAAGGAGCGGGTAAAAATGAGCAGAAAAACTACATCTGAGAATCATGCAAAATTTAAGAATTATTTATCTTAGAAAGGACGGAATTTAGGAAGTATTTTACCCCATAACATGCAGAGTACATAATTTTGTCAGTGTCATTACGGGATTTAATGCTGTTAAAATTAAAACAATATTAGATGTATTTTTGCTTTCAATTTTTATAGTCTCATTCACTTTTTTTTCTTACAAAAAATATTTTTAATAGTAAAATAAGTAGACTAAATATTAAAAATCGATTTTCTCATCTTTGAAATTAAAGAGTAAACTGCAAACTAAGTCTATTCCGTTCTATACTTAGTTATGCTTGAGATTTATCGTGGCGTGGAAACATCTAAGTATGCTTGTAAATTTAAGAGGAACTTTGACATTCAGCACCTGTCACAATGCCTGTGCCAAATAATAAGAGTCTAAATTAAGAAACGAACGAGAAGATTGGGATACCTTTTTCCCATCAAAGTTACTGCGCATTTTAGTTTGTAGACAATTGGAGAGATCTGAGACATTAAGAGGAATTGAAGGGTATAATCCATTTTATGGAGAAAGTGTATTAATTTTTTGCAAGGTTACTATAGGATCAATAACCAATAATATTAAGTGAATATTTGTTAATTTTACATTATTGATAAAACAATTGTTTATTAGAAACCTTAGTTGAAAATGTGAGTAAATAAAATGTAATACTAAAATAAAGGAAAAGGTAAGATTTATACAAAGAGAGGGTTTTGAAAAACAATTATATATCAAATTAAAAAATAATTAACTTAAATTTCGAATTATTTCTTTAATTTCTATTTCATGAGCACAAATATTTTTTTTCGAGCATTTGTAGATTTTATGTTCCATTTATGTATATCACGAATAGCCCGACTCATGCCTCATGACAACATGCACTCAAGTGCGGAGTAGCTCCTCCTAAAAGTCTTCCCGGTAGGAACTGCCCTCCTTCTTCAGCTTCACGGAGTCAAGTAAAATTTCTAACTACGGATGTTCCATCACAACAGAAGCTGCCCGCCCCCCTTCCCTTCCCCACGGATGCATGGACTTGGTCTAGATGTTGCTGTCTACCAAGTGGGATAAAAAAAAAATATCACGAACAACTCAAAGACGGGTGATTAGGGGTGGACGATACCTTTCGAAATAACTTTTAGGAGTAACTACCCCCGTTTGCGTATTGTATGGGAGAAAACCTAGAAAATTCTTAACAGGCAATCTGATTTTCGATGCGAGACGCTTTACACACAGGCTGTGATAATCGCTCTCGAGGCTCCTCATTTCTGAAAGCAGCTCATGTGACCACAGGGACCCACTCGGAGACCGAAAATATTTTTATCGTTTTCTTTGTGAAATATTTATTTACAAAAAAAAAAGAAGAAAAAAAACCTATTAATTTGTCGTCGATTATCTCTCAATAATGTTTTTAGGAAATTAAAAGCTGTAATTTTGCTAGCATTTCTCATTTTTTTTTCTTTATAAAATAAATACTAGTTCATTATAATTCAACACGCAAGTTTTATACTTTTATTACATATGTATGCCGACTGTATGAATCTGGATATTTCAATAGCAGTACTGCTTTCTCGAAACGTCATTGGCAAATGGCAAAAAAACAAAGATATTCATGGACAGGAAACACACATAATTGCACTTCCGATTCTCTTAAATGTGTATAATAAATTGAAAATGCTTCCCGTCTGGAGATTGACCTGCAGATTTTTGCTGTTTTTCCAGTCATTTTAATGCGATTGGCGACCTTGCTCTGGGATCGACTTTGTCCACCTAAATTCCTTTTTTAATTTCCAAGGTTAAAAAAATAGTTCAGGTATGGATGGAACTGATAATCTATAATTAAAGTGGATAACATTAACTTGATAACTTTTTTGTGAATGTAAGATTTATTTATTTTTTTTTCTGACCAAAAAAATCCATTCTGTTCGTTTCATATTATGTTGCATATTTTGCCTCATTTTAGTTTAATGAATTTAAGAGAAATATTTTTCCAAGTATCTTTTTCAGACAAATAAAGACTTCAGACATTTGAGACCAAAAACAAAAACGTTGAGGCATGGCAAACTATGGCCCTTTTCAATTTTTCTTATTTAAATGCAATAATAATTTTTAGAGACGTTTAAAATTATTTAGGAATTTTAAAATAACTATTATTACTTTCACAATTGAAATTAATTAATAAATTAAACTGAAATAAATTATTAAACAATGTTATAAAAGCTATTAGTGTAATTTTTTTTTAATGTAATTGTTTTACGTAAAAAAATATATCGATTCTGTTTTGACTTTTCTAAGTGTATGGAAATTCTCAAATGACTCTTAACACTGTTCACCTTGATCAATCTTGATATATTATAAACCGTATAATACGGTGCTTTTATTTTTAAAACTTTAATGGAATACGATAATATGTGATCAATTTAAAAAATTTTTATATTTAAAGCAATAGTTTATAACTACTAACTCTTCGACCCATGGTGGCCCTTCTGCCTAGTGGTAGATTACGAGACAGGAAATATTTTCTTTTTACGGGGTAGAGTAGTCAGCTCTATGGTCATATTAGACCGGAATCTACGGTTTAAAGTGGATGCCGAGCCACTACAGACATTCGTTGCACGCCCGGGACTCGAACGCGAAACCTGCGGCACCGAGAGCCAGAGTACTAGTCGCAATAAGTTTATATGTACCTTATTTAAATGTACATAAAATATAAGAAAAGGATCATTTTCGAACCAAAAAATATTAATTTAAATTCTTTAAATATAAATTTTCTTTACGTCATTTTTTGAAAGTTTCTCGCATATTTGTGCAAGGAATTTAATATGCTGTAATTATTTAATTAAAAAAAATTTCTGTCATATTATGAGAATCAGACAAAAACCACGTCTAAAACTGATTTATAATGGTCTTGTACATTCCCGAGCATTACTATCTAAATACTCTACCTTCATAAAGAAATAAAAAGCAGAGAAATGCGAGTTGCACTAATAAGTTCGCTTTAAATATGATGTTGCACTAATAAGTTCTTAAATATGATGTTCATTAAACATCATATTATCGAAAAATGAATCGAAGAATAACAAAATCTGGTGAATAAATATAACTTCATACTTAAAAATAAATTGATTAATCGATTAAATAATTTGTTAAAAATAAATCTTTCACTGCCCGAGTGACTCTGGTGTTCAGGGTCATAGGCTTTTCGAGTTCGGGTCCCTGTGGTGCCATGGATGTTTGAGTGGTTTGGAATTCACTTTAAACTGTAGGTTCCGGTCTAATATGACTGTAGAGCGTTGGAGTAGGCTGACAACCCTACTCCGTAAAAATACATCTCGGAATCTGCCAGTAGGCAAAAGACCATGGCCCAATATGGACTGCAGTGCCAGGGATTTAGTTAGAATCGTTCACTAAATTATTAAAAAAAAAATGCTGAGATGAATGCGATTGCTACTGCATCGGATGCAGACAGAACAAATCGTAATTTTGGTTATGAGCACTCAGTAACAAAACTTCGAATAACTCGTAATATAATGAAGCTATAGGTGTGAAATTTTGTATACCATTTTAAAAAATGTTGTACAATAAATAAAGTGTAATAAGAAATTCGACATTTTGCTGGTTAATTTATTAAGATATTAGTTTATTTCATTTTATATTATATTCTTCTATAAATTCACATTTGGATTCTAAAATATAACTTTAGATTTCACTTATGTAGCTCAACATAAAAAGGCAATACGTTTGTTTGAAAATCTTAAGCTTGGTAAATAAACAAAGTGAATTAAAAAAAACCTGAGTGTGTTGGACTAAGCAGCTGGACTGATTAAAAAAAAAATGTTTACACATGACAACATAAATAAGATGTAAGAGTGACTCAGTTTCTGCTCATTTTCTAGAATCTTCAGACTTTCTAAGTATAATCATACACTTCTACATCCGATTTCCTTGAATAATAGTCCTTAAGATGTCAGTCGATTTCATGTATTACATCTACCCGCAGGGGATCCATTGCTTTGACTTTCAATCGTTAAGGGCAACTTCTCAAATCGAAGGTCGGCGAATGAGTAAGAGGGAGGGAACATAAATAAACTTTATTTCGTTCTCATAAATATCGCTTAAATCATTTTAATTTAGGAGGGACTGCTCCTTTTTTATGTCAAGGCATTCAATAAATGGTGTCCTTTTAAAATAGAGTGTGAATGACCAGGAAAAAAAAGGGGTATTTTTTTTAATATGTTTACATTTTTGCTTTACTTAATTAGAATACACTTGCCTTAAAGTTAATGTTGATCCAAAGGGCCTTGCTATGAGCCCTTGAAAATTGTAAATTTGATATCAATAGTAATTCTGAGTCTTCTCAAAATATTTTAAATTTAAAAAAAAAAATCCTGTTTAAAATATTAAAATTTCTACTACATTCAGTTCTTAGTGATTTTTCTAACTAGTGTTCCATGAAACAGTTTAATTACATGAGAGGCTTATTTAATTTTTTTTAAAGATGCTTTATAATCAAAAAATCAGAATTGACTGTATATGCTTGCCTACGTCTGCATCGTTTTTTACATTTAATCAAACAACAACGAAAATCTGTAATGAATAATATTCTGACAAAAAATTAAAAAGTTTTTGTCGTCCATTTTCTAAATAATATCATGAAAAAATATTCAATTTAACTTATATATATTTTCCTCCAAGATTCCGCTCTTAAATTTTTTCTAATTTAGAAGAATTGTGTATCTTTTATTTTATTTACCAAATCTGTTATCAATGTGTTATATCGTAAAATGGATTAAATTAACTATCCCGTTTCTGAACTTACTCAATAGACTGAAGTTTTGCATCTAGGGTTTTTGATTCTACTGACATCGTACTGTTTTCTTTATCTACTCAATTTTCTAACTCTATTAGAGTGCTAAATTCTCAAATTATGAAATTTTTCATTGCAACACTTTTAGCATAAAAATTAGTTGTTATACTGTTTTTACACATTTTTGGCCGTGTTTCGAATATCTTATTAATAGTTTTTCATATTTTTTTTTTTTTTTCGCATTTAACTTCGCTAGTTTGACATGCTCAAATAAAAGTAAAAAAACCTGCAATGAGCGATATGATTTAAAATGCAACATTAATGTGTCGGTAACACCATACAAGTATTCTAATAAAAGTTAAGACAGAATTTTAATATCATTTAGTGATGAAAGTAATTTTTCCAAATGAGTGTATAATTATAAAACATAAATTTGAAGTTTATATTAATAAATACATACTTCGAAATAGTAATAAATAAAAAGTACAAAATAATTTAATTTTTTCGTCATTTAACTATATTTGTATTATAAATTTTATTGATCATATGCATAATTTAATTCTTATTTATTTAATTGATTTGATATCGATATTAATAATTAATCATACATTATCTAATTCTGGAAATATTTTATTTAAGTTTTTATATTTTCTTTCTGAAAATTATGTGCATAATTTTATTAAAATAAGATTTTTATTTTTATTTGTTAAATGAAATTATAAAAAAAGAAAAAAAAACGGGAACTTTAAATGGATGTTTAATAAATCGTGGCGCCATCTAGCGATTACGTGCGAAAACTTTTAAATGGGCGGTATTTTTGCAAATGATTCTTTGGAGTAGCATCTTTCTTACTAAATCTTAAGATAGAGCCGACGACACTAAGTAAACATTCTTCTTACGTCAAACTCTTTTTGTTTTCTTTCTTTTTTCCCTGCAGTGAAAGATTCCCGACATTGATATCTAGACACGACTTTCCTTTTAAATTTCTGTATTTTTACGGCACAATATGAAAAGTAAGTTAGTTCAGAAATAAAAATTTATTTTTAAAAATAATTATTCATAACAGTATTTCTCATGAAATATTTTTATCATCAATCCTACATTTGCTGCTATAATTGTCAGTTATATATGAAATTATATTCATAGGTTATATATTAAATTATATTCATTTATTGCAACTGAAATATGTACTTTATAAAGTAAAGTTTTAAAAAAATATTATGGAATTATTTATAAAAATTTATAGTTGATATATTCGCAATTTTTATAATTAAGATTTGTGGGTGTTTTAAAATGATTATTTTAATAATTCACATTTATTTCTTATTGAATAAAAATATTTCAAAAACTTAACTTCAGCGTAATTTCATCAATTTTATAAAGCATAAGTTAATGGGAAAATAAATTTTTCTTATATTAATTTTATGACTTTTAGATCTAGTTTTCTCATTCAAAAATTTATGTTCTAGTAAATTGATTTTATTGTAATTTCATTTTATTTTTTACGAATTTACTGTTAACGGTTAATGAGAGGAATGACGTCTTACAAAGAAAATTTTCAGGCGTAATTGCCACACACTTGCATAATTACCATAAAGCGCAATTACCACACACTTATGTGGAAACCCCAAAATTCCGGAACGATTCTAAACGCTTGCACAATCACCACTGAATTCTACTTGTTTCTTAAATTAGTAACTGCAACGAACTCTGTTTTTCCTGCTAACAGATTGGTTGAACTGATTGGTTGAAAATATGAAAAAGAAACTAAATTTTTTGTCGCATTTATGGCATTTTTTCAATTTCTTCTTAGGTGTTTTAAAATCCACGTTAAAAATGTGTCGATCTGTAGGGAAAAAAATACTTCTCTAGCTGATAAATCAGAAAATAAACCCGAAACTGTAATACAAGATCTTTAAGTGAAACTAAATTTTGTATAAAGATCAATTACAAAAATAGCATTTTCTATTTTTGTAAAGCTTTCTATATTATGTTTCTCAGTTCTTGTTATTGGTACCCTATCTCAAGGTCAAAGTATGGATCTTATCTAGAGTGGGTTCGTTAGTTGTATGACTGTATATTTTATTTCCAGTTGTTGTTTAAACTGTATATTTAAAGTTAAAATTTGCTATGCTGCAGCCGAGTTTCGAAAGAATTCTACACCTTCTGTGTTAGAAGCTCTATTTATTTTTCACTATTTCTGTTTTGTTCTTATTTTTCGAAATGGAATGGATATAAAAGCATTATCTTTATTTATTTGCAAATAGAAATAGTTTTTTTTTTTCATAATTGAGAGAAAGCAACAATTTTAACTTCTTGTTTTACAATGTTAAATAATAGCATGGTGGCACATTAATTTTTATGTAGGAAGGATAAAATGAGATTTTCTTCAATGAAACATTAAAAAAATGCTTTATTCAGTCATAAATTTGATCTTATTAACTTGAATATATTGTATGTATTACTGAGAAAATAATTGCTCATATTTGTCATTATAGGTAAGTAATTTTTATTTTGATCCCACATAAACAATTTTTTTAGAATAATTTAAGGCACTCTTAAGGTTTAGCTTTCAATGCGTAATCGAAATGGTTTGGGCAGTATTCAAAACAGAATTGTTAATGTGCTTTATTTGAAACGAATATTTAAAGTTTACTGTAACTTTTATATTATTCGCTGTGATTTTTTTTTTTTTTTTTTAGCTTTAGTCTCTTCCTCGGCTTTATACTTAGCTCGATATCTGTCTCTTCCTCTATGTGAAATGCATTTTAATTTATCCAATCTTACTACACATTGAGATTACTTTTCTTTTTATGAAGTTCGTTACTGAATCGTTTAAAATCAGAATTCAAATGCAGTCTTTACTATACAGCAAATACATTCTGCAGAAAACTCCAAAGAAATCGTGCATAAAGGCTTAACTTAACTGAAGCATTAGCGATGCCTTACTTAATTTTCTAAAACCGTGTATAACCGAGACAACAAACTAAAGTAAAAGTGTGCAAAAAGTTTTCTTTAAATACGAATATATAATTTTGTTGTTAATTAACAATTATTTTTAAGCAAAATTAATAAACGATTTTCATTAATATTTGCAAACTGATGTGAAATAATTTACATAATCGCAAAAGATAACGTATCGTGTATCTTAAATTAGTTTCACTTTCATTATATGCTTATTTTTCCCTTTTGACAATATTATTTATCATACTTTACAACAATGGTTTCGCACTTTGTTTTTACAGTTTATGATTCAGTGTCCCAATCACTTTTAGTTTTCAATGTCTCATCTAGAGTTTATTTAAGCAAAATTATTCTCCAATTTATTATTAAGTTTATAACCTTCTCGAATTACATTTACTCTGTAGGGATCAATATTATTTTCAGTTTCACTATTGCTTTCTGGATTCTGTAGAGGGGAACCCCAAATTTTCATGCAATATGCACCGAATATCTTCCAGATCATAAATAAAGGATTATAAAGATCTGATTGTACTCATAATCTGTAATCACAACATGCATTTCGTAAATTGTTTTTCATTTCACATGCAAAAGTAAAGTTAGAACGCAATTTATCCTTTTAAGTCCAACGCATATTTTAATGTTCAATCTAGTTAAAATGTAGCTTTTTTTTTGTAGTAACCAAAAATACCATTAGGATATGTTGTGGAGTAGAAAAAAAATCTCAATTATGAGGAGGAATCAATGTACAAATTTTGAAAAAAAAATATTTATATCAAGGAAAAATTTCTTTATGCTCAAATGATGACTATCTAATCCAATCTGCTTAGACTAATCCGTCTTTACAGGTGAATTATGCATGAAGTTTCATGTTTCAAATATTACCAGCAATGTGAAATGAATATAAAATGTCCTTAAATGATACATTTTAAAGAATAAAGCACCCTCATACCAGAAATGATAAAAAGATAATTAAATCTTTCTTTTTACTTTCTTTGGAAATACAGTATCGCGGAAGATAAAACAAATGTTCTTACAAAATTCAATACCACTTCATGTAGAGTGTCAACGAATCTCTTGATTGGTTTTGGCTTTCAACTTCGTGATCTGTGAATTAAACATATAACAATCTGCTTCCGATATCATCAATTTTGGTGCAACGTTTTGTATTTCCAGTCTTAAGTTCGTTGAACTTCTATAGTGGCGATGCATTCTCATAGTTCAATGATGTGAGTCCTTTCTTTGATGCCGTTCGGTATAGAAACTGGTGATTCAAAGGCCCTTGATTTCGTACAAGACAAGTAAAGAATTTTTTTTAAGATGATAGTTTGGTCAAAGGTTTATCAAATGGGAGAGGGATGAGGTCGATGAACTGCTGCAAACTTAAAATTTAATGGTTGATACTACAATTTTCTTCCAACTTATCTTCGAAATCATTTGAATTGCTTATGGGAATGCAAACAAGAACATGAGGAAATGAAGATAAATTTGGCAATTTCCTTTTAAACATATTAAAAAAAATATTTTATTTAATATACAACATAAATGGTATAACTAGCTTAAGTTTATTAATTTGGACCATGTATTTCCATTTTAAATTAATGTCAAAATTAAAAAAGTTTATTAAAATAATCAAAAGTATATATTATAATGTCTTACTTTTCTTGGATATCACCGGTGTGTTTTGCATATTCTAATTTTCCTTATCGTTACAGGAGTTTTCCTTTCATTTGACTTAAGTTGTTTTTAACTTCCTTTTAGATACTTTTCAATCGTCTTAAATAACTCTTCACTTCCTCTTAAATACTTTTCTGTCTCGTCCTAATTAACTTTCACTACAAAATTGACAACTAAAATTATAAGTATCCTTGACATCATCATGTATTACTCGGTATATGAGTACCCATATATATCCATCTGTCCTATCAAGAATATTATGAATCCCTATATTAAGTCCTATCTAGAATATGACATTATATAAAACTTTGCGAATAATTTTTTGTGGAATTTCAAATTTTTTTTTAAATAGAAAGATTATTACATATAGTACATATTTCCCTAGTAATTGCAAGTACTTGTAACTTTAAAAGTTGAAATCGTAGTTTGAATATGTAGATATGTCTTTAAAGTAGTTTTTGCACCTTGCTTTTTGTACCTTTCTTGCAGATGTTTTGAAATTGAATGCAATCATTGTTGTTTACTACGAAACAGAAATGTTGGGTCATGTTCCTCGAGAACGTAACTTTTTATAAATTCTCTTCTGTAGTGTTGTAGTTTTTGTATTGTGTGAAACATTTTTTATGCACTGCATTGAATAGTCTCATATGAACTTAAGAAAAACATTGTTGAAAAATTCTAAGCAGCCATTAAAAAAATTGCTCTTTTTAGCATCCTAAAAGGTTGCAAGTACAAGCCTCATTGCTTGAATGATTTCATTTTTGAATTATTATAAGCATTTAATTCGGAAATATAATATTAATCAGTATTTTCATATTTATACATTAAATTAGAAACTGAATAACCGTTTTTCATGAAATGAACTGCATTTCGAACCTATTATCCAATATTTTTTTCAGTAACGAAATGATGTTCTTAATACTACACCATTTCTCTATCATAAATAACTATTCCTTTCATTGACATTATGTAAACCAACAGATTTCATCAAGTTTAAAATTTAGGATTATTTGGATATTATTTAGAATTATAAAAGTATAAGTGAATTAAATAGCCGTGATTCAAGTTAAAAATGCAAATGAAAAATAATTTTCGATTTCACTTCTCATTTAAAAAAATTTTAATACAACTAATTAAAGTTGAATCCTATGGCATTTTTATTAGTTTTTACACATAAATGAATTGCTCTAAAATATTACAAAATATTAATATAGTCTACTTTTTAAACAATGTGGCATGTGTTGTACGTCATAAAAAAAATGTATAATGCAATTACTGATAGAATTGTTTTGTAAAAAAGCATCGAGGAATATATTAATCCTTACGCATTGTACAGCTATATATGAATTGCTTTAAAATATTGCAAAATATTAATATAGTCTACTTTATAAATAATGTGGCATGTATTGTACTTCAAAAAAAATGTATAATGCAATTACTGTATAGAATTATTTTGTAAAAACGAACCGAAGAGCATGATATTAATTCTCAAGCTTTGTAATAGTGTGATGGAGAGTGCACGTGTCTTTTTTTCTCTTATTAATATTTTTTATTATACGTGTTCGGTTTTATCCACGCTTAGAATTTCTTGAAAATTTCATACTGAATTAAAAAAATAATGGATAAACTTTAATGAAGATTTCTTTAAAAATATTAGATATTTCTATTATTTTTTACTAACCATGTAATGTGCGTTCCATTTCAAACAATTTTGATAAAACTGGATAAAATTCAAAAATTCTTTTCTAATGATTCTGCTGAAAAACATTGTTTACACTAAATGTTTCAAATTCAAAATCGAAGGACGAGTTTTTTTAATTAACATCCTTTCCAGAATCAACCTTGGAGTAGCCTTGATAACTGCTATTACTACTATAGTTAGTCATCACAGTTTTCGATGACAAAGAGCATTGACTCTTACTTTATTTCCAATGAATCGCCGTTAATCGATTTGAAATGCATCCATATTAAACAGAGGATGGTTTAGAATGCCGCTAACCTGAGTTTCTACTTTCCGAAGTCATTTTTCTAAGATATGACCACAAAATATTGAAACCACAACTCTCAATTAGATGTTGATTAGATGTTTTATAACTAGAATTTCTATTCGTTAATTACAGTGCAAGCTTTGATTGCATGTTTTGAGAATAATCGCGATTGTTTATTTCCCGTTGTTTATTTTTGCAGAAATGATAGTAATATTATCCCGTACACACATGCATCGAAACCAAAGTAAAACTAAAGGGAAATAGCCTCTTCGAACTTTACTGCAATTGGTTCTTTCAACATCGATGTTCTGAACGAAAGAAGATACTTCAACGAGTCTGTCAGTCGCCATGGTCACCTAATTCCTTTTGCCTCTCGAGTTTATTTTTTCTTAAAGGTCATGTAACCTTCCCAAGATAGCTGTGGCCTTATTCTTGTAAAGTAAAAGGGCCTACGCCTGACCTGGCCAGTTGTCATTTCGACTCTTTTCAAGAATAAGAAATTGCTGTTAATGAACTCTCGATATTTGTTTCAGTGATGATCAGCTAACTTTCACTAATAGTTAAGAATACTTGACAATGTCTTTAATTATTATTTGGACATAACATTTTGGAGCAATATAAGAGTACTAAAATTGAAATGATCGTTCCAGTGAAGTTATTTTTCCAAGTGTATGGTTATAAGAGGATATTTAAGGAAACTTGTCCCTATTCAAAATTAAATTCATTCAAAGAATAAAAATTGTGTATGCGTGAGACGCTTAATAAAATATTACGATTCAGAATTACTATTATCACAGAAGTTATCGCTGAATTTTTTAAATTATTCTTACGAACTGCATTAAATATCGAATAAATTATTTCGTTGGCCTGTAGATGTAATATAATTTATTAACTGGAAGAATTTGAATTTACAATATAAAGATATCTCATTCAATATTCTCAACAAAATATATAATGAATTAAAAAAGATGTCCGTTTCAGTCTTTGGTATGCTGGTGTCTAGAATAATAACATAATATTAAAAACCTATCAAGTTATAATAGTTATTATTATGAATTATTTTTGATAACTTATAAATCTTAATTATTATAAATTTATTTATGGTGAATTAAAACAGCAATCTTTACGAATACTAGCAATTTACAGTAAATCCTTTTCTCAACATAACTGTTGGGAAAAAAAGTTTATGTAGAATAAAAAAAATTCTTAACTGTTTATATAAATGTATTTACTGTTACTACTTAATTTATACTAATACTTAACTGTTATACAAACATACATAAAGAATTAAACCGACGAGTTAATTGTTTAATCGTGATTTTTCAATTAAGGTTATTTTTCTATATTAAAAATTCAAGACTTGTTTAATTAATTTTGCAATCCACGTATCTCTCTATTCATATGTTATATATCAGGGGGCCTCGTGTGGTACACTTATGTATACCACTAACAGTACGGTTGATGAAGAGAAGGTATCACCTTCCGCGAGGACTTTTAAGAGTAACTATCAAACATTTGCGAGCTGTATGAGAGAAATCCGGAAAATATTCAACTGGCAACTTGAGTGTTGATGCGAGACGATTGTTTCCGTTGTCATAATTTCCTTCAATTCTCCTCTTTTCTGAACTCGGTGATAGCAACTGAAGACGCCATCCGATTCAGTCCTGTGCTCTCCTGGACGCTAGCTGCACAAATTACCACTGAGCCACGAGTTGAGCATGATGCATGTACTGAAATATATTTTTTGAAGATGCTTGTTTTTGCTTATTTTAATCATTTAATGTACTTTTAAAGATTAGATTAACCATTAAAAATCATTTGCTTCTTGCCTTTCAGTGGAGCATGTTTTGTTTTTGCACGCTTAAGTCGTTTGTTCACATGTTGAAAATTAATACATATGCATTTTCGCATACCTATTTACGTTTTGTATCATTTTATAGTTGATTTTAAAGGTTAATAAAAATTTTTGTATTAGCCTTTATAACAAATTTTTTATCCATACTGTTCCACACCAGACTCTTTAAATATATGTGTCAACATTAATTTGAATAAATATTCAAAATCATTTTTAATCTTGTTCAATATTTGAATTTTGGCTTTATTTCTTATTTTTCTTCCCATTGAAATACTTGTCCTTTTAGCTAAACGTAAAGATATTTTTAAAAGTAATTTGTCATCCAGCTGTCAGATTTTTTAAAAAATTTGACTTCATGAATTGGGAGAATTCTTGTTTTCTGCCTACACGACATTCAAGATGTCATTTTTTTTCTTTTACTTCATAGCTATTTTCGTCTCATTCATGCAGCATTTACGCACGTCAAGATAATGGTTTGCATTATTTATCTTCTCTTTTAAGGATTAGGGTTTTTTTTTCGATTTGTTTACTATATCAATAAATATTTCAATGTATATTTTGATTATACTGTTTTTAATACATATGTATGGTAAATATTTCCAATTTATGATTTTTATTTTGAGTTTTACGCGGAAAATTTTAATTCTTAATAAAGTTTTTTCCGTCCATTTAATACGTTTTAACTGGTTTTGAAAACCTGTCTCTGAAGAAAACGAAAAAATGTTTCTGGTTTATCAGTATCATTTCCTTAATATGACTAGAACATCCCCCTCACATGCGAAATGGATTACTTTTAAATGTCTCTTTAGAGTCGAAAACAGGAATGTCTCACGACATCAAATTTCAATTTAAGTTGGGATTTTGTAAAGCTTCAGATCCAATTATCTATGTATTGAAAAGAAGTACTAGGACATTTTTTTTTTATCCAATTGCAACATAATTTTTCAAATGTTATTCAGCACGAACGAATGAGTTATAAAGATTTTCGGTGACTTTATTTCTCAAATGGGAAGCTATATCGTATACCATTTATTAAAATATATGTATACCATCATGAAAGACACCAAAAATTTGCCAGACGGAAGTACTGTATGTTGTGTAACTGTTGAGTTAAAAGTTCCAGTCAATACTGATTCTGTATAATAATATTGTTTGTTTGATGTATTAAAATATTTACTTATTTCTAATTACAAAAAATTGTCAAACTGAGATATTATAATAAAGTTTAAAATGAATTTAAGCAAATAGTCATTACCCCATCCATCATATACCTCCTCCTGTTTTCTAATGATAGAAAATTGCGCAATAAGAGCTGACCTAGCATATAAGAAAATTCGGATCCACTGCTTTCTACCGAGTCATTTGGTTCCGAGTGGCGGCAAACCTAGTAAAAAAGTAGTAGAGCAAAACGACACATCAGCTAGAAACTTTGAAGTAAATGGAATAGTACAGTTTTTGTGGGCAAAGCGTCTCGCACGTAGAGAGATTTATCATCAAATATTCGTCGTGTATGTTATGTTTAGCTATAGTGCACAGCAAACATGCCATATATATAGAAGAACATTATAGAAGCCATGATTCTCATCAAAAAAGTGACCATCGTAGGCATTGCACATGAGTTCCTGAAAATCCTAATTTGGAAAAGCGCCATCTGAATTTACGAAAATTGTGTTTACAATAGATTCTTCATCCATTAACTTCCTAATACAAAGAAACAAGGTTTGCGACATTATTGAACTTTTTTAATGTTATAACACACATCATTGCTTGTGATTCAAATTGAATTTGAAATTCAAAGTTGCCCATCGGAGTAATGCCATTTACTGCAAAAAAAGATGTACATCGAGTTTATACTGAAGGGCACAATTATTAAAACTGAAAATATTGCCTAACACTAAGACCTTTGCACAAAAAAGTTAAGCAAAGCGTGGAAAATTAAGTACATATATTATCGTCTTTCACGACAATGCAACACTTTACAAGGCAAACACAATTCATACTTTGCTTTCCTATTTTGGATGAGATGTCTGTTTGCATCTAGCTGGAAGTCCTGATTTGGCATCTTGGGATTTTCACATGTTCGACAAGAAACATCTGTGTAAACTTTAATTTGCGAACTCAGACATTTGTTCTGTGTTGGTCTAAAATTGTGTGGGTAAAGGAATAGTGTGGTGTGTTCAATGTACTTTTGAATGCTGCTTGTATTATTATTATTTATTCGGAATGGGTAGGACATCCACATAATAAGAATAATAGAATGTAGTTTCTTACTTCACGATTAGCACACTGTATTCTTACTGTAGGTGCTACTAAATTTTTTCCATTATTCCCAACAAACGTACAAATGGCATGGTGCTTTTCCTCTTTCAACTCCATATTGACACACGAGGGAGCAAATTTTCATTTTTATTCATTCATGTTTTAAGTACCAGCTGGATCCAATGTTCACAAAATGTTTTACATAAGTAGTTTCGACTTTTCTTAATCATTATTTTAATAATATAAAAGTATGGTTTTTTTTAAACCATCACACAGTGGAGCAGTAAGCATGAAAAGCTGAAGATGTTTATAAATTTGTAATTAACGAAGCTTATCAGCTTTAAAGGATTTTTTAGTTGAATTGAGTTAGCTGAGTATTTTGAAGTTTTTGCATGTTTATTTTTATTTTATTAAATTATTATAAATTATTTGATTTAAATTAATAAAAAAAATTTTTCGAAAATTTCATCTGTGCTTTTTAAAAATAGAGAAAAAAATTAATTTCTTCTCGGATTTTTTTGAATAAATATTATAACATTTGGTTAAGGAAGTTGTAAGGAAGTGAAATAAAATTTTGATTATATTTGCTCCATTTTGTGAGATATCGTATTTTTTATTTTTAAATTTTACAGGATTCTAAACGTCACTAAAACTCTATTTTTTAAGATTATGATGAAAAAAAGCTATTTCTGAGTAGCAATGATCTCTTTGACATCGTAGAATAATAAAATTGATGATAAAATAATATTTTTAAGCGATTTATTCAAAGATATGGTTGATTTAAGTTACAAATTTATCCTTTTTTGTAAAATTAAAAAACCAAAAATAGGATAATTGCAAAAGAATGGAAAACAAATTTTTATTAAAATATATGAATTGATTAAAACATAAGAAATGGTTTACATTTCGTTTGTCTGTCACGAACGAACTTTCCCTGTTGTGAAAGGTTGTCCAAGGACTGTTAATATTGATAGTTCTGATTATATCAGGTAATTTAAAACAGTAATTGTATGAAAAGAAATCCAACTTCTTGATTGAACGTAAATGAGTTTAAGACTTTCAAAGTTAAGAAGTTATTTAAAAAATGTGTTTCATTCTTATTACTAGTATTTTAATTGCCTGTGATATTGACAATGATACATTAAAAAAACTATGCGTTAATATCTTCCAAAGATCTGATTAAAAACTATGCATAGTGTGTGATGCCCGTACAGTGGCAGAAATTGTCAATACATGGAGCAGAAACAATTTCATCAACATTTATCTGAAAAATTTCAAGAAACAATGCTAAGGATTTTAATAAATACCTTAAACAACATTTTTAGAAGGTATTTAAGAGATAAATTTAATTAAAATAACGTTCACAACTCCTTCTAAGCAATTTAAAACAAATTTAAGACAATTTCTTCAAAAGCAATCTTTGATTCTAAAAGAAGTTCGGGACTTTTTAAAAACAAATGAGGCTTCAGAATCTTTGAGTGAAGGAAGTGAACCGATTTAGAAGAATCGGAGTTTGATTACTGATTGTTGATTTGTTTGTCGGTAGTTTTAATTTAAAAAAATTGTCATTCGCAATAATGATCTTTTTCATAATTAATGTAACATAATTATTGTTAAAACCGCATTTATTATTTATATCTTTGTTAAACGTCTATTAATTAGGTCTTCAATATTATCGTTTACTTAAATGTGGTAAAATATATATATTTCAGAAAAATTCTGTAGCTTACAAAGTAAACTTTTGTATTAAAATTAATATAAAATGAGGTATTTGAAAGATAATTTCAATAAATTAATATAGCAATTATTATCTTTTTGATAATATATATTCCCATTAAAATTATATTTTCTCATTATTTAACTTCAGATAATCATGCTGCTATTTTCTTTTATTAAATTATAATGATAAGAATATACATTTGAGGAAAGTAACATCTCATGCAACCATAATGTCATCTTGGAGAACTTTGAGACTATTACTGACTTCATTGAGAATTTTCATGGATAGCATCAACTCATTTGCATATCGTATGGGACAAACCCCCTAAAAACTCTATTTGACAGTTGCACTGTCAATGCGAGATGCTCTCAAGCTCTGTCTCAACCTCTCCGTTTTTAAATCAATTTAGATTCAGCTTCATTATCTTTTTGAGTTATGAGATTTGTTATCCTTTTAATAAAATAGATTATGTTTTTAGTGAAATAAGATAACTAATTTTTCTGGACTAATTTTCCTTTTCCTATAAAATAGTTTGCTTTTGGCAATTTATGAGAAACGTGCCTACTTTAAATAAGAGAATTTATTTTTGTTCGTGTATATTATATATTTATTCAGCCTAGAGTGGAGTTTCTAAATTAATTAAATGTTATTTATTTTTGATTTTTTTTTTAACTTGAAGTTTTTAATATCATTCCTGACATTTGTGTGCAGGCGTCCATCATGCTGAAACCCAGATTAATCTTCGAATTGACTTTGGAACATCATACACTGAGAAGCAGTGGTGCAGTTTTGTTTATTTTTTCTTATTTTAATCATCTTTCAAAATAATGTTAAGTTTAACATTTCACTTCAAAGAATTTATTAAATACCATTCTGTTTATTTGTTATTAGAGATGCGATTCTATTACCTTTCTCATGAAAGCAAATTATAAAAATTTCAATCTTATAATTACGGAATTTTATTTAATTCTGATGTATGCAAAGTAAGTCGTCCTTTTTCACTAATGACCTTGTTTGCTTCTAAATTAAACTAAATTAAATTAAATTAGGTTTCCTTAAAATAGTTTACGACTAATTATAGAAATTATACCAACGAACTTAGAACTCGTTGGATTAGTACAATTTTCATAGAACTAGTTGCTTGCGAACGTCTGAAATATGTCTTTAAATTTTCTGAAGTACATACTATTTTACTTCATTCTTACAACCTGTAAGTGAAATGCAAATTTACGATTTAACAGCATTTAATTGGAAATCTTAATAGTGGACTGAATACATACAGGACACCTCAAAACGCTTCCTCTTTAGTTTGTCGACCTAGACAGAATCCAACCACATTGGCGCCTGAATGGGGGAATTTGGTGCATTTTTCCTTGTTAATCGAATGCTGAAAGAGGACGAACAAGTCCTTTGTCTTCCTTAACCCCCATGTCTTGTCGAAATTCCTATCAATTCCAATTTTTATTTTTTACCCTTGTGATGCATTACATTCTTAAAAATAACCTCCAAGGCTAGTAAAATGCAATTTGCGAATAATTAATTGAAATTTGCGTTATTGTTTGTTTCTTTTAGGACCAAATACAAAAAATAGGGTTTTGGTTGTACACGTAACGTTATGTATATGGAAATCCGGTTTGTATTGCGTTTTCCCAGTTTTTGCCCAAAAATTAAATATAGAGTTAAAAACTGTTTGTTCATTTTCAGTCATTGAAGTTAGCTTGCACTTTAATCATTTCCGTACTATTTTGTCCTTTTTTTTTTCTTGCTATGGAATTATCTAAAATGTAAGTTTCTAAAAACATTATCTTACGTTTTGAAGTTATTTTAATCTCTAGCACCAATTACTTCACTATTGTTACTAGTTTAAGTTTATTATCTGGAGCATTCATTTTAAAAAACTTATTGTTGATATTTTTAGGAAAGTAAGTAATTACTGATTAATATCTTTTTACGGTCTACGTAGTGTTCTCTAAAACTTTTGGTCTGTTCTTTTGAACATCTTAGACAGTTTCCTGTTTCTTTATCTTCCTCTCCTTCCTGGTCGTTCTTTTCTAGCTCTGAAATGAATGTTGTGCGGTAACCGAACATAAATGAAAAAC
Source organism: Caerostris darwini (assembly GCA_021605075.1). Taxonomy (NCBI): domain Eukaryota; kingdom Metazoa; phylum Arthropoda; class Arachnida; order Araneae; family Araneidae; genus Caerostris; species Caerostris darwini. Next base: position 101,027 of record BPLQ01003277.1, read on the forward strand.
TTTCAAAGAGCAGGGAATTATTGAACTATTTAATTTCTGAAGAAAAAAGAAACCCTCTTTTCCCTCAAATCTTGGAAAAAATGTTTGAACGTTCAAATTAATAGTAATGATCTAATCTATCATTTTGACTCTGTCAGTGTAATTAAACCAATTATTATTTCCTGTTATGCATACCAAAATTGAATAAAAATATGATTTCTCTTTTCATATTAATAAAAATAAAATTTAATTTAAAATTTTTATGCTGTTTAAAATATTTAGAAAAATTGAAAATTTTTGAAATGTTTATTATGCCGATAAAATGCTGTGAAAAAGTTCAATAAAATTCCTAAAAACTTTATTTTTAGACTTTAAATTAAGCCTGGAGTTTTTACCTTCATAAATTTCCTTTCTAAATAATTGAAAACTTTATATAAGTATATCCCAAATTCACTGTATTATTTTATAATCATGATTTTGTGTTTTAAATTTGTAAATTTAATATGAATTAATTTTATTGATATACATAATTTTTCTGAAAAATTGTAAAATTTGTATTAAAATTAGTTAACAGGCATAACAATATACCGTCAAATCTTTTTATACTATAGATACGTCATAAGCATATAAAAAAAACGCACAGAAAAACTTTTCAAAATTTAGGAAGCAATGGCTTGGTGAATAGCGGGTTGTGTTCCCGCAATAAGGGAATTTAGTTCGAAAAATAATGGCAAGCCAAAAGCTTACGTGTATATTTTGGAGATGAACACTATAAATCTGTTCGTTGGAAAGTTATTTCATTTGGCTCAAAAAGGTGGGGAACGGGATGCAAACCCTTATATTTTTAGTGCTCATTCAAATCGCAGTTACAAAATGTGGGTGCAGTGTAGCTGGTTTACTGCGTTGCACTGTGAGTAACACTGAATTTTTTACGTGTCTGTTGTTATAGTTGCAAAAGAAAAAAAAAACTGATAAAATGTTTCATAAATGGAAAATAATCCCATAAAATGTTTATTAAAATTCAGAAAAATAACCAACTCTTTATTTTAAACACCCATTCTTGGATTGACGATTAAGTTTTATTGTAAATAAGAAGTTGTTTCATTTTAATGACTGTTTTATTATTAAATCTGAGTAGATAATTAGTGGAAAATTCTTTCTTTCGAGATATATTTCAGCGATAACGTATGTATAGGTTTCCAAAAGTTAAAACTTTTCCAAAAAATTAAATATTAATTCTTGAATATCATCTCGTTTTGTACCATAATTTGAAGAATTTTCGTTTTTCCACATGAAAAGAAAGATAAATGAATAAATAAAAATAAAATAAAATCGAAACCATCCACACTATCCGAGTAAATATTGATACGGAACCGGATGCCAACGTTTTTACAATTGTGAATGTAGAACAATGAATCACTTTTAGTTAGAACGTCATTTTCGATTTGACACCAAAATGCGCTGAAGATGAGAAGATCAAAACCAGTCTTCATTTCTGAGGGAAAAAGTCTGCCAATTACCTAATTATTCTGAAATTAATTTCTTGGGACTTTTCAAGAATATGAAATTTCAATTTGATGCCTTTGAAGTTGTGTGAAAAAGAAACTCCTTGTCAATTTTTTTATACCTCGGTATCTGAAGTACCGAAGAACTCCAATTCTCATTTCTTTGTTACTTGGCCAGGTATAATTAATATCACCCTAGAATATTTTAGAATTTTTTGTGTATTGTGCAGTGATTAAACATATTTCGATAGTTAAAATAAGGAAGAAAGAAAATAACAAAGCAATTATAATTTTTTTTTTATGTATCCGGTTTGTTTCAGACTGATTTGTACCATTTGTTTTGTTAAACATACCGTAAATTTTTCTTATGTTTTAATTATACTTGTACTCATACAGCAATAATATAAGAAAAAAAATATTAGTTATTTATTATTAGGTTGGTCGATTTTTATTAGAGTTGGCGTAATCTGAGGGTATTTTATTATCTTAAATTATAATACATCATTAAGTTTAAAAAAAATGAAATCAAAATTTACAATCCTCGCACATATTGATTTTTTTTAACATTTGGATCACTGATACAGGCTTATATTTTACTCAAGCCATTATCTAGCAGTTTTCGAATGCTGTTCACAATTCCAAGACAGTGTGGGATGCTGTCGAATTTCATTTAATAACACTGTTTCTTCTTCGTTATCAAGAATTCTTATAAATGTTTCAAGGTGTCATCTATCAATAGAAACACTTTTCGTTAATGTCTTAGTTCGATTTGAACTGTCTAAGAAGATATCGAAATGATTTAATTAAGGAATAAATCTGGTTCGTTATAAAGAAATAAAATAGTTTGCTTAACCAGTTTCATTCTTTAATTATATTTGAGTTCTTTGACATTGGCTGCATTTTCTTTTTAATTTTGAGGGGAGAGAAGTCATTTTTGTAGAGAGAAAAGTCTTTACATTTTATACTGTCTATTGAAAGTCATTCATATGTTCATGTTTTTCTTCTATGCATGCTATACCAAACGAAAATAAAATAAAATTCCATCATCCCGTCTGCGAATCAAGGGGAAATTACTTTCAATATCGAAAGAGATAGCGTATCATATTTGTAACATAAATGCAATATTTCTCATAAATAAATAACATTCTGGATTTTCCCCGTCTTAAAATTAAACTTTAGATTGTGATTTACGTGTTTTCTGTTCAGTTTGTGATGTTTCGAATCCTTCGAAATTTTGAAATAAACCTTTAATAAAAACTGATAACTGCTATGTTGAAAAGAGATTTACTGAACAGTGCGTCTGTGATTGTTAAAACAAAATTAATAACCAAATTCTCAAATATCCAATTTTTGTAATAAGATAATGGAAATAATATTCTTGTCCAACCATGAGATATGTGCTACATCATATTAGAGGAAGGGAATTCAAAAAGAATAAGAATAAAATAAATACACGTTTATCATGTTCCAGAGCGAGTCATTTAGCTCTCTTTTAAATAAGTTCTTAAAATAACCTAAACTCCGTATTCGACTTTCCTTGACTTCGTTTTTATCTCCTTATAAAAAAAAAACCTCACAAATTATCAGACACAGCTTACTGTGTTTCTTAAAGAAGATAGTGTGTTGTTTTTCATCGCATTCTACTATGTGGAATGTTCTCTAAGTGTAAACACCAGCTGCAAAAAAACTATAATAATTATATTAATAAATGTATATGATAAAAATCATATTTTGTTGCAAGAGTAATTTGTGTTCTAAGAACTGTAGTGTTGGTTTTTTTAAAAAAAAGTGAACCCACGTTTTTTTTAAAAAAAAAAAAAAAAAAAAAAAAGGTTGGAGATTATTATACTGTGGTTAATGGAAAGAAATTGCTTTGTTTTTCTTGAGTTTCATTTCTGCACTTTTTATAAATCAACCGCGCCTTGTTTTGAAAACCTTGAAATCTCATTGGCAGAGAAATCCATCACCGAAACCAAATGAGGCTATCCGATTGGTCAACTCGTCTTCCACTTCTCCAAATAAAACAGCATGGGAAAGTTTAACACTTTTCATTAGTTAATGTGTAGCGAACAGAGAAATCGCAGGAGAAAAAGTGTCTTCTTGTGTTTGTTTTTTTAACACCGATTTCAAAACACGATTTTACTTGGGATAAAGCTATTTATAAATCAGTACAGCAGTTTTATCCTACTCGCAAGATATTATTGTGCGTTCTGCCAAAGGAAGAGGAGAAAAAACTAGTTAGGAAGGGGGGAAAGTTTTCGGTTTGTGATTGTCAGACACCTTGGTGTCAAAGCTACTTTTTTTTAAGATAATTTTTTTTTTTTTATATTGAGTACTTTTTTCGTTACTGGAAAAAAAAAAAAATGGAGGAATCTGCTACTCCAGAATTGTCTGTCACCAATTTAGAGATGACTTCACGAAAAGCACTGCTCCAATATCTAGTAAGGTATGTATATTTTTTATGTGTTTAAAATACCCATTTTCGTTTACCGGCTTTAAACTGCGCAGTGACGTTTTTAAAAGGGGGATGTAGATGTTTGATTCAAGTGGATTGTTTTTTGGCAAGCTGTTGATATTTGTTGTTGCCAATTCGGTAAAAGCAAACGAGTAAAATAAAAAAAATAATAATATTTCAAACAAACGAGACGTTTATTAATTTTGACAATTGTGGAATCGTCGTATAGATGTTTTTATTCCCACTTGTTTAATTTTGTTTATATCATACAAAAATTTATTTGTATTATAAAACACAGGAAAGCTAAGTGTAAAAAAAAAAAATTGCTATTAAAAAAACTGCTGTTGTAGTGAATTGCATTTTGTAAAATAACATAAATTACGTAAATTTCTTAATGTGTAAAGCATCAAAAAATCTTTTTAAAAGCGTTAAAGAAATTTTTTGAATATTACTTCTTGAAAGAATACATTTTATTTAATTTTGCTGCAGGTCACGGATGTTAATATTGTATATACCAAAAAATTTTTGATGTAAAAGTCAAATGTCTTATGGCTTAATAATAAATAATAATGTCTTTATTGTGAATATAACTTAAAAAATGAAGAATCATAAAAAACGAAAAAATATATTTAACAAATGAATTTTTAATATGAATAAGATCTCTTTATTCGTGATTGACACTGTGCATATTTTTTAACGCGAAGAATTTGTTTGATTTTTTTTAATTCTTACAGAAAAATATCTGTAAATAGTTAAACGAGATATTTATTTGTGATTTCATTTAATTTCAATGTTAACAGAATTTGTTTTAAAAGAAATAAAATTATAGAAAAGATTTCCTACAATTTTATTTCATTAAAAAAACTTCTTTATGAAAACTGTGCACATGAATTTCAGCAAAATGAAAACAGTTAACTGTCCATTTTGAGATGTTAATGTCACATTACAAGAGCAGAAACGTGTCTCCAGAAAATAAAATATTTATAAAAATGTTGAGTATTAATTAATATGTAATTTATAGTATCGTTTAAACAAATTATTTTATTCTACAAGAATCAGTAAAATGCTCAGGTTACAAAAAAAGTATTAGTAAGTATAGAAAATGTTTAAGAACAACATAAACGAAGAAAAATGAAAATTTTAAACGCTTTCTTTAATTTTCAAAATTTATTTTTTTATGAATCAAAAACATTCCCTAGCTATATTTACTGAATGAAAATTGTGAAAATTCTTAAATGTCTAATTATATTTTATAAATATTTGTGGAATTGTCTAATATCAACTTGTTGAAAGTTATTAAAATCAAAAGCACTTGTTACTAATGGGAGAAAACACTTATGTTCTTGTCTCAAATGCACTAAATTTTAACCGTATTGATTAAATGCCTTAAAACACTCGACATGTTTATTTTTTTATTATAACAAATTTTAGGTTTAAGTGTGAAAAAATGTAGTGGAATTTTATCTCACGTGTTTTTATTCGACTTTGTTTCTACTTCTAATTTAGTGAAACACGTGAACTTTAGAATATCGGGCTAATATGACTTAAAAAATTAGCCTTGATAGATTAAAATTTTATCTGTATCCTATATCATATCTTACTGACATTGAAAAGGCACCCGATTACGCTACAGAAAAACACTCGTAACTTGTTTAAACTTCTGTCCTCGACATTTCTTAAAGATTTAGATGAAAGCGCCCGTACGCGTATTTTTATTTAAACATAAACGCCCAACAAAGACGGATACGCATTTCAGTGTATAATCCCTCCATCCTTTTTAAAGCACTGGCTTTTCTTTTTTTTTTTTTATTATTGCTGAAGATCTCTACAGAACTTCCTATAATAGGACTCTTAAAGTCCAATTTGCCTTATCTCCCAGTTGACTTAAGTGATATGACATTGACCTTGTTTTTTTCTTTGTCTGCATGCATCACAACCATTTACTCATAAGCCATTCATCTCTTTCGGAAAGAGTAATTCATATATATTTATTTAATTCTTAGTTCAATTTGTCAATAATTTCACGTTTTTCCGCAAAAAATTATGGAAAAATTTAAAAAAAACTATTGATTTCCTATTTCTTTTATAATCATAAATAGAAAAAGCGCATTCAAACAGAGTTAAAAATTTTACATTTGTAAGATTTGAATATGTTCTTTATTTATTTTTTCCATTTCACTAATCTAGTGATAACTGTACTAAAGTAAATGACTTTGCAATGCCAATGTTGCCACTTACTCACTCATTGCCACTCGGAAGGCAAATGTTGTCACTTATGATCTTAAAGAGAGCCGAACCGCAACTGTGTTGCAAGTGAGGAAAAGCCAAGAAAACTACCATGCATCCAGATGCTTACGACGAATACATTGCCACAATGCACGTCAGTCTATTTTTTGTGGCTATTGTAGGTTAATTGCCTTCTGACCTTTTTATTTCCTGGCAAAGTTAGTAACGATTTCTCCAGATGTCTAAAGTCACCGCTATTTAACCAAAACTTTTTAAATGGAAACATTTGGTATACTTCTTCTGGCTTTTAACCTTTGAAATCATCCAAATAAGAGGAAATCTAAGTTGCTCTCTTTTTTATATTGTTGCTGTTCTAATACAGTTGGCAATACAGAAACAGTTAATCTCTTTTTTTTATATTAATTTCAATCTTCCTTGAATTTGATTGTCATCTTATTAGTTTTATTTCTTCTTTAAAAACTGGTTTCCATTTGTTTATTTATAAATCAATAAAAATTCATTCTCATATACAAATAAAGCAAATTGTAAAAGTTAAACTTTGATACATTTCTGGAGATAAGTTAATCATTTTAGAATTTTTTTTAATAGTAAAAAGGAGTTTAAGTAGTCGTTTCAATTCAAATCATGACTTAACTAGAGTTTAGTTTCCTCGTGTATTTTACGCCCACAAACAATGTTGCCTATTTTTTCTCTTTCAATACTTTAAAGGTTTCCCGCCTTAATTGTTGTAACGGTAACAGCATGTGGTGTGTGTGTGTGTCACATTAATGAGTCATGGAATGTCATTTTGGCGACATAATCTAGAGAAAGGGTGTATCCAGACTTCTACAAAGTGACTAAATACCATTCTCCGTTAAGTGATAATTGCTACTGAGGAATTTCTTTTTGAAGTATAATCATCAAAAATACCGCATAACTTTTGAAATTGTTTACATATTAGCAAATTTTTAAATGATGTCACAGACTATTTTAAGTAATTATTGTAAAAAACGAATTGTTCTGGCATCTATAAGGTCGACTATCTGACTTCATTACCAAATGTCATAGGTCGTGTTTTTTACAATTGTGTTAGTGTAATCACCAATGCAATATCCCGCATCAAATTCTTTATTTACTTTTTGTAATGTATTATTTAGTTTGCATTAATTATTTTTATTTTTAAATTCGTGTGTGTGATTCGCCGGCTAGTTGTAGCGGGTATATGCCAAGCCTGTGAACGCCTGGCATGCAAGCATTACTCACAGTTATATTGAAATACACATTTTATTAACTTATTAGTGACTTTCATTAGAAGATTGTGAATCACCATTATTCCCTGTTGCTAATAAATATTTTATCAGGTTTAAGATGGAACGTATGGTAAATATTTTTAAGAATAAATTATTAATTGAACACTTGATTTTTATGGCATTAGTTTATTTTAAAGTAGATTTTTTTTATGTGCAGTTTTAGTCTGTATTTTTTGTCATAAAAACATACAGATATGATGGAAAGCAATAAAGAAATGAAAGTATTTGAAACGTTTCATAATGAAATTAAATATATTTATTTATGGATAAAATATATCGAAAATCGAAAAAATAAATTTTTGAATATTTAATAGTATTGAATTTATTCAATTTATATTGTATCAAAAGAGAGACAGTAAAATACATTACGTAAATTTAGCTACGTAATAGATAGTTTTTAATAACAGCTTTTGTTCATTTTCAAGAATTTTTTTTAATTGTTGTGATATTCCAAAAATTGAGCCTTTACATATTTTCAATCATTTATTAAAAAATAAAATCTATCTATATAAAGAATTTACTTTCATTTCAAATAAATAAAGCATTAAAACAAAAGTGATAAGTATCGAATTTATACAAATTAAACAATCATAAAATTACCAATTTCAAAGCTATTGTCAAAATAACTAATTTTAAGAATTATTTTTGTCATTGACGGACGGTTTTTTACATCAAAAGCTTTTAAATTTTCTTACATTGTTCTTACTACTTCTAAGATTTATTTATCTAACATTATTAACTTCTAATTTAATATTAGATATTTAATTGCTTTTCTTAGCTTTTCAATTCCACCTATTTTTGCATCTGATAAATATATTAAATATCTGGATGAATTGAACGATGTATAAGGAATTTATGCTTATTGTAATTCGATATGCGTTTTTAACGTGCTTCTTCTTTATAAAAAAAATACACATAAAACATTTCTTAGTTTCAGCATGAATAATTATAACTACATTCACTGTGCTTTGCATTTTTCATTTTTTTTTTTTTTGCATTTTGCACTGTGCTTTGCATTTTTTTACCGGATTTAATTTTCAGATTACCAAAATCTTTCTTTACAAAATGCTTCTTATCTTATTTTATCAAATGTTCAATTCCCAATTTGTAAGTTGGTAACTTAATTTTCATCAACTTAACAATTATTTTTTTTGAAAATAGCGATTAAATTATCACATTTTTGAGGAGTTACCAAATTTCCTCTCTGAAGAGTCACAATATTTGCTTGTTTTTTTATTATTGTTATTTATATGTACATGATTTTACATTACGTTGAATTAATTTATAAAACATGAAATCAGTTTCCAATATTTCTTACTCTATTATATATAATAAAAAATCACATTTTCATAATTTTGCCTATTAAAATGAAAGCATTTACAAAGTTGCAACACATATTTCGAATTATTGCATACATTAACTTATATTTCTTTGAGAATAGAAAAAAAACTAAAAATCACATTTTATTGTAAATCTTTTTCTTATTTGAATTTATTAACTTGAATATTATTGTGATTTCAGAATGAATAAGATATATTTTCTAACCATCGTTATAAATTGCTTAGTTCGGTTGAAATTTAGATATTGTCAAAATAGCTAATTTTATATTGTATTTAATATCTGATGAAATGTGTTTCTAGTCCATTTTATGACTTATGACGACTAAAAAAATCGTTGTTGATGTACTTGACCACACAAAAAATTGCGAAATTACTGTGAGAAAGATTTTTATTAGTAATTTCCTCAATGAAGAAAAGCAGTATGCCAATGAAGTGTAATATCAATGTTGAATGATTGCAATATCCTGTCTTAGATTTTTTTTTTTTTTGTCCACCACGTTTTTCGTCTCGTGCAACAGAACCACCAAACTGTTTTGGCACTGATTCAAATAACATCAAAAATGAGGCCAACAGCGGAAGTTTCCTTTATTTGCAAGTTCTGTTATTTCTCTTGCGAATATGTCCCTCTTCTATAAAACAAGTGGAGATAGTATTGGACTATGTTTAATGCAAGTACCTTATGTGTAAGTGTACATTTTAGTGTGCAAGTTTGTTAACAATCTAATCTTAACCAACTGTTTGTAAGATTAACACTTGCAAAATATTTAGACATCTAAAAATACTCTATTTTTGTAGGTTGATATCAGAGATTGTACTAAATAAACAAAAATTCCTGAACAAAAATAAATTGGGTTTGAAATTAACAAAGTGAAATGTGTTTTATATTGAATAAATAAATATACATATTTTTGAAGTACTTTCAAGGGATAATAACCTTTAAAAGGAGAGCGATGAAATTACAAGAACCTTTCAAGATCGTTTAGTAGTTTTACCTTTCATATAAGTCAGATACTATTGTGAATCTAATTTTTCAAATTATTAATGTTACAGTAAATGTAGCATTATTTAATTCTTATGTTACAATTTTTTTTCTAAAGTCATATAAAATATGTTGATCATTACAACTATACAGGAATTAAAAACCTCTTGCCTATTAGAATCTGTCTTTAAATGACAGATTCAAGTAAACAATAAAAAAAAATATTTAATTTATTACACTGAATCTTTCTAATCTTAATAACTGAATTTGAAATTAATCTCAAATTTTTTTAAAAACAATTATATAAATTTTTTGAAGGTATCAAATAAATATTTATTCTTTTTTATTAAGTTAAGAAATAGCAGCCCAATCATATACCATTTGTATATATCTGAACAACATGCTTTCAAATTGGGATCTAGTTAAAAGTATCGGCTGTTACAAACATTTTTCAAATTAAAATCTCATTTACTTTTAAGTATTTTAGTTTTTCAATATTACAGGGATTTCCTGCTTGTGTAAAAAAAGAGAAACATAATTGCTTCTCGAGATATTGACCTTGTCCATGACTTTCCCACGACATCTTGCAAATATTTTTTTAATGCACTATTATTGTTAATTCTCTTAATCCTTGAAATGAGCGAAAAACTTATTTCTTGTTAAGCTGGGGTCATTTTCAATTTAATTGTAGAAACTCGGAATAAGTCCTTGAATGTTAATTTTCTTTGCGACAATTTCAGGTTTAGATTATCTCTTACGGGTAGGAAGAAAACTCTCATAAACAATGACTTCAATTCACCCCGGAAGTCTGCGGGGTGACTGTATTTGACACACTACTCACTAAATACTGAAACCCTAAGGCCACCTAGGCTGGACGTTCACGTTTGGATAGTTTGCCTGTAGCATAACTAAGAGCTCCTTTTTCTTGTGCGACATTTGGTTTTTAATTGAGTTTTTCAGATACACCTACAAAGGCATTGTCTTTCTCTAATCCATCACTCAAGTTAGTGATTAGTTATTATAGGGCTTTTCTGCATTTATGCTTTAAGTTAAGAATTCATAACTAGTTTGATAGAATCTTATATTATTCGTGGGTTAGTAATCTGATTGAGAAAAACTTCCGGGGCGGGTCAGTTGTCTCATTTCGCTGTAACCGGCCCAAATCAATCACAAAGATGCGCTGTTTCTGTGTGTTCCACAACCCTGGTAACATAGCACAGTTTTCGAGGTAAGGAAAAGACCCGATAACCCGAATATATTCGGAAAGGGAGAATTGTGTTCGTATCGTACTCCATTCCAATTCGCTACGGAAAACTGGCAAAAAATGCATATATTACTTACTATAAAATACACGCAATCACTATTTTTCATGCACAAGTTTAACCAAATATTTACAAAGCATTTCCGGCATTGTGATATTTTCATATTTCTTCATTCATTACGACTTCACAGATTATATTGCTTTATTTGAAAATTGTGCGAAGCTTCCAAGGTTTCAACAAAAGCAATGCTTATTTATTCATAATTGTGAAAAATATTACCTATAAAGAGTTAAATTTACATTATAGTATAAAGTGGAATGATAATAAAAGATTTAATTACTTAAAATTTTCAACGAGCTTTCAAACAAAATTTGGTTTGTGACGTAATCGCAACATAACAAATTTTAAAATTATTTTTTCGAAAAATTATCTAAAGCGATCATAAATTATTTTCCTCTAAAACGATTCAGGAGTCAATAACCGTAAGATACTTTAATTATTTGCACCATTAGCGAATATATTTTATTCTATTGGTCTATTGTATTTATTCTATCAATACAAGCTCAATCCATTATAGCATCGCAGTAAAAAGGATCTACATACTTTATTTTTTTCAAATCTTCAAATCTCTTAAAGTTAACGTGCAATATTAATTAAATAAAATTGTAGACTTCGTAAGAATTAAGTAATTGAAAAAGATAATAGTTATAACATATATTATTCGTATGAGATATTTTTCCTTTTAATTTATATTGAATTAAATTTCTAAATTAATTACGATTCAAAAATCTGATTATAAAAATTGACATTAGCTTTATGTTATATCATCAAGGAATGTTACCGTGAATAGTAATCCTGATGTTTTAGTTCCCTAATGCTCTTAATTGACGATTTTGACACGCAAGTTTTGTATCTCTATGCATCGATGATTTTAAAATAGAATTAAATACGTCTTTTAGTACGATATCACTTACTGTCTTTAAGTAAGGTGAACTGAATTATTTCTCTTACTTTCGCAATTCTTAAATGACTCTTTTTTGTATATGCAAAAAAGAAATTTTGGTTGCCCAATGAATTGACGCTAATTCTTCATTCGATCGAGGTGCATGTCCTTGAATACAATATGACTGACCATTTCTCTGATTCACCTGAGAAACGACCTTTACCGAAACTTTGTAGTACTTCAAATTTACGGTGAAGGTAATCTAGTGCTTTTATTTTTCTCTGGGAGAACTAGAACTAGACGAAATTTATTCATGATATTTTTTTGTATCATTGTGGGTGGGGTATTTATCCTTTGATTTCATACATTGCCTTTCTGAAGGTGGAAAAAGAAACTTCTTAAATTTTGAAATGACCACTTTGTTTCACCATGTTAGTCTATAAGTATAAATGTATAGTTTTCTTTTTCAATTGGATTCATTATAACAGCAATTTACCATAACGCATAGGCTAAAATTTCGTTATTTAGGCAACTGTTTTGACGAAACAAATGGGAAGATAGTTTATTATATGGCTGATTTAGTTTATTTTCGATCTCTGACGAGTTAGTTCTTTTAGTTTATTTTCGATATTTATTTTCTGACGAGATATTATTAACATGATAATGACATTAAATACAATTTTTTCTTTTTTTGAACTAGTTTAATTTTTTTAATTTTATTATTATTATTATTTTTTTTTTTGTGTGATATATCCAAATCAAACATAAATAGAAATTTTTTTCTTATTGTAGTTGATTTTGATCATTGATAAAATTATTTAAAAACATTTTTAAAATCATTTACTCATTTTTGATACATTATATGAGTTATTAATAAAGGCAACGTAGCCTTAATTGATGTATAACCCAGTTTCCCTTTAACACACAGTTCGAAAGTTGGATAAACTTCATCTGTAATATAGCCCAAATCTGAATGTCAGACATTTAAAACTTTTTGAAACTGGTGCACCAAATTTAGTGAAAATTCGGATCATTAATTTTGGAATTTGCGAAGAACAAAATAATTTTAGGACGATAAAACATTTGGAAACGATAAGTTAAATATTTTATCCTACAAAACATAAAGGCTTAGATTTAGCCGAACAAGAAGATATATTTTCCAGTGCCTAGTGATTTTCCAGCATATAACAAAATTTACACAGATTTCTCAACCAGAAATTATGATTTTTTTTGCAAAAAGCAAAGCACTCAATGTGCTACTAAAGAAAAAAAAATGAGGAAATTTTGCCAAAAGGAAGCACCCGTTTTTAATAGTGACTATTGGAGATGAAAAAACATTCTGTAATATTAAACTATTACACTTTCAATAAATTATTATTGAAATAAAATATTTAAACAATTTAATAAATATTTTTAACTTTTGAGATATAATTCCTTATTTTGTACTATTACTTTGTCGTGGACGATACGGCGTTGTATAATTTAATTTTTTGATGAACTACGTTTCATATTATGGGGGTTATTTGCATCCCATAATAGAAAAACTTTATTGGTTATTCTGATTATTTTTTGTTATATTTAAAAGAAATATACTTAGTACTGTTATGTATTATACCCACTGATTTTCATTCAATTGATAAGCTTTTCAGTATTCTTGATAATTTGAAGACGCGATGCAGTCAAAAAATCTGAACTCCTTAAAGTATTCATTCAAGGTTCAGTTGTTCTGATGTTTCATTGTACTTTTTGAATCGCATTTTTTGTATAATATCTAAAAATGATATATGAAATGAACACTTCCCCCTTGAGTTAAAGTCGTGTTTAATATTCTACAATACGACGCTTAAACTGAAAGGAACAGTTCGCATAAAAATTTATTTTGATACAAAAAAAAAAAATAAATAAATAATAAATAAATAAATAAATAATCGCAAGAACATGAATTACAATATTTATATTCCATTTATGACAATACAAGAACGGAATAAAATATATTATATAATTTGTTTGTTGAATATACTACTATTTCACATTGATTAAATTGAAGGTAACTTTGTTAAAGATAACTGAGATATGAATAAATAAAAGGATTAAAAGTACGGTAATTGATTATTGCTACCATTGATAGCAGTCACTAAATCCTCTCAAGCATTTGAAAATATTTTTATCCTCTCAAGAATATGAAATATGCTTGAAAATATGCTAATATGAAACGTTCACCCCTCCTTCGCTTTCATATAATCCTTTCATAATTTCCAATTTATCTCCCTGTTTTGTTTCAAATCACGGATTCAGTGTTCGCTTTTTAAATACGAATTGGTTAATTTATAGCTTTAATTTTAATTGCATTTCATTTCAAGGCTTTAAGCTTGTATATTTAGTGAAGTACTCTTGTACTCTGAATTAAAAAATAAATTTATCTTGAATTTCAAAACTAAAAAAAAAAAAGATTTAATAAAATGTAATAATAAATAAAAAAAATCAGCAGATTTATTTATTTTTATTTTGGACATTAATTTTATCATTTAAAACTAAGACAAAAAAATTAAAGATTTGTAGATATTTTGGTACATTAATTTTTCAATCTTAAGCATTTTTGAAAAATAATTTGTAAGTTATTAAAATGATTGTTATCTAATACTTCATTATAAATAATTTATACAAATTATTATTTAAACTTATCATCGCTTTTGGTTCTTTGAGCTATATAAAAAAAAAAAAAAAATTAAAATTTGTTATTCTACTGATTCTAGTCAGTTAAAAGCAGCTAATCAATTTTCATAATTTATTAAATTATGATTCTTTCTTTTTTGATTAATTCATATTTATTTTTGAAATTATAAATTTAGATTTCTGACCCTGAGTTTTTTTTAATATACTTTTTCTTATTTTGTAATAATAATAATAATAATAATAATAAAAACACTCAACTCTAACTTTTACTTTAATCGAGAAAGATTGTAATCTTATTAAACAGCCAATTAATTAAAATTCGGTTTTTTTTTTCACCCATAACATGGTGAAGCTCACTTAGTGCACTTTCTACAATTCAAGGGCAACCAAGAATTTCGTGGGAAAAATAGGTGTGGTCGTATTAACATGTCAAAAGCTACGGTCATCGACATTGAACTCAGTCTGACCAATAAATAAAGTCGTTTACAAGAGTATTTTTTCACCTTTTATTAAGAGAATTTTGTATTACCCTTTCTTTTTCTATTCGAAACATAGCAAAGAAAACATGTTAGTTCTTTTTGTTAATAGATATCTTAATTTTTATTTTTCGAATTTGTTCTTTAAACTATTAATTGATTTTCTTTGTATGTATATCATACTGAAAATTCTTAATTGTCTCATTTATTTATATTGTAACATAATTTTTTATTGGTTTTCAGAAAAAATATTGTATTTCATTTTTATTAGATAAATTAATACGTTTGTGTGAATTTATTAATTCATTTTCAAGGATGAAATATTGAAATGACGTAAATAATTACATAACATATTCATTTGATTCGAAAAAATGATAATTAACTAAATTAATACTTGTCTCGTCTATTTTTGTCACAATATCAAATTGATAATAAAAGTTTATTCATGCTTTTTATTAGTTTCTGTATAAAAATTCTGGAAAGTTATATGTCATATATAAATAAGTGAAAAATAATTTGTGTCTTACAAATGTTGCCGATGTGAATTAATAAATTACATTTCTCTAATTCACTGTATTTTTTCATTGAGAATCATCTCCAGTAATTTTTTTTTCTGACAGTTAATTAAATTTTGATCTTGCAGATATTTTTTACTCTTTAAAACGTATAAATTTTAGGTAATTAATTTAGTTTTGTTTGTTCTGTATGTTTTTAAAACTTTTTTTCTCTCAGATTAGTTAATTTCTGCAGTAAACAGATTCTTTCCAATATTTAAACCGAAATAAATATATTTGATATTTATAGAGATAACACTCATGTTTCTTGCTAAACTCTGCCTAATGATTATTATTTTAAATGATAATTCAATGCGTTTTCTCTATATTTAAACTTTTAGTTCCGTTTGCGATTCTGTTGAATAAATAGTAATTTGTAACTATTTATAATGACTTGTTTTCGTGTTTTTTTTAAGTTAGAGAACACGTATCGTTTGTTATTATTGCGACAGAAATTGCAAATACAGTTTGTTGTTTACAAGCTGTTAACTTTGTTTCATGTCCTCAGGTTTGACTAATGCAATTGCGACAATTAAATGAACGCATCTTTTAACTATGTTACTAATTCAATTTCAATGTGTTCAAACAAACATGTTAGTTAATTGATTAAATTACACTACAGATATGATGAATCGCTTCAAATTTCTTGCGTTGCATACATGTCAAATCTAGATCCTTCTAACCATAGAATTCGCGGCTTCCGTTGCGGTCGATTTTCGACGCTAACAGATATTCATTTGAAAAGTAAACGGTGATGTTACAGATAACTTTTTTGACGTAAGTACGAGTAAGTGTTATTTCCTGTGTCAGTTATAAAGGATAAAGACCTCAACATGTTACAAACATTTGAATAAAAATATAACATAAATTTGCCATCCAGTCAATATGAGGTTGTTAAATGTTTTTATCATCATAAGATTGATGTTTTAAAAAATTTCTAATCTAGAATCTAAAAAATATCTCTTTTTCATTTTTAAGGATGGGCAGTTTTACTTCTGCCCCTAAGATTTTGAATGATGACACTGCTGACAATGATTTAGTTCTGCCGTCTTCCTTCAATTGGGATGATTTGAGAATAAAATGCGAAGAGGAGCTAGCAGGTCTTCCACCCAAAATTGACCGTGATTTCCGAAAGGTCAGAGGTTCATCGACTAATGAGTCCGATGAACTGAAAATAAGAGTCATGCAGTGGAATATCTTATCACAAGGTAAGGACGTGATTTGATACTCATTTTAATCTCTTTAAGACATAAAAACACTCTTGGATGTAGAATATTTTTTTATAATCAATGTTGATATACAATCCCCCTCCCAGTTTTTTCCTCATTAAAGCATTTTGCTGAGAATAATTTCATGGGAAAAAGTATCGCACGCCATTTGGCAAATTATTTTTGATGACCAGTGTGTCTTGGATTTGTATTGCTTATATTGCTGTGAGAGCAATGAACCTGTTATTTTTTGTAAACTTAATTTTTCTTTTTAATTCTTTATCTAAAAATGTTTCTTTGAAGATTTTGCATATTATTTTTTAATCGCTTTATCGCAATAACCAACACGTTTTACCAATTTTTAAATTTGGGAATTTTTATATATTTTTATGAAGTTTTCCATTATAAGGTAATTCTAAAATATTACTTAATGTTGAGTATAAAAAGACGATGCCACACAACCACTGCAGATAAAGAATGGAGATCTCTTATTAAGAGACACCTGTTTATTTGTAGAAGAGGGATAATGATAATAATAATTTTACCCAAATCACTTATCCAATCCACTTAATCCACTTAATTATAAGCATTAGAATCATTTTTAATCTGCTATGGTTTTTTCAAGTATAAAACACTGTATTATGATTTTCCTCTCACTCGGGGGATATTTTGTGAAATTAGGGAGGGGGGGTGGGGAATCCGAGCTTTTCTTACTAGTTCGTACATATATAGCATATGCGTTGGCATAGATGATTCAACCATTATTACTGAATATGAAATAAAATAAGATGTAAAATTTTTACTGTGATTGAATTTTTCTATCTATTGTAATTAGAATTCTAACTAAAGTCTGATATCAATTTACAATATTAAATGAACTATTTAATTATTTACTTGGTTATCTATACAAAATAAATTAAATTATAAAAAATAATGCAGCCCATGAGCTTATTCTATTATTTATGTTTATGACGACGTAATGTTGTATTTAATTTAAATTTATACAAATAAACGAGCTACGAAAAAATATATTTGGTCAAAAATGAAATAATGTATAAGTCAAGCATTTTAAAAACTAGCTGTGTACAGTTTCATGTTTGAAGTTAAAATCTCTAAAATTAGGTAACTGTAAAAAACACGTTGTGATTTATAAAAAATTTTTACCTTATTATTTTACAATAAATTTTAAACAACATTGCTAATCCAGAACTGGTTCTGAAACTAAAAGATTCATGCAGATTTTAAAAATATATGGCTATTAAGAGAATTCAAATACTTGATGAGAAAGCGTTATATTTTAAGTGAACATTTCTTAACTGTAGAAGTTATTTTTAATTTATTTCTTTAAAATAGACAGAAAACTTTAAAAATCTAACAAAACTTTAAATTATTCCCTTATGTATGCATGTAAAATAGCCAAATCAAGGAAAATTCGGAAATTAATAATATTACACAGTTGTAAATATTGATATGTTCTCTATACACATGAAAAAAAGAATCAAAATTGCATGCTAACACATAATGTAAAAGAGTTAATTTTAAAATGACATTCATTGCGCGAATTTCAAATAATAATTACTACTTAGAAAAATATTAAACTTGCCTAAATTGATTCGTCTAATAATGATAAAAATTCATGGATGATTTTATATTTAATTAAAGTCTGTATTGAAGTTTTTAAAATAAAAGTATACATTAATTAACTATATACTACTATGAAAATTTAGTGCTGCCATCTATATTGATTTAATGTAAAAACTATTCAGTATATTTTGAACAAAGAATATATTTGAGACAAAAGTAATAAAAAAGTTATATAAAATTTGTATTGCATGTTATATATACTTTTATTTAAACTTTATAATAATTTTAATACTGTAGGATTTTTCTTGTTCAAACAATATTATAAAATGTAGATTATTAAATATTCTTCGTAGTAGTTTTGTTTATTATTTTTTTCCTCCATAAAGGATGCAATAAAATACATTTACAAACAGATTTTAAATGTTTAATATCGTAAAATGCTGTAAACCATTATTCATTTAACCCTCTACGTTTTGCAAGTTTCCTTATTTTCTTTTATATATAAAATAAATTATTGCACTGCTGCAAGTTACATTAGAGTATTTATAAGAAAATATTCTGTGACAACTTAAATTTAAAATTATATCAACTCATATTTCCAATGTTTTTTCAGCTCTTGCTGTAAATATCGACAAATTTGTTGCCTGTCCATTGGATGCTTTATCATGGTATACACGGAGATGGAGATTGCTTGAAGAAATGGTGTTCACTCGTCCAGATATTCTTTGCTTTCAAGAAGTGGATCATTACCATTTCTTCAAAAACACCCTCGCACCTTTAGGGTTTAGTGGCGTGTTTTTCCCCAAACCAGACTCTCCTTGTTTTTACTTTGCTGAAAATAATGGACCAGACGGATGTGCCATATTCATCAATGAAACCAAGTTTGATCTTCTTGATACCAAGACCAGAACTTTAGAGGTGTGGGGCTATCAATCGAATCAAGTTGCTATTCTATGCAAACTTAGGTTAGTATTTGTATTTGGTAATATTATAAAAATTTATATTAGATTAGAGTTAGAAGCATTTTTTTAACAAAGAATATGCATTTTATTTAATCTTGCATTTATTTATATTAAATTTTAAAGTTTTTCATTTTACCAACATTCATACATTAAAATGCGATTCTGCATTTTGTTTAGTAGAAGTTTTTCCATTAGAGCATATAAATACATTTTAATGCTTATCTTCGATAGCACTCATTGACTTAAAACAATAAATGCTCCCATGACCTTTTTTAATACTGAATTAGATTATAAAATATAGACTGGTTTTAAAACAGAAAAATGTATTACTTTATATAAGTAAGTATTTCGTAATTTTAAATTATATCCTAGGTTCCGAAAAAGAAACGTTTATATGTATAGTAATTAATAGTTCCCTACTTTGAGGTTTCCAAAATTTTTAGGAATATAACAAAATAACATTAATCATAATATTAAATGGATTTAAAATACTCGAAATTATATTTGCTTTGTTCTTTTTATTTTGGTGTATAATCAAGTAGAAAACGATTTAAGATTGTAAATAAGAGTTTCTATCGGACAGTAGGAGTGTTTTCATAAGAAAAAAAGAAATAACTCAAGCAAAGAATTAAAAATTAACATCGCGACGGAGGGTTTTGAAAAACGATTGCGAAACAGTTTGCCAGCTTTTTCAAGTGGTTGCTATTGAATAAATAGTTTTGATGCAGAATTTTAATTAGATTACTTACTAGTGATGTGTTAACCTACTCAGTTGTGGTGCAATGTTTTCTAATACCAGGAAGTATAAAAAGAATAAAAGAATATGAAAAGAAATCTTACTGTTATTTTGTTAATATAACGATCTGCAATTGTGAACATAACGTTTAATTTCTTTAATATTAGTAATATAATATTTGAAAAAAAATCAAAATCAAACCTAAGAAATCAGCTTTTAGATCTTTCATATTTATCAAAATTAAGTTAAAATTATGTTTCGATTGCATTAAGTTCTTTAAAGTATTAAAAACTCTTATTTAAATATACTTATGAGAAAGTTCATAATTATAAAGTTCTTATTATTGTTTTCTCCCACAAAATTATGGCACTTATTCAATAATTCATTTCAAATAATTCTCTTAAAATATATTAATAAATAACGTGGTTTTTTCTCACAATTTAACATTGAGTAGGTAAGGCTTTATTTTGTTTTTACAGCTTTAAATGTAAAATAAAAGATTTTAATAGAGGAAAATAGTATATTGCTTCATTTGGATTACATGACATATACTTTTTTTACCTATTAATATTGTATATGCCTCTTTGAAATAAAATGATTTCTACACATATTTTAAAATTTTGCATTCTTTCAAGTAATTCTATTTCATTAATTTTTTTCCTTCTTATTTTAGACGAAGAAAAGATAACAGCATATTCTGGATAGCCACCACTCATTTGAAAGCTCGACAAGGACCTCTTTTGCCCACAATGCGTCGAGAACAAGGCAAAGATCTCATGGACTTCATAAAAGCGTATAGCGGTAATAATCCTGTGATAATAACCGGAGACTTTAATGCCAATCCTTGTGAGCCTATTTATCAGGCTTTAATCAATGATGATACTTACCCATTAGATAGTGCATACAGATATTTAAGCAATGCAAATGCAGAGCCTCACTATACCACTTGGAAAATCAGAGAAGATGGTGAATATTGCCAAACACTAGATTATATTTTCTACACATGCAATTCATTCGCAGTGGAGAATGTTCTTCAAATTCCTACTGGGGAAGATATTGGAGAAGGTAGAGTGCCATCTTACAGATACCCTTCAGACCATTTTTCATTAGTTGCTGACTTTGTTTTGAAAGAATCTTAGTTTTAAGAAAGTCAAAGCTGTGTACCAAAGATTCATGTTTCACGAAGAAATCATGTTTTTGACAATGTTCCACTAATAATATGTTTGCATTTATGTATTTAGAAAAGCATTCCATTTGTAATATACATCATGATACGAGTAAATATTTTAATTGTTTTAAAATAAAATTCATGCCATTTTTACATGATTTGTGAAATGGACAAGAATTTTTTTTTTTTTTTTAGTCTTTCATTATTAATTGACTAAACCAGTGTTAAATAGTTTTAAATTTGTTATCATATGTTTATTTAGGACTAGAAGATTTTACTTTGCTTGTGCATGGTTTTAAAAAGAATATATAGATAGATTATGTGTAGACATAGATTATGTATCTATACTTCCATAGATTAATCTGTGTGTACCAAATAAGTGCCTTTGTAATTTTATAATTAATTTTGTTCATTTATGCAATGTTAATACTTTATAAAATTAGGGGCTAGTTTTGTATAAAGGTTTGTAAAGTGACACTGATCTTTTTATTTCAGTATCTTTTGAAATATGAATAAAATCATGTTTTACATACATTTGTACGTTTTGTAATTATTTTCATAATATTTTTAGGTTGAAATAATTTTCAGTTTAAGAAAATTTACTATATTTATAAACAATCTTACAAAAATGGCTTTGAATTTCTTGTTATAAATTCTTAAAATGAATTTCTTTGGTCCATTATGATATAAATATATTTGAAGAATATCAGCAGCATTTCTACATGTATTAATATTAAAAAAATATATAAGCTTGAACTTTTTTTATGAAAACAACCAATCTTTCATCTGTGCCATGTTTATTAGTCATGCTATGTGCTTAATGATTCAATTAGTAAAGATCTGGTTGTATCATACAGGTTGATTGCATTATTATTATTAATTTTTAACTATTTCTGAAATCTTAACTGAGAGGAAATTTTAAAGCTTTTTTTTACATTTTTGAAATAAATTTATAATTTTATTTTACTTTCGCATTTAATGGATTTATATAATGTTTACTGGTAACTAAAAGAGGTGCAAAAAAGTAAAGGAAACAAACAAAGGAACATTTTTCATCATAATATACAAACTGGAGTTGTTAAGAGTATTAGATAAGTAATTGTTAAATTGTATTTAATGTATGCATTTTTAATTGATTTTAAGTGATTAATACAATTATCGAGCTCAAATTTATTGGCAAAAAGAATGTTAGAAGACATTGACAAATCATGTGTTTACCAGTATAATTAGTGTACAAAGATATGTATATATTTAATTTTTAAATATTTTTAGATAAGGAATCCATATCTGCTATTAAAACTTCTCTATTGAGTATAGTTTGAAATCCTTGTATATATTAAAAAAATTGTATTAATGAGTGTTAATTCGAAGTTCATTGCATTATTTATTCATATTAGAATATAGCATTTATATTAGGAAGTATTTAGTCAGTTTTCCTATATTGCATTTAAACAAACACAAATTACATGTCATGCTTGTTAATTTTAACATGATGGGCAAACTGTTTCCACCAAGTACCATTTACAGTTCTTATAGTATAGAAAAAAACAAAAGATCATTCTTTCATCTTATATTTTTATATTACAAAAACAAGGGTAATCTCAAATAAGCCAAAATAATGCTTAAAATATCCCAATCTATTTTTAGCAATGCCTTTACCTAATTCCTCGACATTGAAGATTTGCTACTGCAATCTCATTGCTGCAAACTAATGCAAATGAAATCCCAAACTTGGAAAAGAAATAGAATGGCTATCAGAATGATAACAATGATGAAGTTTCAACATTTGTAATCATTTATGGACATTTCGTTATTTTACTACGAGATTTGAATTTATCTAAAAGGTTTTGGAGATCACGGCTAAAAAGAGTTATTTATCGCAAAACAAATTCTATTTTCAAAATTGTCCAGACAATTTCAAGGATTTCTCTGAAGAAGGAGATGCAATATACTATAATAATATATCAATTACGTTCTATGAGGATTTTGTAGTGCAAGAGAGAATTTATTTTTGTTTTCAGAAAATTTTCGCCAGGCAGTCTGACTATCGATGCGAGACGCTTTACTTATATTGTCACAATCGTCAGCAAGTCTCCTCGTTTCTAAAAACAGTGACTAAAATAATGCCGCAGCTGATTGAACTTCGGCCCTTTTGCACGCTAGTTACACACATTTCCACTGGTCCGCGAGCAGGGCATTTGTTATGCTTTAGCCTTCAAAAAATTAAATAATACACTCCTTAGAAAATAATTTATATAGCATTTAAATATTTGATTTTAAAAGGAATAGTTTTAAAAATTTAACTATAAGAAGCATATAAAATTAATAAATAATTTCATAAAAAATAATAAATATTTTCAGTGATTGAATTATAGTAATGAATCATATATGAAGTATACATTCACTCTGATTCATTAAATAGATTTTTATATGTTTTCTGTTATATATAATATATACGAGAGAGAAAGAAAGAAAAAGGCTACTTTTGATGCCGCGAGAGAGATCACATGACTTTTAATTCAAGAAAGCCATTCCATCAGTAAGTGCTGCTATCTATGGATAATATTTAAAACTAATAACTGGCTTTAGGGAATATTAAACACAAATTACGTTAAATCTGAAAATATAACAAACCTTGAAAAATAGCAGATGAAATAAAAAAAATATTACATGTCTATAAAAAAAATTATAACAAATTGCAGTGATACCATATCTTAAAAATACAAAATTCACATTAGAAAAAAATAATATCATCATCAGTGGTGCAACAGACCCATAGTGGGCCAAGGCCGTCTGCCTACTGGCAGATTTCGAGACGGGAGATGTTTTCTTTTTACGGGGTAGGATTGTCAGTCCTACAAAAAATAACATACTAGTTATAATTTAATGGTATAAATTGGAAAGAAAAACAATACAAACATGTATAAAGCATATAACATAATTAAGAAAAATACATTATATTCACACTGTGGAAAAATGTTTCATCATATCATCAAAAGTATTAGTTATGTTAGGTCCTGAATAGTCATCTAATTTTGCATATCTGCCCTTAGAGTTCACTTTAGTAACTCTATATGGACCAAAGAAGTCTCAATTTCAGACCAAGGCTAAACTGTGTTCGTTGGATTGCTACTGAATCATCCACTAGATATTTAGCTCTTTTTCCTTTTCTTGTCGCATCCTCTTTTGTTTTCAATCTGGATTATTTGAATGCTAGCTTCAGTGTCTTGTCTGATAGAACTTCTTCGGTGCTAGAATTCTTCTCTCGTTTCTTCTGCTAATAAGTCTCTGCTTTTTTTGTCTTCTTTGTTTCTCATTTTAATGGAAATCAAGAGTTTAAATGGCATCCACTTTGTACAACGATTTATTGATTTGTTAAAAACCACCTGTAATTTATTTACGCATCGATATTACTTTGTTGCATCATCGAGAAGTAATTTTGTCAAAACTGGTATAAGATTACGACGAATTTTTTCAACTTGTCCATTTTCAAGCAGAACGCCGGTAGAAATTTGTAAATGCTGAATACCTTCTTTAGTGCAATAATCATTAACAGCTTTGGAGGTAAAATCTAATGCTCGATCATTTATTATTCTTAAAGGATTTCGAAACGTTTTTTGTTGTAGTTTCAGTTCAACAAGTGCATCTACCTTGAAAATTCTTTTAACAGGGTAACATATAAATTTAAAAAGACTACGATCACTGGTGGCACATTTTGTTGGTTATGGGTAACGGAGAGATAGAGTTTACATGATAAATTCTTGGAGGTACATATTCCTTCGGAATAGGATTCAAATATCCTTCTTTCTTCCTATTTTTTTTTAGCTAATATGCCAGATACACGATTTGTATTTTCTTGGCCAATATAGGCAACATTAAACTTTAGTAAACTTGTTCAAATTAAGAGTAAAAAAAATTCTTGTTTAACGGCCAGTTCAGTCTTAGCAGCCGAAAAGTGACCTTTTCCCTGCTCTAATTTGATCAACTCTTTTTTCCTCTCACAAACTCTACTAATTTGATCAATCCGGTTTACAACTCTCTTGGTGTTGCAGTAAGTTGACGACCACCCACAAATTTGTGAAAGACATAATTTCTAACAAAATAATTTTGAGATTCATTACTTTTAAGAAGCGATTTCAATGCGCAAATCATTTCATTTTCTAACTGAACTTTCCTCAGTTAAGCAGTCAGAGTCTCCATGCGAATGACAAGATCCTTTAGGCCTATGGTCATTTGGAATACAGAGCAATCGGTGAAAAATTTAAACTTGCTGCAAAACAAATAAAACTGGAATTTTTTCACAATAGCCACAAGCTGTTGTACTTCTCCTGTGCTAAACTTTTTCTTAAACATGGAAAGGGAATATATAATGGAAAGGATAAAATTTTCCATCTTCTACTTCTTGTAGCAATACATATCCATAACCATGCTTGTTTGCATTCGTGTGCAACTCTGTTTTTCTTCCTTGTTTGAAAATATTCAAAACTGGGCTTTTCTATAATAAGTTCTTAAGTTTGTCGAATGCTTCTTCCTGGTCTTGACCTAAATGGTGATATTTCCGCAATGAATCGCTTAAAGGCATGGCCATTTTAAAATAGTTGGAAATAAACATTAGAAAGCAACTTGTCAGCCCTAGGAAACTTTTCCCATGTTTCACATTCGTTAGTAATAGAAACTTCTTAAATGTAAGTGTTTTGACAGAAGATGGACGAATATTTCCATTCTCAATTACATGACCCAGAAACTCCCCATTTCTTTTCAGCAATTTGCCGTTTATAAATTTTATTTCTTGACCGTATTTGGCTTCCACTTCGAGTATAGTTTTTAATTTCTCTAAATCTTCCTTTCCATCTACTAGTGAAATTATTAAATCATCCATATAAATAGTCACAACAGTCTTGCTCGTTAGATCTATTGTAAGAGTATCTTTGGAAAACGCTGGGGCTAGTACTCAAGCCTAAAGGGACTTTATTGAATTCAAAGTGTCCATCTGAAACAACAAATAATTCAGATATCTGTATTAACCAAGTCTTTGTTTTATATTTGCAAAATTCAACACTGTTGGTGAAGTTTAGTAAAACCTGATCTAAAATGTCAGCTCCTATAACTGCCTAGAAACTTACATGCGAGGTTAGGAACACATGTTATGTCAAAATGAAACTATTTCATCTATAATAACTTCTTGTTCAAAAGATTCCTTAGTTGAAACTTGCAATTTTCCAATTTCCGATAAAATGTTTGTTTAATAGAAAAATTCGAAGTGTTAACCATTTCATTAAGCACATTTTCACGTATAAAACTTACAGAACTACCTTTATCAACAAGTGTGATTACAATTTTATTATTCTGAGTTCATTGTCTTATTCGAAGTTCTTTAAAAATTCCAGAAAATGTTTGAGTAACATGAGTATCTCATGTTTCTTGATTCTTGTTGGCTTTCTTCAGCAATGTTGAACTGGTTTTTTTTTTTTCGTTTTCGTTACTCTGGACGATGGGATCTTAAATGTCTGCGTTCTCTCCATTAGTAACATTTTACGAAACCTTATTTTCCCCATTTATCGGGGAGTTCATTCCCAGACGAACCTTTTCCATCTATTCTATTTCGATTCCCTTCTGAATTTTTTTCGAAAATTTAGAAAGGGATACTTTTAGATCGTTTATATTTCTGTTAGGAAATGTCTTTACATGCCATTTTACACTTTCAGGTTTATTAAGTCTTTGGACTAATTCTACAGTTGAAACAATATTGCTCTATTCATCTAAGCGCTCCCTGTGGTATTTCAGAGAAATATGTGTTCAGATATAAAAATAAATCTAGTTACTCTTTTTCTTGTTAGTTTTCCCGTTCAAAGACAGCTTTCATCACTATCAACAACCTTTTTGGGTGCTTTTTTCCTTCTTTTTCACATAAAATGTCGCCAACGAGATATAATGCACCATAGAATGTTTCCAAGAAACTAGGAGCAGTAACCTCCATGGTTAGCTACTATAAGCATTAATGTCTGTGGGATATTCAATGTTAAACTAATTTCCATTGCAGCTTATGAGACTCCGAAGTCTGTAAGAAATACTCTGTGGAGTTGACCACCTGAATATATAGCTATGAGGCGTTGGTAGCGGATGTGGTATTCTTGTGAATATTTCGTAGTTTGAAAGTGTTAGAAATGGATGTTATGTGAATACTACTTATTTTCAGATAATTGAACCCAATTAAAATGGATGGATTTCTAAAAAAAAGAGGCGTGATATCAGAAGAATTCCATTCTTGAAGGGAACAAAAGTTAAGTTTAATTTAAAAAAAAAAATCTTGACCTACTCGCAAATATAATGAAAATTATTTAAGATTTGATTTCAGTTCGACCGGTAGTGAAAATTGTTATTTGCTACTATGTTTAATATATGAATGCAAAATAGCAAATTAATTATTTCTTCATAGTAAATAGAGTAAATATTTTAAAACTATACATACTAATTTGCAATATAAATCTGTAAAATTTTCAAAAGATTGCCAGAACAGCAAACAAACCAGGCAATTTTTTTAAGTATAATGTCCGTTTCTGAAAAAGCTCAAATCACTTTTTATTAAGCTTTCAAAACTTATAGCAAAATACATGAAAGCTTATACTTTAGGTGAGCCACTTATTTTGTCTGCAAGGAGTAAAATGACCATGGTAATGCTAGAAAATAAAGCAGTAATGAAAATGAGCAAGATTCATCTGTACATCAATGCAGTTAATCGGCGTGTTATGGAAATGTCTGATATCGAGAAAAATGTACGCAGTAATAAACTCTATCATTTAAATTTTGCAATCCAAGTGGATGTGTCAACAGACATTATCAATAATACGTAATTCTTAGCAATTTTATTAACGAAGATAAATAGTAAATCAGTTTTTTTCTTCTGCTTTTTTTTTTTTTTTTTTGCAAAGAATTAAGTTTATTAACAAAAGTGAGGACGTTTTTAACATTTTGAATAATTATCTTGATAAATGACAATTAACGCGGAAATCGTGTGTAGGTAATTGTACTGGTGGAGCCCCTTCCATAATAAGCTGTGTTAGGGGCCTTACATTTTTTTTGCATAAAAAAAAAAAAAAAAAAAAAAAGGAGAATGTTATCGTAAATCATCGATTTCTTCATAGGGAGGCTTTGATGGCAAAAACATTGGGAGAAAAATTAAGTAAAGTTTCGCATTATCTAGTTCAGATGGTAAACTTTATTAAAACAAGACCTGTCAAATTACGTTTAGTCGAAAAGCTACTCATCGATAGGGATTCACAACACAGACGGCTGTTATTCTACAATGAGGTGTGGTGGGTGTCTAGGGGGAAATTACATGAGCTAAGTCAAGAACTTCTTGCATTTTTTGAAGAGATGAAACAATCACTTTTTTGTAACCTCCTTCGGTATGAATTTTGGATTGTCAGATTAGAGCATTTGGCTGATATATACTGCCCTCCAAAAGTTAAGGAACAACCGGTTTTTTGCCCTAATTTGCAAATGAATGAATGTAGAAACACCAAATTTGGGTGACATGTGCACAAAACAGTTATGTATTGACTGCAACATAGAAGTTTACATAAGAAAAACGCAAAAATGATTTACAACAAAAAAAAAAGCAATCTCTCTGGAAAAGTCCATTTTTGGAAAAAATAATAATCACAGTTTTATGTGGTGAAATGTCATAGAAACATAACAAAAATGAGTTTTAATATGGTATATGCCCTCTCCTAGCTTGAATGCATTGGCGGCATCAACTTTCCATGCTGTCAATTAAGTTGTCGGTTACCGAAATGGGGATCGAAGACCAGACAAGGAGTAAGCTTTGTTCTAGCTCTCCTAAAGACCTTGGAGAAGGACTTAAAGCAGCAACCTGTCTACCAAGATAGTCCCAAAGATGCTCTATCGGATTCAGGTCTGGAAATCGAGCTGTCCCTTCCATTCGCTCCAAAACAAGACCCTTAAGATATTCCTCAACAACTACAGCTTGGTGAGGTCGTGCATTATCATCCATCAGAATGGAAAAATTGCCAATTGCACCGACATATGGGTGGATATATGGATCAAGGATTTCATCCCGAAATCTCAAACCAGTCACAGTTCCTTCCTGGAACACATGCAAACCAGTGTGACCCAAACCATTATTCCACCACCTCGGTAAACGTGTCTTTCGATAGTGTTAGATTGATGGTATCTGGTGCTTTGTTTCCTCCAGATCAACAGACGTCCTGAATCACTCTCCAGTGTGAATCTGGACTCGTCTGTAAAGAGTACAGGAGCCCATCTGTGTCTGATCCAGGAAACGTGTTCTCTTGCCCAATTTAAGCGGGCCCTTCTTTGTCGTCCGTTGAGGGGGACACGCACAACTGGTCGCCTTGCATAGAGACCTAAATTGTGAAGATGCCTTCGCACCGTACTAGATGATATTCTTCTCCCTGATGCTACAGAGTAGTCTGCAACAAGTTTCAACGCAGAAATGCTTCTCATCCTTCGGGTCGAAAGAGTTATAAAACTATCTTCTGCAGGTGTTGTAGCTCGTGGTCGACATGGAACAAGTCTTCTAGACACAGAAGCTTCCGTTTGTTATTGATTCCAGAGACGGTGGAGCACTCTGAGAGACACATTAAGACGCCCAGCAGCATCAGCCTGAGACAACCCCTTTTCTATCCATCCGACCACCCGCCACCTTAACGAATCGGGCAAGCGGCTTTTCTCAGACATTGCGGTACCCCACTGACTAAACGAATCTGCTAACAAAAGTTGTAAATCAGCAAAAGTTACACGCGTAATTACGAAAGCCTGATATTTGCATATTTTTCTCTCACTCATATATACCTGTTCTTTTCTATAAAAAAAGTGTGACAGCTATCGTTTCTGCATAAATTTGCATAAAGTTCGTTTTTATCATTTATATAAACTATAAATTTTATTTTTACTGTCCCTTTTTTTATGGTGAGCGTCGAAAAACATGTTGTTCCTTAAATTTTGGAGGGCAGTATATTTCAGCAGTTCAATATTTTGAGTATTATTGCAATATTTTGAATATTAGCATGCAAGATAAAAAAGAAAATATTCTCCCATCCATTGACAAAATGAAAGCATGGCAGAGAAAACTACATATTTAGAAAAGAAAGACATTTGAAAGTAATTTGGAAATGCTTCCATTGATAAGTAACACTTGCATAAATGAATTACTTCCAATGACACTTAAACATTTAACAAGTTTAGAAGGAAAACTGAGTTCTTATTTTCCAGCACTTAACACTGAGCAATACTACTGAAATAGAAACCCATCCATTTAAACTTCAAGTGGTTTTGATTTAACATTAACTGAAGAAGAAAAACTAGTAGATATGTCCATTGACCCTTGGATTGGTGATTAAACATAAGGAATTGTCTCTTGAAACCTTTTGGATTCCTATAAAAGAAGAATCGTGTCAATATGTAAAATACCTTTGAAAATGTTACTAAATTTTTATACGTCACATTTATGTGAATTAGGATTTTCACCCCTCACCACTATTAAGTATAAAAAGAGGAGAAATCTTCAATGTATTAACGAGAAAATAAGAGCTTGCCTTTCAAATATTAACAAAACAAACATTAACAAAAACGCTAGAATACTTCAGTTTATGTTTCTCATAAACACAAGAATGAATTAAATTAAGGTATGATTTTTTATGGCATTATTTTTTTCTGTAATATTTGACTTAATTACTGTAACATATTTCTCAGAAATTTGTATATAGTGTACCTACAATTATTAGAAGGATTTTAAATGCTCCCGAACTTCAAAAAGTTTGAGAACCACAAATCTAAATAACAATATCTAAAATCAATCGAAATTCTTTTTTACATTTGATTCAGGATTATCAAATCTCTTAATTGATCGAATGTTGTTAGTTGCAACACAGAGGTTCTATCTTCAAAATACATTTGTGGAAAAAAGAGGAATGAATGATCGTTAGAGGGCGCTGCGACGCCAAGTTAATTGGACGAAAGAAGTGCGAGTTTGAGAGAGTGTTTGGATAGCGAGAGAGAGAGACGTAATCTGAGAAGTGTGAGAGGTATTAGAGATTAGAATGTGTGGCATTATTATTATCAATTTGTAAATATTGTACAAAGTTTAAATATTCCTAGTATGTGTAATAAAATAGTCAATAATTAATTCAAGAAAGTTGATTTATTTGAACCACCGACAACTTAATAACATTTGAGAACAACTAAAAGAACCCGTACGTTGGCGAATTCATTTCTTCTTCTACAGTGTTTTCGTCATAACATTCACAACTCATCTCCAAGTGTTGCTCAATTTTCATATGTGAAGCAAACAGCAGGCGAAATTTTTCGGAAATTAATTTATCGCTTTATTATTGATTCTTTTGAGTAGCTGTAATCGTCAATTTTTTTTCTCATCTACGAGCAATTAACTGATTTATTTCAAAGGGTAGTAGTTCTAAAAGTTATGAGATTCATTCTTTTTCCTGTAATTATACACGACGAGTTAACCCCTCCAAGAGAACTAGATAAACAATAGATAGATACAAACTGATATCTTCTTAAGAGTTGAATTTCTACATTAAATTCCTAAACTCTATATTAGGGGTTCCCCAACGTGAGTTTTAAAAGTTTTTCTGATTCGGCTGTTATTCATAATATTTCCAATTCTAAAGTTTTATTTATTTATTTTTTTGCCGTTTTTCCTCTTCTGTATCTTGTTTTGCATTAATAATTATGTTCTACAATTCTTTACAAAACCCCACATCATAGTCCTCATTTTTAAGAATAACGTTCTTATAATCTATAATTTACTCCGCGTCCGTGGCTTATCTTCAAGTTACACGCGCACCCTGGGTAATGCAAAGTGAGTAACGTCTGTGCAGCGCTTGCCTTAAGGCATCCAAGACAGCTGTCCAAGTGTTTGCTAGCTGCACTAGAAAAAAAAATATTCTAGAATTTTAATATCAGGTTGTATAGTTAAAGATAATTCTTCACGCGAAGTTTTAAAGTCTTTCTTAAGACCTTTTGCCAAGTAAATAAATTTAAATCTTCTTAAATTTATATTCCAAAACACGAAATAAAAATAATTTGATTTCACGCACAATTGGACACTAATATAAGAATTTTAAGAAAATCAAAAAGAAATTAAAAATTATTTAAATATAGAAAAAATTAAAAAAAACTGTTTTGAGGAAACATAATACGAATGAATAAATAATATCAAAATACTTTTTCCTGTGGCATAAAGTGTCTATATCACTAGAACATAAATGAATAAAATAAATTGAATGCTTCCCATTAAAAACACTTTCCTTCGCAATTCAAAAGGAAACAGGACAAGAATAATAAAGTCTAACAATTCATTCTAATATCACTTTACATATACCCCTTAAAAAGAAACACATAATTCAAGGAATATATATATACACTCATGTCCATAAATTAAGGATAATTCAAAATCACACAGAAATTGAACTCTAAAATAAAAATTTCACCTGTAGAATTATTACACACATCTTGAAGAAGAATATGCAAATTACAGGAAACCACCAGATGGCGCGGATAGTACGTCACAATGACGAGAGTGTAAGAGAGGGGTATATAAGGAATTGTGCCAAAGAAGTAAAATTGTTCACAAGCGCTTTAAAAGCCTTTCCGCATAGTTATGGCGAAAAGGAAGCATTTGGATGATTTTTTACGTGGTAGAATTATCGGACGACTGGAATGTGGA
Source organism: Caerostris darwini (assembly GCA_021605075.1). Taxonomy (NCBI): domain Eukaryota; kingdom Metazoa; phylum Arthropoda; class Arachnida; order Araneae; family Araneidae; genus Caerostris; species Caerostris darwini. The sequence goes on from BPLQ01003277.1 coordinate 134,118, forward strand.
CGTACCCAGCTCGAAGTATCCGAGGAACTTGGAATCGCCCAGAGTGGCATCTCCAGGCTTTGGCAACGATTCCAAGATGATGGTAATGTGAGTAGATGTTACAGCACAGGTCGCCCCCGAGTTACAACGCCGAATGAGGACCGGTATTTAGCAGTTACTGCCAAAAGAAACAGACGGAGCACAGCATCAGACCTGTCTGTCAGCTCTCTTCAGCTACCGGTACGACAGTTTCAAGGCAGACCGTGTACAGACGCTTTGGGTACATTGGTCTATATGCTCGTAGGCCTGTCAGATGTGTTCCACTTACCGCAACTCACTGTCGCCTGCGATTAACCTGGAGTAGAGAGCATGCATTGTGGACACCGCAACAGTGATCTGGTGTGATGTTTTCCGACGAGTCCAGGTTTAGTTTGCAGTCTGATTCCAGCCGGACTTTCATATGGAGAGCGCCAGGTACCCGTTACTACCAAGAGAACACTATTGAACGACACCGTTATGGTGGTGCAGGATGGCTCGTTTGGGGAGGAATTATTCTTGGTTCCAGAACTGACCTGCATGTTCAGAGTGTAACGATGACAGGCCACATTTATCGGGATGTCATTCTGGAACAACATGTACGTTTTTTTTCGGGGCACCATGGGTGCTGAATTTCTGCTTATGGATGACAACGCCCGTCCTCACCGTGCAAACATTGTAGACGAATGCCTTCAATTGGAGGATATCACCGTATGGATTGGCCAAAATACTCACTGGACTTGAATCCAATAGAGCATGTGTGGGATATGTTTGGCCGACGAATTGCAGCCCGTCAACCCCCTCCCACCTCTCAACCGGAACTTCGGAGGGCATTGCTTGATGAGTGGTGTAATATTCCCCAAGATCAGATTGATAATTTGATACTCAGCATGCCTAGGCATTGTAAGGCCTGTATTGCATCGTCCGGGAGACATACTCCATATTAACCATCATACTAATCATGTTATACTGTTTTTTGTAAATACGTTCTTTTTTGAAATTTGCTCCAGGAAGTAAAAATCACAATTTTTATTAATTATGTCAGACATATAGCATCTTTTTTGCTCTTTACCTTTTGTTTAATAAATAGACTTTACAAACAAGTCAAATTTGTTTTACTTTTGTCTCTTTCTTTGCCTGAACTTCATTATCCTTAATTTATGGACATGAGTGTATATAACAAATGGTAGACGAATTGATTGAATTCCATTTTGATTCAACCGTTAGAGGAAAATCTATCATTTTCTTTGTTGAACATCGAGGGGGGGGGGGGCGTGGGTTATTTATGTATCCCACGAACAGCCCACTAAATGATAATGAAAGGTGGATAGTGCCTTCCAGAAGGACTTTAGAGGTAAATACTCCGCATTCGCTTGTCCTACTGGAGAAAACCCGGAAAATTTCCTGTAGTTAAGTCTTCTATTCACTCTTGCATTTTGTAATGTCCATTTGCAGGATAATCAATTAAGTACTCAGGAATCCTATTCATTGATGAAACTGTAATTGATAGCTCCATAGAGATGTTCTTCATAGTTTTGCTGAGAAAACTTTTTCCTGTTTCCCTCGAAACAGGAAAAAATGTCCGAGAATAAGAACTATCTCAATCTGTATGACAAGAGTTAAAAATTCTTCGTAACATAAAGTATTGTTACCTATTACTTTATTCAAATGGTGTTTCAAAGACTTAACTGCAGCCTCTAACAAACCTCCAAAATAAGGTGCTAGGGGAGGTTTAAAATTTCATTTAATACCTTCTTTAGCCAAATAGTTTTCGACATCTTTACTTTTAGCCCTTAAATAATGATAAAATAATCTTGGGTAATTCATTGTTTGCACAAACAAAGTTATAGCCACTATCATTGTGGATCTCAGCTGAATGTCCTCTTCTAGCTATATACATTTCAAAGATCCAATAAGGGCTTCTGTAGTTTGTTGCTTACAATCTTTAAATGGATGGCCTTAGCAGCAAAACAAATTAAAATAGCTATATAAACCCTTCTAACTTGCTTGCATTTTCCGGGAAAGGTCTTCAAATACAAAGTCCCGCAGTAAAATTCCTCCTCTGCTGTGTAGCAACGGTATGGTTTTCACTCCTCTAGATAAAGGCAATGTCTTTGCCGACTGCATTGAAGATTCATTTCAAGAGAATACGGAGCCGTATGACAACATCCATATTGAGATGACCGAAGACGAGATAGCAGATTATTTTCATAACAATATTTTCACTCCAATTCCATCTCTTATTAACCCGAGCGATGTCAGTTCTATAATCAGGAAATTAAATATGAAAAAAATCAAATGGACAAGATAACATTCACAATAAAGCTGTTCACTGTCTCCCCATTAAAGCTATCATGAACATAACAATAATATTAAAAACCTGATTTTCTACTAATTTTCATCGTGCTGGAAACACGAAATAATTAAAATGATAGCTAAACCAGGCAAAGATCATAAATTTCCACAGCATTTCAGTCCAATCAGTCTCTTCAGTTGTGGACAAAGAGTTTTGAAATTTTTTGATACAAAAAAGAATTTATTCCTTCTATGTTGACAGCGACATTTTCCCACCTGAACAACTTGGTTTCCGCCCTAAACACTTCACTTTTCATGAACTTTAAAGAGTTAGTAACATCATAACGGAAAGCATGATTAATAAAATTATAACCGGTGGCATTTTCCGTTATATGGCTAAAGCCTTTGTTTAATTGTAGCGATCCTATTAGACCGGAATCTATGGTTTAAAGTGGATTCCGAGCTACTACAAACCTCCATGGCAACACCGGGATTCGAACCCGAAACTTGTTGTACCGAGTGCCAGAGCGCTAACCACTTGGCCACAAAGCCCCACAAATTAAAGCATCATTTTACAAACAATTCATCCGACCATATTAACTTATGCTGCACTTGTCTGGGGACGTGCTTGCAAAACTAATAAACTTAAAATTCCAATCCTGTAAAATAAAATTCTTCGCATCATCAGTGGGTCTCCTTGGTATATTAGCACCGAAGTTATACATAACGAACTTCACATCGATACAATAGATAATATCATAAAACTTGCTAAAAATTCATCTTAAGACTTCAAAAATCATAATAATAACTTTATTAAACTGGGGCCTGAATGGCCGAGTGGCTAGCGCTCTGGCGCTCGGTACCACAGGTTTCGGGTTCGAGTCCCGGCGGTGCCATGGATGTTCGTAGTGGTTCGGAATCCACTTAGAACCGTAGGTCCCGGTCTGATATGATCGTAGAGCGTTGCGGGGGGCTTTTGTAACTCCGCGTCCGTGGTTTATCTTCAAGTTACACGCGCCCCCTGGGTAATACAAAGTGAGTAACGTCTGTGCAGCACTTTCCTTAAGGCATTCAAGATAGCTGTCTAAGTGTGTGCTAGCTGTATTAGAAAAAAAAAACTTATTAAACTAATAACCTACAACTATTCTTTTCGCATAATGAAAGGAAACATAAATACCTATACTCCACCACAAAATGGACGACAGTTCTAAGACCCCCTTGAAAAAAAAAATAATAAATTCCAGAAATTCTCATTCATGTATAAATTTCCTCGTTTTTAATTATCCAATTTCTATTTGTTTTTGTACCCGGATTTTATTTTAATACTATCTTTCTTTTATTAGAAACTTATAATTCTGGTAAAGCCTCAAACCACCATAATTTCCTGCTCACTTATCGCTTTTTAGATATTTTACTGTTTGTTTTTAATGTTTCTCCTCATTGGTATGTGATTTTTTCCTCTCTTATTCTGTCTTAATCTCATTATTACCTTTCTCTATTTGATTTCTTTGGTTCTATGTTATTATTTTGTTGCATAAAATGAGCAGCTAAATTCTAGAATTCTTTTTTTTTTCTTCTGTATTTTACTGTGTAGGCGCAGAATTGTTCGGGCTTTTTTTTAGCTACGAGCGTTTCTCACTGCCTTTACTCAGTAAAGTGCATATTTATTTTCTGTTTTAGTCAGTAGTTTCTTTAAATATTTGGTTTTGTTTATTTTATTTTATTATGGCTGTTGTCGAAGGAGTTTCGCTCTCCTCAAACAGCACAACCATGTCTCTCTCCCCTGCTGACCAATCAACCAGTATGCTTCATTTAATTGACGTTAATACTAACCCGACAGCGTTTAACTTTATTCAAGAAATTGATCAACTTAATATTAGCATTAACAATTTTTCTTCATTCATTGAGTGCGAAAACCTCAATGATCATCTGAACAACATTGAAAATTGCTTAAAAATTGAACCTCAAATACCTAATTTAGATCTTTTTATACAACTTACGCTTTCTAATATTACCAATAAAAACTTAAGGAAGCAAATGAGTCTGATCTTGCTGAAACTCAATGATTCAAACAACTCGGTAACTACTCCTACTAAAAAGAAAAAACTTAAGATCACACAAAAGCAAAGAAAAAATTTAGCTAAACGGCCTAATACCAGTGATCCCACTGTTATCAAGTTATCTTCCAAATTTGCTTGCCTTAATCCCGATGAAAGTCTTGGTCCTAGTGATGCAGACAACATACCTCCTGCTAAAATTGAAGACATTTCAAAAAATGTTGATAAATTACATCTGGAAGAAAACAGTATGGACACAGATCTCACTAATGACCATAATATTGCTTCTTCTTGTCCTGCACCCCATACTACTAAATATGTTCCTCCAATTATAATTGACAACATACAAAATTCTACTGAAATTCTTAAGAACTTCAACCAGATTACAAATTCAAAGATTGAAGGACGCCTTTCTGGAGGTAAATTAAAAGTTTTTCCAACCACACCTGATGACTACAGATCCATACGGAAGCAAATTGATCACCTGAAACTTAAAAGTCATACATTTGAATTGCCCCAAGAAAAACAACTTAAAGTTGTAATTCGCGGACTGCCTTCAGATCTCCCAATTGATGTCATCATGCAGGAACTCCAAATTCGCAACTTTCATCCTGAATTCATAACTCCACTTCGTAATCGTGCTGGTACCGGCAATCTACCTCTGTACCTAATAGTTCTACCAAAAAATGAACAAAATAAAAGAATTTTCGACCTATCCTCCTTATATTACTTTAGGGTCAAAGTTGAACCCCTCAGAAGAAAATCAGGACCCAACCAATGCTATAAATGTCAAGAATTCTATCATCATAGCAAATTCTGTACAAGAGACCCTCGATGCCTCAAATGTGCTGGACCTCATGCCACCAAAGAATGCACCAAAAGGCCAGATGAAGCTCCCAAATACGCCCTTTGCTCTGGAGAGCATACTGCAAATTTCTCGGGTTGTCCTAAAAACCCTGCTAATTTCACTCCTGCTCCTCCCCCGATGGTCAACGCTTGGACGGAGAGACTTAAAAAACAAGCACAACAAATGAAGCCTGAGAACTCCAACCAATTGTCTCTTCCCGCACATCAGAAGGCTTCTCTAACTCTTCCTCCTTCTTCAGATGACTTTCCAACTCTTCCTACCCAGACCTCTCACCATACTACTTCTTCCAATACTCTGCAGGCTTCCACGGAAACGCCTCCAATTCCACTCATTCTGCAACAATTAGTTGGGGTACTTTCAAATCTTTCTGTTTTAATAACTGCTCTTCAAAATCAACCAGTCAATAACATTCAATAGATCGACCAATAATTCTATCTTATGCGTGACTTGGAACTCCAATAGTCTGAAAGGAAAAATTAATGAATTACAAAATTTTATATCTGAAAATAAACCTCATGTAATTGAAGAAACACATCTTCGGCCAGGCGATTCCTTCAAAATTCCAAATTATATCATTTATCGCTCCGATCGTCTTACCCACAGAGGAGGAGGCACTGCTATCTGCATTCATAAAAATATTAATCATCATCAAATTCATTTTACTACAACCAGCTTTGAAAACTCTGCTATCGTTATTAACCTCAAGAATAACCTAAAAATTACTGTTGCTAGCATTTATCGCCCTCCAATTGGTAGATTCCTCACACAAGAACTTGATACAATAGCGAACTCCAATCAACAAGTACTTCTACTTGGTGACTTCAATTATTCCAAGCATCCTGCATGGAATAATGGACGCAGCAACATAAATGGTTCTATTCTCTTCGATTGGACAAATCTTAATGCATTCAATGTTATTGCTCCTAATGATCCCACATATTTCTGCCTTCACAATCCTTGCAATAGTACTCTTGACATCGCACTTCTTAAAAATTTAAACGCCAGACCTGCTTCTTCTATCAACGATCTTTCCAGTGATCATAACCCTGTGATAGTTGAAGTCTCTCATAATTCATTTACGCCCTTCCTCAATAGCATAATCACAACTACCAATTGGAATATTTTTACTAAAATTCTCTCTCAAAGCATTCCTGGTAATCCAGTCATCTCCAATATTCAAGATATTGACAAATTAATTGATAAATTTAACTATGCTATTACTTCTGCTATCAACCTTGCTAGCAAATCTAAAGAACTCAGTACACCACACCAAAAACTTCCGACTGAAATCACCTCTAAAATTGCGGAAAAAAACAGAATTCGAAAATTATGGCAAGATACCAGGTTTCCTCCGTTCAAGCAATCCGTCAACAAGCTTCAAAAAGAAATAAAGCAAATGATTCACAAATTAAAAAATGACAGATGGAATGAATTTTTATTAGGCCTAAATCCAGAAGATAATTCTCTCTTCAAAATTAACAAACATTTTACCAAAAATATCCCAAAATTCCTCCACTGGTTGGATACTCAGGTCTTATATTCTCATCTTCTGATAAAGCGAACTCTTTTGCTGAAAACCTTGAACTCTCCTTTCAAGAAAACACTGAACCTTGCGATTACTCACAAATTGAGCATGTTGAAGATACAGTAACTTCCTTTCTAGCTGATCATCAAAATTATCATAACAATATTTTTTTTTCTCCATCTGACATAATTAACTTAATCAAGAATCTCAACATTCGGAAATCTTCTGGACCTGACAACATTCCAAATAAAGCCTTAATGTGTCTCCCCCTTAATGCCATTACTCATCTTGCAAAAATCTACAACAGCTGTACTAAATATCACTACTTCCCTCCTATCTGGAAAAAAGCAAATATCATCATGTTCCCTAAACCTGGCCAAGATAGGAAATTTCCTCAAAATTATCGGCCCATCAGTCTCCTTAGCTGTGTAGGAAAACTTTACGAAAAACTCTTAGTGAAACATATTACTTCTTTTTGCGATAAAAATTCCATAATTCCAGCAGAACAATTTGGATTCCGTCAACATCACTCAACTTGTCATCAACTTCTACGTGTCACCAATATCATCACTGAAGGATATAACTATAAATTTTTTACAGGAGGTGTCTTTCTAGATGTCAAAAAAGCTTTCGATCGATTGTGGCACAATGGACTGATCTACAAAATGATCAAACTTCAATTTCCACCTTGGATCACACTTATCATTACAAATTATCTTAAAAATAGAACCTTTCAAGTTCGACTTCATAATGAATTCTCCAAAATCGGTCGTATTTGTGCTGGTACACCTCAAGGAAGCGTGCTAAGTCCTATTCTCTACAATATCTTTACCTACGACTTTCCTCAGTGCACTAACATTTCCACTTGCCTATTTGCTGACGATTCTGCTGCTCTTGCCCAAGGTGCTTCTATTCTTTATGTCATCAATACTCTTCAAAATTTTCTGAATATCCTAGAGGATTGGCTAACTAAATGGCGCATCGCAATTAATGTCTCTAAATCTCAAGCTATCATTTTCCGAAAAGGACACGCCAGACAACCATATATTAATCTCTCCCTTTTTGATCAAGAAATTGAATGGGCAACTAATATTAAATATCTCGGCTTAATTATAGACAATAAACTTACGTTTCGAGCTCATATTCAAAAAATCAAAGAAAAATGTTGGAAAAAATTTTATCTCACTCTACCACTCATTAATAAATTTTCTAAATTAACTTTGTCAAACAAACTTCTTCTCTACAAACAAGTTCTTAGGCCTATCCTTACCTATGCTGCCCCAATCTGGGGTCTAGCTGCACAATCTAACAAGAAATCTGTACAAATTATTCAAAACAAACTTCTTCGTATTATCACTGGTGCACCCTGGTTTGTCCGCAACTCTACAATTCATCAAGATTTAAAAATTGATTCTATTGACAACTATATTACTAAACTTTCTAGAAATTTCTTCAATACCATTGCGACTCACGAAAACCCTCTCATCAAGGCACAAACTATATTTACGCAATTGAATGGAAAATACAAGTATCCTTTCTCTACTTCTAAATGGAATCGAAGCCTCAAACCACCGTAATTTCCTGCTCACTTATCGCTTTTTAGATATTTTACTTCAACGCATATTTACTGATCATACATTTCTTGTTACGTTTCCATCACCGATGATTTACATTTTCCTTACTTTCTTCTTTTTTTTTCTCAATTCCTACGATTACTATTATCTATTTATCATGACTTTTCTTTCCTACTGCCTTCACATACCATTGAGTAGATGAACGCTTTGCGTTCAGGCACACGACATCTTTATTCAACAATGATGAATTCTGGTTTACGCTTGATACTTAGTGAGCAGATGAGCGCTTTGCAATCAGGAACTCAATCCTCTAATCGTCTAATCCAGGGGTCTCCAAACTTTCCAGCCTTAGGGCCATACTGTTTACTCCAGTAAGTACCGAGGGCCAAAACCATTTTAATTTTTCTGCCATTATCTATAATTTCCAGTTAGTTGTTATGCTTAAGTTAAATTTTCTGCGTATTATGCTCGTCATTAAGCTTTACCTAGCAAGTAAATAAAACCGAGTTATTATCATTCTGTGTTTTTTCATCCAACTTATTACAGCAACAATAAGCTATTCGCTGTCGTCGGCCGGATTGATGACACTGGCGGGCCGTAGTTTGGAGACCCCTGGTGTAATCCAATCTCGTCGTAGGCTTGTCTACTACTTTCTTGAATTACAATCATTTTACTTTTTATTCTCCAGATCTGGCATCACCGGAGGGCATAATTTCTAGATCATTGTCGAAGAATATCGATTAATCTCGACAAATTTTGATAGTTTCATCGTAAGTGTGTTTAACACCGCTTTGTACCATTTTTTAAAATTGTTCTATGCCGAATATTATTTGATTATGTATTCTTAAAGTTAATTTCCTAAACCACTGTTGCTGCATTAATTGAACTATTAAAATGGAAACCAACATAATTTCTTTACCAGATGAGGTATGCATTTGTATTACATGTTTATTTCATGGTAAAACATTTTCCTGAATCGAAAGTAAATGCTATGTAATGAAATTAATATGTAGTATCTATTATTTCGATTATATGTAATTATTGAATAAAATAAAATGCACACAGAATAATGAATTGCATGTAAAATCGAAACTTGGTTTTTAAAATTCTATTTTAAAAGGTAAATTTTTTTAAACTGATTCTTATATGTCTAAAAAAATACTACACTTATAACAAATTTTACATATTTATGTTTAGAACAAAAAAACTTCCGAGTTTTAATTCTTTTCATTTAATGAAAAATGTTAAGACTTCTTTAATTTTTGATTGACCAAAATAAGCTCAAAGTAAACTTCTGTTTTAAAATAAGGAATAATATTATATTCAATTCATAACATTCATTTTAAAAAGTTGAGAATTTATTATTTGTTAGTTATTGGACCAAAGAAAGCTGAAAAATAGTCTTGATTCTATGTGAAACTAATATTGTTTGTGTTTTTTTATAAATACTTCATACTCACTTTTATTTAATTTAAATATTTCAGTTTTCGTTTTATTAAGTTTTCAGTTAAATCCGGGTTCTGAGAATTCTATGTTTGGATACTTTTTTGGGACGCATATGTTTTATCAGCACTCTACAACTAACATTTAGAAGAATAAGAAAACAGAACATTATTTAGATATTAAAATATTTGAATGATGTTTTGAAATAACATAAAATTGCTACATTACTAAAACCAAAATAACAGCCTTGATTATTTAATGATTAAAAAAAACCCATGAAAATAATTTTAATACTTTATTGTAAATGAATATTGCTTTTCTTTCTTTGTAAATATTTTATATACATTATTACTTAAAATGAAAATTTTTGCAATTTTTTTTTTTTTTTTTTTTTTCAGTTCATAAAATCTAAAGATACTATATTGGGCAAAATTTTTATATTCCTATGTTTTAACAACAATCTACAGCTTGCATCTAGGAAAATAAGATAATAGAAAATTAATATAAAATAAAAATTAAAGCAGCAGAGCTGAATAAGTCTCAAAGATATAATTTAAAAGTTTTTATATTGTCATTTCAAATTTAATAATTTCTTAAATATTTCATTTTGGTTGTTATTTGTGTGGCAGGTGATATAGCTGTGATTAAAAAAATTATTGTACTTTCTTTATATTGGTTAATGGTGAAATCTGAACAGATATAGTAAACTGTTACATATTGTAGGTGTAGACATCGTAATTGTGTAATAAGAAATTATTTTTAGATTGTAAACCAATTTCTGGTGGATTAGTATAATTTTTCCTTAGTATTCTTTATTTTAGGTTAAATTTGTTTTTGTGTTTAGAAAGCATCTTTTTATTCCACTTCAAATCTAATTCTGGTTATTAATTATAAATGTTTTGTTTCATTCAAGGTTAGTTTATATTGAGATAATTTATGAAAACACAATACTATTATTGTTTTTTTTGTTAGGTCCAACATGTCAAATGTCATGTTTCCATGTCAAATATAGAAATTCCCTTAAGTAATTACCAATCATAAGGTTATGAGTCTTTGACATTGTAAGCATAATTCTTTAAAGAAAATTTAAATCATTGGTATGCATGTGCACATTCTTGCCAGGCATCTGCTGGGTAAAGGTTTTTTCTTTTTATGGGTTTGCTTAGAATTTAAAATCAAACATGTTTTGTGTTGTTTTACATGTTATATGATGATGAATAATAATTAAGTAAATGCTAAGTATAAAATATTGCTTTTTTCCATTTAAAAATATTCTATTTAATAGACTCGGTGTTCTAAGAATTTTTTTTATCCTGAAGATCTGATATTTATAAATTAATAGAATTCTTAAAAACTTTGTTCCTAAATTTAAGAGACTGTGAATCCAGTAACTTTTTTACAAATAATTTTTGTGTAAATGTTTTAAATATTTTGATTCTATCTAATCTAAATATTTTGATTCTTCTAAGTATCTAATTTTTTAAATCTCCATTTAACGATTGCAAATCAAAAGAAATGCAGTATTTTATGAATTGTTGGTGAAAATTTAGTTAATTGGACACCTTAAACTTCTATAACCCATGCAGTTAAACATAAATATAATTTAAACAAGCATTAATATAAGTAATAATAAATAACTTTAAAAAGTTAAAATATCAATAAAATGTTATTATTTAACTGAAACTAAAAGAAAAAAAAATAATTGCAGAATATATTTACTTTTTATTGAACTTGTTTAATATTTAAACTGATCACTAGTATAATTTATTATTCTTTTATAAATTTGTCTCTTTCTCTCTCTCTTTCTGTGTGTGTGTGTACACATATATGGTTAATTTTTTATTGAAATGATTTACCGATAATATTTTTATGTAGAGGTTATATCCGATATTAGATGGCATTAATTAAAATATTACACAGTTTTGACAGATTCCAAACTGTACAATAATGCATTTCAAAGCAGTAATGCATGTTTTTCTTAATAGCATATAGAGTAGATTGAGATTTAATATCTAGTTTAAAAGTCTGGTATGTTATTTACTGTTTGTTACATTTTTTTAAAATTAAATTTTAATTAACCATCTCCTTACAGAATTGTGGTATAATGTTATAATCTGTAAAGAAATTTGCAGAAAAATCATTGTTGTCATCAAGCATATTGTCCATAAAGTCCTGTTGCTCAAGTTAGTGAGTCGCGTGCTGTTTCTGAATTTTGGTGGTACCAAGAAGTCCAACCTCAATTCAGGCAATGGCAACCCTTCCACAATGTGTTGAATTCTGACTCTGGTTCAGATGGCATTATTATACTGTACAAAGTATTGATTTTTTTTCCTACCTTCAAGTGTAATTTTTCTGTCACCTTTATTCTTGTGATCATTTCTAACATTTATTCTATTCTATTGTCTAACATTTTCCATCTCTGAAATAAATGTTTAAAAATATCCATTAAATGTAAGATAGGCTTTCTCTGAAATTTTTTTACTGGAAGAGAAGGCATGTTATATTTAATATATGTACATAGAAAATCTGACTTATATTTCTGATAGTTTCTGGGATATCCACAATCACTCTTATCATGGTGTAAATATGATTTTTTTAAGAATTTATATTTACTCTCGATAATAAGTTTGTAATTTGAATTTGTTTTAATGATGTAAAAACTTTCAGTTATGAATTCTGCACTTTTTAAAAATATCAGACCAATCAACATTTGTATATGTATCCTTCAAATTTTTTTTCATGAAACTCAAATTATTCCTTTAGAATAAAATTCTTTTGTGCTCTTTGAAAAGGATAATTCTTTTTATTAAAAAATAGCATTAAATATTGTCAAAGTAACGTTAGCTCACCCTCCTCACTGACTTGCCTACAGATTCCTTGTGGTCATTTTCAGTATATGTACAGGAACCTTCAGTTTCATGTCACTTGCTGGAGTTTAAATTGAACTTCTCCAGTTTTGAAATCTAACTTCCAGGCTTTAAACTTAAAATACTAACAGCTTGTAATTTCCCAGTTGATTACCCTTTGAAGTCTAGACTGTACCTAATGTTCTTTATTGCTGTAATTAAGTAAAAATTAAGTTTTAGTTAATCAAAACAAAAGATAGTACTCATTCTGTAAAAGTCTCTCATGCAGAAATCAATCAGTTGAACTGAGATTTCTTGTTTGATGAACTTAGCATTTTAATTGCTGGGCTCTATTTTCAATTGAACTGTGAATCTGTTACTATCATTATGTAAAGATAATAATTTTTTTAATAATTTGTATTTACTTTTGGTAATAATCTTGTATTTAAATTTGTATATTTTAGTGATATAATAAGGAATGCACTTTCAGTTACGAAATCTGCACAGTTTTAAAACATCAGACCAATATTTATATATGTATCTCAAATTTTTTACACAAAGAAATTAAACCAGTTTCCTATTTTCATTACAGTATTAAGTTTGTGGTGCATTTTTGTAAATTAATGATGTGTGTCAAATGTTAAATTAATGATCCTTGTAATCAAATAATAAATTTATTTTTATTTCCAGGTTCTGATTCACATATTTCAATATTTGAATTACCACGATAGATTGGTTGCCAGTGCAGTTTGCAAGAAATGGTTGAATGCAACCAATTGCCGATTTTTGCTCAGTGATATCAACTGTACAGTTCCACGGAATCCAGAGGCAAGAAAAGTTTTGTTCCATATGACTAGACGATTCCATAATTTCATATTCTCTTCTGCCGTAATTTGCGATATCGCTTTAGAGTTCTTGAAGCAATTTAAGGATCAGTTTATAAGCTTGCAATTTCAGAACTGCTATGTTGATTCTCAATTATACATGAGACCTGGCAGCAGAGTTTCCATTTGTGAGAATCTACAAAAGTTAACAGTATGTAACTCCAGTGCTTTTCTCTTAATCATGTCTTTTCCTAATCTAGTCGACCTTAATATTCAGTTGAGCACTTTAACTGAAGGCCAAATTCGTCATTTAAATAATGCTTCACCAAAGTTAAAAAAATTGGTATTAAATGCTAAAGTAACTTGCTTTCCTGCTTTAAAAAATTTCATAGCAAGATGCAGTGACACCTTAAAGGTTCTAGATATTATTGAAACATGTTTATTGCCAGATGCTGTAGTAGAACTATCCCAAATTCAAGACCTGAAATTAGAAAAGATGATTGTCGATCCAAGCTTGCCAGTTGGACAAATAACAGATGTTTTTCAAAACCAGTGTCACTTGACTTCCCTTGATTTGAGTGACTTAAGAGACACTTCAACTGTGACAGATGAAATTGTAAGAATCATTTGTCACAATTTGAGAGACCTTGAGGATTTGATACTCACATATTTGGAAAGAATTGATGAGAGCGTTGTAGAAATATTTCAGTTGGAAAAACTGCGAAAATTAAACCTTAGTTTTTGTGCTAAAATTTCTCTATCTTCTTTTTGTAACGCTATTGATCATATGAAACTCTCTAAATTGGAGTATCTCAATCTAGGCTGCACATTAATTGGAGATCAACCATTAGTCAAAATACTAATTCAGAACAAAAATATAAATTATTTAGATTTAACGTTCACCTGTATTTCAGATACAATTCTTAAAGTGATATGGAAAAATCTTACCAAACTAACACATTTAAAAATCCCTTACTGCAGTGGATTATCTGATTCTGGACTGATTGAAGAAATTAAGTATAATGCTGCAATTGGTAAAGCAGGAATTGATGATGCAATGAATGTTGATAAAGAAATGAAGGATAATGAGGCATCTAAACATAATGCTGGTGTTTGTGCATCACTTTCAAATCTTAAAAACCTAAGAGTATTGGATATGAGCCGTAATTCTAATATTACATGGATTGGATGCTTAAAATCAATTAAATTCCAACATTTAGAAACATTATACCTGAAGGATTGCCAGCAATTAAAAACAGATTCTCCTTTTGTAGATCAGTTAAGGAAGCAAAACCCTTCTCTCAAAGAATTGGAATTTATTGATGAGACTGTTATGGAAGACGATGAAATGGAGGAATTAGATCAACTTTTTCCTCAGCATTTTGGGCTAGTTTGAAAAAATATGTATATTAATAGTTTAAGTATCAGAATTATAAATTTATATGTTAATTTCAAATTAGTTATTTAAGATTTTTATATACTAAAATACTATTAATTTTAAATCATTGTTATCAGATATTCTAAGACTTTAATTTAAAAAAAAAATGATTGATATATGAAAAAGTTGTATAAAATATTATGCCATTGTTACCAAATTTATTATTTTTTATTATAATTTTTTTTCCATTTTTAAGAAATCGAAATAAAATCCTTAATTTTTCCTCAACTCTCACATTTGTAAACTATTTCTTGTAGTTGAGTGATATAAGGTTTTAATATACCTATTGTCATGTTAATACATTTTTCATTGTAAACATTGTTCAGTGTATTAATCTGTAATCAATATTTTATGGAACCTTTTTCACTGCTAATTGTTTGAAACCTATAAGCATAAATTTTACAAGGTTTTGGAGTGCATTTAAGTCCGGAGAATTTAATGCATCTTACATATATATCATGCATTATAAAGATGATGGCATAAAATATTGTTTTTGTATAGCAGTATTACCCAAACTTTCTGTATAATGTAGAAGACTTAAAAAATTTTAAAACTTTAAAGGAAAGCTTTAGTTCTTGGGAAATCTGAAATATACAACTTATATAACAAATTAAAAAAACAAATGAAACATTTATTTTGAAAATTATGAATAAATCAAATTCTTATAACATCAGGCATAATGTTTGAAAGCTGAATTCTTATTTTAAATAAATATATATTTAAATATTTGTAAAATGTTGGAATTTTTGATAATTAAATTTGTAATGCCATGTTTCCATGTCTGTGAGAAGCTCAGTGTCTACTTAGTAACAAACAACTATTAACTTAGTGATAAACACTAAATTGAGAATTCATAATTTGACAACCATTTCCCAAACTATGTTCTCCAAGACATTGTGTTCAACAGAATGTAAGTAAGTGTATCATGAAAATATATATATATATATAATTCTAATAAATTAGTAGCCTTATGTTTTAATTGTGTGAATTTTACTGTTCAGTAAAATAATCAACCAATGTCATAGTGGTAAAATGTCTGTCATTTTCTGCACTGTTTCATTTTATAAGAAATGAACATGCACATATTTCCTGGCATTTTGATTATATACCATCTCCATTATAAATGGATTTTGCATAATTGTATCCATAACCAACGTTTTCACAAATTAAAAAAAATTTTTTTTTCATATTTTACGAATTTTTTATTTCATGATTATTGTTCAAAGTTTCTAGAACTAAATGAAAGTATTTTCATTTAAAAAATGTTTAATTTACTCAATTGCATTTTCCTATTTTCTTCATTTTTTTTATTGCTTTCTTTCTCTTGTTAAAAATAAACATTGTTATGAAAATGTAGTGCATTGGATATATGACATCTAATATCTTTTTTTATTTGGTCTCTTCAATGGCCTGTCTTTCATTTTCTTCATTGAATATAAGTTCACACAACATATTATTAATGATTGTTGTCATTTGCTTCTCATTATGTAAAGTTATTTTCATGAATAAAGTTGGTTTTGCCATTAAGTATATATTTGTTTATTTTAGTGATGTAAATGAAACAATCCTTCAATTAATAGACCAATTATTTACCAACAAAACAATTTTAATTAAAAGGCTTTTTTATGTTTTTGTATAAATATTCAATAATAAAATTATAAAAATTAAATATAGGGCGATTAGTTAAATTGTAAGCATTTTGTTTTTCAATTAATAGTGTTATTCCTCTTTATGAATTATAACGCAAGATATTTCTGTAAATGTTTTCTCATGGAATTCAGTTTTTTTAACAAATATTACAAACATTTTTTAATTAAATAAAAATTGCAATTTTGCTATGAATTAATGTTTTATTATTGTAAGAGGCTGTAAATGATAGTTTAATAGAGTGAAAATCGTTTTCTTGGAATATTCTAAATCTTGATTTCAAACTTCACTGATATTTTTTCCTCCATAAATGCCGAAATAAAACAATATTTATGGAAACTAGACTATTATTAGTTTTCTTAAATAAATTAAAATTTAAGATTAATTTTATTTATAGTAGTAAATTGTCTTTTGAATAATTATTTTTGTTTTTAACTGTAATATGAACAACAATAATGAATGGAAAATGAAATTTTATCTCTGCATATTCTTACTAACTTTTGTGATTCACGATTCCATTTTCATATTTTTTATTAATTTTTTTATAATTTTATTTTACTTATTGTCTTATTTTTGTTATGATGAAACTTAAATTTTACATTCTTTACTTGAATAGTTATATCTGTGTAGATACAGAGTGGTCGATTTGCAATGAAATCAATTTGTTAAATACTTTCACTATTTATTATTCATTAAAGATATCATATTGTTGACTAGTAAATTAATGAAACAATATATCGCTAAAAGAATTACAAAAAGCGCATTACCTTGCATTGCACCATCTGGGAACAAAGTTTGCATGTTAATGAATTTTGCAAGTGAATAAAGGTAGGCCTTCCACTTTTTCGCATAATTTTCTGCATTAAACTAAATGTTCCAGTATAAAATTGATGTTTCACTCGTTTTTATTTTATCTTATTTGTAACTAAGCCTTTTTACTGTGCTCTCCAATACTTCTAGAAAATACAGTTTAAGGAAATAAGTGCAGAATACTCTTCTAAATATATACAGGAAGTTTGCTGTTGTAAGTATTGTAGAAACAACAACTGAGAGAACCTGTGCACCAAATTTGAAGTTGAGCTGAAATATGATGAAATGGTTAAAATCTGTGCAAAGACTTCATCTGTAAAAATGCTATTGCAATTAGAAATCTAACCAGAAAATTCTTGGGAAAAAATATTGATGACAGCTGTTGAACGTTTAAGATATCTTAGATGCATTTAAAGATAAATAACCTTGTCTTTCCAATGTTCATCTTTATGTTCATAAAGGTGTTTAATGGTATGATGGGATAAATGGTTGTTTTAAAAGGATAAATAATCAAAATGAAAAGTGATTTTCGAGTTCTAATTGGTAGAAAAATGGGAACTTAATTGAAAGGTCAGATGTTTGTTTAGAAAGTTTGCAAAATTAGAATTGAAGAGTTTCAAATTTGGCAATTGATTTCCTTATCTTAGAGGCGAAGATGAATGGAGAGAAATGCTTTTGAGGAAAAAAGCACTCTGCCTCTGAAACAATGAAAGTTGATTGGATTTGTGTGTGTGTGTGTTTAGTATTTTGAGGTCACTATGGCTGTAATAGATAAAGATACAAGACTCGTATTCTAATAGGCTATGTATAGTGGAATTTGCATCAAAGTTTCTTATTTTTCAAATTTTAAAGCGATGTGATCTAGTCAATGAATAGCTTCATCTATTCATTTCATCATTATTTTCATTCTGCTTCTTTACTTATTTTATTTGGTTGCCAGAAATACCCAGTTATAATTCATTTCAATTAATCTTTTTCGAAGCTCAACATGAGATCAAATGTGAAAGGTTATACTGATCGTCAAAATTTAATTTCTTGTCTAACAAATTAATTAGAGCGGCTGTTTTTTATGGAATATTTTGCTTTGATTTTTGTAAGGGGTATTTGTAATATGAAATTAATAATTTTACACTGTTGTAAAGTGATTAATTTATTTACATGTATTAATCTAAATGAACATGCAGTTTTTAACGATTTTCTGTTGTATTACACTTGAGGAACATCTTTCCTTGATAACTTTTTTCTGTTAAAATACCTTGGAATCGCTCACAGCGCTGAGATTTTCAGGAAAGTCAAATGCGATTCTGGAAAATGTATTTTTAGGGACTCAAAACTATAAATCGCTGGGGTGTCCTAAATGTATTTTTAGTACACCCCAGTGATTTATAGTTTTGTTCAGAGTTCATAAACTAGTTCTACTTACTTCTGAGTTTTTCTATTTCCAAGAAATTCAGTTACGACCTATTAAAAAACCTCAATTTAGCGTTTTCAACCCCATTCAAACTTGCTTCAACGTTATGGTCCTTCATAATTTGCTTTTTTGTGGGTCTTCAATTATACCCCTTTTCATTTTAGCCCCACTGATCCTAGGGAATTTTTGTCTTTAATGGAATTATTATTGTGGCAAAATTTCAGTACAGTAGATACCATAGATTTCGGAACAACCAATTTTGTTCTGAAATCAAGTCTGTTCCTTTTATTTCTATAACAGAAACAGATCGTTTTTTACAAACAATTCTGAAGATCGTCTAGAAAAATGCCAATTATTTTCTTAGCTTTTCTTTAATTTGCGGGCAATAACCAAGTATAGGAAATCTGGACCACTTTTATCAATCGCCTTAAAATTTTTATTTGTCTCAGTTTGATATGCAAGGGTGGAAGATATACATGCTTAGGAATTATAAGCGGTTGAGAGGGTTCCCCGCCACCCCACCCTAGGTATCAGGTTTTTTAAGCCATTGCTTTTTGACAAAAAGGATTTTTGCAATCTCTTGTACCTTTCGCATGGAAAAACCACAAAATTTAGTATATACTTGTTATATGTTCAGCAATTTTTCTAATGCAGAAATAATTACCCGTGGAGTGGTCTTTTATACCACTGGAATTGCAAATGGCATATGTCGCCGCTTTCCGCTAAGGCAACCAACCGCTAAGTAATGTTACACAAGTCGTATGCAAATGTGAGGAGCCCAAGATTTGTCATAATCACCGATTTGGCACACGAAATAAAGTTCATATGCATTTTTTTAACTTTTCGAGGGAGTAATCCTTTTTTGAGTTTCAAAGTTAGTTCACCACACCCATAACAGAAGTTGATTGAATATTTTTCCCAATTTCTTGGCATTTTATGAAATTTGTTTGTTCAAAAATAAATACTTGAACTCAAAGACAAGTAGTTTACTAAAAATTAATACCAACACCTTTCTAACTACACACGCTGGCCCAGTTAAAACTAAATGAAAGTGACTCACATACCGAGATTATCCAAGTTTTCTAGACTTGTTTTGACAGGTCTGGAGTATATTTGATATCTTTAATTTTTATACATTGTTGGTGATCACCTTTAAAAAAAAACCACGAGCAAATAGAGTTGCATCTAACAAAACACTTTGCTATCTGTGAAATATCTATTTTTAATAAATGCAAAATTACAAAAAATCCGAGTCGGGTGGGGCAACTTTTGTAGTTACATTCGGCTTTAGTGTAGCAAAGTATAAACAGCCGCAATTATCTATTTAATAAAATTACTGTTGACTAATGTTGTCATTAATAGTTACAATTTTTCGATCATCGTCACAGTGTTTCTTTTGATAGCATTTGGCTAAATTAAGGTAAAGCAGCGTCAGCTAGCATGATCACTAAGCAATTACTTGACTTAGCAATTACTTTAAAATCTGAAATCACAAAGACAGGAAACAGTTAATTCTTTTAATGATTTGATGAGCCTGGCGAAAAATTAACTGCACACAAATTTTTTTAGGAACTTCCAAACCAATCTCGGCAACTTGCTCACAGCTGGCGTCAAGCAAAATACATTTAAGTTCTTAATGATATCATCAGCATCATTGGCACAACAGCCCAATTGTGGGCCAAGGCCGTCTGCCTACATGCAGGTTATGAAACGAGAGATGTTTTTCTTTTTACAGGATAAGGTTGTCAATCCAACGCTCAGCAGCTATATTAGACTGGGACCTACGGTTTAAAGTGGATTCCGAACCACTACAAGCATCCATGGAACTGCCGTGGCTCAAACCCGAAGCCTGTGGCACCAAGCGCCAGAGTGCTAGTCTTAATGATATAAAAAAATGTATTTCGGTGATAGCATTTTTCAAAATAAAACTATCTATACTTGCAACTTAAACTTAAGAATATTGTAACGGTATAAGAAAAAGAATTACAGATGTAATTTTGCTTTAAATTTTCCCGGACATTGATGTAGTTAGTTTAACTATTGTAATTGCTTGCATGTGAGCGTATTAATCTCAAAGAAAAAAAAATTGTAATTAAATACAAGTTCAATTTATTTATGAAAGTAATACGTAGATATTAAAAACTATAGGCAAAAAATGAGTTTTATTGCTGTGTTCACACAACTAGTGATGTGATAGATAGAAAAGAAAATGTTAAATATTGTCATTAATGAAACATGAATGTTTTGCCTTAAATTAAAGTTATCTTAAGTTAAGAATCCCTTGATAAATATAAAACTTTGTTGAAATATCTGTACATTTATTAAATTTTACTAACTGGTAGAAAATTAATCTCATTCAAGTATTATATAGCATAGTTTAGTATGAGAAACATACTTGTGCAATATTTAGTGCAGATTTCAGAAAAAAATATTTTATTTCATTAATTAGTGAGCTGAATTATATCTTTTCAGATTTCTTTCTCAATTTACATTATTAACTATAACTGTAATTTTATTTACTATAAACCTATTCTATTAACAAGTTTCAGAATATTGCAATTAAAAGATTTGTGTGAGATACAGACTTTAGTTTGAGTCAATTTTAGACGCTTTAGTTAAAGAAAAAAATATATATACAAGTTTTAAAGTATATTCTAAAACATTATAAATTTTGTGTAAAATAAATGCTGAAGACTGTTTGTTTAGACATTTTTTTTATTATTTATACTTTTTAACATTTTAGTAAGTTTATTCAAAAATAATTATGCAATTTTAAACTTTTATATGGTTGAATGTTGGATTATGTACACGAAATAAAAACATAAATGTAACATAAATTTTCCTTATTATTGTGTAATTTAATCCTTTAAAATTAGGATACACCTTGCATCTCAGCAACTATAATATTTATATTTTAAATAAAAAGGGTTTTGTATTTTTTTTTATCATTAAGTAATGTTTTGAAATGCTGACAAATTGCAAAATTCTTGTAAAATTTTATGTGCTTTAAAGCACATGATTTTTTCATCATCATCATGATTGGCGATACAGCTCCATGGTGGGCCAAGACCGTCTGCCTACTGGCAGATTTCGAAACATGAGATGTTTTCCTTTTACGGGGTAGGGTTGTCAGCCCTACGCTCAACGCTCTACAGTCATGTTAGACTGGGACCTACAGTTTAAAGTGGATTCCGAACCACTACAAACATTCATGGCACCGCCGGGACTCGAACCCGAAACCTGTGGTACCGAGCGCCAGAGTGCTAGCCACTCGATCATTCAAGCCCACATAATTTTGTAAGCACATAAAATTTTACAAGAATTTGATGTGATTTCGTGTGTGTGCACATGAAATTTGATGTAAGATAAGTATTATTAATGAATTTTTAATTTTTTAGGTTTTCTTGAAAAAATGCTATCTATTCTACTTCCCTGCAACTGTTCGATCATTGATATTTCTACAATGTCTGACTACAGCTATCTAATTTTTCTAAATTAGATACTTTTAGTGTGAATGTTTTTGGATGTGTAAAAGAAATTTTTCCTTTATACATCATTAAATAAAATTGTAAGTATTCATTTTTTCTCATAATTTTAAACCAGTTAATAAACATATATTATGGCTTTTGTAAGCATTGTCCAAATAGTTTTTAAAAATGAGCAGTTTGAAATCGTGTATATTTAGATACCAAATGTGACATTTGAAAAAAATTTCAACATTTTAACATACATTTCTGTATTTTCCTGATTCACATAGAAGATTAAATCTGTTGCGTTTTTTACTCTCAGCATAAAATAACATTTAAAGAGGAAATCCCTGCTCCTATATTTTATTTCTAATTTATTGTAGGGGAAAAAACAGCTAAGTCTTCTTAGTTGTAATAAATCATATTAAAGGCAAAAAATAACTAATAACTTGTTAAAAATGTAAAGCATAATTAATAGTTTTTAATAATAATAATTTCTTTAGCATAAATAATAATAATTTATTTAAAAAGTGTTCAAAATTTTATATTTTATTATTTAATTATTTATTTTCACATGTTTTATTTTAAATAATTTTGCACAAACTTTTTCTGCATTTTTGTTATTTATTTTTAAGTTTGTTTATTAAATCTTCTTAATTTTGAAGTAATAGAGGTTGGCAACCTTGTATATGTAATGGTAATAAATTAAAAAAAAAAAAAAAGGTTCTGCACATTAAAAAAAATCATTCCATCCTTCTACATTTAATAGTGCTAGAAAATGTTATATATTTTTGTACTTATGCCAATAGTGAATGCTTTATTTACACAAATATACACTTTTATGCTTTCTTGTAAATCTTTCACATTCCCAATCGAACAAATTATATAGTTAGTCTTTCTGTCTTAAATGATTATATTAATTTTCACAAATTTAATATTGGTAAGAATACTATCAAACAATTTTGGAAAACTTTTGAATATATTTCTGTGAAAATATTCAGAGAAAATGTATTTTATGAAAAGCAAAGGTACTTCTGTAATATAATAAGAAACTAAATGTCATATTTTTTATATCAAATTATTAAATTTCATGAATATTATATTAAAATATGTGATCATAATCATTGGAAAATGGAAATTAAATTAAAAGTTTTGTACTCCTTTCATGTAATTTATGCTATGAGGGTACTTTATTTTATTCCTATTTTCATACAGTTTCAGAATTGACTTGACGTGATTTTGAGATTTATGCTCGCATTAGCTGCTTTATACAGTTTCAGAAAATTTGATAATTATTTAATCAACCACAAATCTTTTTTCAGACTGTTTAAGTTAGATTTATTAATTACTACATCAACATCAATACAATCATTATATTATCATTGAATCATATGAAGTTTATGGATTTATGTAGATTATTACTGTACTTTATAATTGCTGTGGGTTAAAGTTGTGTTTGAGAATAATTTATAATAGACATAAATTTTTTAAATGAAACTTCGTATATATTTATTAGAGGTAATGTGTATTTGTCATTATAAAAAAATGTGAGATTTGACCATGTGGAAAAAACTCAATAAGAGAAAATGACAGTCTTAGAGTAATTTTAAAGTCACAAACTTTGATTTTTCTTGTTAAATAAAAACAGTTAATAGTTTCTGAGAAAGGAGTGTGATTTCCTCTGCTCTGATACAGATTTGGTCTCTGTTATGCCAGTTTTATAAACTGTTGAGGAGCAGAATATATATTTTATTTCATTACTTTTCAAGACGATTGTGAGCTCCTACACATTTTAAAGTTTTTTTTGAATTTTTTTTTTTTTTAGCAAGACATTTGCTGAGTGTATCTCAAGTATGTTTTATTGGATTTATGCTTGAGAAATATGGTTAATATCTCTTTTAGTGTCATTGGGAACTTCAGTTGTCTTGTGTTTGAGTATCCATTGTCATCTAAGAACAGAAAATCTGAATTAATTGTATCATTAAAGATATGGATATAGCTAAGGAGAATCTCGGCGCAATATTAGTATTCTGCCTACATCAAAGATGAGGAGTGGTGTCCTGCCGTTGGGGATAATGCTCACACCATGTTTCTTTGGACATAATGACCAGTTTTATGGCCATTCTGGTAATCATAAAGTTTCGTTCTCTCTCCCTATTAGCTATTGCTCAGAATACCGTGATAAGGAATTGGGATTCATTAGAGAACAATTCTTTTAAACACTCTTGTTGAGTCCCCAATGATTATGCTCCTTTCATCAACATAATCTTTGCTTATGCTCATAGCAGAGTGCATATGACAAGGTTCCATTCATATAAGCTGAGCTGATTTAATCATTTAGAAATGATTTAGGCAGATAAGCAAAAGCCAGTAATATATGCAAGGTCTGCAAAAGTTTGGCTTCTAGTAAGATTTATATTCCTCTTCACTGCTATGTATGCTTATCTATCCTCTTCAAGTAGCATGTTTCAGTTTGTTTTCACAGAGCAGTTCCACTTTAAGAGGTCTATTTTAACTTCAAGATATCAGACCTCAACATGCATATTACTATAGCAACATGACTTCAGCATTACATTTTAGCTTCTTTCAAATTTCCAATTGCTTGACCATGATTATTTGCTCTAAAAGGATTGCATGCACTCTGCACTCTATATTTACCATGAAAAATACAAAATTAAACACTATCATCAAAACCCAAGAAAGTGATTTTCTCCTCAAACTTTATTGCTTGAAACTTAGAATAAATAAATATTTAGGTGCTGCCTTTTATATGAACAAGTGGTCTTGTTCTGCCATGCTTCCTCCTTCTGAGTTTGGTAATGCACTCATTGCCAGTACAATTGGGAGGGGAGATTAAAAACTGGGAAATCCCTACCACTTTTCATTAAATGTTTTTTTTATGATAATTTAATTTTTTTGGGCATTTTCTGCTTAACATCTTTTATTTTTGTTTTTCATAATAATGCATCTTAATTAAGTATTTTTCAGCTTTAATTTCAGAAAAAGTCTAGAGAACTCTCCTATTACTGTGATGATTTTTTTTATATATTAATTCATTTGCCTATATATGATATAATAAGAATTAGCGAAAAATATGATTACTAATTGACAATGTAACAATATTTATTATTTTATGTTTAACAAACAGGAGATTTTTACATTTTTTTTATTTCAAAAAAAAATTTTATAAGTAAAAAATAAACAATTTGACTCTATTAATAGATGTATAAAATTATGTTAAATTTAATCAGTGAGATTTTTATATAATTTTGAGATAAATTTATTTAATATTGTATTTCTGTATAGAGCTTCCGCCCAAATGCTAATTTAGTCAACTGCTCAAGAGAGGCACCTGTATGCTACAATACTATTCCTCAGATCAATTCTTTCCCACTTGTGCAAATCAAAGTTGAACCACCTTCCATGGATGAAGAGAGTACATCGTTACCCATGGTAGATTATGCAAATGTCACTTTGAATTTGCAAGACCAAAGAGGCATTGACATATCTTCATTAAAATTGAACGAACTAGCTTTTCCTGATGTTGAGTTCATTCCAGGCCTAGATGTGGGGCTCATTGGGGTATGTTTTTTCTCTTGACTGCTGATGATTTGAATTTAAATTCTAATATATTTCAATTGAAATGATTTGATTTAGTGAATCTTAAAATGATTAAAATTTCAATATATTTTAGTTTTCCGAAAAAAACCCCCTATGTTTATAGAATTGATCAAACAATTATAAATTCATATCAATAATTAAAGGAATAAAAAAGAAAATTTAAGTACGGGAATTAAAATAATTTATAATTAATTTGTTCTACATTGTAAAATAAACTTGTAAATCTCTCTTCTCACTTTTATAAATATAACTGAGGAGTACATTTCTGAATGCTTAAATCTTTTCTGGATTAATAAAAGTAAATTTAACTGATCCAAGATTCTTGGACCTTTTTTTAGGGTTAAATAATCTATTTCTTTAGAACTAATTTGATGTAAAGTTACTGGAGAGTTAACTTCGAATGTTTAATATAGCCTTAGTTGATGCACAAATACCTGGCAGATATACCAATACCTATAGGTAACACAAATACCTATAGGATGCACAAATACCTATAGGTAAAAGACTGACAGAAAAAAAAAAAATTGAATTAGCTTGAGAATTCATAGGAAATGAATAAGCTTTTGCAGTAGTTTCTTAAGGATAAAAGCAGGTAATATATAAGGGGCCAAAAAAAAAAAATTCCTTTGGTACTTTTTTACAAATAAGAATATTTTGGTACGTTTCAAAATTTCTTAGATAAATCGAAACATTTACTATGAAATGTTCGATTTTTTTAATGAAATATTTAGTTAATATTAAAAAAAAAAAGATTATTTAAAAAGAAACTGACGTTACATTTACCTCAAATTAGTTGATTTCATTTAAGAAGTATTAAAATAAAGTTTTTCACATTGTTTAAGAAAAAGTGGTTTAAAGCATGCATAAAAATTGCTTGGTTTTTAACATAGATTGAATGCCTAGCACTTTCTTGTGTGTGTGTGTGTTTAATATAACTTAACTTTTATTAGAAATCAGTTTGCTTAGAAATGGAGTTATAAAATAAAATCTTAATGAGATTTTCATATATCTATGCTAAGTTTGCTAATATTTCTTCATTTATTTATTAAATTTTTTTTTTAATTTGGTGATAGCATTGAATTTTAATAATTTTTACTGCTACAGGAAAATAGGGATGTCTGTTTTGCTTTAGTGAATTTGTTGTTCAGCAGTCCTCAATATAATAAACATTGTTATACCATATTTTCAGGTGTTTCATATTCTATTTAAAAATGTAGTATAGTCACAAAGCCTTTATAAAACCACCTATTATTTCATGCCTTTTTTTTACTCCTGATATACATGAAATATTGAAGGGCTACTATGCAGTCATATTCTTTTTTACAAAGTTCATGTGCTTTTTACAAGTTCGTTTTGATGTTATTTTATGAACTATATTTTGTAAAAAAATTTTTTTTTTCTTTTGAAATTTCGTGCAAGATATCTGTTTTAAAGTAAAAAAAAAAATGACTTTATAAAAAAAAATTATTATTTGTATTTAACGCATTTCTTCTTTTTTAAAAAATTAATATGAACTCATTTTCATTGGAAACAATTTAAAAAGGCATGTATTTTATGAAGAACAAATTTGCTATACAAAAGCAGAAGTATAACTATTCTGAATATGGCTGAAAAAATATTAAGGTTAAGCTTCTGGCTAAAACTGTTTTTCTTGCTGAATCATGAAGAACCTCTTAAAAAAGTTTTCTTATTATTTTTCTTGAAATATCTATCTTTTGGGTTTATAATGCTCAATTTTAAAGAATACTAATTTTTTTAATTAATTTGTATTTATTCATTTGGTTTTTAAACTTTAGTTTAAATACTGAACAATATATATATATATATATATATATATATATAGTGTTGAAAGCTTAAATGAAATCATAAATTCTGCTTCTTTTGAAAATCTGTCCATGTCTGATCTTGTACAAGGGACAGAAAGAAGCCTTCCAAATACACCAATGAAGCCACCTTTACAAGATTCTATCAGTAAGTTTTCTTATAATTTTATTTTTTAATTAAATGTAGTAAGTGTATCTGTTGTCTATATGAAATATTTATTCTGTTTTATCAATTCATTACTATTTTTTTTGCTAAGCAAACTGGAAAAAAAAAAAAAAAAAAAAAAAAAAAAAATCAAATTTTTTATTAGCTTTTCAATATGGGAAAAATTGTCTGTTTTTCTTTAAATAATTCATTTTATAATGCATTTTATGTAACAAATAATTAACACATTTTACAGGAAAGTGAAATAAATGGCAACTGTGTAAATATTACTTCTTAATGTCTTACATAAAATGCACTAATTTTATTATATATTAATACTGATAAATTATTCATCAATATTTATTGAAATCAGAATTTATTTATGGCTGAAACTACATCAAATGAACTAGTTTGAAGAGTAAGTATTCTAAATGCAGTTCATTCATATATTTTACACAATTGTGTTATTATGTTATAGTTTTTATTAGTATTGCATTAAAAATGAAATTTAATTTTAAAACTAATTATTTTTTTAAGAGTACAGCTTTGACAGGAGCATTTATGAAGCATTAAAACAAGAGGATCAAAACGATGGATTGATTCCAATTCCTTCTGTCATGACAAAGCTAACTTCTCCTAAATCAATGGGTACTATGAGCAGAAAAAGAACAGTATCCTTTTTTTAACCCCCCAAAGTTTATATACTACCTACCTACTGACTGGATCTGATTACAGATTCTCATTTGTTTATATGTGGATATATGTAACTGAATCTTCCACTTTTCTATGACTTGACAATATTCCTACTTTATGTAATAAAATACCAAATTATTTGTCAAAATATAAAATTTTAGTGTTTATCCATCTTAAATATCTCAGTATGTAAATAATTAATTTAATTTTTGTATTTTTGATTTGTATTTTTGTATTTTGTTTGTATTTTTGATATTACAGCCTTTTTTAACATTAATTAAGATGACAAACTTTCTTAGTGTTTACATGCAGTAAAAATAACATTTCATCCTCTTGCAATTTACATAAATTCCCTTCTTTGAATGATCTTTAATTTTTCTTTGTTGTCATCAAGTGTATCACAGTTGGCAGATTCTGGGCATGAAACTTTCTTGCACATTTCACAAGAGAAAGAACACAAGACACAGATAACTCCTGTCAAAGAAAGCACTCCCGTGCTTTCTCTCAACTTTTCTCCTTCATAGGTACTGTTTATATCTGTCTCATGTACTAAATGATGAAACAATTATTTTTTTCTAAACAGTAATATTTTCTTGTTATTAAAATTTTTTTTCTGTGTTGTTTTTTATATTTTCATGAATTGTAATCAGAATTGCAAGTTTTTTTTATAACATGCTGCTCCATTAATTGTTTTTGTAAAATTTTACTGATTATTATTGTTTCTTAAAATATCAGTTTCATGAGATTAATTGCAAAACATTAAATCTGTTTATCCAATTCACATAAAAACTTGAATCCATGTCAAAAATGAAATTTAAAGCTAAGTTTATAGCCTTGAATGATATAAAAAAGGCATTCAAAGTAAAGTTCCTTCATTTAATTACTTAAAAATGTAAGCTGCTGTTTTACAAGTAATTTTGTTACATAATTTTTAAAATAAGACTTTTTATAATCTTTTTTCTAAGATATTCCTCTAGTTAAAAACATGAAAAGTACATTTTTTAACCATAGGATTATCTAAAAAAAAAATATTAAATATTATCTTATTATAAAAATGTATTAGCAATGTGATAGCAGACAATACATTTCTGTATAACATTTTTGCTAATATATTAACTACATGTGAAAATTTTTTTATTTTTTATTTAGGTGCTCTTTTTTGGAATTAATTATTATTATTTTTAAATTTCAGTTTTTAAATAGCCCTGTTGTTAAATCATCAACAAGTTCTGTAACTTCTCCAAAGCATTCTGTACGCACTCCTCCTTTTGAAGTTTCCCATGATTCATCTAGGTATGTTATGGTAGAATTTTTCATTTTAACAGATATATTATACTTAAAATTAAATATATCTTTTCTATGTTAAAAATGTTTGGTGTAAATTTTTGCTATACTAAAAAAAAAAACATTATTATTCAGTTCTGGCATATGGATCCCCTTTGTAATAAAGAATCATTTTATAATGACCAATTTAACATCCAACATAGATTAAAATTTAATTTTAAAAATTACAGAGTAAAAGTTTAAACATGTTTATAGCAATTATTTACATTTCCAAATAACAACTGGTATTAATGTATAATTTTCATATAAATACTAACTATTTTTTTGATTTAAAAAGATTTTACTAACAAAATTTTTTTGCTATGAAAGTAATCTGAATTCCTGAAATTAGTTTTTAAAAATTACTATTCCAATATTGTGCATTAATATATTTTAAAATCTTCAGTGTAGACTTGGTTAAATATATCAAATATTTTATAAATTATCAGAAAATCTCACATGGCAATGTAAAGTACATAAATATTAATGAGAAAGGCACTTATAAGATAAATATTTTATATGCTGTATACTTTTCTATAATTTTTGTGCAGTATAGTCATTTGATCAGTTAGTCACTTAAATAAATTTAATGGTAATTATCACATAAAATAATTTTTTTATCATTTTAATAGGATTATCGTGTTCAATAAAACAAGCGATATTATGCAGCATTTCTGCATAATATTTTTGCATGGTAAATATATATTTTTGTAACATTATGTCTGAAAATTCTGTCACTTTATCTAAAGAAAAAAATTCCCAATTCCCCTGCATTGGTAAATATATTGGTTGTTAAAAAAATAAACGCAATAATATATCAGATTATTATTATTTTTCAATTTAGGTATTTTACTTTTAGATAAAACAGTTTATATAATTTTTTAGAGAACATAAAAGCAATTACTTCTAAATTGAGCAGAATTTACATCTGATATGGTGCATTTAAAAATTACTTTTAATTTTGGAATTCTCTTCTGAATTTTGATATAGTGTTTAGAGGAATTAAAAATACGTATTGCTCTATAACTTGTTTTTATCATTACAAAAACACAATTGTTCATAGCCAAATATACTAAGCATATTGTGTTAAAATAAATTTAAAAAGGATTTTTTTTAGCAATCATAGAATAAGTAAATATATACAAAAGTTATAAATTTTAACTATCAAAATTTGTTTATTTACTGCATATCATTTTTACGTTAAGAGAAAATAAAAATCAATTAATAAATTAAATTTTTTTCTATGCTTTTAGAAATGACTTCTTAGAACAGGGGTCTCCAAACCTTTTCGGTCGCAGGCCAAAAATTAAAAAAAAAAAAGTTTGGTGGGCCAAGAAAAATTTTGCTAAAATTTTAAAAACAATGTACAAGTATTACAATTTAAATATGTTAATGAGCAGAATGAAATCGAGATTTCATTTTTAAAAGTTCCTTATAGTGAGGTTCTCACTTCGAACCTTTAAGGAATCACAAATGCTCATCTTCTGAAATAATTCTTTCCAAGATTCATAGTTGAAAACACTTGTTCACATATATAAGATGAAGCAAACACAGCACTGATTTTCTGGCCGTGAGATATTGCATTTGGGAAACCTACTTTCGATATTGATTTGTAAAACTCTAACTTTGGCATATTTAGAAACAACTGCTTGACATGATTGTTAGATTGCAACTCAATTAATTCAACTTGCAAATCCTTTCCGATTGAAAGCTGTCTGTGCTTGCTATTTCCGTCGATTTAGGTTTTGTAGAACAAAAATAGAGAAAGTAAAAAGATCATCAGTCCTTTGAAAAAAGAAAGAAAAAAAAATAATATTTAATCAAAGTAGAAAAGGAGATGGATATATAATGCATAAATTTATATTTCTTTTAATTTGCCTCGGACCGGAAAATTAAAATTCTATCCGCGGGCCGGATAGAATCTTCTGGCGGGCCGGATTTGGCCCGCGGGCCGTAGTTTGGAGACCCCTGCCTTAGAGTATTGTTTATAATTGTGCTATACATTTTTAATGTTTGTATTTTTATATAAAAATGAAAGAAAAAAATATAGTTTTGTCAAATTTTCTCTTGTAGTGTTCTCCAGACACCAAAAATGTCAGGGTTTACGAGTAAAGTCCGAATGCCAACGCCCATTAAACCTGTTTTGCAAGACATTTATGTAAACAGTATGAATAAGAAGCAGGTTTGCATTTCCTATGTGCTAATTAAAAATCTGAAGCATTGTTAAAATTATACTCTGTTTATAATCTTTATGTTAATTTTGTTTTTTATATTTAATAATTGTTTTAATTAAAAAAAAATGTTTTTTTCCAAAAACTCCTTCATACAAAGCAGTTTGTTGAAACTGAAGTTTTTATAAATTACTTAATAAATTATTATAAAAATAAAGTATTATATAATAAATTTATTAATTATTTGCTATCTTTGACAAAAGTTGAAGTATTGAGTTATATATAAATAAATATTGGTTCATTTTAAAATTTTCATGCTTTTTTAATGTGTGAACAGTTTTTAATTTCATTATGTTTGGCATTTTGCTTTTTCCATTATATTTAAATTTTCTAGAAAAACTATTTTTCTGTTTGAAATTTAAAAGGAATTAATGTTTGAGAACCTCAATTCTAAAACATTCACATTCTTTCAGCTTTGTGGTGTGATATTAAAAAGAATAGTATTCTTGTAGACAAGACCACACATTAAAAATTACTTATCTTACAATAGTTGCTACACAAAATAGTTAATAAAACATATAATTTAGGATGATGGATGCTAGAATGAAGTCCTGCATAATTTTAATTTAGGATCTGGTCCCAAACCCTCCATTAATTTTCCTGTGACGCAATTTATATCATATACTATAATATCCTTTAAATACTTGTACTCCAGTAATAGCAAAATCTCTACTCCACAATCGAATACAAACAAGCTGTACTTTTGTTAGCTAATATAGAGTAAGAAATTTTTTTAATATAAATTCAAATTATCCATTAATTCTTATTTACTTTTGTAGTAATTATATTTCTTGATTTGTTTTTAGATATTACATTTACACTTTTATTTGATTTTACATTGACGCATTGTTATTGCCCACACTTAACATACTTTATTTCTCAAATTTTCCATCATAGTATATCAATATATGTTTTTTTAATTTAAACTACAGATCCAGGTCTCATAGCATTTTCTGTGATCTATTTCTTGTACATAAAAATGTGCTATCTTTTAAGTTTAATTTCCAAAGATTAGTTCCATTTTTCTTTCTTAATTTTCGCATATGTATAAATCAAATTCCCCTTTATAATTTGTTTCATAATGCTTGTGATGTAATTTGTATTCATTAAATTGTTTAGATGGGAAAAAATCAAGCAAAGCAACATTTTTGATAATCAAGCAAAATTTGCCTTTCTTAGCATAGAAAAATACATTTTCATTTCTTTTTAAATGCTCTCTATCAAGAGATTTTTTTCATTTATTAAATCCTTTAGGACATTATTTTCATGAAGGATGATGTACCTCCTCATATTACTTATTTTGATCATTGATAATTCTGTAACTGCCTAGCCTGCTCATTTGCCTGATATTATCTTATTCTATTTCTGATTGTGATGTTTCCTGATAGAAAAATTAAGGTGACTTGTTGGTGACTTGCATTTATGCCGATTCTAATTAGTAGGATTTTGTTCCCGTATTTTCCAGTCTAGCAGACTCAACAGAAAACAGCCTTTTATAACCAGAACGAACAGTTTACATTAAAAAGGGATCTCTTAAAATTTTATGTATATAAACATTTATTATTTATATACAGTGCCTCTATCTGATAACTTTTTTTTTAATAATAGACAGTATTTGAATCATAATTTTGATTTTGCCTCATTTGGTGCAGTAGAGCACAGTCATTCTAAGTGAAGAGTTAATTTTTCTGAACTTAGTACAATTTAAATTTATTGAACAATAATATTACTTGTTCAATTTATTTGCCATTATTTTTATTGAATCTTATATACTTCAGATGAATGTTTAATCATGTTTTAAGTTATACCAGAATAAAAACATGATTTCATTGAAAAAGTTTTGAATTGCACAAGAAAAATAAAAGTGTTGCTTGAAGCATCCCAAACAACACGTTTTTCTTTTCTTCTTTAGAAGAAAATGATAGAATTTTTATGTTAGAATTTGGTTATGCAAAGCATTTCAGCTTAGCATGAAAATAATTTATGACACTCGATTTTGGTATCACCAATTTTCTACATTATGATATATGAATCGAGAAGCTGTATAATATTTTGTCTTTTTCAGAGGTCATCAATCAAACTTGAAATATTTCAGGGATGATTATGTTCGGTAAAATTTGATGCTATCTTTTTCAAAAAATTTCATGTTTCAAATTTTAAAAAAAGGCCGTCTGCCTACTGGCAGATTTCAAAATGGATATTTTTTTCTTTTTACGGGGTAGGGTTGTTAGCCAAACGCTCTACAGTCGTAATAGACTGGATCTACAGTTTAAAGTGGATTCCAAACCATTACAAATTTCCATGCCACTGCTAGGGCTCGAACCCGACACCTGTGGCACTGAGCTCTAGAAACATCAGAATATATCTCTGAATTCTGTCTCATCTTTTCATCTTATTTATTCATCAATGATATAAATATGTTTGAAAACATTAATCAATGTAAGTGTATTTAAAAAATGTATGTAAAATGGAAATACAAGGGAAATGCCGTTAATATATTTATTATTTAAAAGGAAAATAAGATATTGTTTTATTTATGCATAAGAATTATAAGTACTACACATAAATCCGCAATTAAAAAAGCATTCCTAATATATAAAATTACCATTTTAACATCAGTTTAACTCTGAAACAATGCTACTCAAATTAAATTAATTAAAGAAGGTTTTAAATGTTTAAGGTTAAAATAAAGTTTAACCAATATAATTTAGGAAAGAAAATCACTTCAAGAGGTGGAGGAAGGAAAGAAGAAAACAAAGCAATTTTTGAAAATTGCTAAAGATCCCTCTTTGAGGTTTCTTTAAAATTGCATTAAAATCTTCTAATGGACTGCAGACCCCAATTTCAGAAACACAATCTGAGGATTGAATTTAAATCCATAATTAAATGGTGGGGATTTAATTTATTTCAAAAACAAATTCAGAAAATGGATATGTAGTTAAGGAAATTTCAGTATTATCAATAACCACAGTTGTCTTATTTTCAATATATTACTATTTTCAATCTTAATTTAAAGCATCGTATCCAAAACCACCTCTTCTGTATGGTATTTATTTTTTTTAGATTTATTTAAATCTAATACACTTAGTGTTTCTATTTGAAATGCGTTAATTTAAAAAATTTTCTTACTTATTTTTTTCACTCAAGTGGCAAACTAGAGAATTATTAAGAAACATGTTTTCATTTTCAATAATCCTGTTTATAGAAAGAGATAAAATTGCATAATTAGTAAAATTATATTACTTAAAAGCATGCTTTTCAAAATCTATATGTTTCCGTGATCTGTTTTTGTGTTACATCTGAAGGGAAGATTAGCACCCTCTGTCCTAGATATGCTCAAACGGCTTTAGCTAGACTAAGGACTAGCCACACTAAGAGTTTAACCTTCAATGAGGACGAGAAGACTTATACCCTTTGTCATTGTTCGGCCATCGCGTCTCCCTCTCATCTGATCTCATCGATTGTATTGATGCCTCTGTGAGGCAACTGTAGAATGAGGGCAGGACCGTTTACGATCTATTGATGCAGCATGATCTACTGGACTTGATTTAGGATTCTAAATCAAGGAGATAAGCAACAACAACAACAGATTAGCACCCTCTGCCCTTTAAAATTAGTATCTGCATATTTCTTGATTATTTATTTTTATATTGCTTAATCTATTCCTTGATTAGATTCTCTACTAAAAATTGATCCCTTAATTAGATTAATTCATTAATCCAATTTTTCTCTTGTTAGTTATTACACAATTGCATAGGAAAATAGCAATTATAAAAATTTTTTAAATTGTTTTTAATATGTTGTAATTTTTTTTCTCCTTGCCCTTTTGTTGTTGAGTACAGATAATTCATTAATAGCATCTTGAAAATTAAATTAGTTGCATAGTTAAAAGTTTTAATTTATATTTGAAACTAATCAGTTCTATTTGTGTGCAACTGCTATAACTGCAGTTCTTGGAAAAGTACATAAAATTTTAGTTTTTCATTTATAACAATAAGAATTGATTATAATCGATGACTTGAAAAGTTGAGAAATTACAAAGTACAAATCGAATTTGGGGAATATAAAAATAACATTTTGGAGTAATCATTAAATACATATGGTGAAAATATAATGTTAGTTTTTTTGTTTTGATATTTGAAAATATCAGACATTTTACAAGTAAATAACTGATATGAGAAATTCTCAAATGAAACGCATAACAATTATATATTTGATTTCCTCAACTTACTAGAAAAAAATTTACAAAAATAAAAATTGTTAATTATTTTTGTAATACTTTCGATTCATTTCTAAAAGATAGTATATCGTTCTTCACACAATATTCAAATTCTATAGTTGTTTTTATATTTTATTTGGTTTTTAATGAACAAAGTAATTTAAAATTTATTTAATACTATAATAAAATAGTTATTTATGTGATTTCACTGTAAAGAATATTTTTGAATTCACTGATTATGATATTTTAGAGCATAATAATTTTACCTATTTGAACTTTATAGAATTTCTACCCTCCAAAAAGATCAAGGAAAGCTTTACATAAGGAATGGATGATTGAGAGTGGAATAGTTTTTGATTCAGGGAGTGATGCAACACATTTAGAAACACCTGTGAGTGTTCATTTTTGGATCATATTTTTGTGAGAAGTCTCAAACGTCAACTTTAAAATAGGATGTGTTGTATGTTTCTTTGCTTAAATTAAATTTGAAACTTATTAATCGTATTTTGATTACCTTTTTTAATGCTAGGGTGGGGAATCAGCCAAAAAATTTCTGACTCCTTAATTGGATTTTTATACTCACTTCTGACTTTTTTTCCATAATTTTGTGTGCTACAATCTTTATTAATGGATTTAGAAAAACTTGTGAGGTAAAGTTAATGATTTTTATTGAACTATAAAAACAGTTCCTTCGCACCAAACTCTTTTTTTACAACTTTAAAGGTATAGTATTTGTACTCATTTAGAAGACATTTTTATATTCTTTTCTATAAAGAAATACATATATCCTATAAAAATAACAGTACCAAAGTAAAAGTATCCAAATGCCCAATACATTGTCTTATATTTTCTTAATAACAGCATAGTTTCTTTGGAATCTTTTTTCCCTTGTGAATCCAAGATAGCTTTTCATTAGCCTCAATGCTGGGAAAAATCTCTCAAAACTTACTTGGTATGCTGTAAAGCAGCCACTGTCTTTGGTACTGGTTGTTGACATTATTTCCTTGAATCTGGGGAATATAAAATTTTTTATATGCGAGTCGGATTTTTAAACCAAAAATGTTGAACTCCTTACACCTCATTCCCTACTTCTATCAGATGGCACTGTCTTGGTCATAGGCTATTTAATTGTTCTGACACTAGAGCTTGTATATACTATACAAGTATATACAAGCTCTACTATATACAAGTATATATAAGCTCTAGTGTATACAAGTATATACAAGGTCTATGTATACAATGCAGTGTAGATGCAGTAATTAGTTTTTCTCAAAAATCTAAGAAAATAGTATATTATATCTATCACTGATTTATTCAAAATCCCTAAATTCTTCCATAGCATTAAAGATTTATATTACCAAATATGCCAATGATGCTAAAAGCTATACTAAATATTTATTGTTTGTTTGTTTTAGTGCAGCAGCACAAAATATTAGATTTGTTGTCCATTTATTATCTTGTATCCATATATTTTCTTGTGTAAACTTTGAAGTTTCTAGAATTATGATGTTAACTATCATTGTAAATTATTTTTGCTATATTGATTTCTGTATTTTGTATTATGTAATGTTTAGTTGATGATATAAAGGGTAAAATTTTGTTTCTAGATCAAGTCTTTGCTTGGAGACAGTTCAGTAACATTTTCCCCTCCATCTATTGTCAAAGATACTATAATGGAGACTAAGACTGCTGAGGTTGAATTGCATAAGAATTTTCGAGCTCCTTTAAGAAATAAGGTAAGAAGTCATTGCTGGATAATTGTGGAGGGCACGCAGCACTGATCAAGCCTTCACTTTTGCATTTTTTTCAAATGTATTTGGGCGTTTGTTGACCTTGATTACCAGATAGTGACACGTTGCTGCTGGCATTTTCGAATTTTGTAGTTGCCAGAATGATGACATATTTTGTCAGATATATATATATCTACACAAGCTCGGAATGTGCATAATCCCATTAAATATGTATATGTTTTAATCGTTTATATTTTTATCTATTAAATTATTTTTTAATGATTTGTCTTTTGATATCCCTTTTAAAACTATTGATGCGTGATAATCCGGCAAAATCTCTATCAACTCTATCAAATCAGCCGTCGAGCTGAATGAAAGATATATTTCTATATTCAATTACTTTTCTCCTGTTATGCACTATTTTTATGTAAATTCCATTAATATTTGGTCCTTGTGATTTTACAATGTAGTCTAGTAAATTGAAAGATTTATATGAAATTAAAGTAAAAATGTACTTAAAATTTTGGGTTGTTCCTCAATATTGTGATTCTGAAAGTTTTGGTAAGGTATTATCTGTCATTTCTCTTAGTAATATAAAAATTTGTAATTTCTTAATCTTTTGTCTATTAAAGTTGAAGAGTAGCTCTTTTTCATATGCCATGTTTGCAGAGTGTCTCAATGGAGAGATCTGCAGTAAACTCCCATGTTATTTACTTTTTAATAACATTGGTATTGTTTTCCAGTTTCTCTAATATCTTAATAGAAACATTAATTTAATTCTTCCAGAGATTGTCAAGTAGGAAATTAAAATTTTAATGTAGAAAATTAAACTTCGAGTTTGAATCTTTTCAATTATATTTTCATAATTAGTATTTTTTTGCTTTCCAACAAATTTCAAAACATCAATTGTAAATGCAGTCAATGAATTTTTTACTTCTGAATTCATTACAGTATCAAAATTATGGTCTTGCATAAATTTTCTTATGTCAAAACACCATCTTTTAACTTTGTTTGACGACTGACCAATGAGAGGAATTTTTTGCATAGATACCGAAAACGAGGTTCAGTTTTCAAGATTACTTTTATATATTTGTTTCGTAACATCCAATTATATGTGCAGTTGTTGGAGTAATATTTTTGGGAGGCCCACCAAACTCGCATATTTAAAGTTTTGATTCTGAGCTTGTTATTTCCATGTGTTAGCCAAACTTTTCTTGTCTAATATTGATCTTGTGTCCTACTGTACCATTCACACAAAAGTAAACAAGGGGATTTTGTGTATCCCCTTTTCTGCTCTAGTAGTATAACTAATACCTTCATGTTACCAAAAATCATCCACTTGTTATTTGAGTATTTTTTTCCTATTCTTTTTATTTACTATTTTTGAATTTTTATTATTCATTTTTGGCTGAGATGATAGAATATGAAACATAACAATACTAACTTTGAGAAATATGAAAGTTAAATTATACCATAATAATATAAAAATATCGACTTTTTGTTTTTGATTCTGGGGGGAAAAATTATACAAAATTAATTATATGTGTATTTTATAAATCTACATTTATTTAATTTTTTTTTTAAATTTGCTATTTTTGTTATAAATATTTTACAGTTTCCTTTATTTATCCATTCTTTGTTTTATTTTTAATATTTTATATCATGATAAAATTTTAAATAAGTTTAATTTACATCATTTGGGGACAATTTCATGTTATTGCAGCTTAGAAAGAGGAAAAGAAAGGAAGAGCTAACTCTGAGGAGATTTGACTTCACTCTGGTAAGATTTAAAAATATATTCATGAATCTATTTTTAATGTAATTTGTTTCATTATTCTCTGTATCAGCCATTTCATTGTTATAATTTTTATCCTTTAATATGAAACATTACTGTCTAATTATAATATTTGCTTACATGACAATTGCTGCAAAATGTAAGAGAAAAAATAGTACTTTTCTTGCTTCGATATACATAATTTGTATATAGCTGATTATACATGTATAACATACATATAATATATAATTCTTTTAATCTGAAAACTCACAGAACCATATATTTTTCACAGTT
Organism: Caerostris darwini; assembly: GCA_021605075.1. NCBI lineage: Eukaryota > Metazoa > Arthropoda > Arachnida > Araneae > Araneidae > Caerostris > Caerostris darwini. The sequence goes on from BPLQ01003277.1 coordinate 174,191, forward strand.
TAACCCATTCAGCTAACACAATGTTTTCCAAATATGCTATTCAAATGGTCATTCCTTCAGGTTTTAAAGACTGATTTGTGGTCGAAATTCTTTTTTCACCTATGTATCTGCGAGTATTATGCACTGTATTTCTACCTCACACTGAATAGTTCATTTTTAAAAAAATTATATTGCTGAAAAAAATTCGTACATATGGGGAAAAAAAAAATTGCAACAAAAGTTGTTTCTACTACTACTTTTGGAAAGCAATACATGGAAGAGCAGTACAATTTATTTAAAATTGAGTTTGTTTCTGTTTTCACAAAGGAAATTTTTTACTGAGCAGACTGTACTGACCTTTGTTGGTCAGACCATTTCTGGTAAGTCTGTTGGGGAGTAATTTCTTAGAACATCAATAGTTTGACGTAACTGCTTTATGCATGGAAGAGGGCATCTGTCTATTTCTTGTCTCCCTTATAATACAAATTTAAATTATAATCGCAGCTTAGCATCTGGTTGATACAATAAGGAGAAAAAGGCATTTAAATTTGATTCCCAATAGATACCTTGATTGCATCAAAGTCTTGCATATCGATAAACACCAGTATAAATATATGTCATCATTTGAGAGAGAAGCAAGATTCTTCTAGCTGTTGGGTTAAAGAAATCAAGGTAGTCAAAAGGAAGGATTGTTTAACAATTGGATCAGATTGATACTACCATTCAATATTGTTGACAGGAATTGTTGAACTATGGCAGAATGCTACATGAAGAAGGTAGTAATCAACTTAGAAAAATCAACTTAGAAATAATGAATGCAGCACAAAATGATCATCAGTGCAGTTCATAGCATCTTGATTTATTAACAATTCATCATGTAACTAGAACACCATGTGACATTGAGGATCATTGACAGGTGATTTGGCGCACACCAGCAAGTATGTTTTCAGTGGTATTGCTTAGTTTCATTTGGTATTGAAATATAATTGTTTCCAGCAGAGAATCGTTTCAAGTAGTCCTGATGATCAGTGAAAACATGTTTGTAAATGTTCAAGGCTGCAGTGGGATTATAACCCGACCACTACTTGTCACACAGCCTCACAAACTGGAGTTGGGGTTAGGAAGGCATTTTACATAATAGCTGAATCCCTTTTGTTGTTGCCCTATAGCACACATCTGCACTTCTACTTATTGTCATTGTGATTGTCAAACTCCTCTAGTCAGCTTGTTACAAATCTCTCCCAAATAGAACATGTTTAAGGTTTGATGTGTAGGCATGTCTGACTGTCCTAGGATCTTGCTAATCTAACTCAACAATTAAAGAGAGTTTGACAAGGAATCCCACAGTCAGATCATATCCAACTGGAGCTTATATCTTGGCCCAAAAATGAAAGGTGGCTTTATTCATTGGTTCTATATAAATAAGTAAAGAATTCAATTCCTTTGAAATTTGTTTCTTACCGATTTTCGCCCCATTTGAATAACTCTTTGTGTGTTTTTCCCTTGGAGATTTTTATATTTATTTAATACCAGACATGACCATTTTGTTATCTTAAAAATAGATATTGTAAAATTTTTGTTTTTAAATGTTTTTTTTTAAATGGTTATTAAAAGCAATACTTATATGCATGCTTTTAGCTTTAGATTAAACCTTGTTTTTTTACTCCTCTAGTCCTATGTCGAATGGAGGCATGTCACTTTTGGAAGAACCACTCATCAAGAAGAATTGACTTACTAGCTCGTCAGTGGGTAGTAAATATGGTTACATCCCTTAGTTCTATATTAACAAGAGATATATATTCAATTTGTGAAAAGAAATGAATTTTGGGGACCATCAATCAAAGTACGATTTATCAAATCGAAATAATGAATAAGCAAATCAAATTTAACAGATGAGAGCATTTTATTTGTTTTATAAAAGGAAAGTTTTCATGTGATTGCACCCTGAGTACAAAATTTTTTTAAAGAAGTAACTGATTAAAATTGTAAAAATAGCATGCAAAAAAAAAAAAAAAAAAAAAATAATAATAATAATAATATATTTTTTCTATTAAATAACTTAATAATCATATTTTTATATGAAATCGATTAAAAATTGGTACAATATTTCCATTAAAAATATTCATTACTAAGTATTCCAAAATATTTGAATTTGCAAGAAGGATAAAGAAAACTGTTAGTTGTTAAAAGTACAAAAAATATTAATAAATACATCCATTACTGTAATGTGATCAATTCAATAATGGATGTGTTTATTAATGTACATTAAATAAATTATTTTATTATCTATGCATTAAATAAAAAATAATTTTTAAAATTCGACTTTACTTTTAATTTTCTTCTTATAAATACATCAATAAATTAATTTTGTATTGAATTTCGAATATCATACAAAACGATTGAGTTTAATTCAATTGCGGTACAAATCGTGCGATTTTATTTCATATCAATTATGCGATTGCTAAATAATATAAAATTAATTAGTATATGCTTTAAAAGCTGAAGAACTGTTAATGTAAAAATATGCTGCTACGAAACCACTGAGAAAGACAGAAAGCTACTATAAAAATGTAAATTGCCCTGCTACGAAACCACTGAAGCTGCTAAAAAAAAATGCAATTTACCTTTTCATGAAAATCATTTTTTGGTTTTTCACCCCTGTTATGATGAAAGCTAAATAATAGTATAAAGAAGGTAAAATTAAATTTTGTAATGTAGTTGAACTTTTATTATCCTTTTATGTTGGCCATTTATGAAATAATGTCTTTGCAGTATTGTTTTATTATTCCATTAGACAATATTACATTTTTCATTAAAATTTTTTGCGCTTTATATTATGTGATTTGTTTTCCGATTTTTTTTTTGTAAAATAATTTGCCCTTTTCAGATTATTTAATGAAAATATTTTTTCATCATATTAAATTTGTAATCTGAAATTTTTTGTTTTCCTACTCTACCAATTTTTCATTTTGTGAAATTAGATATTACTGCTTTGTTTATTTTTTAAATTCTCATTTGTTTTCTTTCTTTGCTGATATGATTTGAGAAATTTTTTTTCTGTTTATTAATTGAGTCACTAGATGAAAGAAAGTTATGGAATAAAGATTTATTTATATTGTTATTAGTGTATTCTAACTATTTTCTCTATGTTGTGTTATTTTATAGAGAAGGATATTGTTTTATGGGAAACTTGATTCAAATTCTTATGCAACTGCATTGAAATATTAAATTTAAAATAAAATGTTGTATTATTTTATACTTCAAGTTTAATGCATCTAGTGTGATTTTCTCAAAATATAATATTGTTGAAATTATTAGTTGGAAAAATTACAAAAGTAGATAGCTTCATTTTGATTTTTCAGAAATATGTACTTCTAATTTATCATTATAACCACTTTAAAGTATGCTGATAAGTTTAATAAAGGAAAATGATGGAGTAAGAAAGAACATTTTCGAAATGCTTGTTTAAAGAAGTATGTAGATATAGTAATATGATGCATAATTTATTCTCATTAATGTAGCATTTTATGTAAGTTTTGGTTTTGCATTATAAGCACAGAAACTCTTACTAAGTATGAAGTTTAGTTAAAATGCCTACATATTGGGTTAAATTCCTAACCCTTTGTGAATTACAATTAAATATCTGTCATGGTCAAACAAATGTTAGATTTGCAACCTATGAATGTGCAATATTTAATGTAAATTGTTTGAAAGTTGCAATATATTGAGCCAATATTTTAATTTCAGAAAATATGTGTTAGTTATTTTTTTAAAATACTGTTTAATTTTCAATATCAACAATCATTACATTTGTAATTTTGTTTAAATTTATCAGAAAAAAATTATTCATGGTCTAAGAAATACAGACTTGGTTTAGCTATCAAAATATATTTGTATTGTAGTAATAATCCATCTATTAAATATTAAAAAAAATATAAAAATGAAGCATACATGTTAGTTTCAAATGACAGAAGTCAACTGATTTTCATTTTATAAAATTGTGAATTATCACACTGTGGGTTTAATGAAACATATCCTATTGAGCAAATGAATAGAAAAATATTATGACAGATTTCTTTAAATAAATCTTAAGCAATTTTTAAAATTCCATTACTTTTTTAAGTCCTAGTATATATTTTACAGGTGAACATGCATTTTGATAGATCTGAAAATTAAATAATGTTAGTTTTAAAGTTGGATGGTTCACCTACAATTAATATAAAGTTTGACTTAATTATTCGAATGAAGAAATAAAGTATAAAGTTTGATGTAATTACGAGTCTCCTTTCATTCTAACTGAATTTAATAATGCAGCTCTAAGAAAGCACGCTTTAAATATCCATGATTTTATTTAAACAAAGTGCTATTCATTGCAGTGTTGTTTTAACTGTTATTCTCGGTGATGAGGAATATGCTATTCAAGGTAATGATTAAATAATCGATTTACATACATACATGGTGATTATAATTTGGCCTATTGAAAGTATCCTATAGCTGGAAACGGTCGGCTAATTGGTGCAGAAATTCAAACACAGATGTTGAAGGATGAAGAAGAGGACTCTATGAAAAAAAATTAAACAGCTGTTGATCATGGATTAAAATAAAAACACCAAAAACATTTGCTAGTCAGGACAATATACAATGTGCATGATATCATAATATTGCAAACCAATAAATAGTGTGTTTAACAGTGGATCACAACTGATCCCTTGTCATGTTTTGTTCATACAGCATAATGGAATCCATCAATTTGACAACTTGAACAACGCTTCCACAGTTTACTAAATTCTATAAATGACTCCAAAACTAAGAGTGAGATCTAGTGAACTTTATTATAAAATTTTTAATTATGAAGGTAAATTAAAAATAATTAGTTAGATACAACTGTATTCTGAGTTGAAATGAAAATTTTAAATAATCATTTAAATCTGATTATATTATGTTATTATTGCAAGTATGATATTATGAAACATTTAATTGATGGGATGATACTGAAATGAGGAAGGCAATTTTAAGTAGTTTTAATTTACTTATGAAGATTTGTAGCTAGGCAAGTATGTAAGAAAATTAATTGCAAATTATATTATAAGTTATTAATTTCAAATAAGAATCTTGAATATGAAATGAATACTTGCAAAATTAAAGAAAATTTAATTATTATTAGCAGATATGATTTAAAATAACTCACACAATTTGTTGTTGACACCATTGATTTATGTAATATTTTTTAAACTTATTAGTTGTAAATATGAAAATATACTTTAAATGAAAAATATTTATTACAATAATTAGATTTTGTACATTGCTTATCTGTTTCAGCTAATATTTTTACTAACAACACTGTTAAGAAATGTATGAAATGATCAAATTATGAATTGAAAAAGAAAATTAACCTCTTAATTATGTAATGAAAAATGTCTTTTGGGATATACATTTGCCATTCGTTTTGAATATAATTGCATGTATTTGTATATTTGTTTTAGACATAAAATTATATGAGAATCTAAAAATTTATTACTATGCATTTGGGATTGATTATGTATATAACTGCATAGAATTAGTATATTGATTAGCTATTTATAAGCTTTAATCTGTGTGTATATTATATGAATAATAAAGAAGGGATAATATCCCAATGATTTAGTTTAGTGATTGACAAACTTTCTGTCTTTCACTAAATTGACATTTTTTGGATATCCTAAATATTTTTACTGAAACCAATTTTTAGTGTCATATATTTATGACACTAAAAATTGATTAGTTAATTTCAATTTGGAAAAGTTTTTTTGTAATAATTTTTTTGTCAATCCCCTGACTAGTTTCTGCTTCAGGATGCTTTCATTAGACCTAGTTTAATTATAATCATCTTGTATATCCTAAAAAAGATTATAAATATTTAATCCTAATGAGTCAAGTATCTATCCAAATATTGTACAACAATCTACATTTGTGAAGAGTGAATTTTATTTTTCAGTGTTTAAAGTTCATCTATAAATTTAGTAAATTATTTAAAATTGTTCGAGAGCTTTTTAATTTAAAGATACTATTCTGAATAATAATTACTTTTAGAATTATATATATTGCAGAATTCACCATTGTCACGGCACCAAGTCAAAATAGATTCCTATATGTGAAGAAGAAGAAGACAAATCCTTGATTAGTGCAATTATGTATTTATCTCAAAAAAATATTTTTGTAGTTTTTAAACTTGTCTATATTTTTAACGTTTAAATATATCTGTGTTTTATTAAAAATTATAATCTACTCTATTTGTTTAAAATGCTGCTTAATTTAAAAGTTATCCCATTCAGCCTTGCTATTTCTTATTTAATTAAGGGTTTTGTATGATTTTCGAAAAATTTTAAATTATAGAATTTTGTTTTTCATTAATCATTTCAACTTAAATTTTAAAAATGTCAACGAAAACTTCAAAGAAAAAAATACAAATAAATTCTAAATAAAATTGAATTATACAAGAATAAAAAATATGTATTGATATCGATGAAAATATAATTCCCGAAATATGTCAAATTATATATGAACTTTGGAAAATAAAAAAATTATATATGCATTTTTTTTCAATGAGAATTCGGAAGCTATCTTACAATGGATTTAGAAAAATACTTCTAAATTACAGTAACTTATGAATTTAAATATGATCCTTATGCATTCAATTTATTTAATATAATGGAAGAATAATTTAAAGCTTATACCTATTCTTAAAAAAAAAAAAAAAATGCTTAGTGATTATATACTAGAACAATTTAAAGTGATGGTAATCATTTATCTAGGTGATTAAATCAGTCTTATTTACATATTTAATAAGAACCTTGAATGTCGTCAACATACCAATTATAAATTAATTTTAATGAAATAAAATAATTAAAACTTTTTTTGTAAAATCCCTCTTTATTATTAAGGCTTTTTAAATTGTATCAAATTTAACCAAAAAATTTAGGTATATGAATAAATTAAAGTAAGTTCAAACTGAAGTTATGTGGGAGACATGTCCAGGTTATTTGACATGTCCAGTTTGAATAATTCTTAATACAAATGATTGACTTGTATAAGGAAAAAAACTACAATGAACGAAATGTATGAACATTTAAAAAAAAGTGAGAATATTTTCCCGAGAATGGACTTGTAAGATAATATTTTCCTTTTCTAACGAAACAAACATTATTCAATATTTCATCTATTTATTTCTTATTTCAGATTTTTTTTATTTGTGTGCCGAGTGTTTGTTTTCTGATGTCAGCATTTGACTTGAAATTATTTGCCACTAATTCATTGGTCGATTTGTGATTGATTGGACATTACTCAAAGCACACCATGGGCATGCTTGCTGCATTGTTTCCATTATGGTGCAAGCAATTTCGAACGAAATTCCCACCGAGGTTAGCACCTGTTAAGTCTGCACTCTACACCCTCTTCTTGGAACTCAATTGTTAGATTATTTGGCTTACAGATTTATCATGCCTATCTTTGGTATAGAGAGGAAATTAACGGTTCAGCTTGCTTGTTAAGTTTAAAATGTAGCCCTTCCAATTCGATAGCCCAATACGCTAACCATCAAACAATTCCGTTTTGTTCAAAGTAATAATTGCCATTTTATAAGTGTAACAATAACTGTAACAAATAAGAACAAAAATTAAACATAAATATTTAGTTTTTAATTGAAGAATTTCTGTAGAACTCTGAATATGTTTATCTGTGTATATGTGAAATTCTGTTGCTAGTTTTACACGAAGCAGATTTTTAGTAGTCTAGAGATCATTTTAGCAGCATGTAATGTACTATATAGTTTGAAAAGTTTTTTAAACTTCTTAATTCTTCATGCATTTGATATATATATTGATCTGGAAATTATATAAGCGATATTTCGCAGTTGTACAGGAATATATGTAACAACTTCTTGTTAACTAAAACAAAGAACACGTATTTAATGAAATATGAAAAGTGTGTTGAGATTTTAAAATAAACTTTTTTTTTCTATCAGTGATGACTTGTGCTGAATTCAACATTCAAAACATAGTTAGAAGTACATTATTTTTACATTTTATATATTCCAAAAAAAAAAAAAAAAAAAAAAAAAATCTTTTTAAAATATAAATTGTGATAGACATAAAATATTAAGTAATTTTTCACTATTATTTCACTATTTGATTTCACATATTAAAATACTGTCGTGTATTGAAAGATGTATAAGATTGATTTGTAGAAGCTTATTGGAAGGGGAGGGAATAAATCCAAGGGGAGTAAAGGGAATAAAACCTCCACTTAAGTGAAAAAAAAAAAAAAAATTCTGTTTCTAAACCTGAGGTCAGATGGTGTAGGGATAACCTCGGGCCTTTTCAATCCACTTCTCACTTTCCACCTCACGTAGTTTTAGGCTTGAGAAGATCCCTTGATAAACGACTTACGTTCTGGTCCTTTTTTTTCATGCTCTGTTGACCTATCACGGAGTCGACAGCCAATCTAACAGTACTCTCAATATTTATATTTATCTTATAGTTTATTTCAGAGATACAGAGAAACGTATCTGCAGATAGAAAATTAAGGAATTTTTTAATTTTATTAAAAAAAAATCACATTGAGTTTTTTTTTATTAATTGCTGTAATTTGAATAATTGTTTTTAATTAAAGAAATATTTTGTTGTCGAGTGAAAATGGTTTTGGTTATGACAATTTTGTACTTACATTGTAAAAATGATTATCTTATACTAATAAAATCATAAAATAGAAATGATGTCATCAGAAATTTTCAACTTAGAGGAAACAATTTCCTTCTTAATTTATAATAAAAATAAATTGTTAATGCTGTATCTATAGTAAGGATATATTACTTTTTTTTTGCAATGCGTTTTTATTTGAAAGTATCAGGCATATTTTTTACCATATATTGAAGAAGCAATTTTGTTTTCTTTGGTGCATTAAAAGAATGTATAGATAAGATATAAGTATATATAATTAGAAGAGTAAAACGAGCTATAGGAATATTGTATAATACATATTGAAATAAGACATTCTATTTCATGAAATAATTTTGAAAAATATAGATAATTCTGAAAAATTATGAATTGTATCCAACAATTCGATAAACTCTGCTGTAAAAATAATAAATCAGAAATTCACCAGAATTAACTTTTGATCTTCAAAATGCCATCAATTGAACGCAATACGTATTTGGCAATGTTCGCTGAGCTTCTAAAAATTAATAGAAAATTTTTGTTTGCAATTGTTATTAGAGTTTCTGTTATACATGCCTAAGTCTTTAAGTAATTGGCAAAATGGGAGTGAAATATTCGTGTATATCATCATTTATTCATCATACTTTGATTAGATTTTAAAAAAAAATTTCAATCCAAATGAACGATAATCTTTTCAGTTATTTCTCTCAAAACTGTACTGAAAAGCAGTATAGCAGTATTAGAAATAGCAGTATTCTGGAAAACCATCTTACTCCGTGTTGAAAGGAGAGCTTATTTACAAACATTTGTGTGCTTTGAAATTTGAAATTTACTCATGAATATTGATATATACACCAAAGGAAATATGTTGTCTGCAGTTGTTAGTAACTTGTATTAAATATGATTCAAAACATAGCTAACAGTATATTATTAATATATGGCACATTTGAGAATATAAAATTATTCATTAATTTTTTTATGTGTATCTCATGATCTGTAAAAGGAGATGGTGCATACTTTTCCTTATTGATTCTTTAAAAAAAATAATTCCATTGTTATGCAAAAGATTAAAACTTTCATGAAGCGAAAGGAAAAAAATAATCAAGCAACGTCGATCGGTGAAATTTTTTTGACTGACCAATATTCTTAAAAAAATATCAACGCTTATCAAATGTTATAAGTTGTTAAAAAAAACATTGATTAACATATACAAAACGTTGATAAAGAATGTTTTTTAGACAAACATAAATTTTAATAATAAATTTCGCTATAATGTTTGATTTTGTGTTGAAAGGATCGTTGTCTAGCTTTTTTAAAAATAATTCTAACCAATTGTAAATTATGAAGAAATTACACTCATGTCCATAAATTAAGGATAATGAAGTTCAGGCAAAGAAAGAGACAGAAGCAAAACAAATTTGACTTATTTGTAAAGTCCATTTATTAAACAAAAGGTAAAGAGCAAAAAAGATGCTATATGTTTGACATAATTAATAAAAATTGCGATTTTTACTCCCTGGAGCAAATTTCAAAAAAGAACCTATTTACAAAAAACAGTATAACATGGTTAGTATGATGGTTAATATGGAGTATGTCTCCCGGACGATGCAATACAGGCCTTACAACGCCTAGGCATGCTGAGTATCAAATTATCAATCTGATCTTGGGGAATATTACACCATTCATCAAGCAATGCCCTCCGAAGTTCCGACTGACAGGTGGGAGGGGGTTGACGGGATGAAATTCGTCGGCCAAGCATATCCCACACATGCTCTATTGGATTCAAGTCCGGTGAGTATGCTGGCCAATCCATACGGGTGATATCCTCCAATTGAAGGCATTCGCCTACAATGTTTGCACGGTGAGGACGGGCGTTGTCATCCATAAACAGAAATTCAGCACCCATGGCGCCCCGAAACAAACGTACATGTTGTTCCAGAATGACATCCTGATAGATGTGGCCTGTCATCGTTACACTCTGAACATGCAGGTCAGTTCTGGAACCAAGAATAATTCCTCCCCAAACGAGCCATCCTGCACCACCGTAACGGTGTCGTTCAATGGTGTTCTCTTGGTGGTAACAGGTACATGGCGCTCTCCATATGAAAGTCCGGCGAGAATCAGACTGCAAACTAAACCTGGACTCGTCGGAAAACATCACACCAGACCATTGTTGCGGTGTCCACAATGCATGCTCTCTACTCCAGGTTAATCGTAGGCGACAGTGAGTTGCGGTAAGTGGAACACATCTGACAGGTCTACGAGCATATAGACCAATGTGCCCTAAGCGTCTGTACACGGTCTGCCTTGAAACTGTCGTACCGGTAGCTGAAGAGAGCTGACGAGCTCAATTTCTGGGTGATTCTGAATTATCCTTAATTTATGGACATGAGTGTATATAACAAAGGCATTATATAAGTAATAATGAAGATTAACGGATATTGTATTTATGTATTATTTTTTTACCTGCATAATTTTTTAAGATACAAAATACTCCAAAGATACATGAAAAAATGGAAGAAAATCATAAGTTACACAGTTTATACAAAACAATTTAAATACATTAAAACGAATGCATAATAAATCTATAAAAATAAATAATTTCGATTATAATTATAAAACAAATAATAAAACTAAAGAATATTATTACATTATACTTCTAATACATCATCAATAAAACTATAATCTATTCCCAATAATCCGAATTAATTAAAACCATTTTCAACTCGGTCATTCCCATTACCAAATGAATACTTACAAATAAGTTGAAGGCAAAATCAATTTTGACGAGCACATTTTACATTTAAAGGAATTCGATTTAGTGGTAATCGGATTATTGTGATTTTATTGTACAATCATTTATATAACTTTCAAATTGATTCGTTAACATTTCTCTGTTAAAAAAAATGTCGTGTTGTGATAATTAAGGAAACATTACAACTTTTAAGAAATTACTGACAGATTACACTGGACATTTCATCAAGCATATTTTTATTAATTCAAAAAAGTCTTAAAAACAAAAAAAAAATGTGTCGTAAAATTTTTCAAGAAAGGAAGAAATTGCTATTGAATTTTTCCCAACCAAAATGAAAAATTATTCACTGTTGGTTTGTAAGAAATGTAGATGTTAATATGCTAAATAGAACGAAAGGAATATACATGTCTATAGTAAATTATCAGTAACTATCGACTATATTTAGCATAGTTGAAGCAATTATTGTGTAAATTATATAGTAGCAATGAATACATTTTCCATGTATTCTCTGTTATTTTTCTCGTAATGTATTATGTCTCGTATTATATTATTAATGTATTATCTAATATTTTTCAGTTCAGGTTTGCAGATGCCTCACTAATGCAAATATTCTCTAGTTTAGAAGAGTCAAATTTAAACAAATCATTTGTCTAAGTAATATATTTATTTCACTAAAGTTTCAAGGAATTATCTTTCAAAGACGTATCTTTTTACGAGGGAATAGCTGTTTCAAATGTGAAATGATGGTACATTAATAATCGCTGTAGTTTCTATGATTTTGAATGCAAGCATACAAATACGCATGCATTGTGTATGCCATATCTCATTTTGTGGGATGGAGTTCCGTGCTTGTTGCACTTGTTCAGTTAAATGAGTAACGGTCCGTGTCCCATATTGAAATTCCAGCAAAGTACTAGTACGTATTTGATGGGAAAAAGATCTGGCCAAGGCAAAATACCCTCTCTCTGTACAGCACGTTGGGTGACAGTGGTATGTAAACGGGCGTTACCCTATTGCAAAATGCATCCACAATTGGTTGAATCGCCAGTCAGACGTATAAAAATTTAACGGTTAAAGTGCGTGGGATAACGATGAGACTTCTATTGTCATAGGAAATTGCTCCCCAGACCATAATTTCTGGTTTATGTTCAGTATATCTACGAAGCAGACAGAATGAGTCCAAGAGCTCATCTGGGTTCCTTCTAACCAACATGCAGCCATCACTGGCAACAAGACAGAAGCTGTTCTCATAACGGATCTCCACTCTGCCATCCAATGAGCTCTTTCTTGACACCACTGAAGTCGCAGGTAGGAAGGAGGGGAGCGATTTGGAGTTAGTGGCATGAACATTATAGGCTGTTTGGATCGGAGCTGTCTCTAAATAATCGATTTGTTATCTTTCACTGTGTCACTCTGGGGCCAATAAAAACTCGAATTTTTGCTGTAAATGCAGTATGATGTGCTAAAGCCATGCGAGGAATATCGCAGTTGCCCTTCTCAGTAGTGTCCGTGCGAAGCCGAACCACGGTCTTCTTGAAATGGTACCTCCTTGTGAATTGCACAATGGATACATCCCTGCTAAGACTTTTTGCAATATCCCGAAAAATAAAACCCCTTCTCGTAACCCTATTACAGGGCCTCGTCCAAACTCAATAAGATGTTGATACTGCGTCCTTCATCTCCTTAAAGGCATTTTTGACTCAAATCTAGATTATTACGCAAAATCCGGAACATAAATAACTCTCATGAAGTTTACATCGCGTATTTAAAGCAAACGTGATTTCCATTTTTATAGTGGTGCTAGTAGTGCCACTATAATTCCTCTTGTACAAATTTGAAAAGACGTCATTTTTCAGATGTGGAACAGGGTAGCCACTCAATCTGGAAATCGTGAAAAGTCAGGAAATTTTTGGAAAAAACTGGATTTTTTTTTTTTTTTTTTTTTTTTGGAAAAATTGAATTTCAGAATGAAAAATTCCAGCTGTAAAGGAAAAAAAAGTGGGGATTTTTCAATAATTAGTCCCCCATCGCAAAACCTTCTCTATATGGTTATCGATATGGCTATCGTTCGGCGATGGTTCCAGTAACGTGCACAGCAATTCTTTTTATATGATCGCCTGCAGATTTCATGCTGCTGTTCCTTCTTTTTTTTTTTTACATTTCCCAAGCTAAAGTTTACAGGTTCGGGAATGGGAATAGAACGGGGGTGGTATTTAACGAAGCCTGTAAAAACAAGGGGTTCTTTGCTCAATTAATTCAGACATTTCAAATATCGCCGGAATCAGTTTTAGCGTCTCACAAAGCCAAGCGCAACTCAAACACGAATATTTTGACTTCAAATTTCACACCGATGTCAAGGACAGTGCCAGCAACCTAAAAAAACCGGACACCGTAGTATATACCGAATGTGGTTACAATCCGTTCACCCATTTTAGCTGTACATGGTGTTTAGCAGACGTTTAATTATAACCACCAAAATATGTAACCTGCCTGGATGTTCACATATTTATGAACAGACATTTTAGATTTGATATATATATATATATATAATCGGTAAGCGAAAATTAATTGACTCAGAACTTTTATGATTGGTTGTTGAAGTCGAATCAGTTATTAAAACACTATGTAATATCACGCGTCAAATTCTTTATATGCTCTTCTGTCTTATTCTTTTTATACTATTTATTTTATATACAGAGAAGCTTATATATATGTTTGTGTGTGTGAAAGAGAAAGAGAGAGATCCTTTTCGAAGGAGTTTTTTTGTGCGAAACACAGCTTTCACATGTCTGTGCATTCGCTTGCACTAGAGATTTAATTATTCTAGATCGATATATATTTAGTGTGAATTCTGATAGATGGCGACTCTAGTTTCAACCGGACTGTTGTCATTAGTTACTGATTATTCAGTTATTTTTACGTATTGTACCTAGATCATGGGTGAGATTGAATGGGAAAAAACTCATTGTCTTTACTTTCACTGACTTATTATTAAATTTAGCTTTTCTCATAAGAATATATTCAATAAATTTTAATAGTTGCATTTGTGATTAACGATGTATATAATATGTTGTTTTCTTTTCCCACGGCAATTTCATTAAAATTAAACAATGTTACTATTCACATTGGGAAAATTTTAAGTATTAAATTTGAATTATCCTGTATTTTATAATGCATAACACATATGTTATTCAACGTAAAATTTTTCAAAAAAATGTTGATAAAAGCACATATAATAATGCTGTTTCATAGTTTTTAATTTGTTTTTGATATAACTGAATTAGTTTGATTTTATTTTGTGTATTTAATGAAGTTATTCTGAGAAAGGGTTTCGTGGAACAAAAAAGATTAAGAATATAAGAGTAAATTTCGTATAAGTATAAATTTTAGATTATATTATTCATTTAATGTGTAAATTAAAGCTTATATTTACATATATTCTATTACTGATGTTCATATAATATTTCTTTAAAGAAATGCTTGATATTATTTATGGATTTTTTAAAGATTTTTCACTTTGAAAATTTTGTTAAATTATACATTAAAAGTATTCAATAAACTAACGTACTCGATTTGAAGTTAAATTATACAGCAAATAAAATTCATGACGATAGATTTTTACTGTATTTTGAAAAAAAAATATCTATAATCTTCTATTAAAACATAAAAAAAATATTTCACAGAACACAAATTTAAAAGCTAAACTTTTAAAATTAACTTTCCATATTGTATTGTAGCGTTGTGTTTCTTTACGTGACTTAAAAAATAAGACATTTCTTCAGAGATAAAAAAAATGGTACTCATTTCTTGGAGAAAATATTTCACAGAACACAAATTTAAAAGCTAAACTTTTAAAATTAACTTTCCATATTGTATTGTAGCGTTGTGTTTCTTTACGTGACTTAAAAAAATAAGACATTTCTTCAGAGATAAAAAAATGGTACTCATTTCTTGGAGAAAATATTTCACAGAACACAAATTTAAAAGCTAAACTTTTAAAATTAACTTTCCATATTGTATTGTAGCGTTGTGTTTCTTTACGTGACTTAAAAAATAAGACATTTCTTCAGAGATAAAAAATGGTACTCATTTCTTGGAGAAAATATTTCACAGAACACAAATTTAAAAGCTAAACTTTTAAAATTAACTTTCCATATTGTATTGTAGCGTTGTGTTTCTTTACGTGACTTAAAAAAATAAGACATTTCTTCAGAGATAAAAAAAATGGTACTCATTTCTTGGAGAAAATATTTCACAGAACACAAATTTAAAAGCTAAACTTTTAAAATTAACTTTCCATATTGTATTGTAGCGTTGTGTTTCTTTACGTGACTTAAAAAAATAAGACATTTCTTCAGAGATAAAAAAATGGTACTCATTTCTTGGAGAAAATATTTCACAGAACACAAATTTAAAAGCTAAACTTTTAAAATTAACTTTCCATATTGTATTGTAGCGTTGTGTTTCTTTTTACGTGACTTAAAAAGATAAGACATTTCTTCAGAGATAAAAAAAATGGTACTCATTTCTTGGAGAAAATATTTCACAGAACACAAATTTAAAAGCTAAACTTTTAAAATTAACTTTCCATATTGTATTGTAGCGTTGTGTTTCTTTACGTGACTTAAAAATAAGACATTTCTTCAGAGATAAAAAAAATGGTACTCATTTCTTGGAGAAAATATTTTCACAGAACACAAATTTAAAAGCTAAACTTTTAAAATTAACTTTCCATATTGTATTGTAGCGTTGTGTTTCTTTACGTGACTTAAAAAAATAAGACATTTCTTCAGAGATAAAAAAATGGTACTCATTTCTTGGAGAAAATATTTCACAGAACACAAATTTAAAAGCTAAACTTTTAAAATTAACTTTCCATATTGTATTGTAGCGTTGTGTTTCTTTACGTGACTTAAAAAAATAAGACATTTCTTCAGAGATAAAAAAATGGTACTCATTTCTTGGAGAAAACATTAAATTTATTTCCAATTTACAGTTAATAAGAATCTGGTGAGTAAGTATGGAAATGAATTTTTATTTAATATGCTACTTTACATAAATTGTTACACCTAATTTAACTAATTTTCCATGAATAAATAGCACTGATTGATAAAATTTATCTTTTTGTACCTAAATTAATTAAAATGGCTGTTAGTTATGGAATATTTTGCTCTAATTTCAAATTTGCATAGCATTTTTTTTTTTTTTTTTTTTTTTTTGTAATACGAATTTAAAATGTTCATACTATTGTAAAGTGATTAGTTTTATTTAATTTGCATGTATTAATTTAATACAGTTTTTATTGATTTTTTTACTGGATTTTGCTTGAGGAACATCCCTTTTTAGTGTTCAGCAATAGTCTGCAAGCTTACTTAGATTCCATTTTCGTTGATAACTTCTTTCCGATGGAATCGCCTACAGCGCAGGGATTTTCAGGCAAGAAGTCCAAGTGTGAATACAGAAAATGTAATTTTACGTGCCAGATTTTTATAATTTTGAAGGAGTTCTGAAACTCATTCATGTTCACTCGTTCATGAAGTTTCCACAGTTTTCAGCTTTCCATTGGCAAAAAATTCAGTTACGACCTATTTAAAAAACTTCCATTCAGCTTTTTCAATCCCATGCACACTTCCCTCAAAGTCATGGTCCTTCATAAAATTCCTTATTTGGGGGCTACAAATATGTCCCTTTATATTACAGCCTCACTGATCTTAGATAATTTGTTCTTTAAGCACAGGAACCACATTTATCCATCGCCTTAGCAAAATTTTTCGATATTGATGTGAAGGGAGGAAGATATAAGCGTTCAGGATTTATAAGTTGTTGAGAAGTTACGTTTGTTTTGTCTAGGTATCAGATTAATTTTCATGATTTTTGCAATTTCTGCTATCTCACTCATAGAAAACAACAAAATTTAGTATATCCTTGTTGGAGACCTAAGAAAAGAGGTATAACTTTCAAATCCCCCCATATATTCCAAGAATGTTATTGTTATTTCAAGAGGAATGGAGGAATTTTCATTTCCAATAAGAGACTCCTTTCGTTGAAATCATGACGGTCTTCTTATTCGCTCAGTAACGTATCAATATAACAACACTAAATTGCCTTCTGTTCCTGTCAACAAAAGAAATTATAATTTTATTTTCAAGAAATTTCCAACCTTCTCATTTGAGTGCTAATTATTCTGCTTAATTCTTTGACAAGTTTAAATCTCAAATTAGATCACTAAATTCAGACTGATTGATTCTATGAGGTTCTGTAGACGTTTCACAACAATCTGGGTTTTCAATGTAGTCTTTTTAAAGACTTTATTGTATATCTTCATTGCCAGAGTATTCTGAATGTTAACTCCAATTTCCAGATAAAGCTAGGATTGAAGTTCGTTGCTGGGAAGTTGGGATATTTAAGGATTTTCTCGATCTTGCTTGTTATTCGAGCAATTTTTGTAGTTCCGAAATAACAGTACATTGAGTTGTCCCTCCGTACTATTGGAATTGCAACTAGCATATATGTCGCGACTTTCCGTTAAGCGAACCACTAAGTAATGATACACAACACGCTCAGCAAACATAAGGGTCCCAAGATTTGTTCTAATCACCGATTTGATATACAAAATAAAATTCCTATGCTTTTTTTTTTATCAAGGGAGTAATATTCATTTTTTTAACTTTTTGTTAGTACACAATACACATAACGGAAATTGTTTGAATGTTTTTCACAATTTTGCGGCGTTTTAAGGAATGTGTTCGTACAAAAATAAACGCTTGAAACAATAAACACTTGAAATACTACTTTACTATAATACTAGTAGTTCACTATAAAGTAATATAATCATCTTTCTAATTTGACACACAAGTTTAAACTAAACGGAAGTGGTTCACGTAAACGAACCGAGATTACCAAGTTCGCTGGACTTGTTTTGACAGGTCTGGGGTGTATTTGATATCTTTGGAATCTTAATACAATCAATATGGATAATTTTTAATTAATAAATAAAAGTATTTTTATAGTTTTACAATTCATATGATTACGATAATGTGGCAATTTGTATTCTTAATCCAATTTTGATTTCAAACCATTTCAATATTTTCATTTTTTAATATCTTTTCCTTAAATTTTTCTTCCTTTCCAAGATAGAGATTTAAATACAGTTAAAAAGTTTCTTCAACATTATTAGATCATCTTAATTTTCATATAAACTTCTAGATTTTCTCGATCTTATGTATTGGTTTTAAATCTTAGAATGTATATCGAATAAATTTGCTGTAAATCAATAAATTTTGCAGTTATTTGTTAAACTATGTATCATACATACAGAGTTTCGCAATCGATGGGTTATGGCTGATATAAATTCAGATATATATTATATTAGTATATACCTCTAAGTTTCTGTTGACAGATAAAGAAATAATTTTGATTTTAGTATTTGAAGATGCTTAGGGCACAAATCTGATAAACTGATGAGTTTCAGAGATTATGTTAATCAGAAAGTAATGGAATAAAAGCATAAATTTCGATTATTTAAAAAGATTTAAATTTTACCAGAACTTCAGTGTCCTTGAAATACTGCTTTTGGTGATTTTGTTTGAAATAGTAAGAAATGATTAGAGAAAGCCTTTCCTTGTGACATTTGCTATAAATTTCAGAAATTCATTGTTAAATTTAATATTAACTTGAAAGAAGCCCTATATAGGACGTCTTTCATGTAATAGCGGATTATAATTCGAAAATTATTCAGTAGGCATTGTAAATCTGATCTCAAAATTCTTTGAAGATTAGTTTTACCGCAACTCTCTCAGTTGTTGATTAAAGAAATGGAGGGATATTGCTTAGTCAAAACGATTTTTACAAGATTTATTTGAATTGAAAGAGTAGGCTTAACAGTCCAGGCCTAGAAATTTTTATCCTTTGGACCTTTTTATTTTGATTTTAAAAAAATATATTTTTTTCTGCATCCTATAGTTTAGTTTATTATAATAAAAATAGTTAGGAAAGAACGAATTACATTTTGTGTTAAAATCGTAGTGTTATATGATAGTTGAATGAAATGTGGTGAATGATTTTAATAATATAGTCAATAATTTTTTAAACAGGTAATGCATGTGACATCTATCAATGGATAAAAGTTTTAAAACAATGTAATGAATATAATTAAAAAAATTACTTTATCAGGGACATCAAACAGCAAGTCTTTATTACAGCATAACTCCAATGACATAAATACATTCACATCAGCCACAAAGAGGTCAAATTTATCATTTAGTTCATTCTGTTTTTTAAACAGATACAAAAAGTTTTACAATATGAATGCAATCAATAAAGTATCATAACATAGGTAGCATTTGCTGTAAAGGGTAAAAATATAAATATTTACTAAAATTCTACTTGAATTTTTGCTCTTTAGTATTTCTTTTTTGCTCTTTATTGCTTCTTGCATTTATAATGAACTACATTTTGCAAAATATATGATATTGAGAAAGTATATATACATAAAAATTAGCCAAAGACAAGCATCTTTCTTTGCATGGGGAAATTCAGGAATTATAAACACACGGAGGTTCTTTGTTTCAACAGGGAAATAGATAAATGAAATAAAATTGTTTTGATTTCTTACCATTTAAAAGGCTGAAATCTACTCAATATCCAAGGAATAGTTATACACAAAAATTATATTATTCTCAACAATATCATAGTTCTATGTACATTAAAAAACAGCATGAATATGAATAAATTATTAGTAATTTTTTATTTTAATATTTACAAAGAAAATTTTCATTCATATTGTTTACTCTTGATAAAATAATATTTAATCTACAAGCATATTAATTAAATTGCTTAGCTTTGTTATTTAAATTGTTTGTATTAGCTCTTTTTTATGTATGCATTTAGATATTTGATACAATAAAAGTTTTTAATTTGCCTAAAATTGGAAATAAGAATAAAATCAATCTATCTTTGATATGTTTTTATTTGTATCTTCTAACAGAGAAACGGATAGTTATTAATGATTTTTATCTGTCATTAAAAATATACATAATCGCAATTTTATTTGTTTTTTATCAAAGTATTTATTTTAAAAATATTGTTATAGAATTGATCATTTAAACTCAATAGATACTTTTTTAGCTGATGATTTTCATTGTAAAGTTTTATATAAAAATTAACAAATGAAGAGTAATAAATTTTTATGAAGCAAGGTATTTAAATGGAATCGAAGCATTATTGCTGCTGTTTATTTTCTATATTCTAAAGTTTTTATCAGTGCACATAAATAGAAAATCTTTTTTAACTATTAACATCATTTCCTTATAGGAAACTGATAATAACTACATCTTACACATTTATGAGCTATTTACCTAACTAATTTTTTTGTTTTGTTGCATGCAATATTAAAAATGAAGAAAGATACAAGTGTCTGCAGTTAATAACCACTATTTTAAAACAGTGATATACTGTTACATTTCTAACAATAATGATATCGAATCAAATATAAATTGCAAAATTTTGGGTTTGAATAACTGACTCTCGATTTTTTCACTTAACAATATTGTGCAGTCCTCTAAAAATATGTTTTCTACAGAAAAAGTAATGATATATTAAATGAATTCATAATGTAAAAAATAACAAAATATTTTAAAATTCTCCAGTTAATAATTTATCTAGCCAGAAAAAACAAAAACAATAAATAGAAGAAGAAACAAAGTGTCTTTCCAAACTTCGTATTTCTCCAAAGTAAAGCATCCCAAATGATAATTATATCTGAATCAAAGCATTAAAGTGCTTCTGGAATTTTCACGTGCATCGCTAATTTACCTTCTTTTTCGGCATCCACAAGGGAAAAGTTTGCAAAAGCTTTCTCTAAATCTGCTGTTCATAAAACAGTATGTAACTGGATTGCAACAAGATGATGTGTAAGCCAGCAACTGGAAGAAAGATATGCCACTGTAGCCAATATTTGTATACACAATGTTTGGATCGAATAGGGATATTGTGTTAATGGCATACAAAGGACTCCAGCATATAAAAAATTCCATAACTACGACAAACAGCATCTGGATAATGCGTTTTTTCTGAATAATTCCACGTTCGCTGTTGTTCTTTCGAATAGCAGGTGCTCCAGACGTAGACATCGTTCCAGAGGTGGCAGATGTTATGGTAGAGGTAAAAGTTGAGGCAGTTGAAGATGCTGTGTTTCGATTTAGGTTAGGTGATGTACTCCAGCAATAGCGAATTTTATGTCCTGGAAACAAAGTAATTGTAAAGTGTTACTGTAAATAATACAAAATTTGAATTATATGTATTAAATATACATAACTGTAGTAGAACTGGAAGAACTTTTAAAACTCGTTATTAACGAATTGCCCATATGCATTGAATTGCTATCTTATTAAATTTTAATATGCTTATAAATATTATGTAAAACTTATGATAGTGCATAAAAATATAAAAATTAAAAAGTCTAAAAATAATTTAGATATATTTATTTAACGAAAATTTGTCATTTTTTTAAGTCCATCAAATCAAAAAGTACTTCAAAAGAGTTTTAATATTTCCTTATAACTAATCAAGATTTTTGAAATTGCTCCGATGGAAATAAAGCATTTATTAATAAATAATTAATAATATGATGAAATAAAAGAAACAGAAAATATCCAGAAATTAATTAGTTATTTTAGATATTTTCTTACTCCCAGAACTTCAAAGAAACCAACTAAAGGAATTTCTGAATGCATTAATTAATTAAACTGCTCATTCTAGTCAGAATGGGTTCTTAGAAATATGGTGAGATTGTAATTTGTATCGACAAATTTTTTATCTTTCAATATTAAAATTCCTTACGCTCATGGTTTTTAAACATGTGATTTCATCTAATTTGTTAAGAGAAAGGGTGGGTAGAACATATCCTCTTCTATTTATAGTAATTAAGCTTCTTCTGTTTCAATGAAAGTTAAATGAATGAATTTAGTACAGCTAAAATTGATTCTTCTTTAGATTTTACCTGACTAATGTTTTTCTTTTAATGATATTAATTATAGATCCAGTAGTAGTAGAATATGGCTTAGTGATATGCAAAATTATAGCAACAAAACTAATTAAAAATATGCATTATACTGTAAACATTCATATAAATCATTGAAATAAAACTTGGCTATTTTAAAAGTTATTTACATTTTTCACAATATTTATCGATAAATATTTTCTTCTTAAAAGTAACATATTCAAATGAACCCATAAGCAGAAATAGGGATTGAAAACATTTTTTAATAAGCGAATATTGTTGAATTTGTGATTGATTTCTTCACCTTTAATTTCTATTTATGCCATAGAATGTATTGCTTACGATTAATAGTGGAGAGAATGAGAGAAAAATGATTTATATTTTCAAAAAAGGAAGAAAAGAATATTATTATTATAAAGCATATTACAGTAATTCTAAAGACATTATCGTAATTTTCAATTGACATTGAATTATACATGGTTGGATACCATACAACTATATTTGATGGCATGCAACTCTATTGGTATGGAATCATAAAGAATTTTAATTATTTTAATTACTGTATACTGGTCTATATAATTATTCTAGAATGATTCCAGAACAATTCGATTCTAGAACAATTATTCTAGAACAATTCCATATGATGCCATCTTTTAAAATCTTTTAATAATTTTCAATTAAGAAAATTTGTGTAATTCATATTTTAATAACTTTGATTAAATGTAATCTCATATTTTCAACAAGCATCTGATTAGTTAGATATAAATAGCGAAGAGAAGCTTTTTTTAGTTGGGCAGAAAAATATTAGCAAAACTACTCTGATGAATAGAGTATTCAAGTAAATAGCTTTCTTTAAAACGGAATAATTCTTAGTTTAAATTACATAATATTTAATTTAAATTAGGAAATATTCCGTTTTAAGAAAAGTCTAAATCTAAATGAAAATTTAAGTTGCAATTTGTTAGATATGTATGAAACATTATTATTTGTATGAAACATGTATTATTTTAACAGCTTTTATTTCTACGCAATTATACTATGTACACCAATCAGACAAAACATTAAAAATACCTGTACATTTAGCATATGTTATCTGCAAGGCTAATCAAATGGTAGGGATATGTCTTAAGATAGTAGATAAATACTTAGGAACATGCTCTTTAAAACAGTAGTTTGTATCATTGCACATGCGAAAAGTTAATTATTTAACGAACTTCAACAACAGATAGACTAAGTCGACCAAAAGGTTTGGTAAAATGCATTTCGGAAGCTATAAAACGTTAGCTAATCAAGGGCCAATCATAACAGAGATGATTAGACGTTTTGTCGACTTGTATATGCAGATAAATGTGTTATCGTAACTGTCATTACCTGAGAATTTAATAGTGGTAATGGAATAAATGTTTTGGTACACACAATTAACCATCACCATTTCCATAAGATTGGGGAATCCATGGAGAGTCCTGAATATTATAAGTGGATATTCAAATGTTTATAGATATTTCTCACAAATGGATATTCCCACCTGTATATGAATATTCTATTCGGATATTCCACAAATGGATATTCCGTATTTCTATGTTAACTGCGATTCATCAGTGTAAAAAACACACTCTAGATACGTAATTATGACAATTGGAATACTGAAGAGTAGAAGAGGATAGCTTGCATCGGCTAACTTTATTTTATTTTAAGCTCCGTCCAATATTTTCTGACGGAAAAAACTTTAAAAAGCTTTAAAAAAAAAAAAAAAAAAAAAACCTAGTAAGAGCATCAACATCATAACTAATGAATGTAGAAGAACTAGGCCAACTTCTTTAGCAACCATTGCGGGATATACAATGAGAAACCTATGTCTAATTGAAGATATCAATAGCCGCAAATATCAAGAGTCTTTTATGCTCCAAATGAAGACACAGATGAAGCAAACAGATGATTTTAACGTTTTGACTTATCAGTACATAATTATATCTCTAGGCATTCTCGTTCCTGAAACTAAGTATGCCATCCTAAAATTTGCTATATAGTACTAAGAATTTTCAATACTATAAATATGAAATAAATTTTAACTCTAATTATGTTAAATATCTTAACTAAATATAAAATTTATGACATAATTGATATTTTAATTACAGCTAATAAATTTTAATATTGCAAACTCCTAATAGCTTTCGTAATTATGCAGTTCACACTTATTCGACTTCTTGGTGTTTAGATAAACAGCAAAACCAAGTGATCTCCATAGATTGATTGAATGACAGTTATTCTTCTAAAAAGCCGTCTGCTAAGAAGTAACTTGTTCGAGTTGCAATTTTAAAAATAATTTAGATCAGATAATTGTAATTATATTATTATTAAAAATTAAGTTTAGTAATAAATTGTAAAGAAAATAGTCATCAAAAGACAATGATTAAATAAAAAACAAAAGTATATAAAATGATTAAGGTGAATGGAGCACTACACCGGTGGAAAACACCTAACAGATTTCTTTTTAAATATAATAAAATTCTTCTAGACTCTTGAATTTATTATACATAATTTTATTCATTTATGCTATAGTATCTTTTAAAATAATTGAATGACTAAAATAAGGAGAGGTTTTGGTTTTGTTTGTCATTCTACGGTCATGTTTTGCACACTTAGGCTAATTAGACCGGCACCTACAGTTTAACTAAAATAAATAGAATTGATTAAATATTTAATTTTCATGAAAAAAAAAAAAATTATAACCAATTTATAAGGATTTTTAAATGTATGGGTTCGTTCGTCTTGATCCCACAGTTTTTAAATAAGTTTTATCCAAACTTTGATTTTTTCCTATTAACATATCATATAACTTTCTTCCGTTTCTTCTGAATATTATGATTAAAATCTTCTATTTAAATTTAAATAAACACTTTTGAAATTATTATGATAAAAGAATATATTTTCCTTTGACAAAATAAATTTTTCGTCTCTTTTCGTCAGTAAAAACATATTATTTAAAGGAAAATATTGCTTTTTGAATCTTTATATCAAAAAGTTTTAGTAGAAATCTCAAAAGCTCTCCCAGAATTCTTTGTTATTTTGGCATCAATGTCAAAAAACTCCCTGAATCTATTCTTCATTTTACTGCTAGGGACAATTCACTAAGAAAATATTTTTTCTTTTGGATAAATAGAAACTTTGCTGTCAGCTGAAAAGAAAAACTTCATCCAAGTGGTTGGCAATATTGATTGTGGAAATATCTGAAACTTAATAAAATTCCGTCTAATTTATTGAAAAATTGATCAAACATTTTTGCCATGTCAAACATCTTTAGAAATGTATACTTTCTTTTTCTTAAACAGAATTTGACATCATTTGTGTCGAAACTTTATCAACTATGAGATTTCAAAATTGCAAGAAACTGTCAATGCGATCGTTCCATCATTGATTGGATCGAACGCCATTTTTGAAGAGGAATATAAAAAGATTTTATTAAAGGATATTGTCTTCATTTAAGGAAAAGGAAGAAATAATCTAGTCGTATTTGGAATTATACAATCATTAATGTATATGTATATATAAATGATTGCAAAACAATGCCTTTTATCAATATAAATATAACATAAGCGTAAAAAAAAAAACCATTAACCATGTTTACATTTTTTTTTGCACAAATAAAAATTAGAAGTTCGTACACTTTTATTACAGAAGTTTAAACTATGAAAATTCTAATTTTTTAAAAGAACAATCGGAGGTGCAGAGGTATAATATTTTTATTTTTCACTACTCACGATTCTATAAAAAATTAAATAATATATATAACATCAATAAATAAGATTTCAAATTAAAACTATTTAACATAGACAATAATTTCCAACATCTATGTAGATATATTTCTCAGCTTCTTTGTATTAGGTTCTTGACACATGACTATATCTCTTACCGGTTTTAAATGTTTGTCATTTTTCATGCAAAAAAGTTATACAAAAATCTTATAAAATTCTTAGGAAAGTTTTATTCAAAATATGGCTAAATTGTTGTTAGTACACTTATGAGATAAATAAAGTTTAAAATTTACAGATATAAGTTGCAAAAAATCGACAAATTCTTAAATATTAGCACCACATCACTATATGTTACATATGGTGTAGAAAAAAAACAGAGTTACTGCATTTTAATGTAAAACTGCAAAAGTCAAAAGTGCATTTCTAACATGATTCAAAATGCTGCAAATCTTATAACCGTATTGTAAATAAAGTGACAAAACAAAGGTAAAACAAAATAGTAAAACACATATTTCTCACCAATTAGAGTTAATATTCGGCATCTGTCCGTGCCAATTTATCCCGTTTTCTCCTCCCTTCCCCGACAAAAAACCCTCACTATTGTAGTAATACTTTGATCACTTTTCTCCCTCTGGAATTGAGAGATAATATTTCCAATTGGTGTTATCTATAGTGGAACTGGTATTATCATTTTCTTCCCTAAAGGATTGAAATATTACTTACTTGTATTTTCAGTTTCTTCTGTCGATATTACCATGGCTTGCCAGAGGGTTCTTATAATAAGAGAATAAGTGACACTCATAAGTACAAGAGGTAGGATTAGAAGAAAGATATCCAGGAAAATAGTGAAACTCTTTTCTGCCATTAGACCCGGCCAGCTTTCTCGACATTTTAGTTTATCTAAAAAAAATTTACTTTTAAGCGGAATACAATTGAATGAAATATTTAACATTTGAATATTTATCAGTAGCATTATTTTCTTATTTTAGGAATATATTACATAAAGGATAGCTTTGCCATCTATAAACTTATACTCTTATTGAAAATATAAAAGTTACATGTATAAATTTATTTTAGTTATTAAAAAAGATAGTAGGCCTTTTTAAATATCGTTCGTGATTAAATTTATACTGAAAAGTTATTGATTACATTTCCAGACTAACAGCAATATGAGGCTTAAAACACTACAAATACTGTAACTTTATCTAACCTTCATTATATATTAGCAAAAGTTATTCTAATTAATAACTAAGAAAATAGATTTTGTACAAAGTATGCCTAGAACAAAGAAGATTAATTAAAGCTTAAAAAAGTTTTCTTGAGAGTTCTCTCACTGAAATGTGTTAAACGAGGAATTTTGATTAATTTAAACATTTTGCCAGTTCTCAACATGTGAATTAATTTGCTACGAGTACGTTAAAATATATTTCTATATTTTTATTATTTATGTAAAAGTTCTTTAATTTTCATCTTAAAACGAGATAAAAGAATAAGAAGTTCTTCAGAATGATGTAGTGAAAGTGAATGTGTACTTGTTCAAATTAATCCAACTCATTACCAATCCAACTCATCAATCCATCATACTCAATTTCATAGAAAAACACATATTATTCTGTTTTTTAACAATTAAGAAAGAAAAAAAATGGGAAAAAAATATTTTACAAGAATTTTTAGAAAGACTAGTAAATAAACGTGTTGCCTGTATGAAAATACTTGTGAAGTTTATAATATCCCAGTATGTGTTTGAAATAAGCTAAAAACTTCAAAATAAAATGTATTTCCATCATACTAATCCATTTATTGAAAAAATTAATTTGAGTAATTTTCCAGTTTATGATTATTTATAAAATTCTATATAATCAAGCCCTAGGGTAGCATTTTAACTTGCTTACTGCTAAACTTGTGTTTAGTTAAAAACTTTAGAAGTGCTTTGACAGATGAAGTTTTGATTAATATGTAAGTATTTGAAAGTGAACCCATACAATTTAATTTAAAACATTTCTTGTGTTAAATTCATAGCTACTTAAATTATTGAATGTTTCTTTTTTATTTTGAATCCTTTTAAACCAGAAGTGACCAACCCGCGGGCCGCCTTGAACATTTTTCCGGCCCGTGAGATTTATCACACTTTTACAAAATATATTTATTTTTGAAACCAATGTATTGAAAACCAATGCATTGAAAAAATACATTTGTGCCACCATATATTCAAAAATGAACTGTCGAAATGATGAGAAAAAATTAAATTTGATTTTAAAATAATATTCTTGCAAATATATGACAGATATTGCCTGTTTTATTTATGAGTTCACAGAATAACTAAGTTATATTCTGCGAACTTACGAGCGCGCATCTTGGAATATGTAATATAACAGGTTGTAATATGAATATAAAAATGTCTATAGTTTGTCTAAATCTAATATGGGGTTATATAATTTTATATGCGGCTCGTGGAGTTATGATGTATTTCCACAGTGGCCCGCAAGATCATTTAGGTTGGCCACCTCTGTTTTAAACAATGAGTAGGCAATATTTAATTATATTGTTGTTTTTAATTTCAGGACACTTTAACCTAGTTAATTCCCCATTGGAACGGCAGATATATACCAGATTCGACCTTACTAGGGTACAACAAAGTGACAACAGATTAGTGGAATTTCTGGAATATGTTATCATAGTGGCCTTGCAATGAAAAGATAAAAATATTTATTAAGTAGGAGTAATCCATATTATTTTTGTAATTAGATTAAAGTTTTTCTAAGAGTTTTGGATATATAAAATAATTTTAATAACATATATTTTGTTTATTTTGATATATAATATTTCACTTCATTTAATTTGAATTTCTAAAGTACTCAGATAAAAGAAAAATAAATTTATTAAAGACCAATGATAGCTCTTAGATAAATCTCTTTTAGATAGATTACGGCAAAGTTTCTTTATTTTTATAACGTACTGTGAAGTCCTGATAGTCTGAGTTAATTAGGACTGTCTCTGACTCGGATTGCGTAAACTACAGACTAAGAATGATCTTTTATCAGTTATGAATGATCTTTTTATCTTAAAATGAAATGATTACATACAAATAAATGCTAAAACCCAAAATTAAATCAATGTCATGGAATTTTCTTTCTTACAGTGTTTTCTTGTAAATGTTTGAAAAAATAGAACGTCTAGTGATAAAGTATTTAGTTTCGGGAGTCAAAGTTTGAATTCACAATTTTCTAAATTTTATCTTAACATCTAAAGAAACAGACGCATTTTTCTTTTTTTTTCCCGCTTAAAAATGTATTGTTTTAGTTGTGTTAGTCATATAAATCAACAACACATTTGTTTGACAAAATCTCCTGTCCTCCAAGATTAGTATTATACTTAAATTGGATTTCCACCTGATACTAAAATTTTACATCGTAGAACGGCCGCCAATCGGAAGACTAATCTCTTGCTCCCTCAGGCTTCAAAAGGAAAACCTAATAGCCTGGACTGGAATGGCAGGCAAAGTAAAAAACGGAAATTCCAAGGAAAACACTTTTTGGACACTGAAAAAGTTTTAATAAATCACAATAAAAAAAGTTATCCTCTCATTCTTTATAATGTTTTAAATCTATTATAAGCAATTAAATGAAGAGAGAAATTTTCTCTTTAGTGCAAGGGTGTATACTACTGTAGAAAATTCTGAATTCAAAATGTAAGACCAATTTTCAATTTAAAATTCCCGGAGCTTATGGAATTTCAATTTCAATGAAACCTATATCTTTCCACAACCACCGTATTCACACTGTGCGACTTCTGGCTATTCCCTAAACTTAAAAGACCACTCCGGGGACACCGTTTTGAGTCTATTGAAGAGATTCAACGTGAATCGCCGTGCGCTTTGAAGACCATCCCTTTCGATGACTTGTATGCATTGAGGATTGGAAAAGAAGTTGGCATAAGTGCATTGTGTCCGGAGGGAATTACTTTGAAGGCGATGAAATAAATTTGGAAGAATAAATAAAGAGTTTTTGAAAAAAAATAATTGTTATTAGTTTTTGGACACAGTAGTAGACTGCGAATCTCCATTACTTTTCTAGTGGTTCGCCTGATCATACGTCAATTTTATTTTAAAAAGGCGTGTGATAGGTAATCTTTTCAATGATTTTTATATTTTGGATCATAATCAGATCTAGCTTAATAAAAAGTATTAAATTGAAATGTTAAAAATATTTTATTAATTGTTTTTTTAATTTATTTATCAACGCAGTTTCAATAAAATGAACGAAATTTTCTTCCTTTTAGCAGCTTCAGGAAATAAAATTACTAAATGACAATTCGAAGTTGATGGAATTTAATGTTTTTATTGAAGCTCACTAGCTTAGAAAGGGGTGTCATCTCCTATTGGACAAAGTTAGCAACTGGATGAAATAGAATTAACCAGGATAATTTTTAAGGCTATCTGGTAATGTTATATTTCTTGAAGGTAATAAAAGCCGTAGAAATCAAAGACATGTAGATTCCATGAGTGAAGACGTTGCTTATAAAGATATTGTCATTTTATCCATGGTATTAGCCATGTTTTGAAGCTTTTTAAGTGAGTTGAAGTGCTCGGTTGAGTCATTCATGATGGATTTCTATTCTTACAGTAATTGTAGCGTAACTTGGAGGTCCTTATTGATAGGATTGTCAGACAATGAAGTTAGAATTACTGTAGAACCTTTATCAGGGGATTTTGATGAGGTGTAGTAGTTGGAGGCTTCTGTAGCTGAGTTTAATTTAAATAGGTGCTATTAATGATGGGTTGACTGGGTCGTTGTTGTATGATGGTTTGGCTTCTTCTTGGAACGATTTTAGTGAAAGCCTTGCAGCTTCTCTAGAAGGTTTACGCAGCCCTTTTGTACATAGTGATGTTTGTAGGAGTATCCATATTGTCTTTGATTTTGTATTTATCAGTTCTGCGATAATCTTCACATTTGAGACATCTGGTTTTCATTTGGCAGTTATTGCTGTCATGGTGGAAATAGTTGCAGTTAAAACATTGCACAGTTATATTTTGTCTATTTTCTATCGCTTCAACATTAACTGCTCTTATGAATAGTTGGATTGCATTAATAACTTTGAAGTCATAGTCGGTCAGATGCGTCTTGATTAATTTGATGTATCGGTGTAAGTATCAAGAGGTATCTTTTTAGCACGATTTATTAATCTTTTTTAAGGTGGGATCTATTGGATAAATCTTATGAGAAATTTTATAAAAATTTGGACGATTGAAGATAATTAATTCGTCTAAATATTTAAAAGCATGTTTGCGAAAGATACAGTACTTTTTTCGAAGTAATATTAGTAAAGATTAGCAAATATTGATGAGTATTTTGTTCCTTGTGGAATTCATATTTTGGATGTAAAGACTTACTTTGTTATGAATGTAATTATTAAAAATACGAAGACTGCACAGTAATCAAAAGAGACTTTAAGGCTTTTAAGGAGGTTGCTTAGTGCAGAGATACTTCAAATCAAAAGTATCTATTAAAGAAATATTGTTAATTAAAAATTTTAGAGCAAGTTTAATTTTATTAATAATGGGATTTTATGTTACATATGTATAAATTAATAAAAAAAAATTTCTTAAGGCCTGCGACTCAGTTATACAAAAAAATACGTGGTCTTTACAAGTCTATACATACCTGCTTTATTAGAACAAAGTTGGTGGAAGGAATACTTTGTAAGTTTGATTATTAGTTTTCGAAACAGAGTGCTATGCTTTCTTTTAGGGAAAAAATAATGTCAAGTTTATCAAAAATTTGTTGTGGGTTTTCAATTATTGTCTTCTAAAAGTACGAGTATATATATTAGTATTTAGTTCAGATTGATGAACAACAAAGGAAATGATAAGGATAAAAAATATCTTTCTAGATTTATTACAGTGAGCGATTTTTTCTCAAAAAAGTTCGATATTCTTTTGTTGATATGTGTTGGGAGAAAAAATTTCCTTTTCTTTTATGAGAAACCAGATAGGATTTCTGTGGGGAGGTTAGGTAGAAATGAGCAGTGTTTCATCTCAAATATGATGGGATATAGGTAGAAAATAAAATTTCAAAGGAAATATTTTTCTGGATTATTTTCTTTTCGGAGAAATGATTTCAACTATTTTCTTTACGTTGCCTTTGCAATGTTTTATAAAATTGTTATTGTTTTAGAATACCGAGAAATTTGACCTAACTCGTTCGTCATTAGAATGACAGATCCAGTATTATCCAGAGGGCATAATAATAAAGGGGAAGGGGGTTGCTATACTATAGCAATCTTTAACGAAAACTCCAAAGTTGACATTTGCGGTGTCTCACCATCTTATGCTACTTCTCCATCCCAACCGAAGGACATTGCAGCCTAACTATTTATCATGGATATTCCCGGGTTTCCTATTAAATCTAATCTATGGGTGCTTGCGATTCAGTATTTTGCCAAGTTTTAAACCCTATGAGCCATCCATTAGGTGGCTCAGACTTTTTATATTAAATTATACAGAATATTTCGAGAAACACCATTATCATCGTGTGCTAACAAATTTTTTAATGACTAGAATGTTATTGAATGCTGATTTTATATTTGTTAAGAAACAAAAAATATAGTCGTTTCAGAATTAATTTAATTATTATTTAAGATGTAGTTTCAAAGTTATTAAATTTTAACGATTTTTAAATATGCAAAAAAAAAACTTCCTAAAACTTTAAGAATTTGTTTGGGTCACTCCATTCAACTAAGAGTAGCCCAACTAACTATTCTTCCATTCCAGTTATTTATACGAAACTCCATATTCTATATAAAATTATATACGTTATATTTAAAAGACGAAGACTTTAATTGTTTTCAATAGTTACTTTTTTTATTTTATATATTTATAAAGGTTGCGCAGAAAAGTATAATGTTTTAA
This sequence comes from Caerostris darwini, assembly GCA_021605075.1. Taxonomy (NCBI): domain Eukaryota; kingdom Metazoa; phylum Arthropoda; class Arachnida; order Araneae; family Araneidae; genus Caerostris; species Caerostris darwini. The sequence goes on from BPLQ01003277.1 coordinate 207,273, forward strand.
GAGCTTCGTTTCTCGAAGTAAGCTTCACAATTTAATTGCTACATGTGAATTCTTTAACAGCAGCTGATTGATCAACATATGTTTTCAATGAGTCTCGCCTGTACACTTGACATATTGAGTGAAACAACGGACATTTTTTTTTCTGTTATACTTACATCAGACAAATTAATTTGCTTCTATACAGGGGGATAAATCTGATCTTTGTTGAAGCTAATATTATTTTTCGCTTGGTTTTAAATTATTTCTTGTTAAATTATGGTTCTGCCACAAAAGCAATTTGTCATGGTGATTACGTTTTTTCCGCTACACAATCTGGAAGGTTACTGAAATCCTTTTATTTTTTTCACTGTATATATTTTGCAAGTTTTAACATAAGTTTAACATTGATTTTGTATTATTTTATAGACTTAACGTTGAGAAATGTAACTAAAATTTGTACATTTATATTTGAAAGAAACAGTGTATGTGTTTTTTGATATTTAAAATAAGAAATTATTTTAGTAACAGTAATTATTATTCTTGTAAAAACGCATGTCTTCAGTGAGGGTTTAAAGCATCATAAGCGTTAAACATATGTTAAGCGTAAGTAATTAAACCAATCGTTGCAAAATAACATATTACTCCAAAGATGTGAAAAAAACATGATAAAAGGCAAACAAAAGTAAATGCTCATAAAATGTAAAACACAATTTGGACACAACACAGATATTTGATATATTTTGTAATTTATTTCATAAAATGTGGAATTTTTCTAGTATTTTATAAATGTAAATATTTCCAATTATTAATATGTACGCTTTAGTAGATTTTCTTATGGGTGTTTAAAAAATGTATGATCGTCCTTTAAGAACTTGTTTAGGTTTTAAGCAATAAACGTTTTTAAAATTTTTGTCTAGTGATATTATTCTATAATAAATGTTGCTGTAAAGACGTAAGAAATTTATTCCAATACTTAATGCCAAATTACTCTTACTATCAAACTCCCACCAGCTTTAATGTCTACTTATAATAGATGCGTATACACTTTGCTATAATTGACCTCTTTTCTGAAAACAATAACTGTAACGGACGATTGCAGGGTGGCTAATCATTTTTGATACATTGTACTTATTATAATTATTAAATTTAAGATAACTTTAAAACTCTAAGTATATTAACATATTCCTAAGCATTAAGTTGGATATAAAGTAAGATATACTACATTTTAAAACTTACAGTCTTAAATTTATATATTCTACAAACCCCAATTAAGTTTAATATACCTGTTCCTTTTATCTTTTGAAGTTCGCTCAGAACAAGCACAGGCAGCATACACACTAAAGATCCAGTCCATACTAATGCGATCATTTTGTATGCGTGAGACAATGTTTGCCATTTCCTTGATTTTAGTGGGTGACATATTGCAAAGTACCGCTCCACTGACATTGATACCAAAGTCCAAGCGCTTACACTGACACTTACAGCTGCAAATAAAAAATTAGTACTTACAAGTAAATGTGGCAAATAAAAGAGACACAATGAGATGAAAGTGAATAAGTTTTTTTTTTGTAAAGAAAAGAAACAGACAAATGTTCCTAACTAATGGTAAAAAGGAATGACCGAGAAAAAGTCATCAAAATCAGATTACTTAGATATATTTAAGATTATTCATTATAATTGAGTTTTTATTTTTTCACATGGATTTTATTTTCATTTATACTTTATATGTATTGCTTTTAATAGTCAATAATAATGCTAATTAGCATAAGCAAAAATATATGTAAAAAATATTATGTAAACATATCATATATATTTCATAAATTCTTTTTCTTAGATAAGAAGTAATAATTGCTACTTCAAATTTTTGTGTTTGGACTCTTCCTCTCACTACAGGTATATTGTTAATTTACGAAAGAAAGTCTTTAAAATGACTAGCAATAAAATAAATTATCAATATATAAAGCGAAATTTATAACCTAGTATGTTAAATTTAAAACACAGTACTAACCTTGGAAGTAAGGTATCAATTTACACAAAGCACTCCCGAAAAGAAATTCCCTATAAAGAACGCCTGTTAAGGTAAATGGCATGCAGAACACTCCAAGCAAAAAATCGCTGATAGCCAAGTTGAACAGGAAGACATTTGTCACAGTTCTCATCCTCTTGTTTATCAAAAGAGTAAGTATGACCAAAATATTTCCAGTTACAGCAAGTACGAAAATAATGCTATACGGTAGAATTAGATGCCATGCTCCAATTTCATTGGTATTGGCTGAGACGGATCCATTGGCATTGGTGGTTTCGTTACTAATGACATCTGGATCCAAGGAATAAGAAGAGTTTTCTAATTCAAAATTCATTGGTGTGGTCATTTCGCCTTTTTTACCTAAGAATAAAAGATTTTAAAAGTTTAATCTGAAAATAATTAATGTATTGAAAAATTGTTGTATATTATCATGGGAAATAAATAGGGAACATTTTAGTTATCATTATTTTATTTTAAATAAAAGTAATCTTGAGCTTTTGAATAGTAATTAAAATTTATTGTGGTTTAAAGTATAAGCAACATATAAATTTTGGCATGCATACATATATACAATGTTATTGACATTTGTATAAATGCTTTCAATAGATATATGAATACACCCTTTTTGTGACTAATAAATTATCTTTTCGTTCTACATTTCATACCATTTTGTTAAGTCAAAATTTTTTTGACAATTCTGAAATCAAATGGTTCAGTTGGTTGATTTGGACAAGTTTCAGAAAATCAGTCATGGTCTTCATTTCCTCAAATTTGTTGTTTTAAATGAGAATCTTCATTTATAGAATTTACAAAAGACTTAAAGCATTGCGCAAAAGGAAATTTCCCTGACAAGTCTTCAGAAAAGACGATTCTCAATCATATATTTACCTTTTTCAATCATGATGATTATTTTGAATACTAATCTTACAAGTACTTTTAAATACCTCCTTATATTTATTTTCAAAATGAAGCATAAAGCGGTATAAGAATGTGGTTATAAATTTTTTTGGAATATTTTTTTTAAAGATAATTGTAATGAAGTGAAATGAAGGATTGCTATGGTTGCTACTTGTTCTATAATTTTTATAATTTTTTAATCATTTCTCATTTTAATAAATATAAATTATTTAACCAGGTATCTGTGGTTTTTATTCAGGTGATTCGTGAGTTTGAATTCAAAAAATTCCAATTAATTAATTAAATAATGTTATTTGTGATTTAAAATATGAATAATAAATTGCTTTCTTATCACATGATAATTTTATTCAAAATAAATAACATCAGCATTCACATCGGCAAATTTTTAAAGATTTGAATTATCTTGTACTTTATAATCTTTTATATTTTTATTTTATGCGTTTAAGAAAAGGTATATGTTTTATTATTGTTTCATATTTTATTGATAATTTATTCTGTTATCACTTAACTACTTTGATTTTTTTTGCACATTTACATATATCATTTTGAGAAGATGTCCAGGGTCTTCATTTTACATGGAAAGGAACACAGAGACAGCCTTGTAATTGTTGGTGTTCTGGGAAAGCTGAACTTTGATGCCCATTTTTAGTATAATTAAAAAAAATTCACAAAAAGCAAAGTGAGTTTATTAAATGTATTTTTTAAAAACAGTATGAACAATTTGTCTACAAACTTTACGATATGCCTTTATAAATGAAAGGAAAAAAAAAAAAAACCCTACATGAACAATTTCCGAACCCAATGAAAAATTGACAGCCAATCCTTTGAAGTCTGATAAGATACTGAACTTTTATTTTTATTTATTATTTTTTTATTATTTTATTTTTATTTTATTGCATTTTTAGAGGGACAAAATTATCGCACATCAACACAATAATAACGTCCTCATGAACTTACGTTAGAGATTTTAGTAATCGAACATCTTTAGAAGTGACATTTTTTTCTCTCCTTTTGTATACCCATACATGAATTATTATTTTTTATTTTAAAAACATCAGATTGAAAAAATAGTTTATTTAATATCTTCACACATAGCAAAAATTAAAATTAAAATTCGCTATAAAATTAATTTTAAGAGAATCATTAGAAATATTTTAATTTTTATTATGACAGATATTCTTACAAAAATATTTTTCAAGCGAGATAAAATTATTTTTCAAAAAAAGATGTAGTCATATAAAAAAGTCCATGATATTTCCAGACATAAAAAAACTAATTTTCTTATTTTTCAAGATTTGAATTCTGTAAAATATTTATTATTTGTTGGAGTTCAAAGTTACAATCTTTTTATAATCTACTAATGAAGTATTTGAAAAGAAAGGTTAATTAATTATGATTCATTTTGGAGCAAAAGGCTTTGTCATTAAAAATATTTTTTTTTCGTTTTTAAAGTAATTATTTATGAAAAATGTTGCGTTTTTTCTGCCGACAAAATAATTTTCTATTTCAATAACATTAAAAACAAAATCCACCATGGTTAGAAATGCAAATTATCATAAATTTTATTCCTTATCTTTGTAAAGAAATCGAAGTTTTCTGCAACTTTTTTATTGTTTTTAATTTTCATGACGACTTTTTAATATTCCTAAAGCCCAAAAGAAAAAAATAAAATATACAGAAATTTAGTTAAAATTTGATAAAGAATTGATAACTAGTAATTAACTCAATATCAGTAATAAAATTAAATTTAAATTTTTTTATTACTTAATCACATAAGTGATATAATAGTTAGATGGATTATTCTATTATAGTTAATGGATAAAATAGCACTCAATAAATAAATTAAATTATTCTATTAGGAACAAATATTATAATCTAATTGTTAAAACTTTGGGGATATTACAGAAATTAATGGAAAATAAAGGAGTGTTATGACATCAAACATTGTGAAGTTCCTATACTTTCTTTCTCATGTCATAGCCTCTTGAGCTATCTCCAGAATAAACAATTGCCACTTTAGAAACCCTCTTGAAATCTAAGTTCATTACCTTCAGAAACAATAGATTTAATTAAGGCTTTAAAACTGAGGGAGAGAATTGAATTTTCTGAATTGCCTCATACGAATAACGGGGCAAGTCAATTGTCTCTCAACTATTGAAGTTGGAAATTTGCTTGAAGTTTGCTTGGTTTGTGCTTAAGTAACTGCTGCTTGATAAGATGACATTTATTTAAATTGTTTGAGTGACATAGTAAAAATTAAGTAATCTCATTTCCATCTCTATTATTATGTTGTAAGCATTGATATGAAGGATTTAGACAGGATAATGATAAGAGATATAGGTTTTCACACTTGAATCGAAATTCTTACGAATAAATTGCGATAAACAGTATATTTTCAAAAATTGCTTTAAAAACCATTAAATTGGTGGAATTCTTCAATTACAAAAACAAATGTACGGATAGCAATGTATGTGTGTGAAGATAAATGTAGATTGAATTTTATAAACAAAATCTGCATGTTAAAATTTAGTTATTTTAATATTTTAGGGCAACTTGGTGGATATGGCTTTTGTTTGTTGAACTTAGGGTGAAAAGGGTGAAGGTGAAGCTCGAAAAGCAAAGCCTGAACTGAAAGTCTCGTGTAAATGCCATGGGATTCCTGGGTAACATTGAATCTGCTATATGTATAAAAGAGCTTGAGCTTGTGTTAAAGTGTCGAGTCCTTGAGCGTAACAATAATATTTTAAAGAACTTTTCGATTTATTAAAGTCATTACAGTTATTGAGACATCTGTTATTAATTATTCAGTATTTTTCCCATAATCATCCTTTCCCAAGCGAAGAACAAATATATTTTTGTAAAATTATGAACCAATTTCTCAAAATACCCCTTAGAAATACCCCTTCAAAATACCTCTCAAAATACCAGTATTTTTTAAATTTTCTTTCCGATAATTTCCCTACAAGGATAGAAAAATATATGATTGACTCGACTATATAAAACTATATATGCAAAACTTTGTATTTTTCCATGTTAAATATTATTTTTGTAGATTTGTACTTCGAATTGAATTTAAATGCAGTTTTATTTAATGAAAAGTAAATAAAATAATTTTTTTCTAAATAAAAAATCAACAATGACTTAAATTATTTTTTCATTCTGAGGAGCAGTATATTTTATACAAGAATTAGAAAACATGGTCAGATCTTATGATCGATGAGCGGAAATTTATGAAACTTTAATGCTTTTTATACTAACTTGTGAAAAAGTATGCTAAAAAAAAGTTGGGACTTTTTAATTATTTCTTATAGAGGTTTGAATAATTTATGATTTATAACTCTGACGGTATTTATGATTTATACTCTCTTTAATACATGATTTATACTCTCTTTTATACATGAGACGGATGCAGTATTAATTACCAAATTTAATTGCAGAAATAGCTGAAATTCTTATCTATTCCATGGTACTAAAGCAATTTTTTTTGTGATACTTTCGTGGTTATTTTGAAGACTATGATTTGATGCAGATTAAACAAAAAACAAGTGATAAATGATGATATGATGATAAAAAAATATTTATTCTTAATTTATTCCTTTATTGGTTATTAGAGAGATAATAACAATGCTTCGAAGTGTTTTTTTAAAAGTTTTTTATGTGAAGAAAAATTTTTCTGCTGCAAGATGGGAAACACAAAAGGATGTAAGACACATTTTATCTTATTAGACATAAAAATTTTTATAAGATACTTAACTAACATTTTTAAACTACTTAACTAAACCGTATAGTATAATATAAAGTTATTTAAATTCATTATAAGTTCACTGTATTATCACAAACATAAATTAAATTGCACTTTTGAAAACGAATCAATTAATTTTGTCTATTCACACAACATAACAGATTCTCGTATCTACTATCATAATAGGTTTAGTTAAAATAATATTTTACTTATTATTTTAAGTTAAAAAATGTTGGGAAAAGTGTGATAAAAATCGTTGGCTATTATATTATGTACTTCTATGGAACTCAAAATTATTTAAGCAAATTTACGTAATTTTAATATGGATTAAAATCTAATAATACAAAAATGACATATTTACTTAATAAAAAGATATTTTGTCATTTTGCAATTCTCAAAGTAAAGATGCTGTTAAGCTGGAAAATATCTCAAAGTATTTGTTAAATTATTGCGGCATATATTTTCTTTTTCTTTGTTGGCACACCAGCTCCATGGTGTGCCAAGGCCGTCTGCCCATTGACAGATTTCGAGACAGATATTTTGTTTTAACGTGGTAAGGTTGTCAGCCCTACGCCCAACAGACATATTAAACCGGGACCTACGGTTTAAAGTGGATTCCGAACCATTGAAACATTCATGCCATCGCAGGAACTTGAACCCTGTGGCACCGAGCGTCAGAGCTTTAGCCACTTTGCCATCATGCCTCACATATTTTCTACAGATAAAATTTAAATGGTCTTAAGTATATGAGAAAAAAAGCAACAAACAAAAAAAGCAGTAAAGAATTATTTGATTAATACAAACTTTAGTAAACTGATTTTCAAAATTGACTATGATTATTTTCTAATTAATAACGAATCCACCATTTTAAATCTAAATAAACTAAAGATACTGTTTCCTTTTTTAAAAAAGATTTACGTGGGACCTTTTTTTCGTTTGTTTACTGCCAAACATCACGTTAAATCCAATTATTTATAAAGCCTAGAGGAAATTTTCTGATTAAACTTCAGATGACAGAAAAATCTCGAAAAAAGGACACCCATTTTATTAATGATCAAAAAACTTAAAAGGCGTATGTTTCGGCTGTAAGAAACTAATTATTTGTTAGTCATTGTAACATGTCAATGCACATATTGGTTTATTAAAAACATTAATAATTCATATTTCAGCTTATTATTTTGAGTACTTTACGTTAGAAAAACTATTACTTTTAATATATTGCTAATGTAAAATACATTAAATAACACATAAAGCTACTGTTAAATAAAGAAAAAAGGCAAATGAAGCACAGCAGAATTTGCCTTTATTAAGGAGAATAGTGTACGAGTGTAACATTTGGGTATAGCTGCACTACATAACTTGATTACATTTATTTTGGAAAGAATATATTAGCTTAATTTACCAAAATTTAAAAGAAGTTCTTTCCACTAAAACTTTGGTTTTTTTTGTCATCAAATTAAAAAGTGATATGAGGAAAAAAAAAAAAGGACAACGATTTCTTAAAAGCTCTTTCATAAATAACGACCCTTTTTGACTCAAGTTTAATGACCATAAAATGCCTATGCAGTTGGAAAAAAAAATACATGCTAAAGATTTAAACCGTCTTTCTTTTTTTGCTTCAAATTATTAGTTTACGTACAATTTTTTGAAGGGCATTTTTAAATTACGCACAGGATTTTAAAAAGATGTTTTACAGGCGATGGCATAAAGAAAATAACCTACTTTGCTTTTCTTTGTTTAAAGTATTAGTATGCGAGCAATTTTGAGCATCTGTTTCTTAATATTTGGTCATATTACTTTTATTATTATTATAGCAGTACTGAAAAATGATGCTTACAAATTTTCTTTTTAGTTTATTTAAGTATGGGCTTGAAGTCTGAATAATTTATATTAGTAATTTTTTATTTTTCAAATGCAACATTTACATGCATTTTATGATGCAGAATTTACAAGGTAAAGCAATTAGTTAAATTTATAAATAAACTATGTATTTATCCTAATTTTAATTAATTTGGATATATTTTGAGGAAGTACAAACTGATCAAACTTTTGTCTAAATTTTATAAATATTAGATCAAAGATTATTAATTAATTTTACAGTGGTTACTTCAGCTGTACAATACAAACATCAAATTATTAAACTTGTATCTATGGCATAATGGCAAGTTCAGGACAGAAACAAGCAAAGTATTTAATATAACTGCATGTTTCCAAACTACTGTGAAAAACTCTAATTTGATCCATGTGAATCTCTCATACATTTCAATAAATTGCACATCTTGTTAGTAGATGCTTAAGTGTTATTACTCAGAAATGGAAAAGGTACTGTGAACAAAAGTAATAAAACCTTCAATACGAAATCACGTATCTTCAATATTAGATTGAAAAAGTTGAAAACCTTATTTCCAGCTGGGTGTGAATGTGAAATCTAAATTCAATTTTACCAGCTGGACTAGTGATGCATAAAGCGATAAAGGTAAAATTTATGAAACATTTTTATTATTTTTGTGAATATATTTAATATCGTTATTTACATTTCCTTCACGATACGCTTTTCATTTCATTCATATTTATTTGCCATTGGATAAAAACGAAAATTTTTTTTATACAATGAGTTTCGCTAGGAACATATCATTCCTCAGAAGAGGAAAGAGAGCTTCTTCTAAAATTCATTTCTATCTTTTACACTCTGAGAAGAACAGATGATGCGTAAAATAACTCTATGTATTTTCCACGTTTCTTTGAGTTTTCAAAAGATACAAAATAATTGATTTTCTCAATGTTTTGTTACTGCCATGGAATCAGATTTAAAAAATATATTTTTCGTCTTGTTATATTGAGAAAATCTAAAAAAATATTAGAAGAAATAAAATTGGTTTGTACATATGTTATTTGCTTATTTTGTTTATTTGTTACCTGGTATATTAAAAGAATTCACAAGAAAAAATCATTTATCTCTTTGTATGGAATAGATGAAATTTTACTTCTTGAAATGACTTGACTTGACTTGACGTGATTTTGAGATTTATGCTCGCATGAAATGACTTGACATGGTGCTTTGAGATGTATGCTCGCTGACACTGCTTTATCTCAATTTATCCAAAAGTTTTTCTTCCCAGCATATTTGCAGAAGTGGAAATGAGACCTCCTCAAAAAACACTCCAAAATTTAAAATTCCAAAAATCACTGAAAAGTTCCTTCTTGAAATCAATCTTCAGATTTAAATTATTTGTTTACCACCTTCGTAAAATCTGGTTACATTTTTTTTAATCTCAAACTAAAAATAATGGAAATAATACATAAAGAAAAGCAACCAGCTTTCATTTTTCACATACGTTAATCAACGCACAATTTTGGATTTGTTGTTCGTTTACTAGATGTTTTTAATTTTTTCTGAATAATACCACAATATTATTAAATGATTAAAGAAAAACATTTGGATAAATTGAGATAAAGCAGCGTTTGCGGGCATACATCTCAAAGCACCAAGTCAAGTCGTCATTAAATGATTGTTTTTAAATATTTGAAATTATTGATTGTAAGCTCAATAAATATTACAAATAAAATTTAATTGCTTAGTTGATAATTTAATACCCAAATATGGTATATTTTGAATAATAACCTAAATTCGGAATTTCTATTAACCAACTAGGTTGGATTATCATTTGCAGTTGCCTTTTCGTGGTAATAAATCAGACTGATGACATTTATAAGACAATGAGTTCCAAAATGCAGAAATAACTTGAAATAAGATCTATATTGCCGGTGTTGTTTGTCAATCTAGTCAAAATGAAGTTTTCATCTTGTGAAGAAAATGTTTTATTGGTTATATTTGGAATATTCTTCAATGCAGCCAGCTGTCAGGGCCTTGAAGATTCAGGTTTGTTTTTCACTTTTTGAAATTTAAATTTATTAAACATTATCAGTATTTAGAAAGTTGAATAACTAAAGTTCTTCACGATTTTATTTTCGTAATTCGTAAAAACATTCAGATGTTGTTGTTGTTGTTCAGATCAAGCCAAATGTTTTCCAGCTTTTCAGGTGTTATAGATGCACGATAAATAAACAACTTTTTTTAGTGTGAGTATTTGTTATTTCTTATAATTTAAAAATTGCATCGTTGAAAAGTATAAATATTTCTACGAATTTCGTATAATTCTTTAAGTGACATAATTAAAAAAGTCACGTAAAAATTCTTATTAGCTCTTTTTTAAATTTATTAAAAACTATTGTTTTTGTTTTGATTATTACAAATAATGAACTTATAAATAATTAAATAATATTTTGCTTGTCTTTCAGATTTAACTATTTTTTCAAAGTTTATTTTTTTTTACCTTTTTTATTAATAATAATAATGTTTTACAGTGTTACTTATTTAATGTCTAAACTTTTAAAAAAATTTTATGCGTCCCTTTTGTGTAATTACATGATAATTAAAAAATCTTTTTTATACTCAGAGATGTATAACTAGATTACCATTTATATGTATTGAATATTAATTTAATTATCATTTCTCATTTAGTTGTATTTATTAATAAAACGTAGTTAAGTAAAATATATTATCATATTGATCAAAACTGAACAATCTGTTACAATATTTGCAAATAAAACATTAAATAATAAATGTTTTTACTATAAAATAAAATGCTTATTAAATTTAAGTAGATGTTCCTTTTAATTTGTTAAATTAAAAGGTTTTTAGAAATTTTTCCCCATGATTTCATTGATATCGACTAGACTTACTTCGAAGTATTAATACGAGATAGTATGTTTGCAGTGAAAAAATTTTTAAATTAAACATTAATATACAAGCAAACCTTTTTACGGTTTTATCTCATTAATTTTGCAATTACACCACTGTAATTACTTTTCTGATTCTTTTTTCTGATTAACTCATTACTTTTATATTTATCTACTATAAACATGTTATCTATTTATGTTTATAGTAGATAAATACAAAAGTAACTTTTTCTGAATCCACCGATTATTTTGGTGTATTATAAAAGTAAAGGAATTCAAGAAGTAGAATATTTTCTTTTGACGCCTTTGAACAGATTAGCTGTTTGCTGAAAAGGAATTTTTGTCTTAAGACAAAGCGTTACCCTCTATGATTTTGAGCAATAGCGTTTTACTTTTCTGTTCTCCGTTTCAGTTTACCTCGAACAGAGATTTTCGAAATGACGTTTCCAGAATTTGAAAGTACTCTTTTAGTGGGGACTAATTGCATGTCACAGAGCTCTTCTCGGCTTAATTAGTACTGCTATAGATTATCTGGAGGACGATTTACATTTGTTTCGGTCGGTTTCCGTGTAATTGAGGTGATGCTCTCAATGAAACAACTTGGAGACTCAAAATTATATCTTTCATGCTCTTGTTCCGTTGAGCCTTTACCTCTTTTACGTAGTCTGTAGTCATACAACTCGTTATTTTCCAGATTATGGAGTTTAAAGGTTTAAACAATTTACAAAGAGTGTTAGAAAAGCTTTACATTTAATGAGGGGGGTAATTTAAGGACATTGAATACAAATGAGAAGAGTGCTACACTGACTGTTATTGAAACGCATAAATTAGTAAGTGAATATTTAAGTAAGAAATCCATAGCGCATTTTGTCGTTTCGCTTTTTAAAGTACTAAATCATAAATTTGTACATAAATAAGTTTCTATTCTATTAAATAATTCTGTAGTGGCTTGATGGCAAATTGGCTAAAGTTTCTTGCTGTGACATGCATGTTTGTTAGTGGTTTGGAATCCACGTTACACTCTAGGTCCTGGTCTAATTAGCCTAAAGTGTGCAAAAAATGGCCATAGAGCGACAACCAAATATTTATTTATTTATTCGTATGCATCCTTTTCCATCCAAATTGTAAAAATATTTTCTCTAAAAAAGTAACTGAAAGTTACTTTTTTAGAGAAATAAACCAGCCTGTAAAATAAAATGCACGTGAACTAATCGTTATGATACGGATTCTATGAATAGTGACATTTTGTTCCATCCCTTAACGATGTACTACTTTTAAAGTAGTCTTGAACACAATCATTTCCAATTTTTCATGGAAATTCCAGTTTTATTTTCTTTTTCAAATTCTTTCGGAGATCAAATATACATGCCTCTGTATATAGTGAATAATTAATACTTTTAATTAATCATATATCCCGGGAAACATGTGAATGGAATTCATTAATGAAAATAAATTTGTATTTATACGCAACATGAAATTAAATTATATAATTGGTTAAACTTTACATATTTTGCTTAAAACTTGTTTATAAATTATTTGGATACTTTACCCTTTCCGTGTGAACAATACCGTGGTTGCAAAAATATAAATGAGTCGCAAACAGAAGGAAAAATTTGACAAAAATATTTATTTAAAAAAAATCCTTTCAAATTTAATCGTACCCTTTCTAGATGTATTTTGATAACTTTTGGCATTAAAGATTCATAATACAATTCAGTATATTTTCTAGTTAATTTACCTTTATTGCATCCTTTATCTTTGTGAAAAGATATAACAGCAATTTTAGAAATTAATAATGATTTTGGAAGGACGAGATCAATAACACGGATTATTAACGTTTTAATGAAAAATAAACTGTTCAGTTGGAGCTTCAGAATATCTTATTTAGCATGCATCCAACCTAGTAAAGTATGCGTCATATAATGCAAATAAGTTAACTGCCGTTAAAATACCTTTCTAACACAGGAAAATGGCCGATTAAAAATGAACAGGAATTTTTGCAATGCTTGTAAAAGGGATGAACTTTTTTTATGTGATGTGAAAGTTATTCGGATATTTTACCCTTTTTCCAGATACTAACTTTTCAGCTTTTCATTTGATCCCTAGGATGCCTTTAACAATATTTTTGCTCTTATTGATAAAATATTTAAATACTTTGATTTTTATCTACAAAAAAAACCCAACAGCATTATTTAAATTAAATTTTTCTCTGACATTACATTTACATTTTCTTCTCTTTTTCCCCATGAACCGGATCAGTTATTAAAAAAATCTATGAAAGAAATGTATTAAATTATTAAGTACAATTTATAAGTTTTGATATCAATAAACAGATAGTCTTCACATTATTTTCATATTATTTATGTGTAATATGAAACTTGGGGATAGATCTTCACAATTTGTTTGATTACATCTTTTTGATGCTGCCAAACAAATTGTGAAGATCTAGAAGTTGTCTCTGTACTCTATATTTGCCATATCATTAATCATCTCAGAGGAGCATTTATTTCAACATAGCTAAATTCTCTGTTTGTAAATCCTACCTAGGTTGCCGTCAATATATAAACCGTAGTTTTTTGGAATTTGTCTTAGCTCCTATCCTTTAGCACATAAGATCTTGAACATTTCAGATCTTATGTTCAAGTTCAATTACGATATATAGTCGCAAAATAGACTTTTCATCTAGACTTTTAGATTTTTCGGTCACACGATACAACAAAGCATATAAATTGAATGCAACATAATAAATGAATTATATAAAACATCATCCATGAATGTAAAATATTTTTATACTAAGAAGACAAATAAATGTTCAGTAAAATTTGATATTACTTAAAAATTGTAAATAAAAAAACATTCTGATGTGCATCTTCATTTGACAGAAAACTAAAAATGTGTATTAAAAGTTTTACTGATTTTATTGAGTTACTTTTTCCTTAAACTAGATACAAAAATATGTTCTTAACATTTTTTCTCATTTATCTTAAGCAAATAAAACATGGAGTTTCATACTTATTCTTTATTTAAACCATTCCGAAATATTACACTTTCTCTTTACTTTCCTGTTTGCTGGATTTAGAATTGAAAGTAAATAAGGGTATCCACGAACGATTCCACTAAGACTGTCCTGTGGTAAACTATTTAGGAGCTATTTATAAGAGCCCAAATACGTGTAAAAAACGCAAAGAAAAATCGAACTAAAAAGCTCCTGAGAAGGTTGCAGAAGGCCGAGGCTTCTGTACACATTGTAACTCCATATATCTCCTTCTTGCTTTATCTTAAAGCAAATTTGTTCAGTCAATGGTTTATACCAAGTTGAGCTGAAAACCCTTTATTAAATTCCTTACTCATACAAAGATTCGATAATGCAGTTTTAAAGCACTCGGTGCTCCGGAGATGAATCAATATTTCTTGTTTCAGAAGAACTCGAACGAGAAAATATTTTGCCAAAAATGAAATATGGCTCTTCTTACTTGATAGTTGTCTCTTTTCCTAAAACATACAGAATACAATCGATTTTTGCTTTGACACTTGAATAATTCAGATTTCTATTATTTTATTTTTGTTTTTATCAATAGAATGCGCTAAAAAATATATGAGGAGCTACAGGCAAATATTCAACGAGAGTTAAAATTTCCGAGTTTTTAAAATTGATTCAATGATAGTACTTTATTAGACTTTTAAATCGGGGAGATGTATTTTTTTTCATAAATGGTTTGAAGATGATAAATGAGGTTAGTTGTACTCTTACTAAATTTTTGTGTCCCATGGAGAAACTTTTCTCGCATGATGAAGAAACTCCCCACGGAGTTAGATGACCTCTCCATTTCATTTCTATTTCATTACTTTAATTTCATTTCCGAGACTTTTAAACGAATGTATTTTTTTCTTTCTGAAATATTTCGTGTTCTTAAACTTGAGTGACTTGCATCATTGCTATGAAACATGACAGCTATCTAACTAATGATAAAAGTGACTATGTGATTTTGATAAACCCTTGAATTTGAGAATATTTAGTTATTATAGAATATTCTTATTAAATTTTACATGTACTGCATTTATTTTACTTTACTATAACTATATATTTTTTTGCATGTAATTCACTTATTATATTTTATTTAACTCTTAACTGTGAATTTTTGTTACACATAATTAATTTGTTTATTACTTGTCGACATTAAGTTTCTGTCATGAAAAATAATATTTTATTAATGCATTGCTTTAAAGCAAACTCTTTTTAATAAAGTAGAATCTATCGTAAACTATATATTAAATTCTATACATAGCTTCTCAAATTAAATATTAATAAGCCAATATATTAATTATCCTTCTGCATATTCTTTTTTATACATTTAAGATTTGTCTTCGATATTATGGATGTTTTATATAGTTTTATATGAAAAGGTTATGCATACATTGATTGCTATAGGTTCACCACTAGTTTCAAAATAATTTATTTATTAAATAATGTAGTATAGGAGTATTTGAATGGAGAAACATTACCAGGGCATTAGTTATAGTTCACTTTTGCTTTCAAAGACATTTTATTAAATTTTAAATAATTTTAAAGCTAAATTAGTCATAATTTGAAAACTATTTTATGTATGTAGTATCCATACAGAATAATAATAATAATACGTTGGTTATTGTTAGCATTATTTATTTTTTTCTCTATCAAATTCTAACAAAATTGTAAGATCTAATGTTCATCGAAAAGTATGTGGAAAAAAAGATAGTTTATATAATCTATATCGGTTATTTACTATTCAAATATAAAGAAAAAAATGCTAAACTCAATTCGAACTTTTCATACTAATGTTATGAACACAAATAAAACAATAAAAATATTACGTTATTTTTAATGGTTTTATTTTCCTCATCGGATATGTTCAAATTTTTGTTGTTTTTAAAACTTTAGCTTATTTATTATTATTATTATTATTATTATTTCTGCTTTATAAAGCTTTACATGCATAATTTAGTGCACGATTTAGCTTTTTTGTGTTCTAATTTTCCAAAGGAAAAAATAAGTTTAATTTACCTTTTCCTTTTTTTTTTACTTTTTAAAACGAATAGCATTTGATGAATATAAACAATCTTTCTAGTTCATCCAATCACAGTATTTTTTCTTCAAATCTGTTTAGCTCAAAGAAGTTTCTTCAAAACACGCAAAATTTATTAATTTGGTTAAATTTTCATTGCTTATGAATTACTTGTTTATTACTGATATATTGTCATTAAACTACTGAAATAAAAATATTAAAATTTTATTATGGTAATCATATTAAAATAATGGCTATGAATAGTTTATGAAAAGACACCTGTCGCAAATTAATTTTTTTCCTTCAAGACAGTTTTTTTGCTTGGCTCAAGCTGTCACTTTCAGGTCACATGCTTTATGATATCAAAGATTTATCGATCAAGGAAAGGTTGATGTGTTGATAAATTATAATTTAATGGACTTAAGCTTAAAGAAATTTTAATGATACTAATACAATATTTCATTAATTTTTTTTGTAACCTTTATTTGATACACAGGAAAATGACATTTTTATTCACACGTTAGCAAGCTTTATTTGATGTCTTTAGTGAGGCTTAGCAAATTTTATTTTATACCTTTAATACGTTATTTTATATTCTGAGTTTGTGTAGTAATTTATTTATTGACATTATTAGTAAAATGTAAAAATATAACTCATGAATAAAGTAAACGGAGGGTAATTGTTTCTTATAAGAATTTTTGAGATTCAATGCTAAAAATCCCTTTACTTAAAAAAAACAAAACATGAATGAGTAAATGGAAATTTTTTTTAATACGAATTTTTAAAATTATATTAAAAAATTAAAATTAAATTAAATTAAATTAAAAAATAAAAATTAAATTAATAAATTAAATATTTTAATGCTAATTTTAGATTCCATTTAAGTTAATTTTTAAATAGCGTTCTTAAAATAATAATAATAATAATAAAATCTTTAAACTTATGAAATGTTTTATTTTTACTTTCAGTCAAAATCGGATGCATTTGAATTATAATTATCTGCATTATAATTAGTATTTCAGTGGGTGAGGTATATTATTTGACAATTTATTGTATATATAACAGTGGTTCTCAAAGGGTGTGCCGTGGGGTATTCCAGAAAAATATATGCCCAGAAATAAAAATAGCTATGTTACTTTTTGTCAGTTTTACCATTCAAAGATAGCTTTCATTACAAACAACTAACATTTCTGGTTGCTTTTTTCTTCTTTCTTTACATAAAAAATCTCCAAACATCAATATTGCAAAGAAGGTTTCCAAGAAATTAGGAGCAGTAACTTCCGCGGTGCGTCCACATAGAAGCGCTGGTGTCTATTTGATTTTCAATATTAAAAAATTTCCATTTCAGTCTCTGAGACTTCGCCTTCTGTAAGTAGTTGTCTGTGGAGCTAACCATTTGGATTTAAAACTGTGAGGTGTTAGTAGCGGATGCTTATTTCTCAGAAATTTGTATATAACGTGCCTACGATTATTTATAGGTTTTAAATGCAGCCCGTCTGCAAAAAGTTTGAGAACTACTGATATATAATATAAATCAGCTTAAAAATACACAATATATTTTTAAATAATTAGAGTATTGATAAGTTCACAACATATGCATATATATCTCATTTAATATATCTTTGCTAACAGCAAATGCATTCCTCATTTTTGTTCAATTGTATTGTTATGTCTTTACATAAAATTGAATTATCAAGATAAATAAATCAGTCAGAAAGTATTATCATAAAAATAATCATACATATGTAATATGTATGCATTTTCTAGATAACAATGACAGGTTCTCAGATAATAAAATATATAAGTACATAAATGATGATCTATATCAAATATTTTCTTTTGTCTGTCATTGCAATTGATGGTGGAACAGGACAGCAATTAAATTTATGAACATCATACATTAATGTATTCAGGCTTATGAGAATATATTGACTGAGGACACAAATAAACAGAAAGTAAAAGAAAATGCTAACTCTAATCTGCCATGTTTTTCTTTAGAAAGATTTGTAATAAGAATAGTTGTTAATCAAAATGCTCGAAAATCTAATCTGTTTACAAAAGCTAATTATGAAAATTAAAATTATTAAACAATTATTGAAATTTATCGATAAATATTCTTTATAAAATTCTCATAATCGAACATAATTAAATTAAAAATTGATTTTAGGTCTTACGTTCTTCGGTGGGCCTTTTGTCCTTTATTGTTTAAAAATCTGAATAAAACATTCTAATAATCTTATTTGCACGATCTTCATAAACATTTGTTTTAATTTAGTAGAATAAATGTTTTGATAATTAAGTAAATTAAATAAATAATTGTTAAATATAATGTTTCAATAAGTTGTAATAATTCTGAGTTATTAATAAAATGAATTCCTATTTTATGTTTTTACATAAGTCAGTAATCGAATCTTTTTATTCATAAGTCAGTAATTGAATACATGTAAAATTTTCAATTTTGTTAAAGAGTAAATTCCTTTTCAATTAAAAACAAACTTAAAATCCTGTTACTTTCTAAGAATATTTTTATTTATGTGTAGAAAGTAATTTAATTAACATAAGTGATTAAGTTGTTACAGGCTACTACGAAACTAGTTATTTTAGTTGTTATAGCAGATTCATAATATTCAAGATGCAATTGTATTGTAGTATCAGATGGTTTATAGGCTCTATAATAATCGAAGGTATTTTTCAATATATATGAAAATCGAGGTTGTATTACTTTAAAATTCAAGTAGAATATTTGAATAAAAGGTAAACAAACTTTACATTCAAATTATCGCTAATACTGATTTTTAAATCATAATATTTTTATACGTTATATTAAATAAGATGGGTCAAATAACTGGAATAAAAAGTTTCAAAATTTTTATTTATAATTTAGCGTCTTCATGATTTTATTTATTTTTTTTGAAGGGAAGGATTTATTCGTTTTACTAGCTTTACTAATACATTTTTTTAAAACGAATTTCCATATATTTTTAACGATTGATAATTATTAAAATGATTTCATTTCCTATCTGCAATAATGTACTTAAAGTTTAATGCATCCATATTACTTACATTACGGTAATTTATTTTTGTTGATAATGTAAATAATAGTTTTTAAAAGTATTTTATACCGTCAAAAAATTTTCAAAATAAATTTATTAATTATTAAAAAAACCCATTATTTCTTCTGTTAACTTTTTAAAAATTCTATAAAATAAATCGACATTAAATATAATCATAATTTACATTTTAATGTTAATGCTTAAACATAAAACATTTAGAATCTGAATATCTTAAATTAACTTCATGTAGACTAGAGACAGTTTTCTTAAAATGAGTGAGGCTTATTTTAAGTTTGCATTTCCAGTTGATTTTCTATGCATATAGTATGTGTCAAAGAGAATGATCTGTTAAATTAATCGGCACTGTTAAAATTTCTAATACATAGCATTTTGAACTGTGGAGTACGTTACATTTCACTCGACACCGAATACTTCCTGTGCTTTTCCACAGATTCATGAATTATATCGAACTTTTTTTTTTTAAATAAGTCGAAACATAATTCATTTTTATACAATGCTTTTTTGTAACCTCTAGGAATTTCTCCCTTTTTTATTGAAAATCATCCATTTACTGTCACAGGCGACGTAAGAAGTTGCTTTAGGAGTCATTTTTCAAATTTATCTTGCAATCGTTCGCTTCTTGATATCAAGAACGATCAGTTATTTCCTTCTTAAGGAGATATTTCAAGGGAGTTTTCCTTCATCTTTTCTCTTCTAGAGTCAAAAAAAGTGCCAAAAATAAAACTAAAACTGAGCTTTGTTAAATTATATATAGAGAGATATATGAGTTAACTATATATAAGCTAGTATTTGTAGAATGCTTATTATTAGTATTATTCTATTTCTTTGCAACTATATAGAAGTTTTTAAAATCTCATCTTCTACATGTTTTGATGAACTTTATATAAACTTGTTCAATGGCTTATTACTTTAGAATAACATAGCATAAATTAATGACTCGTAAACCCTATGCTAAGGATTCATGTAGGTTATTTAGAGGTACATAAAAGGAAACTGAATAATGGTGATGATCGAGAAAGGTGGTTAATAGCAAGCAACCTTAAAATTATGACTGCCTAGCGGCAAAGGCAACTGATTTAAATCTATATGCATATAATTATTATATTAGTAGAGAAGATAATAGAGCTGATGTTTATAGCAACGATAATATATAAATTATTTTTATTATTATTATTGTAAATATCTGTAAAATATCACATGTTCATAAAATACAAGATATATTATGCTTACGTATTTTCTTAAAATAATGAGTTTTCCAAATTTTATCAATGATACAGTTGTCATATTAATTCTTTAAATAAAAAGGTTTATAAAAAGTGATAGAAAAGAATATTAAGGGTTAATTTTAATCATAGTAAATGTTAATCTTAGTAAGAATGTTAATTTTAATTTTAATAAATAAATTCCATTTTAGCCTTTTCTTATAACACTTTAAATATTTTTAGAAAGTTAAATTTTTCTTTTGACGAAAAAAATTGATTTAAAAATATATGAATTGAATTTTGTGTTTTTTTAATATTACATTCGATATTAATCTGACAATTAAGAATATTTTTCAGTAAAATATAACAATTGAAATTCGTCAAACAATATATTGCTCTACACATATTCATTTTGAATTACATAGAAAGGAGATTTATTTAATGCGATATGCATATTTATAATGCTCATTCTTAATTTACATGTGTCTGATGGGCTGCCCTTTCTTTGTTGAAAATCTTGAGATGAATTCAAACGTCTTTCGAATCCCTTTCAAGAATTGTCACATGTGAGCAATAAGCGACCTCCTACTACAAAGGAGGGGGAATTTCTCTTCACTCACTGGTACAGTCGAGCGATTTTTCAACGAAATCTTTAACAGAGTGTCTAAACGAGTGAATGGGAAATGGAGGATATAATGTTTGGCTGTTAAGATTAAAGAAAATATGGAAATCTTCTAATTCCAAGTAAATTAATTAAAAAGGACAGAAATTAAATAATTAATTGCATTGTTTTAATTTTCAGCAATTTTTAATCGTCATTAATTCGCTATATTGAAGAAATACTGGTTTATAGTTGTTGCTTTTACAAGATCTGCAGTTTTTAACAATTAGTTTTAAGGCTAAAAATATTAAACAATGCATTAATATATATTTTATAAAAAATTCTAATAAATGGTAAAAGTAGTAAGACAAGTGAATGAATGTTTCTTTCTGTAAAGAGAATTAAAATGCAGACCCGTTCTTTTATGATTTCAAATTTTATTAATTTTTAATAGGTCATGCAGGTTTTGGTAAATGCCCTTACAAAACCCATTGCGAATGAAATAATTTGTCTAATCGCACCATTGAAGATGTTCAAAATGTATGTGATATTTCGGTTATCACAAGTCAAATACTAAAGAAATATTCTTCAAACTGATCTTCAAATTGTATCAACGAATAAATTTTCCTTAGCTTTGTGGAATTTTTTAATTCTTGTCAATATGTTTGACATTTACTTCTTTATTCTTTATTATACATTGTAACATATTCACATATCTTCTTCTATATTTCTGTATACTTTTTAACTTCCTTATTTTTTATTTGTACATTAATTTTATGTCCTACTTTTTTTTCTTTTTTATTTCTTACCTATTTTATTCTATTGCTTTGGGTTTAGTATTTAATAATTTTATTAAATTACATACATTTGTAAGCCGTGTATTATATCTAGTACTATATCCCACGAATAGATAAGCAATGGTGATAAAAAAACTTATAGAACCCTAAACGTTATAGTAAACTTTAATAACGTGTTTCATTTAAAGTTAACTTTAAAAATCTTTTATTACATCAAAAATAATGCAATAATACTAGCAAAAACTAAATTCCCATGATAGTAACAATAATAATAACAATTTAAAAAGTTGTGTGCAAAAAAATGATTTGCCGTTATGATTTTAAGAAAAAAATTGCGTTCCATTAAATAGCTTATATTAAGCATTTTGTCCTTTTTACTGTATAAATGAGCACCCCAATATATTTCCTTTTTGCAGAGAATAAAAATTCCTAGTTGAATATTTTCACAGCCGACTTGATGGTATTTACTCATTAGTTCCATGCATGACGTCATGGGTCGGATGTCATAATGCCATCTCCAGTCGACTGCTGATATCTGCTGCTAATGACTACTTTTGCAGTAAATCACGCGGAAGGAAACATCATCAATTTTGCCCGTCCACCCCAAAAGACTACAGCTTAATAACTTCAGGTATCCAAAATGGATTTCAACTCAATTCACACTGTCCATTTGTCAACGAAGATTAGTTCTTCTGTAAATAGTAATTAAGTGACTGGTAGTCTATATTTTAACGTTGATTAACTAGTCTTGCTTTGTATAAGGTGTGTCTTCTAATTGTAGCAGTGATAGGTTATACTTTTCAGTTGCATATGTTTGAAAGTCACATGAGATAGCATAGTTAAAAGGTTTTAGTATACTTTTGAAATATGACACCATTAATTAAGGTCTTCATTAAATATATTATGTTTAATTTGTGTCAATAAATTAAAGTAGTATCGGCGCTAATAATATCTACTGTTAAGAATAATTTTAATTCAAGTTATATATCTCAAAAAATAAAATTGAAATTCAATCTGCTCATCTCGCAAATGGTGTTACTAGACTCATAATCTGCGTCTATATATACTAATTTTAATTTAAAAATCAATAACAGCACTTAGTTATTTACTAACTGAATATAACCAAGCGTTCTAAATTGACATTCCAAGATGTATCCATTAAAACAATACTTATTAATTTATATCGAAAAGGACATATTGTATAAATCTAACAGAATTTGCCATATTTAAGCTAAACTCAATAACGAAATTAATAATAATTAAAAATAAAAGCTTTATAATTTTCAAGGTTTATCATATTTTATAATATCTATTTGATAATGAGATTATCTTACTTCAAAATGATGTATTAAAATTATAATGTTATAAAACAAATCGAGCTGCAACAAATAACATAACAAATACGAATGTATTTATATAAAGGATATAAAAATGACATCGAATTTTTTTTCTGGATGTTGAGAATGATGCACCACCAAAAAAAACATACATGCATTATATGGCCAAAAGCAGATTACATAATGATTTCATTTATTTTAAATAAGGCTTGACATACCATTAAAAATAAAGTAAAAATTAACGAAAAATATTTAAATATTGACTGAATCTGTTTTGCAAAGTTTCAAATCAGTTGTTTGTTGCAAAGAAGTATTTTATAATAAATTATTTTTCATTATGTAAGCAAAATTTAATACACTACATCTAATTTCTTCCTTTATCACATTTGTTTCATGCAAAAAAATTACTAATTCAATATAGAAGCGAATTGTGAGAACGGAAGCCAAGGCGCTGACTAATTTGCAAGGAATTAACAAAGCTGACATTCTCAGTAAGTAACTTCTGCGAACTCTGCACATCAAGTTGAGTTCCATAGGAAAATGTCCCTTTGTAACGATTAATGAAGTTTATGTATTTATGTCTTACTATTTGTCTTCAGTATTATGACGTTCATGTATTCAAGACGGGATACAGACGGTTCTCAGTTATTCAAATAAATTTGCTGAAGTGGTATTTCATGCTATTATCGTCTGAAGAAGCTTGGTGATACTATAAATGGGTTAAGACGTGAGATACTTGGAAGGGAAACCTTTTGAGTAATGTTTGCATATTGTATTTCCAACGGAAATCCTTACTAACTCTTAAAACAAATAACTACTTAAATTTGAACAGAAACTTATAGTTTAGAAATTTACTCTATAAGGATGAGATTTTGAAGTTACATCTCTTCTTTAATGTAGAACTTTCGTAAATTTTTACAAATAAAAAAGAAATTGATTCCTTTATAGTTTCAATGATTTTTAATACTAGATTAAGTGGTAAGTACATAGCAAGCATATGGAGTTTTTTCAAATTTCATTATAAAATGATAGTATGAAGATACTGTTTTTAAAGTAAATTAAGTACAATACCGGATTAATGAATTAAAGTGGGAAAAAGAACATATTTAAAATATAAAATGAAATATGTTATTTGTTTACTATCTATTTTCGATTCGGAATTGTTTAAATGGTTTGATATCAATACGTTCAATAGAAGTCAAAAATAGTTCTGATTTTATTTTTCATTTTGATAAGTTTAGTTTACTGAAATTTGTTACAACTGAGTGCATTTTGTTAGTACAAAAGTTAGTTTAGTTAGTACATTTTGTTAGTACGGTTTTTTTCCTATCAACATAAATGAAATAAATTGTGTTGATAGGAAAAAAAACGTAGCTTTAATGTTGAATTAAGTCCATCCCATGACTAAATGATGTATAGGACGTCACTTGAAGTAACTTCTGTGAGAGGCACTTGCATGGGAGGAATTTATATGAGGCTCAAGACTTGGTCGTTTGTCATATGATAGAGCAATTAAACGATCTATGAAAGGTCTTTCGGTATAAATATAGACTATAGTTTTCTTTTTCTAGTCGTTTTTCTGTAATGTTGAGTATATTACATGACATTAATCGGTGAAATATTACACAAATAAATTCGAGGAAAAGAAAACTTTTTTGTTGTTAATTATATGCACTTGAAATCTTAACTTTTGAACAGAAACATGTTGTTGTTTCATACTATTTATAAATTGTTGTATTTCAGGCTAACAGCAATTGAGAATTGGAATACTTAATTCAAGTAATCGAAGTTTTTACAAATGAACAAATAATGTTGGATTCTTTGAGGATGTGGGATTTAAAGGTCACTAAATTATATCGTGATTAATTAAAAAAATACTTTTCGGTAAAATACTTTTGTTTCATTTAATGATTAGATATAGGGTTAAAGAAAAGCAGAATCTAAAAGTATTTTTTCGTTGTGAGACATTTAACAGTGAAATGAGACTTTAATACAAAATGAAATGAAAATATCCTGCACAGCAGTTATAACGTTTTCGTAATGCTTATAAATTTATTTTTATCTTATAACTCCACAAAAACTGCTTTGAAAAAGGATTTATGCACAGCTGTAAGAAAATTACCTTCCGTAAGAAATTTATTTTATTCTTAGATGTAACAGATATTGACAAATAGAATATTAAAAGCAGTAAGTTTCAAAGTTAAAAAAAAACAACAGAAATTAAGTTATAATTTAATAAAAACATGACAAAAATTTATAGTTAAAAAATAAGAAAATTCCTAAGATAAGTATGCATTTTTTGAAAACATGCTTTTGTCAACTATTTCTTCGACGAAAAAAAAAATGACTGCTAAACTTAATTTTATAAATTAAGTTAATAATTTATAAAATAATTTAACAATTTTTAAATGTAGATTAAAAACTACATTTAAGACGTTTCCTATTTTAAGTTTTAATACATTGTTTTCGAATGTAATGAATTTTGAAGTTTGATTTTATAATCGCAGATATGTAGCAGATCCAGAACTACAACTTTGAAGTCTGAAAGAAATTGCACTCTGGCTTAGTGAGTTGTAAGCTCGAACCTTCCTCCTCTTTCTTTAGCCCAATGAAAAGATTTCTGGCTTACGGATGTATCATGCCCATTTCCGCCATAGATATGGGAATTTTCCATTCTGCATCATATGCCCAATTTTGTCAGTTCTCTAAACCAACAAGCTATTCACAAAACTACTCCAGATCCCTTATATTCAATATGAAGACAATAATTTATTCGGAATTTTACTACAGTACAATTCTTGAATTAAAAACACACATGAAATTGAGGAACATGTTTTGGAATTTCAAAATCCAACCGATTTATTTTGCAACAGTATGTAAACATACAACATTGAAGTCTGCAAAAGAAATTGCAGGGGGGCTTAGTGAGTTATGGGTGGAAATATAGACATTCTCTCGCTTACCATGGTGGGTATTAGCCCGAAGCAGTGAATTCTGAATCATTCATGCATTGAGAAAGAACTGAAAAAAGCAACCCGTTTTACTTGAATTTATTTCAATATTACTGGAAAGCACATTCTGAAAAGAAATAAACTTGGAAAGTCAGTACAAAAGTGTTAAAGTATTATCTTTTTATAGCGCGCAGAAAGAAAAAGGAAAGCGAAGCTACAATCACGTATTTTCACTTAACGGAGCCTGAAGTTTTATTTGTTAACGCCATAGAGTCACAAGAGGAATCGAACTATTTTGATGGCTTTGGTCTCCATCCAGTTGTTAACAGCCATCAATGTGTTAGGAGATTCGGGGAGAATCATCTCGAAGCACTTTTTCTGTGTAGTCGAAGAATTTGCTGTTCGCCGTTGATGGCCTGTTTATAATTTAAACGATGAACTAAATTTTAATAGGGCTAAGCTTTATGTACCGAAAAGAAGTGATTAAATAAAAGAATAAGAAATAAAGTTTCTTGAAAAGTACTTATAGTCTAATGAAACTTATGAAGGAATTTGGTAATTGTATTTATTGTTCTAATGATAACAATAAATTTATAATCTAATGTCCAATAGCACATGATAGCTAATTCTAAAAAAATATCATTAATTCTAATTTTTATAGAATAAAATTGTTGAATAATATTAAACTGGGTGATAAAACATAATTTATCATTTGCCAATTAAAAATATTATTTATGATATATTTTTACATGATTAAAAGGATTGCTTTCATGCCATGTAGATGAATATATATTTTAAATTAATTCAAATTTAAATGGATTTCGAAAAAATACCTATATGAAACAAAATGTGAAGTATCATAATTAAAATGAGTATAAATCAGTTAAATATGTTATAAATGATAAAATCAGGCTTTAAACTTTTTACAATTGATAGTGTCTATATCTATATCAACATACATCTAGCTATTCTTTTGAAAGGGATTTTAAATTACTCTTTTTTAGATTTTATTTCAAATAATTAAATTTTTGTTTTAACAATATTTCGGTATTAAAAACGGATTTGAAATATTACATAATGTAAAAGAATTAAATAAATAATTAAAAAAAGAATATTTTATTGATTAATCTGTTATAAGAAACTTTATTATAATGCCAAACTACAGGTTAAAATTTAGTAAAACATTTCATAATTTTGTATGAATTAGCTAACAACTTTAGAATTAACTACTCCTGTTATAATTAATATTTACAAACGTTATATATATATATATATATATATTAACCTCCTCATAAAAGTGGCCTGTATAAAAATTGCACTTTATAGCAACAAAATGATTGAATAATTCTTTTTAAATTTTTGAAAGCTTTTACTTTTATTCATGGTCACATATACAAAAAAAGCGAGGGAGTGATATTTAATTGCATACTCAAAGTTAAAACTTGAGGACATAAATAAATAAAATTATGAAAAGTAATACTCGCAATATTCTTTTAAAAAGGTTTAATGTTGCTTTTTATCGTTCCGAATTATTATCTGCAACTTATTTAAATGTTTAACTGATATTATATCTTTATAGAATAAAGATGTTTAAAAACCACAAGTTAATAAAGTATTTTGTAAAAATTGTACTTAAAAAAAATAAAATAAAAAAAAATAAAGAATTACAAAAAGTAATTCTCGCAATCTTCTTTTAAAAAGCTTTAAATGTTGATTTTTATCATTTCGAATTACTATCTGCAAGTTATTTAAATATTTATCTGAAATTATATCGTCACAGAATGAAAATGTTTAAAAAAAACCTTAAGTTAATAAAGTATTTTGTAAAAATTTTATTCAATCATTTTTTTTCCTTCGGCCACATTTTGGAACTAAAGTAAGCATAGAAATTTATTAGACTGGTTTCCAACATAATTCTATTTAATTAACTTTTATTATTTTAAAATCTTTTTTGTTAAATATTATGCCTAATTAAATACAAAATTAACGAGAAACTTTATTCAAAAAGATTTAAAAATACTCCAAGTTACAAGTTACTTATTTTAATTTAATTTGTAGAAATTCTGTTGTTTTACCAAATAGCATCTCCAAAATTTATGCAATATATTTTATTATATAGTAAAGAAATTAAGGACGGAGAAAGTCATTAATAAAAGCAAGAATATAAAAGGTTAAAAATTTTAGGCATGTTAATTTTGATTATTTTATAATCAAAATTTCAAATAAATAAAAAAAAAATTAAACTTCATTAAAATTATTTATTAAGTTCTTGCATCGATAGTTTAATTCAAATTTTATATTTGTCTTTAAAAGCTGGGAAATTAAAAAAAATTTTTAAATCTAACATTTAAAAAAAAAATCTTTTTTTAATTTAACTTTTTATATCTTATGAAAATAAATAATTTTTAATTAAATTTAAACTTTTTATTTATTTGAAATTTTGATTTACCAGAATTTTAGCTTAAGAAATTTCAAATTGCTTTTTAAATTGAACCAATGAATTTGAATTAAACCATTGAATCAAAATGTTAATTGTGTGATATACTTTTTTTTGCATTTAAATAACTTATCCAATGAAGGAATACATTTATTGTTAAGCTAATATCCCAAAGTGAAACAATATGTCGTGACAGTTTTTAATAAATGAAATTCCTTATTTGAAATTAATGATTGTGTAAAATGACTTATTTGAAATTGTAATTTCTCATTGTAGAGATATACTTGTGTTTCATGGCGGAATAAATGAGTAGAATAATTCTGACATGCCATATTATATTGCTGTAGACATTCCTCTTACACTTTTTTGTTATTTTATATAACGAAGTAAATAGAACCAGAAGGTAAATTTTTTCAGCAATAACAAATTCCATCAGTTAATTATGAAGGTTTGAACAGCGTATGAATATTTAATAACAATTATTCTAACTATTACATCTGAATAATCATGAATTAACCAAACGTCAAGTAATTATTAGAAAACTTGTACTTAACTTACTGTGATAGAATTTCCGATTGATTTTACCCACAGGGTGCGATCAATTATTAGAAGACTCTAAAATCATTTTCCTAACGTTAAAAGAAACCTTAGCCGGTAAAGTAGCACTAACTCGTAATTTGAATCATCGATAACGAAGTTCTAGCTCTGCGGAGAAATATTTTTTTTTTCTGAATACCGAACTAAGAATGTCCCAAACGAAATTGCTCCGGAAGAGATTTAATCATTCCTGGGATAGCGTTCTCTGATGTATTGATTGAAGAAAGACCACACTTCCAATGCCGAGACTAGATTGCAGGTCAATTTTTGGCCTAGAAGGTTGCATTGTTTCAGTGTGCCTAGATTGATCGAAATTGTTTTCGAATTTGCGGAAATGATAATAATTTCTGGATCTTAAGTGAAATTTAAAGCAATTTTGCAATTTCCGTCAAAGTATTACTCCATTCTTTAAAGATGGATAATGTTTTACTTCAGATAAATACTGTACGATATTGTAAATACCAACTGTGCTATTAGCGTCATCAATATCATCATTTCAATGAAAGAAAATCTTATTAAATGAATCGATTAATAAAATTGCAGTTAATAAATATTTTGATTTAAAATCATTTATTTTATTTAAAAATCATTTATTTGTCTGCCTTGCAGAAATCTACTTGCTGTAAAATAAGAAAAGGGTTGCTTATGAAATAATAGTAAATCTACAAATTCATGATTAGTTTTGAAAGCATAAACTGAATGCATGGCTTTTCTATGAATTATATAAAAACATTTCTAATAAATTTAAAAATTATGTATGTAATAAAAATATGAACTTATACAAGAAATAAATGAATTTATCAATTGCATAATGAAATTTAATAAAATTGATAATTAGACTTTTTGGAGACAAAAAAAAGAAAGAATAATAAGAACTTCTTAACTTCATCTAAAATACATGTAACAAGATTATTTTGTTAAATTTATTTTTCTCGCTGCTTATATACGTATTTACAGTATTCATCAGCTAACTTTTAATATTGCTTTGCTTTTAGTAAATTGTATTAATTGCTTCTAGATAAGTATTATATTAAATGCTATTTTAAAAAATCGTGGGAAACGATTATAATAATAGGCAAAATTTTGCTTAAAATTAAATATGGTACATAAGCTAAACGATAAAGAGAGAGAGAGCAAGAAAATCAAATATTTTTGGTTAGGTCAATGTTTTTGTCGGATAAGTTATTTGAGATGAGAGCTTTCAAAATTTAGAAAGGCAATAACATATAATTTTAAGCTAATAAAATTTTCTTTACAAAAAAATTAGAGAAATCTGACTATGAGAAATCTGACTGCTTTAAGAGAAATCTGACTATGCTTAATTAACTTTCAAAAATAGGAAGGATTCAGGAATTAACTTTCACAATATTGCAAAAAAGAGAGAATTTTAAAATTAAGAACAAATAAGTATACTAAACAGCGAAGTATATTGATGAAATCAAAGTTACAGAAAGATCACCCTTTTTAAAAATCAAAATTTAAGCGTTATTGTTAAATCTTTAGTTCATCCGAAATTTTGTTTTCATTTACACGTTATCTAATCATAGTAATTTATAATAATACATGATAAAATACTAAGTAACTAGGTGCTTTCAAAATAAAATATTTTTATAGTGTATTATGTGTAATATAATTAAAGATATAAAATTTATTTGTCATAATATGCATGTGTAGAAATTGCCGAATATCTGTAACATTGGCAAGGCTCGGATTTTTATAAAGAAAAATAATAAACTTTTCATGTGAAATTTTTTTTATATTTAATGGATTTCAATTACAAACTATTATTATTAGTAAGATACATTAAAGTAAAAGTTACATTTTTCGAAAATTATATTTTATGTTTTAGAAATTATACTTTTTTTATACAAAAAATAAATAAATAAATTCACATTGAAACTAACTCCATTTAAAACTTCCGT
This sequence comes from Caerostris darwini, assembly GCA_021605075.1. NCBI lineage: Eukaryota > Metazoa > Arthropoda > Arachnida > Araneae > Araneidae > Caerostris > Caerostris darwini. The sequence continues at coordinate 238,638 of BPLQ01003277.1, forward strand.
CATAAGTTCTGTTGCCAGGATTGGAAATCATTGCATAATTTATTTCAGGGGGCATACTGAAATCGTTTCTATTTGAGTTTTGGAAAAATCATATATTGTTGTAATCTTGAACAATGAAAAATTAAATTTCAACTGTGATTAATAACGCAAACAACATAGGAGGGCATTTTAGAATATCTCGTGGCTTCTTCCTAGAGTAATAGCTTCCGCCAATGTCCAAAGAGTTGATATCTGTAGCATGTCAGCTAAGAGAAGAAAAAGTCATAATCTTTCCTCAGATAAAAAATGGCGCTCAGGGAAAAATTATAAATCAACTTCATTCTACTATTGTCATCGCTGGACTAAATTTATGGCTTTCAGGGAATCGGTCACAAATCTTCTAAACATACATACAAAAAATACCAGAGGGTAACAAAACTACAACAAAGAATCTTGACATGGAAACACCAGGGCAATATTCCGTCTTCGATGGCAACAGCGAAGAATGAAAGATTTTCTTCAAATCGTAGCAATATCACTCTTTCGTTGTACAATTTGTAATCCAATATCTGAAAGGCACAGTGGGGTGGCTTCTTTTTAGTTAATTATGTCACGAATATGAAAAGAAAAATGGAGCTAATAAATCTAAAAACTGGATTTTTAAAATAATTTGTAAAAATATGTTTCTTTTCTATTTTGGTAATAATGAAGGTGCCTGAAGATCGTGTTTAAAGTCTAATGAGATATTCTATGTATACGTAAATTAATATTTTCCTAATTATAACTTATAACACTTCAAGTTGAACTTGAATATCTATTGAAAGGTTTTTTTTTTCTATTCTCTTAATTTTTATTATGATCAAAATGACACTTATTTTCCGGTGCTCGGAAATTTGCCTACAATTATGTTCTTTGAAATTAATTTGGTTATTAATCCATACTTGCTCATTTATTAATAATTTGTTCACATTGTTTGCAAGTTTGTTTTTATTCTTGTTTTTCAGATTTCTCTAGATTATTAATTCATACTTAGTCATTTATTGGTAATCTGTTAACATTTTGTCCTCTGAATTCCTCTTAATAATTCAAACATAAGGATTTATTAGTTCCATTATTACATGATCAATTGCTCATTGTAATAGGAGCAATAAAATATTTTATATATTTATAGTATAATGCATATAAACACATACAACTATTTTTATTAAATTAAAGTATTTAAAAACTCTCTGTTTATGACTGAGAGCAGGACTATTTCAGAGGCATGGTGATTTGAAAATCTAGAGGCAAAGACTAAGTACTTTTGATGGATTAGAGAATGCCGTTTAGCTTTAATACAACAATTTATTAAATTGACATTACATGAAGATTAAAGAGTACTGCAATTCAAAATCTTATGTGATGCATAATATGATTAAAATGAAGAAATCCTGAAATTTAAGTTTCATTTACATAAAAAAAAAAAAAATATGTTAAAATACTCCCTTGATACAAATCTGAATTTAATTTCCATAAGACTGCATAGCAAATACAAATGAAATATAAGATTTCTCACCTTTTCAATTGAAGCTTTAGAGCTATTTATAACGTAACAATGATATGTAAGAAAGTAAAAATATGTAATTAATAATGCTTATGTAGATAAATAAAGAATGTAGACAATGAGAAAAATTATATTTAACTTAATAAGTTTTTACAAGAATAACTTTGATAACTAAACACGTTAAAAAAAGGCCCACCTTTTATGTTTTAAAACAGTAGCAGAATGTGTTGTGATTGATTGAATCAGACAAGATTTAGTCAAAAGTGAAACCTGCAATACAAAAAAAAAATCAATATATTACTAAAAAAATTTTAAATTTTATTTCATTATTTTACCTATTTAAAATACTATTAGTTATATTATTTTAGTATTCTTAACATTTTTAAAACAAAAATCAAACCCAAGAGAGAATTGTGACCATTGCCCAAACGGCAATCAAAAATTGTCTAGATTAATTTATGAAGATAATAAGAAAAATAAATTGCAGATTTCTTTTTATTTAAATTAAAAGAACAAAAAAGAAGAAAAATTTCGAATTTTAAATTTCATTTTAAGATTATCTTTTATGTTTTGCATAGAATATTTCTCGAACAATAATTTTCATTTAAAATTCTAGTCTGAAATTAATACATAAAATATTTTGGTTATTTAGAATTATTCAAGTATGCTTCATTTTCGATGAATATCTACATATTTATTTGTAATTTAACATATTCTGTACTAAATGATCTAGTGTGTGTTTGATACATATCAAATGCATAAAAAAATATAATAAATCCTGCCCTTTCTTTTTAATCTATAGAGATGATAAAGCGTTTAATATCCATAAAAAGTGTTTGATGATTAAGTATTCACTTTATTTATAGGGTTAAACATTTCACTGAATCAACGGAAGAGTATTTAATGTTGCAAAGGCGCTGATGCATGTTTTGTTTTGACGAAGTTTTTCTTCAGTTAGTTGAGTAATATCTTAAGGAGTGAAATATTGTGCAAATAATTCAAGCGTTTGATCAAGTCTTTTTTTACCATAAATATAAGCACCTAACGCTCGATAAATGCATTCCATTTCTATTTTTTCCCCTACATTAACTTTGTTTTATTCACGCTAACAGACGATTTTTAGTCTTTTAGTTTTTGGTATTAATCATGAAACTTTGATGTTAAGAAAGTTTGCCTGAAATTTCTGTTGCATTTTGCTTATGGCTAATGCATTTTCGTTTTTATATTTTGTTGTCTTTTTTTGACGAATAGCTATTTCTTATGTTGTGAAGATAGTTATAAAATTAGGCATATTTTAAATAAATTTTTGTATTGTTAAATAAATATGAGTAAGCATGAAATATTTAGTTTGGAATGTTTGGATTTGTTTAATTACTTCAAATCTTTGTTCAAAGGATTTGTAACTTAAAATAATAATGGAGTTTGTTTTACTTAATTTAATATGAATCAAAAGATATCTTTTGTTTAGAATTTGCAGCTATCTGAAGAATCAATGATAATAGTTTATTTTATTCGAATTATTTCTTCATTATCATTAGATATCATTTTTTCATTTCTATCATTATCATTAGATATTATTTCTTCATTTCTATCATTATCATTAGATATTATTTCTTCATTTCTATCATTATCATTAGATATTATTTCTTCATTTCTATCATTATCATTAGATATTATTTTTTCATTTCTATCATTATCATTACATATTATTTTTTCATTTCTATCATTATCATTACATATTATTTTTTCATTTCTATCATTATCATTAGATATTATTTTTTCATTTCTATCATTATCATTAGATATTATTTTTTCATTTCTATCATTATCATTAGATATTATTTTTTCATTTCTATCATTATCATTAGATATTATTTTTCATTTATATCATTATCATTAGATATTATTTTTTTTTCATTTCTATCATTATCATTAGATATTATTTTTTTCATTTCTATCATTATCATTAGATATTATTTTTCATTTCTATCATTATCATTAGATATTATTTTTCATTTCTATCATTATCATTAGATATTATTTTTTCATTTCTATCATTATCATTAGATATTATTTCTTCATTTCTATCATTATCATTAGATATTATTTCTTCATTTCTATCATTATCATTAGATATTATTTCTTAATTTCTATCATTATCATTAGATATCATTTCTATCATTATCACTAGATATCATTTCTTCATTTCTATCATTATATATCATTTCTTCATTTAATTAACAAAAATATGCAAATACATTAATAATAAATACTTCTAAACAAAAGTATAAGTATAGTACACTTTAAAAAATAATTTAAAAAAAATCTTTATTTTAAAATAAAAAATTATGTTTAAAAATATTGAAAAGGAGTAAAACATTTTTGAGAATTCTATTGGAAATTGCAATTTTTTTTATCGTGTGTATAACATTCTTTTGTTGAAATAGCTCTAATGGTCTAATGCGCATTAAATGTAATATATATACGCTATGCATTACATATAATGTAGGTTTTTACTAAATAAATGGGGATGGTGTATTAAATATATATGAAAATAGCAATGTCAGTTATATTTCTAAAATTCGCAGAAAAGTGCCAACTATATGGTTCAACAGTTTGAAGAATTGTAACGAAAATGTTATATGTCTTAAACATTATTCCTTTTTTCCCATTTCTCCCTTTTTAAAATGCATTTTGGATTTCATATTCAATTTTTTTTCAGTTTTAAATTTCTGTTTAAAAATATAATAACAGTAAGATGATACGATCTGCTCAAATGTGCAATGTAGCAAAAGTTGTCTATTTCACATTTACTTTCAAAAGACAAAAATGTCTATTTTATCAGATGACTGCTGACCGTAACGTTTACAGCTTGCAGGTTGGTTTAGAGAACCACTAATGCATTTTACATTACTGCGGCAGATGTTGAATAAATAGATTTCCTATTCAGATGGTTGGATAGAGCTATAATTTCTGAATTCTCCTCATATTTTTTTTCAAGCGCATGAAATCATCATCCAATTTAAAACATGAACTTACTTATAATATTTTATATTCAGTTTTATTTAACTTTTCAAAATTTTTAAATAAAATTGTGAAAGAAAATGTAATAGAATAATCAAAAATTAAAATAAAAACTCCATCCATTTGATATGTTTACTAAATAATATATTAGCAGCAAAAGCATTAAAACGTATGAATTTTTTAATTTGATAAATTGAAATTTGAATATTTGGCGATGGACTTAAAGACATAGTAAACTATAAAAGGGAGCGATGATAAAGTAAAAAAATAATTTATTGTAAATCAATTAGTAAAAAGTTGAAAATTATTAGAAAAATAATTTAATTTCAATTTTTTTTTATTTCTTGGAAAAGATAAGGAATCAATAGCATGTAACTCAACAAATTATGCTGTTTAGTTACTTCATTCATCTCGTTTTGTACCGAGTACATTAAATATTTGAAATTGCTTGTGGAATTAATTTAAAGTTTCTGCCTTATTAATACTTTTTTTATTTAATGCTTTTTGTTATCATCACTTAATATTTTGGTTAATTTTTTCTACTGATAAACTTACTTAAACTACTTTTTCTACTTAGAGAACTTAGTTATGTTCCAGGTGGTTTTTTAATGGAACTTTTTATTACTTCTTTTAATTTTCAGAATGCTGCTTATTAAGTAATTTAGTTAACTGTTTCAATGGTTTGGCTATTAAAACTTCATTTGAGAGCATTTGAATATGCATATAATAGTTCATATGATTTTAATCCTTAAACTGGGTTGGTTTTCATAATTTTTAAGGAGCTTCTAGAAAAATTGAAATACTAAAATTTCTTAAGGTAGTTAACGGTAGTTCTATACAGACAATGTTAAAATGGCTATTTTGGATGTATCTTTTCACAGAAAGTATTATATTTAGAATTTAGAATTTGTTTTGTATATAAAATATACATTTTATATTACGCTAATTATTCATTTAAACTTTTGTTTAATCAAGGGGGGACTTGAAAATTTCTTTAAATTGCTGTTTTTTTGTAAATAAAATTGATGTAATACAAATAGTTCCATAAATATTGGTAAAATCACATTTCAGTACAATCTACAGTACATAAGATATTTATAAATAAAAAATTAAAATTGTACATACAATTTTATAGTAAAGATACATAGAAATTTGAAAATCACTACTTTAAGAAAATTACATTTGAAGACAAAACTTTTAGAGGATTAAAACATTCTATCGTCATGTGAATTATTTTTTTATTTTTTGAGTACACTGTACTATTCCTAATCTCTTATTAACATTACCTCTCTTTTATTTGCAAAATATTATAATATTATGCTCTTAAAAGTTTCCTTCTATCAAGGTATTTGGGAGCAAAAATAGTCAGATATACTGTTCTGATGCCTAAATTTTATTAAAAGTTGTGTTTTTGTTTTTTCCTGCATTGAAAATGTGCAATAGGTACATATATTACAATTTTATTTGTAATATATATTTCTATTGCATATTTTCAGTATAAATGTAAATTATTAGTATGAATATAGATTTCCACTAGATTTATTTTTTGACACATGGAACGTAATCAAATTATTAACAATATTATTTAGAATCTGAATGTTACCATGTTAAACGCTTCCTAAGTAGATCTGGGTAAAATAAATGATCTAAAATTGGCTACTTGACATCCATAAGCTATATAAAAGATATTTTGTTGATAAATATTTCCCTAGATTTGTTTTCACCTAATGCTTATAAAATGAACCGAAATATTGGATGTGATCAGCAAAATATCTTCTTGTTTCCATTTTTCAGATTTAATTCTAACCTTTTTTCAGTTAGAATTTTTTCAAAAGTTAAAAGTTTAAAATTTTTGTCTGTAAGGTATTAAAATGGAATTTATTTCACAGCAATAATATCAAAATCAGTTTTTTTTAATTCTCTAGGGTGCCAAAACCCTTAGTAAGGTGATAGTTTTTGGTTAATTTTCTTAATTGTTATAATATTATATATTTAAAAAACAATAAACAAAAGTGAATTATTGTTGAAATTATAACTAATTTCTAGATAGCTATGTTTCTTAAAATATTATTTTATTATGATGAATTATGATAAAATAATTATATTAATGAATAACATTTAATCATATAAAAATAGTTTTCAAAAGAGAACAAATCTTTGAATTTCAACTTTTTTGAATCAATAAAACTTTATATGTATGATTGTGCCATAATGCTAGAAGATATTTTTCTGCTTGTAAAATATAAATTTCAAAATGATTTTAACCATTCAATACTTATTCCTTTTCGTGCAAAGTTTTCTTCAGTTAAAATTTCTTCTGGTAAATTAATTTACAGAAAACATGAATAAATTTCACAACAACGATATTCAAACCCAAATATTTTATCTAATCTAATCTTTTCATAAATTTTAAAAAGAAAGAGAGATTAGTCATATAAACGATACATTGAATTAAACCTACGAAAATGTGTCTAAGATTTCTTTTAACTGTTAGTTTTGATGGATATTGATGTGAAGGATTAGGACCTCGGCACTCAACATTATGAAATATAGCCATTAAAATCAGCTGTCTATGTCATGATTATGATGAATGATGCTTTAATATCTTCGAATGACTGAATTATGAAAAGACAATAAATTTTTAAGACGTTCCGCCTTCCAATTCACTGACCAACATCTGAAAATATAAAATTCCCTGTTTTATTAGTGAAAGATGAGCAAACACTTTTTTGAATTTAAATACCCTAAAGAAAACTATGGCATTCATGCCAAATTTTCACAGTTTAATTTATTTTATTAAGTAATTGTAAGTTAGTCAAGCATTTTTGAAATCAATGGCTATACAGTTTAAGCAAATAAACTTATTAGTCAGTTGTAAGAGTGAACATAATTAATTTCGATTCTAGTTAAATTATTATGTTTATTTTATTGTTTGTTTATGATAAATGGAATTTATATTCATTACCAATAAAGTAATTATATTACTAGAATTCTAGAATAAATACATTTATGATTCTTATGTGTAATTATCATCCACATTAACATAATATCGACTAGATGAATTATGCTCATTCAATAAACTAATTAATAATATATACAAATAATTTTTCTTATTTCGATGGAGAAAAAAATTTTAAGAAACTCATTTTCTTAAAAGAGGAAATAAGATAAGTTAGATAAAATACCTAACATAATATAATTTCAGTTATTAATTTTATGTTAACTGTTAAAAAATATAAAGTTTTGTAGAATACAAGGAATTAATGTAACTGGATCATTTTGGCAAAATATATTCCTAACAACAGATCTATTGATTTTTTTCTCACCATGAATCTAATCTTGAGAAATAAGAGTAAATAAAACTGCCAAAAATTTAAAACTTCATTTTCTCTTTTATTTTTTTCAATAAAAGGGACAAATAAATATAAATTTAAAGCCTTTTTGTTATATTAAAAGTTTTTATGAAATTTAATGAAGATATTTTCAAACTTTTGATACATTTAGATATTCAAAACGTAATGGAAAATAAATTATCATTTATTTTAATAATGTTTAACAGTTGAATAGAAAAGATTTTTACCTTTAAAATTTGATTTTAAATTTCTAATTTATTACTTAAATTAAAAAATTTATCTAAACAATCACCTAACATTTTTGACAAATTAAGTTCTGTTGAAAAAGAATGATTTTAGAAAGAAATATTATAACCTACATTTGAAACTGAACAATAAAAATTATTCCTTGTTAGCAAATATGTTTCATTTATCCCATTATCGTTTAAAAAAGAAGAATGAACCTTTTATGAAATTGAATTTCTTCTAAGAACGTAGATCTATAATTTTGAAAGAACGATATTTATATATGCCACAGAACGTCCAATTCTAACCACAAATTCAAGCTACGTTGGATTCAAGATGAATTTTCGTATTATTCAGCCCCTTCTTTGCAGAAGCTTTAGTATATTTAGACAAGCATGCATTGAAATAACAATTTTGATATATAGCTAGATAGACTCCATTCCTTACAAAAGTGCATTTGCTATGAAATTGCTATTTGTGTGCTGTTTTTTTCCTTCGTACACTTTACATAAAGCACCATTTTTTACAAGACTTTAAGGGAGCTACATTTCTTTAAATGATTTTTTTTTGTAAATAAATCGCACAATTAAATTTTTTTTTCAAAATGTTTTTAATTGCATAAACTTCCATCGTAGAATAGAAATGTACACTACATGAATCATAAAATATTTTCTTAGATGGTTTATTGAATTATACAGTAATATAAGATACTCATTTAAAACAACCATTTTTCTGATTTCTAAATGTTTTCGTACATAAATATTTTAGAAAAACACATTCTTTAAATAACTGCATATAATATTTTTTTAAAATTAAGAAAAACACTATTTAGCACTGTAAAATTAATCTAATTGGCTATATTATTAATAATACTTTAAAAAATAACTTATAATGTTATTGTTAAAGCAAGATTTACATTAAGTCTTTATTCGATAAAAAATATTTATTACTCAAGAATAAAGTAATTGCTTCACTTTATTAAACAGTGGGATTATAAAATTAAGATATGTTACATTTTAGATTATGAGACCATGTGCAAATTGTCTAAGTTAATTAGAAATGGAAGAACACTTTCAAAAGCGAATTAAATCTACGTAGCATATAAAGGTTAACTATTACAAATTTAAGAATGTCTCATTTAATATTTGAAAGCTGATTTTATTATGCATTTTAAAGACACATATACAAATACCATGATTATAAAGAAAGTTGTCTATTTGGCACATTAAAACATCACATACTTTTTATTACATAATATGCTCGTGATTTTAAAAATAAATATGTTTCATTTCAAATAGAAACGATACACATTTTAATTTGATTGTTTTCTTTAAAACTTCAAATTTATATAAATATAGTTATTATATCAAATGAAATTGAAAAATAATTATTAAAATCTAAAATTTCAAATCAAAGATTTTAATATAGTATTTTGATAAAATAATATTTTACCAATAATTTAATATTTTTAATTAGAATAAAGCTACAATAAAAAACAAGAAACGAATGGCTTAACGATCTTAAAAAATAACAAAAATGTTTTTTATACAAAGAAGATAAAACATTTTGCATTTTGGAGATTCAGATGTAACAGCTATATTTTAATTGGTACAATATTTTGCATATGTCTAAATAACAATAAAACAAAAGTCATCAGCAATTAAAATATGAAGATATATTTATAATATTTCATAGGCATTAAAATTTAAAATTGAGTTTTTAGTTAAAGAAAGGGTATTTGAAATTTAACTCTTTCTGCAATCATTTTGTGGTAGAAATAGAAATATTTGATTTCAGAAGCTTTTCATAAAAGATTCTCAATTATATATATAAAGAAACGGAGTGAATAGTTTTAAATTATGTTTCTTAGGATTAATAAGTAATTACTATAAAGCATTTTTTAAATTTTTGTATAACTGATTCAATTAATTTTAATAATATAGAACTAAACTGAATATCAATGCAAAATTTAAGTCAACGATTTAAATAGAAATATGATATTAAATTAAGAAATGAAGTAGATTAATAATAAGATTAGATTAATAAAGGAAAATAGATTAAGAAATAATGGGCATTATGATGCATTTCAAAATATAAATTTTTGTATAAAGTTACCAAGATTATTTAATAAAAATTTTAATTCATTAGTTTTGTTATATTTCGATAATATTTATTGAAGTATTTCATATAGAATAGAACCCATCATAAAATTTACACGATTTTCAAAGGAAAAAAATTAATAATTTAAACTATCCTAAACTCTAAACTACTATAACTAAAGCATGGTTTTTATTCGTAACTTTTATCTTTAAAAAATACTAGTAAAATACTAATATCAATTTCAAATAAATAAATGAATTACAAAATCAATTTTGTACCATTAAAAATTAATACCATAAAAAAATTTTAAAAAACCCTAAATTTTCATTTGCAGGGATGTTCAAATGTAAGTAACAATAAATTAATGCGAGAATTCCATGAAATTCATACATATATTTTTTAAAAATATTTTTTATTTATGAAAAGTATAGGATAGTTTTTCAGTTTTCAGACTAAACATGTTATTTCCTAATTTAATTCCTAATGCATTTAAAAATTTAAGATATCAGAATACAATTCAAGTTACTCAAATATCTATAGTGAACTCATATAATCTTTTCCTGTTGAAAATTTCAAATATATCAGAATCTTAATTTCTTTTAATAGAAATGCACTTGAATTGAAAATCCGAGCTCCTCTTCTCAGTAAATTCATAATTAATTCGTAATTAGAATTTGATGAAAATGTTTCTATTATTAAAGAGTAATATATTCTTTTTTACAAATTCAATAATTATGGTATTTTTGATTTTAAATTATTTTTATGACTTTCAAATTTTTCTACAAATGACGAATAAAACAATAATTACTGGTGTACATTCCCATGCTAATTTTAAAACAATTTAGTTAAAAAATAAACTAGTCTTAAATTAAGTGCAATTTAGATTAAACCATGCATAATAATTTTCGAAATTCTTTTGAAAAATTAGTAATACCATGAAAAATTAAGACTCACTAAAGTTTTATAATTTAATGCATAATTTAGAAAAATCTCAGATTTAATATAAGCGTTTTCTTTCAGATAATTTAACGCTCCAATTTTGAATAACTTTCTGCACCTTCAATTATTTTTGTTATTACTATTTTTGCTTAAAGGGAATTCAGCAATAATGAAAACAATTTTTCCTAACTAAATACATTAGATTTAATGGCAAAGCCTTTTTGACTATAAAAGCAAAGCCTTTAGAATTAACTACTAATGAATTAAATTTATTGTAGAATAAACGTAAAGCTGAAGTATTGATAAATCAAATTTAAGTAAGAAATACTTCTCCCCTGAAAAAAAAATCAACACATTTAGTAATAGGGTGAAAAAAACTCAAACAAATAACTCCTTGATTTACTTTATTTAAATGAGCTGCAGTTCTTTGATATTGAATCATAAAAAGTAATAGATTTTTTCCTTTGCAAAAAACAAAGAAAGTCAATTCCAATATTTGTTCAGTAATAAAGTATCGAAATTAAAGTCGAAACATAAGAATCGGAATCAGCTGCTAATATAAAAAAACCTTTTGTTTATTGGATTAGCCAAGACTTACTTTCCAGCTTGATAAAATCAGATTGACAAACCCAATTCTGGCTTTTATCACTTTTAACAGAGCTTCCGGGGGATAAAAAAAATACCGATATTCTGAGTGCCGATAATATTCTTGCTGTCAGTTACAACTTTGTTGACACTAGTCTAACAGTAAATTGTTTTCTGCTGTCTTCGGAAGTGGCATTGATTGTGACATAAATAGCTTTGGTTTAAGTTGGGAATTTGATTTGTTGAGTGTAAAATTGAGATACCATTCCGATGATACGTTTTTTCCCAGTCTGTTTCATTTTCTTTTTTCTTTGATACCAATGATTTAATTTTGATAGACTCGTACTTACGATAAAATACAAGCTATTTTTATGATATTTTTTGATTTTTAGAAAATCTAAGTACTTTGACCAACAATTTACTAATTGGATTTCTATTCTCTAAGTATTTGTGATATTTCATAGTCTCACGAAGAACAATAATTTCTTTTAGGTTAAAAACTTAAATCAAAAGTGTGGCCTTAAATATTTTATTGATTTTTATCCTTTTAATTTGACTTTCATGATTATGATATATATATTTTTAATGTATTTTATTATCATTTATACCACCGATGTTTCTACTTTTCTTTACCTAGGATCACATATATTCATTGTGATACTAAATGGACCACCTTCCCACTAAATATTATTGTTATATATTATTCAGTTATTGTATATTTATCATACATTTTTACAAAAAATATAATAAAGTAAATGCCTTATTATTAGTTAGATTGCATTAATTAAGCAGTTGTATTATTATCAATTTAATAGCTTACTATTACAAAAAAAAAAAATAAAATATTAAGTTTTATGAATAATATATTCATAGTTTTCGATTTATTTACAGTTAAACTAAAAGTTTTTCACACGTTTATGTTGACTTGAAAAAGTTGATGTCTTTTAAACCATTATGTAACAACAATTTCTAATCGTTTTTATCGACACAACAATAAAGTAAAAAATTGAAAAGTCTATAGATGCTAAAAAATATTGAAATAATGCATAGTGAGATACATGACTGTTAATTCAATCGTATGATGACACTTTCTGTGCATCTCAATTTTAAATAACCTATCAAATATCCACAAATTTAAATTCTAACTTTAGTTTCAATTTAGTATTTATTATTAACTCTACAACATAATTAAATAATATATTTAGTATGTATCTTTTACATACAAATTCCACAATATATTAAAGTTTTTTGAAATGAAGCTTTAAAAGCCAGTACCATGATTTTCGATAAATGTTTTCGATAAAACTTTGAAACTTGATTAATTGAAAATTTCTAGAGAACCAAATTTATGTAAAGAAAATATTTTAGTTGATGTATGAAATTCAAATTTTAAGAATAATAAATTATATTAAGTTAGAAATACTTTTACAATTAACATGTTTCTGTGAAAAGTGAAGATTTTAATATTTCTAATCCAGCGAATTTAAAAGTTTTTTAACCATGATTTTTTAAGTCATACTACTTATATTTTTGAATATAATGTTTATTTATGAATAAAGTGTTTATTCTATGTTTAGAACAACAAAAAAATCTTAATATTTTTCCTTGTGATAGATTTAATTTGTTCTAATTGTTAATCATTCTTTGTATTAACATTAATGTAAGAATAAGTTACATTTGTATATTTTCTCATGGAATTTTTTAATTGATCATATTAACGATTATTAACAAGAGCATTAAAAAATTTTAGGCAATTTATTTTTTCATTAGATATTTTCTTATAGAACAAAGTGATAAAAATAAAAATTATTTTATCTCTGTGAAAAATTAATATGTAATCATCCACTAATATATTTGACAAACCACTTATAGAACCAGTAATCTTTGTTTCACGTAATTTCTGCTCTACTTAGCAATAAGCAAATAGATCGCGAGACAATCAATCTCGTGTAATCATCATTATATCCTGACGAACTATTCAGAATTCTCGCGCTATTGAATAGCTTTTACAAAATAGATCTGCTATGTATAAACTGCAAATTATCCTTATCCAATATGTTAATTTAATTCACGTGCTTAAAAATTATTTGAGATTAATATAAGAAAGGTATATAAAGCATGAAATATTTTTTAGTAAAAATAATTGTCTTACTCTAAGTTTTAAGTCCTGGATAATATATTTAAAAAATTATCTTTAAAATCGGATTGGTTCTTATTAATGTCCTACTGTTTTGATCTCTGAAATGGAAAGTAGAGTAAATTTTATATTAATTTCAGCCGATAAGTTTTTTTTTCTTTTTAAGAAGAACAAATGTATGACAGAAAGGAGTTTTCTTTGTTGACAAAATAATGTCTAATTAATTAAGTAATTTAAATATATATATTTTTTAAAAATAGCTTGACAAATTTGGTAATTCCTCACATGAATTTCGTAAGACATTGCTATTATATAAAATAAAAAAAAATTTTAAATTTTTTTATGAATTTATTTTGTAAATTTAAAATTAAAATTTCATTAATGTATTTATTAAGGTAATATTTTTTAAGGTACAATTTTATTAAGGTAATAACTAAACATATTAAAGTTTAGTGCAGGTTTGAAACATTTTGTTGTTGTTGTTACTTATCCCACTTGGTAGATATCTAATTTAGACCACGAACCCGTAAGGACTCATGGGTGTGTGACTCAACAGAAGCTGCTTGAAGGGTAAGGAAGCAACTTCTGTTGTGAAGGAGCACCCGTTGGTAGAAGTCTGACTTTTGCTCCGTGATGCTCTACAGTCATATGAGACTGGGACCTACGGCTTAAAGTGGATTCCGAACCACTAAAAACATCCATGGCACCACCGGGACTCGAACCCGAAACCTGTGGTACCGAGCACCAGAGCGCTAGCCACTCGACCATTCAGGCCCTTGAAACATTTTAGAGTATTTCAGCTAATAAATGTTTAGAATTTAAATAAATGTTTTTTTAGCATTAATTAATATAATGAGTTTTACATATACTCAAATTTGTTCATGATTTTCAGATAATTAATGGAATTTGGCTTTGATCGTATGAGATTCATTTACTGTTTTTTCTTTAGTATTTTCCTTCTTTAAAATAGTTATTGGACAATTTGTTTTCCAAGATGCCCCAGAGAAATATTTTTAATATTACAAATATAATAGCTGAGGGATTTTCTGATATGGATTAGAACAAGAAAATTTGGAGTTTATATTAGTAAATTGCTTTTTAAACAATTTTAGAAAACAAAAATGTTACAACTGTGGGAATATGATGAACATATTCCGGAATTTTTTTAAACCAGGCCAAATTTTTCAATACAGTAATTTATTTTCAAAAAACTCTTATTTGATCTTATGATAACAATTGCAAAGAAACCAAACATTCCTAAATTAACTAAAGTGTTTATAAAATGATATTTTGTCGCCAGATTTACTATCATCAAACACAATGTGAACACATTTTTATGGAAACCTATAAACTAGTACACACGCCCATAAACTTGAACCATATAATATTCGTGAGTAAAACTTTCTTAAAACATATGAGTAAAAACATTGTGAAGTATTTGAACTTATGATAGAACTAGAAAAGGATGCACTGAATACTGTAGTTTCGCAAAGCAGTGCTGGAATATCTTAAAGAAATGGATGAATAAAGTTTTGCAAAATAAATAAAACCTTATCTAAAACTGTTTGTCCGTATAGTACTGGAAAGTAATAAAAATTTTTGGACTGGGAGTAAAATACAAGAAGTGAAAAACGTCTGGTTTCTTGAATATGTTACGAAATATTGAACAAAAAACTCAACCACTGAAAGGCCTAACTTTAAAACTATTTTTATTTGTTTATTAAAAAACTTAGTTAAAGCATTCTTTATTTTCAAAATGGTTATTGTGTTATACTGTTGTGCAACTGAATTGTAAATTTTATCATGAAATAAAATTAATTTGGTACTAAAAAATCCATTTAAAAATTAACTGATTCTTCTAAAGTTTGAGAATACTAAAAATATCTAAGCAAGTGTTCATTTACTAGTTGAAAACAGAAGGAAACCACGAAATATAACAAATAAAATTTTTAAATATTTAGTTCTTTAAAATTTATTTAAGAAAACAGATATTAAAAGAAATTTTATTTTAAGGTATATTGAAAATTTTCTGAAGACAATTTTAAGTTAACAGCTTAGCTAAGGCAAGAAGATTGAAATGTGGCATTATCATTATTCGAGAATACGAAATTTAAGCCTTTGTGACCACTTTGACTCATTTAAAAACGCTTCTCAGTCCAAGAAAGTAAATAATTCCCGTAAGTTGAATTCGGTAGAATAGTTTACTAATCTTGATAAGTGCATTTAAGTTTAAAGTATTTAAACGTATTTTACGATCTATTTCACATTTCTTTCAATGTAATTACTTTTATAACAGACTGAAATGGAAGTGCTAACCTTCCAAGAGAAGCACACATTCCATCTTCGTGTTTCGTTATGATTCTCAATTGAACACAAGCCATGAATTTCTTCCATTAATCATGCTAGTCACTATCTAATATAATTACTCATTCTGAGTTTAATAGCATGTCCTAGGCTTGTTTCTCAGTAGCAGATGTTCTGAGTCCCTAGAAATTGAAACTGTTGTCTCCAAGATGAATTAATTATTCGTGGTTGTTTCAATGATTTAAACTACATATATTCATGTCAGTATGCTGAATCCACCCTACGACACTGGGTGGATTCAGCATACTGACATGAATATATTGCATGGAATACAAATATGTCTTTTGTTTAATTATCTCTAGTGTTTAGATTGCAAAGAGAACAATAATAATTAATACTTCAGTATGTTTTGTGCATATTTGGAAAATACCAATTATCTTTTTATTGAATAACACAGATTACCTGACAATATTCATTACCCCATGCATGGAGCTTAGTTTTATTTAAGTTTAAAGCTTTTGCAAAAAGGTAAAAGATAAAATTGAATTTCTTTGAAAGTTATGTTATTTGAACGAAGAAATATTTTTAAAGAATAAATAAATAGAGAATTTGACACACAAAAATTAATTTTAGATTCTAAAAACTAATGTTGAATACTTATTTTAATTTTAAATAAATGAATTTGTTTTGAAATTTGAATTTGTTGACTTTTTTCAATGTTAAACTCCATACCAATTTTCTATTTAGAAAATACATTATTTTTAAGAGAAAAAAATATTTGTAACAAATCATTCTTTAAAAATGAATTATTTTATGCAATGTTTCTATTATTGCTGGTGATTTATCACCAATCTTGATATATTTATTCAGATCGGTAAAGAATACTAAATGATATTTTTAAAAAATCAAAGCACTTAAAAATAATATATCTTTCAAAAGACTGGCCATTAAGACCATTTCGAATAGAGATAGAAATATTTTAAAATTGAAGATACATAAATAAAATTATAAAAAATATCGTTATTGACATTTCCTTTACAATTTTTATAATGGCAGAGATATTTTTGTTGCAAATTTTTGAAGTCTGATTACTCTTTGACTGATATAATGGTTCAATACATATTATTACTACTGGTAAAGAGTTTATTGATGCGGTCATTACGATCATTATTGATACGGTCATACGTCTATACATTTATGATAGCCTACTTAATAAAAAAAATTATACTACAAAGTTTAGAATAACCTTTTCAAATTTTTATAAGTTCATAACAGTATTTTGAAAAGTTAAGTAGATCTTTTAGAAAAAATAAATTGGAACCTACTTTAAAATAAATGTATGTTGGTAGAATCACTAAACATATGAACATAATGAAATATTTGTAATAAATCAAACGAAATTTGGAAAATATGTCTGAGGGTTTCAAAGGAATTTTTTGGGAGTATCTGATTGGTAATTTTAACATTGGAAAAATTTATTCGAATTCTACTTTTTATAAGTTTTCTTCATTGAAAATGTCTTTTAAATTTTAAAAAAATTGTAAAATATTGATTAATTATAAAAGAGACCATTTTGATTTATTTTCAATTTAAATTAATAAAACCTTTTTTTTACTGCAGAAAAAAAAATAGCTGTATAAACAAGTAAATTACGTCTCATTTTAGATTGCATTTTAAAGCAAAATAATCTTTATCTCCCAGTATTATCAATTATTTTTGAGTGATGAGTCCTTGGATATTCCAAAATATTGTTGTTATAAAATGTATCACTTATAAAATTTATCATTTTTTTGCATAAATAAATCGATATCTGAGCTGGAATCCAAAAAATTCTACTGTTAAATTTACTTTGATTTATGTTCATGTGGATTATGATTTTTATAGTTGTCAAATTCACATCCAATAAATAACTGTACAATAAATTTTGTTTCAACATGCTATATGTAATATATTGAGCTGAAATGTTGAAATAAATTTTATAAGAAAACATGAAGATCATGCAATTCAAATTGTGTTTTGTAATATTTAATATAAATAAATTAAACATATTATGATGTTTGATATGACTTGTCTCCATAAGTATGATTTCATAATTAATTTGAGAACTAGTTCTTTATACGCATTTCAAAAAGGATTTTAAACGAAAAATATTGAACAAAATCTTTTTATTATCAGTTTTTTGGTTGCCGACCTTAATATTTAAGACTTAGTACAATAAAGATATCGCAGCAGAAATTATCCCAGAAGTCAGTCTATCGTAGACATTATAACAAACATTAGCCACTACCGCAAAACAGTAATGGTATGTCTTTGACGACATCGTCGAGACCATGAGATCAATATAAAGCTCGTGATAGGCTGGGGAGTCTTTGGTGCAATATTATGATATGAAATGAGTTTCTGAACTACTGATACCAACATAGTAACGCATTTAGAACACATAACTGCAAATTAATTGTACTTCAAGTACCACGTTCATCCTCAAAGCTAGCGCTGTAGGCGTCTATTCGATGATGTTTACCGAAACGAGAATGATTCAGCATCAATAATGAAGCAGCAGTTAGGATTTTATCTGACTTTTATGACACAGAATCCCTTGTTATGATGATTAGCACTTGATTACATTGGAATTTGATTCCACTAGCTATAATTTTTTGATTTCTCATGATAGTATTTCTATTTAATATGCCAACAAAATAAGGTTAATATTTAAATGGAGGCAAACAAAGATATTACTATATTTTAAAGTCACCGACAGAGTTAGAGAACTTGTTTAGTTGAAATTAAAAAAAAAGAACTGTTATTGTGTAAGTATAATTATAATGTTAATTTAGGAAATATAATTGGAGTATCATTTACAGTAATGTTACTTATACTTATCAATGCGATCTCTAAAATATTAAATAGGTGCCAAAGTATGATTAAAAGAATAAAAATAGGTTTAATAATATATTTTGAATTTATTTAAAATAAACAAAAAGCAAAAAGAAAAGCGTTTTTAGTAAAATAAATGTACACAGAGAAAATGAAACTAACATTTTTGACTGATTTTTTTGATATTGAATTTTTTTTTTACAGATTACTGAAATTTGTTACTGAGATTTGTTATATTAATTTTTTTTGATATTAGCAATTATTAGTGAGAAAATGAGATATAAATAAATTCTTTTGAATGTGATTAATGATATTAAAGTGTTGAATTGGTAATTGAAAAATAGTTAAAAATGAGGACTTCAAAATTATGAAAGAAATTAGTATAATAACTCTTTTTAAAGAAAAGTATCATTTTAATCTGCATGTGTTATAATTATAAAAAAATATTGATTTTTTTAATGAAAGGAAAAAAAGTTTTGGACAGAAAAGTAGCCCAAAATTATTATAACTGTTCTAAATTTAAATGTGTCTATTAAAAAAAATGATGTGGATATTCGAGGTAAGACAAAGTAAATTGCTGTTCTCATTTTTATTATTTTTATATTCTTGAGAATTGAGCAGTAGTTCAATTCAACATAAGGACCCAGGTGGAATTTTACATTGGATTTTGAACTTTGCAGGTTGAATTTTCTACGAACTGGATTTATTACTTTTCTAAATCTTTTCATTCAATTTAGTTTCCCATGTAAATTAAATTGATATAAATATGCTAGCTTCTAACGTTATTTATAGCTTACATATTTTTTGATTAGGATCTAACTTCTGTGTAATGTTATTTTACTGAAACTGTGTTTATTATTTTTATTTTGAATACTTTCTAATTGCTAATTTTTAGTTTTAATTAATTTCCCTTTTTGATAAAAGCCAGTAATTTTAAAAAATTTATCTAAACAAACGTAATTATTATAATCTTTAGCATGAAATAAAATGTTCTTTCCTATCTTTTCCTTCCCTTATTTTCATTTATCTTCATTCTTTTGCTATATTTTTTCCATTCTATGCACTTCCTATTCTTCTTGGGTTGCTACTGTGATGAATTTCTGAATATTTATGAAGAAATGCAATGCGCTTATAAAAGAAAAGAGCTCTTATAGATTGGATATCTGATTAGATTATAAAAATTCCGGTTTTATTTGCTATAAACATTTATGAATTCAAATCTTTCTGCCTCTATTTATTTATGCTACTGTGAAAAAAACTACCAAAAATTCGAAGTTATGTATTTTAAACTAAATACCATAGACCTTCTAATAAATGTTTTCTTTTAATGATATATTTTAAACAAAATTAGGAAATCTATTACAGAAAACTGGTTTATATGGATTATAGTATTTAAGTAACAAGTGGTAACTTTTAAATTATAAAAGTTATAAAGATGATGGAAATAATAAAGAATAATAAAGACCGTTATATATTGTTATTCATATGAAAGGATTAATAGTTAGTATTTTTCTTAAGTCTTAATTTTAATGTGATAGATAAATGCTTTAAAGATGTCTACAAAATCTAAAAATAATTGTACAATTTTAAAATAAGATCCGAATATTTTTTTGTATCTATAATACAAAAATTTTATCTCTATATTTATTAATAAAGTATTATAATAGTTGTACTTCAGAAATTTAGTTAACAGACAACGAATTTGAAATATGTAAATTACGGTATATCACAATTCTTGATAGAATTAAAGAAAATTATAGAACATTAAATAACATTAATAGTTTTAGTTAACATTAATAGTTTTTAAATTGAGAATCAGTAAAATACTGAAGAAACAACAATGACAACAACAATTTTTTAAATGCTTTAGAAACAACAATGCATATCTAAAAAAATATGCAATGTTGTTTCTAAATTCATTTTAGAAACAGCATTGCATATTGTTTTAGTTAGAAGGATCAGAATTTCACCAAGCTCACCGGCCTGCCATCCTCATGATAGCTGGACGAAATCTACATTTTGTCCCGTGTAGGTCCAGGTTAGAACAGCACTGTAGCCCATGCATATCGTAAAAGGTGACTAAAATGTGTACCCAATGCCCGGGGGTATAACCGGTTGTGGTAAAGCCAGACTTTTCCCTTTGCGTGCCCCATGTCTTTGTGTTGCAAGGTTAAGGACAAAAATAATCTGCATTATTTACCCTTTATCATGAGTCGTCAACGGGTTCATGAATTTGGTCTAGATGCTACTGACGATCAAATGGGATAAGGAATAACAACAGCAACAGAATTTCATAGTTTATGGAAAACAAAAAATGCTACAAAGATCAAAATTGAAAAAAATTTCAATCTTTCTTATTTTCTTTATCTCTCAGTATCGAAAACTTGTAAAAGATACAGTATAGCAAACATAATTAAGTATAATTTATTGTATAGTCCAACAATTAAGTCTTAATTGTTGGACTACATATTTTACCAACAATTTAAGACTTAATAATTAAAGCTTTCTTAATATAAAAAATATTTTATTAAAGGTTTATCCACAATTCTAAAGTGAAAATACTGATTCCCTCCACACGTTAAATAAATAACTGAAAGAAGGAAAGAAAGATGAAAGCAAAATTTACTACCTGTTTTTTTTTTTATTATTATCTGAGAGTAGATTTAGTCGAAATGTCTGGAAAGAAAGGAAAATTACTTTGGGACGAACGTTACTTGTTAAGCGATTCAGTTCATTTAGTGACAAAAACCTGAAGATAAAGTGCGTAATTTTTCTTAGGCGTGTGCCCGCGGACTTATTAAAGATGTAAATGGAACTGGAAGGCAATAAATCCTTTACACACTTGCCTCCAATGTATTCTAATTTCGCAATTTTGACCTCAAAGTATCTGAAACAACCAATTATTTTGTTATACTCTTCAAAATGTTTCAAAATGAGATCCTGCCTACTATTTTATTCTTATTCTTTGTAAATTTAGTAAGTGATTACCTTATTTTTCTGTTAAGCAGACTTGTAGTTCAAAATTTTTTAGTAGCTGGTAATCTCCAGTTAAAGTTTTGATTTCTCTTTTATTCCTGATGATGCATATTTTTTTTTATCTTATTTGTTTGAAGACATGCATTTCGAATTAAAAGGTTGGTTTTTCTTTAAAGAAGGGAGAATATGTGAAAATATTTAATCTTCCGATTAAAAAAAAAAATATTTGTTTTTTCTTCATTACCACTTTTTCTTTTGTTATAACTTTAATCTCGAAATACGAATGACAATAAAATTAAAAAAAATACCAATAATTCATTAAAATCAATGAAAAGGTCTTGCAAATTTGTTAAATATTTTCATCCCCAAATTGATGGACGTCATCAAGGGAATAAATTATTAATTGCCCAATTAGCTGAGGCGACGACGATATGAAGCAAGTGGAAAAAGTCACTTTTGCAATAAGGTGAAGTTTGATTTACCATTATGGGTAAGCAATGTCCCTTTTAAGCTCTACTGCTTATAATATTTTGTTAAAGGTTTTTAGAAGCGCAAATTAATTTGGTTCGTTGGATAAATTATTCTAATAACGAATATAAATTATTCCAACGAACAAGTCGCTTTATGAATAATTTTTCTTTTACTTTGTTAAGGTACAGAAACATGTTCTCTAAAATATCTTTTTTTAGTGATGTAACTGAATGATTTTATAATAAGGAATATTAATTTCATTACTTATTGCAATTTTTAAAAGCAAACCTTTCTTAGTGAAAGTGATTTTATTACAACAGCAAATATTTAAATAATATATTTTAAATATTTTTTCACAAACAAATATTGAGAAGTCACTTTTATTGAACATCATAACATTAAAGAATTACTACACACTAGTATATTACTTTTGGACCATAGAATTTATAAAATTAAGCATGCATCTACCAAATCATTTTATTTTAGTGCGACAGAATTTCGAAAAATTTCATCCCATTTTTATATTAAAACGGATTAAAAATTATAATAATGTATTTATTAAATAGTTAAATGATAGAAACAATGCGCTGATATCAACCAGGAAAAAATGCTTGTAAATTTATCGAATCCTATTTCGAGGTTACAGCAATGAATGCATGTTGCTTGATCTTGAAATTGAATGTATAATCCTTAAAAAGAAGAATTTTGTATTATACAGTGACTATGGCACGTGTGTTTGATTTAAATATAAAATATTAAAAAGAAGCAATTTACATAACTTATTCACACGGGTGTAATTCATGAAATAAACTTTCATAATCACAATCATAACTAACTTATGTAATAATCTTTTCCATGAAATATTTTGGAATACTAAGAATTTCGTATAACAGTTATAATTTTTTAAAAATTATTTAAAACAAAAAAAAATAGAATCATATATAATTCCATATTAAATTTACCTGAAATTTGAGAACTCCTTCATTGATTCTAATAATGAAATAATTTGAATAAATATTCATTGAAAATGAATTTGAATTGTCAATTATTTAATTAAACACTTCTTAACAAATTCAGTTCAATACTTATTTTCTTAATAGCATTTTCAAAAATGATTTCAAATAACCCTTTTTAAAAGGTATATTAGCTACTTCATAAATTATAAATGCGTTAAATTTCAATCTTATTAAGTGCAATGCGAAACCAAAATGTATCCTGACTAAAATGAATTTAATACAGAAATTTATTTTGCCATGCATTTGAAAGATGTTTCAGAAATAAAAAGCAATTGCTTCCAGAAAGATAGAGGACCTTTCACTTACCATTGTGATATAAGTTCTGCTTTGATCTATCAAATAGCTGGATTGGATTTGAAGAACTGAATCACTCAACAATAGATTCTTTTATGGGGGTACCACAAAGATAAGGTTTATGGGACAAAACATAAAATAAGAAATGAATTTGGAAAGAAAAAGGACAGAAATTCCAAGTAAAAAGATTTTCAATTACATTGTCAAGTATTATCAGCCTGAACGGTTACCATTTTTGACCTATAAAATTTAAGAAGGCATGCAAACTCATTTCCATAGATATGTATAATTAAAATTGAATGTAAACTAGCAATTTTGCATCTATTATTACTAAAATATGTTTATGTATTTTTAAATGTTTTATATTTCTTGTATTAAGTTGTCTTTATTAGGTTTAGTATAATAAAAAAAAATGTCATAGCAGGTAAAATTTCTGAAACTATTGAAAGAGAAAAATATGTCAAGAAAGTTCTTTTTTGTAAAAATTCTGAGCCATCATTAAAATACTTGTTAATTCAAATAAACTATTACCCATTGTATATATGGTTAGTAAGCTTAAGAACAATTGCTTAAAATAGGAAGTGAAAAAAAAAATCTGTATTTCAATATTTTTGCTTCTGTATAAATTTTTCTCATAATCTTTGTCATGTGTAATGCTGCAATTGATAATTTCTATCATTAAAAGACTGAACGCTTGAAGAATTTGAATAAAATATAACTGAAGGAATTCTAACGCAAGCAGAAATTACGCTTATTAAATTAGTACTTTTCATTAATTATTTTAAATAAACGGTTTTTTTAAGTCGATTTTTGAAACTCTTCCTAATGTTTGAGAGATCCCGAATGAAGTAAACCACAAAGGCTTACTTAAAATTAAGCTAATTAAATCCTCAAGTTCAAAAAAAATTAATTGAACAAAATATATTTTTATTTCAACTAATTATTTGAAATAATCAAATTCTAAGAGACATGGAAAGATTGGTTCGGTAATATCATAAGATGAAAAAACAGCGAAACTTTTCAAAATTTAATTTTTTTTTAAAATTTTTGGTTATTTGGGGTTTTTATAAAAAAAATTCCTTCCAACTACAATGCATTAAAGCATTTTTTTCCATCAATGAAGATTATTATTTGTTATGAAGCTTGAAACGTGCACTTTTAGCATATAAGAAGTGAACAAGTTTTTTATTTTAAGAACATAAGGATTAAATAGGAAAATTAAGATTATTTATTTATTGTTTAATTAAAAAATAATCTTACACTCCAACGCAATTTCGAATGTGATTGAAGTAGATATTAATATTTCATATTTATGTATATTTTCATAGCTAAATAGTTACAAAATATGCAATTTCTGGGCTTTAAGTATCTGCTGGAAATCTTGTTGGGTATTTAAATTCAGGGATCTCGGTTCAACACCCGACAAGTTAAGCCGAACTGAAAGTTCCTTTGTCTATGTATAGGGTGAGCACATAAATCCAGATTATGCTAAAATTTCTTCCAGAAAATTTCTGAAGCTCCTTTGATAAAATAGTTAAATGTTTCTTTTAATTTAATTGCGTATAAGAGAATTAAAAACTATAAATATAGTATAAATATGTATGCCACAATTGATACTAATAAAATTTTTTAGTTATCTATTTCAATTACATTTACGTCAAACTAAAATTCAGCTTTTACACTTGCATAATTTTACATATGAAATTATAATGAAGAATACTAACAGAAAAAAAATATCATTTTAGTTGGAAGTATTTTCTGTTTTATGTTTTATTAAGATGTTAGCTGGAAATAAAAAGGTTTCTTTTTATTTATCGCTAAGAAAGTCTGGAAAATCTTAAAAATAATTTAAACCAAAATCTCTTAGCTAATTAAACAAGGCACATTAAAAAATAATATTACAACACAGATAAGAAAAATACGAACATTATCCAGAACTTAAATATTATCATCATAATTTTAAGCAGCATAATTACAACACGGCGTGTAATTTTTAAGTCAAAACAATTATTTTAACTCGTGAAAAGCAATTAAATTTTTTAGCTGGCAACTTGTGATAAATGCTAAATACACAATAAAGAACTTGGGAAGAAAATTTTATTCTTGTAACTGAAAATAATGCCGCTTACACATGGGGTTGTTTGCAGAATATGCTTTGGATTACTTAATTTAGGGTATAAGTCGTTAAAAAAGAGTCATTAACAATGAAACAGCTGCACTTAAGATGATAAATCACGACACCGCATCCAAGTATTCATACAATCGGATAATTTATCAGCTTTAAAATGATTTAGATTTGCAATCACAATATTCTTACCTTGAAAGTTAATCTGTTTAACCCAAAAGATTAATAATATAAGCTTCATCAATATTTAAACTCAATTTCTCATTTTTTTTCTAATTTATTATATTAATGAAGTAAAGTTTATTTCTAATGATGACAAGAAATATTTTTTTTTAAACTTTGTTCAAAATATCAATTACCTTTCTTTACCTTCTATTATATTTCTTGGAAATTTTACTTATTTAAAGAGTTGAAATTGAAAAGGGATTGCACAAAAGATTATTATTTTGTTCATTATTAAATTTCGGCAGTTAGAGCACAGATATAAGAGACTTGTATAGGTTTATTGCAAAATTGCAGCGCACTTTAATAGAAAGTGTATTAAAACATTTGAATCAAATCTGTTTTATACTACTTATGAAAAGTAAGGGTAATTTATTACTGCTTCCGCTTACAAGGAAACTGAATTACCCCATTAAAATGACAGATTTTTCAAAATCTTAACTATTGGTGATTATTATAGCTACGATTTACTATTCCATGGTTATCATGGTATGATTAGGCGCGAAAGATCCTAAATGACTTCTCTCTGTATAAAAAATAACTTCTCTCTGTATCTAAAGTAGCTATTAGCCTTGATATAGAAGTGAGCAGCCTAGTCATACCAGTAAATTTCCATTCTTAAAAATTATTTTTTTCAGGGAGTTTACTATATATACTTTATTGTATTAATCATTAGCAATCCTCATAATCATCAATAGGTTAGATGAGAAGTTTCAATATATATAACTTGAAATTATTATACGATAATAGCAATTAGGCATTGCAAATTATTTATAATTATATAAATTTTTAGAATAAAAGGTAAAGTAATAATTTATTTAAATTAAATAAATTATCTAAACTTACTAGGCATAATAAGTTTAGATAATTAGCATAGTAATGTATTCACAATTATGTATCCTATCGTATATGTTTCGCTATATTATGTTGCAAGATTCTGAAAAGAATGATATTTTTATCATACTTATATTTCTGTTAATTTTAATTACATTTGTAACGTTAATTTATTTCTATAATTTCTTCTAAATTTATTTATATAAATCACAGAATTATCGATACAAAATTACCATACCTATACCCATACAAAATTATCTTATTATACAAATTTACCATACTTATACCCATACTTATATAAAATTACCTTATTATACAAATTTACCATACCTATCATTTCAAATTTATGTGAGCATTATATCTGCATATATGTTCGTGTGATTACATATTTATGTAAACATTTAAATATATTTTTTTCTTTAATTAATATTTTTTGTACGTAGGGGGCCTTGTGTACCACTTTTGTATATCGCGGGTGATGAAAGGAAAAATGTCTTCATCCAGGATGCCTTAGTAACTACCCTACGAGTATAGTATGTGAGCTAGGCTGAGTGTCGATG
Source organism: Caerostris darwini (assembly GCA_021605075.1). Lineage (NCBI taxonomy): Eukaryota > Metazoa > Arthropoda > Arachnida > Araneae > Araneidae > Caerostris > Caerostris darwini. The sequence goes on from BPLQ01003277.1 coordinate 266,199, forward strand.
TGAAACGCTGTTACACATTGTCACAATCATCTTCGATTCTGAAGATTCAGACTAGATTCGGACCAGAGGCCTCCTCCATACTAATTGCACTTGTGCCTATTGGGAAACGAATACGACAATAGACTCTTCCCTTTAAAAATTAATTTAATTTATTACTGTGTTTATCAAATAAATTTTAAAAATATTCTCTCCAAATTTTAAAATTATTTGAAATTCTAATTGAAATGTGATGATTAGAATTAAATATTCAATTATGACAAAAATAATTAAATATTCAATTATGACAAAAATAATTAAATATTCAAATGTAAAATTTTAGAGAATTTATGTAATTTTATTAAAATTTTTTTTAAACATTTAGTTTAAATAATTTGGAAGTCAAGCTGGTATTATTCTCTTCGTAAATAACATTATCAAATTAATTAACTTACTTTGAAATGTAAGAGAAGTGTTTGTCCTTTAATTAATTTACCTTTCCCTTAGTTAATAATTTCGATTTCTGTTGTGTCGTTCTTTTTAGATGAATTTTTGTTAATGTATCCTTAATTTCTTTTCCAAAGTGTTAAGTTCTTCAATACTAACTTTAATGCATCTGCTTTATTTATTACTATTTTTTCTCTTAAGTATTGTAAGTTTTTAAAATTCTCTCCAAAAATAATTATTGATGTATCTTTTTTCATTTGTCGACACATTTTAAGTATTCAATTTAAAAAAAATAGACATTAAGTAAAAATTTTCAACTTATCAACTTTTAAAGATAAATTCATCGACTTAAAATGACAGTTTTTCTTTTATTACAACAGTACTTAAAATTAAAAAAAATAATCAATTCAAACTAGATTCAGCGCAATTCTCAAATTAAAATATTTCTAAGAAAAAAATTAAAAAATATATAAGAGAGAACAAGAAAAAATCATTAAAAAAACTACAGTGAATTTAAACAGATAGGTTAGTAATAATCAAATTACGTTATAATAATAGAAAATTCAAATAAAATGGATAAAAGAAACACGAAGAAAGCCTATTTTTTTTCGTAAAGTGGAGATTTAAATTAATTTAATATTAAAAAAAAAAGAAACGCATTTTTGTTCAATTTATGAAACACTTAAAATTTTTCAAAATTTGCTTTTGGAATATTTTTTTTGAGGATAATTGAATTATGTTTGTAAGTTAAAAACATTGTAAATTAATTCTTCATTGAAACACTTGGAACAAAATAATATAAAATTAAAAAATGCTTTAGGTTGCATAATTTTTTTTTCCTCTCAAGAACCCTTTGTCCTGTCTGGAATACTCAGATAAAGCATAGTTTTTTATTCTGTTCATCATTTCATCGTTCTCATGAATATGATTGTAAAAAAAAAATTTTAAGAGTTAATAAATTTTATTTCACTCGCAAGTATTGCTCATATGTAAATCTTTATTTTTAAGGCGAAAAAAATGTTTACAGATAAGTAGTTCTTATTTTTTTTTAAAGAATTAAAAATGATCGTAAAATTATATGTTCGCTTTCAATTATGTATAAATAAAACATTCAAATATAGAAAAAACACCAAAATATTTTTACCATACTGGATCATAATGAGCCATTATTTTTATTTTCGGGAATTATTGAGTGACAAAATAAAGATTTTTTTCCTACTTTGTACTATCGAAAAAATCAGAATTAAATAAGTCTGATGTCCAAAGGAATGACTTTAATTGGTGGGGTTACAATCTGGATTGTTTGAACATTGTTATTAAAACACATTTTAAAGATAAAATATTTGTTATCCACCCGAATCTCTTTTTGAATCTGTCTAGACTAAGAAAAAATTTCATGCTTGACCATTTACTGCTTTTGTCGCATGTATAATTTAGTTGGGCTCGAAATTTTATGTACATTCTTTTCTTATTGTGTCAAAAAATAAAACGAACCCTTAAGTAGTTAACATCGAATAAAAATATTTTCCTGTGTTTTCTGACTCACAGGTACACATTTTTATCCGATTAAATTACTTTCTACTTTTTGTTTTAATATAAGGTGAGCTATACTATTTACTGAATATAAGAGATAAATAACATCTTAATTGTGTAACGCAAAATTTTAATAATTTCTGGATATAAGATAAAAAGGAATATAATGAAATCTTTTTAATCAATTAAATTAATATTCATACTAGAATATAATACCAAATGTAAACAGTAAAATAGATGCATATATTTTTATATATCAGAGCATGCTGAGAAACAAAGATGTATAGATATATGATTGTTTTCCTATGCCTTTTTTGTGTTGTGTTCTCTATATATATAACTTACCATTTTATACGATGCACGGCTTTTAGTGATATGTTTATAATTTTAGGCACTGTGACTCCAGATGCTTTGAAACAGTCACAAACAGCTAGTGGACGTGGCTTTTCGCTCTGTTAACTCTCTGCTCTACGTGGCTTTTCGCCCATTAAATTCTTTAAATATGTTAATAAAATGAAATAATTAAATTTGTCTTTTCCTTTACCAACTACAATTTACTCCAATTGGCTTTTGACTACAACTTGTAGCAACTTCTGCGCTGTTACACAAAGTCAATTGATTAAAAAAAATTAAATAAAACAAAATTCAAAAATTTGATTTGGAACAGTTCCAGTTTTCGGGGAATGCTTCGGTTTTTCGTCACTGTGAATTCCAGTTTTGGAAAGTTGCGAACTTTGTCACTATGTACTTCTGACATTCCATCAGTCTTTTTTGCAGGTGTCCTCTGCTCTTTCTCTGTGTATTCAGGTTTCGTGAAAGGCTTCGAATTTTCGTTTTTATATGCTTCCATTGCGGGTTCTTTGCTTCGATATTGTCCGTTTCCAACAATTTACATTGTCCAAATTCCTGCATACTGTTCTATCTAATTATCTGATTTCCCTGTGCTTTAACTGCTCGCTTTCCTGCAGTGTATTTTCACGTTTTAAGATTTCAAGAAATATGCGCGAAGTGTTCTGCTGTGTGCGTATTTGTAACTCCAAAATTAGTTCAAAGAAAAAATTAAACGGTGAGTGAATGTATTTATATACTTTACCAACTTCATATTTTTTTTCTCTCATTCATTATTGCATACATTTTAAAAGTTGTAATTTTTTGTAAGTTATAATTTATAATTTTTTTAAATTTTTGTTTTTAAGCAGTATTATAAATTTTATCAAAATAAGTTAATGAAATGAAGTAAAAAAAATAAAATTATAAATCAATGTTCTTTTATTGCATATGAATAAAATAACAAAGAGAAAATAAAAATTTATAAACAACATGAAAAAAAATGTAACTAATAAAAATAATATGTTAAATGTTGAAAATCGATAAAAAGATATTCAATTATGAGGAAAATGATGTATGGAATGATTAAGTACACCTTTCCAAATCCACATGAGGAGCAACACATCATATTGCGGATCCTCAGATTATCAACAAAGGCTGAATTCAATTCCTTAATTGATTATCCTATTTTTGTTAAAGATAAACACGGAATTTTCTTTTTATCATATTACATATGTTATTGATGTTGGATAGATATTTATTTTGATTTTTAAATATAACTTTTTATGGACTAAAGACTTTTCACAAAAAATATGCCATTTCCAAAAACATTATGAACTTTTTTTTTTTGAAAAATATGCCACAATTAAGTTAAAACTGAAATTGAGAAAATTTATAATCCATTTTTTTCATATTGTTCTTGTTAAACCAATATAAGAAAATTTTTTACTAATCTATGATTGAAAGAGTGATATTTTTCATCATATACTCTGTTACGATCCTAACTTGTTTAAACATGCCAATCTGCTTCAACATAAATTGCTGGAAATTTTTTTATATTTTATGTTATTGAAATATTTTGTATATTTCAATTGTTCTCCACTACATTATATTATATTTTGTGAACAATTCTCCATTATTTTAAAATGAAAATTATTTATGGGAACCAGCTCAGAATTGTCACCACAATGTTGTGAGTTTGACCTGCAGTGAAAGCAGGCCAACCTTTTTCTAAAGGGAGGATATTCTACATTAACACCCATTTTAACTTTCCTGAATTCCCACTATAACTAAGAAAACAATTTTGACGGTCCATAAAAAGTTAAAGGAATTGCAATTACGATATCAATAAGTAAGAATAAGAGCAATTTGAGGATATGAATTTAAATGTCAAACATAAAACAGTCTCTTTGAATGCACTTATTACATATGCTATAATTGAATATTAATACCCATTATATCCCTTTGCCTAAATTACTGTTATCATCTTTGCTTAAACTGTCGGTATGCTGAGTGTGAAACAGAATGTGTTTGTAGATATTTAAAAGACAATATGTTATCTCTTTACAATGTGTTGTTATATAAAATAAATGAATTTTATTTTTCCTGTTATGATTTTATATATATATATATATATATATATATATATATATATATATATATATATATATATATATGATATATAGATGAAATAGAATGATGTTTGATAGATATTTAGAAATAGATACAGATATAGATAGATATAGATAGATATGCAGATAGATAGATATGCAGATAGATAGATATGCAGATAGTAGATATGCAGATAGATAAATGCAGATAGATAGAATTTTATGCAGATAGATAGATGTTATGATAGATATGCAGATAGATATGCAGATAGATAGATATGCAGATAGATAGATATGCAGATATGCAGATAGATAGATATGCAGATAGATAGATATGCAGATAGATAGATAGATAGATATGCAGATGCAGATAGATAGATAGATAGATATGCAAGATAGATAGATAGATAGATATGCAGATAGATAGATAGATAGATATGCAGATAGATAGAGATAGATATGCAGATAGATAGATAGATAGATATAGATAGATAGATAGATATGCAGATAGATAGATAGATAGATATGCAGATAGATAGATAGATAGATATGCAGATAGATAGATAGATAGATATGCAGATAGATAGATAGATAGATATGCAGATAGATATAGATAGATATGCAGATAGATAGATAGATATGCAGATAGATAGATAGATAGATATGCAGATAGATAGATAGATAGATATGCAGATAGAGATAGATAGATGCAGATAGATAGATAGATATGCAGATAGATAGATAGATAGATATGCAGATAGATAGATAGATAGATATGCAGATAGATAGATAGATATGCAGATAGATAGATAGATAGATATGCAGATAGATAGATAGATAGATATGCAGATAGATAGATAGATAGATATGCAGATAGATAGATAGATAGATATGCAGATAGATAGATAGATAGATATGCAGATAGATAGATAGATATGCAGATAGATAGATAGATAGATATGCAGATATGCAGATAGATAGATAGATAGATATAGATATGCAGCAGATATGCAGATAGATAGATAGATAGATATGCAGATATATAGATATGCAGATATACAGATATGCAGATATGCAGATAGATAGATATGCAGATATGCAGATATGCAGATATATAGATATGCAGATATGCAGATATATAGATATGCAGATAAGATATGCAGATATATAGATATGCAGATATGCAGATATAGATATGCAGATATATAGATATGCAGATATATAGATATGCAGATATGCAGAGAGAGAACTTGCTATATTACGTTACATAAAATCTTATAATAACATTGACATAATTAAATCCAAAGTCCTTTTTAATATCATAAGATATTGCAATTTAAACAAAGATTTTTACTTCTTTTCATGTCTGATATTTTCACTTTCAAAGCAGATATGAATTAATAAAATCAACGGATCTCTCAATAATATTTCCCACTGAAACTTTTTAAGGTAAGTATTTGAAAATAGTGAGATAATTTCTTTTTATTTTTTACATTTGGCCGTTTAATTGTCTCTCTACCGCTTGTTATTTTTTCAGAAACTTTACTCATATTTTAAGTTAAAAGAAAAACATTCATGATCAAATAAAGAAAATCCCTTTTTTAATATAGATTTCAATATACTTTTTTAACCATCATGAAGTTATAAGTAGAGAAACTAACTCGCAGAAATTCAATTTTATTATCAATATTATTCATATTACTCCAACAATGTTTGTTTTAGTAGACAAAAAAAAATTCTGTTTTATCTCGAGAAAATAGAATTTCATTAAAAGATAATTAAATTTCTAACGTCAATAAAATTCTTTTGCATTATCGTGAAAATTTATTCATTGAAAAGTTTGATAGTTCTTAAGATAATATTTTATATTCAACATTTCTGAATATCACTATACTACTGAAATTCTGAAATAATTTTTAAATTTTATTTTTTGTATAAAACCGGAATTAAATGAAGTATGTAATATAAATTTATCAAATACTTTTTGAAAAACTTGAAATACAATAGCTGTGAAATGAAACAAGTTAAAAGAGCTTATACAAACAACAACAAGAAGTGTATAATATTTTAAATTCAAGTAATTTATTTATAATATTCAAAGTCTTTGTTATACTTTGTTAAAAGAAAGTGTCAGTTCATTAAATGATAGTTGTAGAATACTAATGTAAGAAAATATTAATCAAATCGTACATGATAAAATTCAAATATTTGCACTCAAATTCTATTTTCGTATATATACGTATAGATCTTAAGTTGAAAATATATTTTGTTTTAATTATACAATTTAACTCAGTTTTTCGAAGAATAAAAATGTTTAAAATAGTAATAACCCCTCAAAAAAAAAAAAAAAAAAAAAAAAAATTTGTCTTTCAATCGAATATGTTGCTATTGAATATTCAAGTATAAATTAAAACAAGGTAATATTTTCTGAAGATTTGTGATTTTGGAATAGTGGTCATACTTAAAGTTAAAAATTTAAGTTTCGCAAAAATTTCGTACAGAAACATTATCTTTATGCTTGAATATTTTCTTAATTAAAGTTACAATCTTTCAAATAACACTGTAATTCATTTTATGCAGAAAAATTAGACTTCTTTGTAAGCTTATTAAGATTAATATTTTTCATTAATAATGTTCATAAAGTATTTATGTTTCATATTTCGAAATTCTCTTCTTTTGATCATGTTGCATTTAATATATCATAATTATTTGTTCTTACATAAAGCGATAGAAAATAATTTAGTTGATGAATTAGCCACATAAGTGTGCTAATTATAAGAAGAATTCGTAAAATGAATAAATAGAAAAACTTGGAAATCTCCCAATTTGCACTTTAAATTAATCACTCTGAAAGCACGTTTCATTTTACCCTGTTCTGATTCGTAACTGATTCGAAAGTTCTATCTGGAGAAAGATTTGACGAAAATTTAATTAAAGGTTTTAATTAAAATGCGGCGAAACTTGCGGTCCTTTTCATCAAAGTAATTGTAAATACATCTCTTTTAGCAAAAGTCATGCATCTATGTAGTACAATTATTTTGTTTGTAATTTATTATTTTAAATATATGCATATTTGTTTTATTAGCAAAAATATTCATATACTTCTAAAACTGATAGTATTCAAAGAATTACCTTAAACTAAGGAATTTTGTGAAGAAGAATAGAGGTAGATAGGAAGCACTTGAATTAAAATAGCATTAAATAATTGAGACATAAGAAGGTACAAATTTTTGTGCAATTTCAATACGATTTTATATAGTGATATATTTGAATATAAATTCCTCCAAATAATTATGATGTTCATATGAAATTAATTCATGATGTTTTCATGATCTATATCTAAATTCACTACCATTTCTATTAGTTTTAACATTTAATGGTTGAAAATTTCGAGGATGAGAAAACTGAAAAATGATCATGTATTCTTTCCTGCATGTATCTAATGAATGGCAATTTTTGGGAGTTTTGTATAGAAGAAAATATTCTCCAGGATAATATATGGATAACTATTTTACTAATGGACAAGTTTGGGATGATGGTAATATAGGTTTGGTAATAATACTTTTGTAACGATGAATCCACATGTTCTTATTGTGGTGTACAACGTTTTGGATGACTTTGTAAACGAAGCAGCTTCTCGATTTATTTTTTATCATTTTCAAAGAATCACTTTTCGTTTAGCAATATAACATGAGTGTATGGTAGCTTATTTACATGAAATTAGTTTTTTCAAGAGCTTTGACCTATCTCTGGTAATTCTTGTATCATCTAAGATGACCTCGGACCTGTCCTGAGTTATCTGGGAGTTCTTTAAATATACATTAAAAATTATTTTAATGTGTATTTAACTAATGTCCGCAGAATACGCTGAATGATATAATACAAATATAGGCTGAATATTGAAATTAAAAACAAATTCTATGCCTGATAACAGCAAGGAATTAATATTAGGCATAGAATTTGTTTTGACCTATGATATGTGTGTAAATTGCATATAAATCAACTAAGTTCAAAAAGAGTGCTGCTAGCGTGAGTTATCACTGTTTTGAAATATGAGTAGACTCGGTTGCGATTGCGCAGAGTACCAGACCCAGAAAGCTTCGTGGAGGTTTAGCTAGTATTTAGTGCATCATATACTAATGTGAGATAATTTCCTTCGAAAATATTCTTTGAAAGAATCTTACCTTTTATCCAACAATTATTTTGGTATGCTGATAGGATACAAGAAGTTTTCATTTTATTAATTGAAAATTATATTATCTCTTTATTACAAAAAGTTTTTAATAAAGAAAAGCATTGCAAACAATACATATCATATTATAAGAATTCCCTAACAATAATATTATAGTGCGACAAAAATGAGTTGAACTATTTGTTACATTTATTATCCTTTTTTTTCATAAGAGTACTAACACGATTTCTTATTTTACAAAACCTCGATGGGATATATCCGCATATATCCTCGATATATCCGCACACACACACACACACACACACACACACACACACACACACACACACACACACACACACACACACACACACACACACACACACACACGAGGGTTAAGCTTCAGTGGGTCCCGCAGAAGGTGCTTGTCAATCGATCTAGGTTGTCAACCAAACACGTTTTTGAATTTGACAGAGGAACAACTGTGGCTTGTTTGAGATTGCAAAGTATTCTTCCGAGAAATTGGTGATCATGTCGGATGTAATCAAGCCACAGTGATACGGATATGCAATCGATGGATGCTGGAGGGATGGACTGAAAGAAGGGACAGGCATGTTGTGCACATGTCATAGATGGGTCGCACTTCAACACCAGGAAATACATTGCAAGAAATAAGGTCTATTGAACAACAATCTATGTAAGCATATATCATTCGACATCATTTGCAACATTGGGGGATTTCAGCAATGCGTTGTTTTCTGCGATTATGTTTGACTCTAGACCACAGGCATTTGCGTCTGAATGATGATATGAATGTTGCACGTGGACGACGTTTGTCTTTTCAGATGAATCGCGATTTTGCGTTCAACATGACGATAGTCGTATTCATGACAATTCAAGACTGGCTTACGTTGCTTACATCTTGCCTTATACATCGCCATACGGTCTTTCAGCTGTTATTATGATTTGGGATTGTATATTATTGGATTTTATTCTACACCCCTTAGTACGCATTTCCAGTACATTGAACAGCCAGTGTTATCTGAGATTTGGAAGTCTGTTATTTTACCTTACTTTCAAGGCAATGATATATCTTTTCTTTTTTGGTGTTGCATTTTGGATGGCTAGTAATATGTATGGAGTACTGAATTATTCTGTTTTATCAAGCATTCGTGTTTTCTTAAGCTTACAACTACATTTTCTTCTTATAAGTTTATATAATAGACAAAGAAAACTTAAATAAACACATTTTTACCAAAATTTCCTTTTTTAAATTCATTTTTTATTAGTTGTGTCAAATATTAAAATATTTTTTTAAAATCCTATTACAAATTATCTGCAACCTTAAGAATAAAATATCTGAAATACCCAATAGTTTAGGAATAAATTGGGTCAATCATCTTTCTTTTAGTACGTTAATCTACACCGATTTCTTTCAACGCTACATATATATCAACCATTTGTTGAAATATATAGTCTTGTCTTGTTACTGAATAATTGAATTTATTTCCGCATTGACATACGCCTCCTTTTAACTTTTTGAGTGGACGTGTGGTATAAAGAGACTACACTGTTTTACTACGTGTCACTTAGAAAATGATTTTTCATCTGTAAAACTCCCAAGTCATTTCGCCTTCAACTAATTGAAAGTATAATTTTTCCGCCATACAAGAAAGAAAGAACGAACACTAGCAGTTTATTTTACTCCATGAAGAAAATAGAAATAAATGTCTTCAAAAATGTTAGATATATTTCTGAAATATAAACAAAGAAAGCACTAGGAATTGAAGAATGGCTGAAAAATTTATGAAATATGAAGACCATTATGATTTTGTGCAGAGAAATAAAATTGCTTTTAGGAATTTAATAGAAGTAAAAATATCAAAAATGTATTATCAACACAGAATAATCACATGCATATAAACAGGATTAGCTTCATAGTTATAAACAAAGCTACTTTTGCTTGAGCATTAATTCATGGAATAGTTAAAAACGCCATTAAAAATTACCTGATCTAATTAATTTTTCTTAATTATTACAATGAGTTGAAACGTTACAAAAATTCTTATTTTATTATTTTATTACTTTAATTTTCTACTTATAAGACATTAAAAACTAAACAAAACTTTTTTTTCAATGTCTGATCCAATGCTAAAAATACAATTTAGCATTAAGCCTTTTTCTAGAATTTGTAATCAGTTAAAAAAAATGTCATTTTCAATATATGAAACAAATTCCCTTAAATTAAAATTTCTTGTTAGTAAATAAATTTATATTAAAGTACATTGCAGACGTGTTTATTGTAATTTTAAATCAATGGAGCTTTTTGAAATAAAATATTTAGGAAGAATATGATTAAAAGTTTACAGTATTTTCCTCTTTTAATTTTATTTAGAGGAAAAAATTGTGAGGAGATTTGAGGTATGATACTTTTCAGATTTGGTCCCATCAGATAATTTTTTCTAATTTAAAAATTTAAATAATTCACGGAGGTTTTATTGATTTACAATATAGTGCTTTATAGGATCCTTATATATGAGGATTCTTTTAATATTTTTATGGGTGCTATATTTTTATCTATGAAATACTTGTTTCATGTTAATTAAAATAAACGATTTTTAATGTAGATATACTAGCGGGAAAACTTAAGCAGGAGCACAATTATGTAGCAAACAGACACAAAATTGGAGAAAAGAGCATATAGAGATCATCCTAATAGTAAACATCCAATTCAGTAAAAAGAAGGCTAGTATGAAATTATCTGAAATAATACATCACAGGTTACACGAGAGCACATAAGAAGTTGTCGATAAAAAGCAAAGGAAGGAGGAATTGCAATATAATAACTTTTGCTGCAAATTCAAGTGAATGACACGGCTAGAAGAAATAGTATGGATGACTTCATACGTGGGAGAAAGAACGAAGAGGACCACAGTAAACCAAGTGTATCTCCAAGAGTTTGGTATTGACCATAGTTTTATTTCAAGTGTATGGAAACCCTTAAAAATACAAGCACTGTTGTGAAAGAAGATAGTGTTAGTGATGAGACATCTGTCGAGACACTTGGCGTGATCGCTTGTGTCCAATAAAAAAAAGCCAGTGGATAACCAATACATCATTCAACAGGCGAAAAGAAGCCGTCACCAGTCAGTGAACAATATTGCTAAGCCGTTCCATATGACAATGGGACTTCAAGAGTAAATTTTTAAGTGACTTCATAAAATTAGCCTATTATAGATACAGAACGAACGAAGAACTAGATTGATTTCAGAACGAAGTGCACGTATTCCGCTGACAGCCACCCACAAGCGTTACAATTTAGGCCGATGAAAAAGATTGGAAGTTTTATTATAGCAAGAATCGTTTCAGTGTTACGAATGATTTTGGAAACTAACTGATATGGAGATAGGTGGGATAACGGTTCCATCCTAGTAGCACCAGCGAAACTGTGACCGTGATCACCTGTGAAGGCATTAGAGAGAATGGTTACTCTGAGCTCCATATTTTTGAAGAACATGCCGCTTACAGAGATGGCTTTTGTCATTTTTCGCTCCATAAGTCTGCTTCTAGATGCCATTAGTGCAGACTTCATTTTCATGAGCTGTGACGCCATACAACAAAGGGCGTGTATTGTGGAGAAACCGTTGAAAAAAGAGGATACCATTCAAACAAATTGGTCAGCGTTATCCCCTGAATAAATCTCATATAACATGTATTGGATAGATATTTTTGATACCATCATTTTCACGGAAGAACTTCCAAGAACTAAAACAGATAAAAGAGTGGATTCTCCCCTGCAATCAAGGGAGGCCATGTTTATTACTAAGGCATATCTATTTATTGTTCTTCCTTTTGAGAAGATAATCATTCGTATTATTACTAATCTTCTAAGAAAGCCTTTTCTGTTCGATTACACACATGCATGCTATCTATTCATTTTTGTCTCTTGTTCTCTTTTACAAATTCCTGGTATATATTCTGATTTTCATTCTTTGCTTAAAACTTTGCACAGAAGTGAATTTTTATTGTGAGTTTAAATTGTAAATAGAGATTTCTAATGTTTCATAATCATTGTAATAAGGTGAGGAAAGACTGAATTTTTGATTAACTGGGTTTGTATTTAAAATATCGGAGAATAAACTTGTAAAAAAGAAATTGATATCGTTTGAACTATATTTTTAGTGCGCAAAGGTTGAAACAAATTATTTCTCCAGATATTCGAATTATTCTTTATTATGAACAATATTTTTGTTATGTGTGCTATATTATTTTATTCGGAAATTACAGAAACTTTTTTTTCTTAAAAAAATTAAATTAATTAAATTAATAATTAATTTTAAATTAATTCTTAAATTTATAAGCCTAAAAGAGAAGTATTTTCCTTTATTCATTTCTTAAAGATTAATTATTCATTAATTGTCATTTAACATATTTTACATGATTTTAAGAATAATAAGGAATAATGAATATTTTTATATCATTTAGTTTGAGAAAATATAAGCGTACAGAAATTTCATCAGTACACAATATGCAAAAATTACAAAAAAATGAATTTGAGCAAGGCTACGTTTTGAAAATAAAATAGATTATCAGGAATCGGGATATTGCTCTCTTTAGTTATTTATTGAGAACTAGTATTTCCACAATCTTAGCTATGCTGGTCAAGTTTAATGTCAGATTAATTGCATTTATATTTTTTCAGTTTTTAAAAAATAATCCCCTTCCATAAAACTTAATTAAATCGTCAGAAATGCAATTTGTACATTGATTGAATAGCATGCATTTTATAAGTACAAATGTAATATATATGCTGAATGTGGTTTTATACATATATTTATATAAATAATTTCTTTTAATTTTTGATACAAGGAAGAACAAGACTATACAAGGAAGGGAGAAAAAATTAAAATTTGTAACCTAACTTGCTTCCTCTTACACACTGCTAAAAGCACCCCCCTGGGGGTTCAAGAGAAATGATCAGTCGTCCTCGAGACTCTCACTCGAGAGGAAGTACAGAGCAACCTGAGCTCCCACTCAGAAACGTTAAATTTATAGTCTCTCATCTCGAAGGGAAATATATTTAACACAACCCTGCGTATTAGTTGGTCTATAGACTCTCTCCCGGAGAGGATATATATTTCGCGCATCCTACGAATAATTGAGTATCAGGTTTTTAGCTTAGAAGTGAAATTTTTCTACGAATTATATGTCTTTAAATGTGTTAAATATTGTATGTCTCTAATTATATGTTTGTGGTGTTTGCGCGTGTGTAAATAAAGCTGTGAGTTCTCCAAACTGTGCCTCAAGTATCTCAACCTAACCACACCTAGTTATCATCTGGTTGCCCAACCTGCACAATACAGGGTCCATTTTTCAAAAGATTTTATTATTACGCTATAAAAATGTGAAAAAAAAAACCGTTTAATAATTCGCTCCCAAAACCTTTATTAAAAACAAGAAAATCTATCATATCAATGGGCACGTTCATATAAACAATATAAAGTGAGAACTATTAAACTAATATTACAAAGCAGTTTATCATAATCTTCGTAATGAAACAGGATTTAAATTTTAATAATTTAAACTGTAGTGAACACCATTCCATTTTTTGGTAATGTTTTAAAAGAAATCTAATATAAGTTATTTAACATTTCAAATTTTTAAACTAAATAAGCGGATTCCTTTTACTGAAAAGTTTTCTTTAAAATATTACTGCTTTTTTTAAAGTTCAGATAATTCATCCGAAATTTCCAGCTAAAATCTTAAACTAATACACGGAAAAAAACCCTGAAATATCCGGACTATTCATAGAATATTTTTTTTCCTAAAATGTTTGAAGAAAATAAAAAAAGACCCCGATTCAAATTTAAATTTATCAAATTACGCTAAAAAAGTTAAATTAAGAAGAATTGACAAGACGTACATTCTGTTATGCTATTGATAATTCAATAGCTCCAGCGACGTTTTTTTAATGCACACCATGTTTTATTCTTAGATTTGTGGAAAACATTTTTGACGAATTCACAAATGATGGCAAATTCAAGCCGAAACTTAAAAAAAAAAATGTATGGAGGAAGTAAACAGAAATGGAATTCAAAAGGTGTGATGAATAAAAGAAGAGATACTAAGCTATGGTAAAAGGAAAGTTCAATTCAAGCAGAATAAATTTGTGAAATAATGTCCCAAGAGAGAACATGGTCATCAGAATAAATTTTTTTTTACCTCAAAATTTCTTTTCTAAATTCGACAAATAGTCTTGATTTTTTTTTATTTTACGTTTTTCATAAAGAGAAGGAAAAAAAATGAAAACAAATTCAAAGTTTTCCTATCTAATGAAATGTTTTTACAAAGGCATGTTTGTTATTTGCTTTGGAAACAAACATTTTTGTGTCAATTTAAATTTGTGTTCAGATTCTAGTGAAATGCCTTTTAAATCGTTTTTATTAGAATATCATAGGACACCGTATTATTCATTGAATATTTTCATATAATGTTTCGTAATAACTC
This sequence comes from Caerostris darwini, assembly GCA_021605075.1. Lineage (NCBI taxonomy): Eukaryota > Metazoa > Arthropoda > Arachnida > Araneae > Araneidae > Caerostris > Caerostris darwini. The sequence continues at coordinate 281,271 of BPLQ01003277.1, forward strand.
TTCAAAATGAAGAACAAGTTTAATTTTTGGAAATTCTAGAGTTATGCAAAATGAGTTATTGAATTGCAAAAATATTATAATAATTTATAGAGTGATATTTGGACAGCTAAAAGCACATTTTACCTAAAAGCATATGCTTTTAAAATTTTTGTTTTTCTTTAATACTTAGTTTTAACTGCAGAAAAAAAGAAGTTTCATGTACACGGCTATGCGAAGTAGAATATTTTTGTGCTTTTAAAAGCATATCATTGCAAAACACATATTGATGATTTTATTGTTGTAGAATTTAAGCAAATTTTCAATAGAAAATTAAATCGATTTAAAAATATAAATTTTTGAGGTCAATGGAGTTTATAGAACTAGCTAGTTTAATGGGACATTTAGTATATGAAATTTAGTTGTTCCATTAAATTCTTGTTTCTATAAAATTCAAAAGTTCATGAACTACATGAATGTTTACCGAAACATCGAAAGTTCTATACTCTTTTCTCCACTCATAGAAAAAAAAAAAGTTAATTCAAAAGCTTTTTCAAAGTTTCAAAGTGCCAAAAAATACACAATCAATGGACACAAGGAAGATGGCAACATAAAAAGACAATTATAGGAGTATGAAATAATATTATAAATTCACTAAAATATTTTTTGTGTATCGTTGTATAACGTATATTCTATGTAAAGAATTTTAGTTCAAAATAATAATACCACAAATTCTGTAATTAGAAATTTTTACTTATCATCTCGAGTACTACTTACTACTTTTTACTTATTATTTTGTTTTTATTTCTAGTTATATCTAGTTATCAGTTATGTTCTCAGCCTGATATCGTGCCTCCGTTCCATCATTTATTTATTTACAATTCCAAAATTACTAAATCATAAAGTTCTGAAAATTATATTTGCAATCTTTGTGTAAAGTAATTATTATATAAAATGCAATTTCTTTTAAATTTATTTTCACAAATATTTAATTTATTTAATTTACTAATTTTCTTAATATCTTAAGTTTTATTCAACATTTATTTTACAATGATATTCTTATATTTGGATTTTGATACAAATATTTCGGATATTTATATCCCATATAATATACTAGGAATTGATAAAGTATTGTAAAATAAACACATTTTTACGCATGGATTATTTAAACACATGAATTATTATAATTTAAAATTTTTATTATTTCTCTATTTCGGTGCTTATAATAGCAGTTAAAAATGCAATTAATGTTAAAAGTACGTAAAAAGATAAAATAAGAAACTGTTGAAGTATGAGATACAAACCATTTAATATTTATAAAATATAGTTGAAAAAATAGTTTTAATTTAATTTTTCAAATTTGTTATTCATGTATTTAAATACATACCAATAATATTTTAAATTACAGCAATATGTTATAACACATTTGTAATAAATAGCTGTAATTTAATATAGGTAATACTGGAGACTATTATAGTAGTATAATAATGTAAGGTGAGATAAAAGACAAAAATTGAATTTTATACGCAGAATTTTTAATTACAGAACTTTAGAATGTTTTTGATACAGTTTTTAATTAAAGCAATTAAAAAGAAATATTAAAAATATAAAAATATCCTTTAACAAAACATGAAAATATTCTTGTAATTTTAATATAAAAATAAGTATTAACATATTTCTTTCAAATAAGTATTAACATAATTTTTTTGCCGATAACAATTGCTTAAAACAAATATGATAATTTTTTCTTATTTTAGGTATGTTATGTTTACCTATAAATGATGATTCTTAATTTGAATAAATATTTGATGAGTAAATTTCTGAATTAATTCACAATAAGAAAATATTCAAGAATAAGAAAACATTCCAATAAAAGAAGCAGTTATTTGATTTTTACACATTTGTATTTCATTATTAAACTTTTATATTTCATTAAGATAAAAGACAATGTTATGTAAAAAGTATTCAGAGTAAATATCTGACTACGATACACTTTATTAATTTAAATAAAACATTTATCAAAATAGAACTGATACTATATGTGTGAATAAAGAAATTGTTTTCATGATTATAGATAAAAATCTACAAGTGTCTCTCACTACATGTTATTTTGTTAATGGGTTTTCCAAATCATATTAGGAAAAGCTTCATGTTTACATCAGAATTTATTGTTGAATCTATTTGTCTCCTTTGGATTTATTTTTTTCAATATATAAAGAACTATTTCTTGTTCTTACTTTCTATCAAGTGATGAAACATTTCAATAAATAAGCAATGTCGTTGTTCAATAAATCAATCATCAGTGGAAATGAGCTTTGGTGGTTTTACTGTGATTGAATAGAGCAAAATTTCTATTGTGCACATATTAAATATAAGAAGGAAAAGTAATAAATGCTGCCATGAAAATGTTTCATGAAATATTTAAAATTCCTCTTCTAATTCTGCGAATTGTTTTGAAATCTTTATTCATTTTTCAAATGGTTATCTTAGTTTGGATCTTAATCAGTTTTTATAAAACATTAAATTTTATGAATTAATAGATAAATATATTACATATATCATCATAATTTGTAAGAAACAAAGGTTAGAATTAATTAAACAGTTATTAAGATAAATAAATAAGTTTAAATTAAATTAAAAATTAAAAAGTTTTTTTTGAATAGCAAATAATTATTCCCGAATAACATTTTATTATGATGTTATTAAAACTATTTCCTAACAAAATAAAGTCTAAAAATTGTTAATATATTATAAACTATAAAATTTGTGTTAATCATTTTGTTTTTATTTTGATAGATAATAGCTAATATTATATTACTAAAATAACGAACCACTTTTAATATATAAATGTAGCAAATCTATTATGACATAAAAGGCAAATATTTCATAGCAATGAAAGCAAAAAGCAAAATTTCAACAAGTTATTAGGTTAGTCTTATTTTATACGCTGTATGTTTCAATTAACAGCATTTATCCTGGTATTATTTCCAGAAATTACTTTTGAAGGAATCAGATTAAATATTTGCTTCCTTGGATACACTACAGAATCAGGAACTTCTGTTAAAGAATTCAAACATGATCCTGCATCTCACTTAGATAAAGAATTGACGAAGCGAGTAAAACTTTTACATCTGGAAAACCAGAGAACAGATAAACTTCTTCTTGGCACAGAAGAGACAAATCCAAACTACAGCTGCCTACACGAAAGAAGATATCACTTCACTTACAGAACGTGTCGCTGATGATAGTGTGTAAACGTTTGCCAATGCGACATTTCCTTTTGGAGCGAAATAATCAGGGTTGGAGGAGGCTTAAGCATGGGCTGAGTTTATTCAAGTGAGAGGAGTGTCACGTAAAAGATATGCAGTTTGTCTTTGGCACCTAACTCGGTTCAAATATTAATACAAATATACTATATCTCATATCAGGTATCAAAATCCCCATGCACTGTAAGGTTAACAATTTTGGATTCATTTAGGAGCAGATATGTCGTATCAGCTGTTTTTTACTGAATTATGTTTGGTAGTTGGTATTATTATTATTAAACACAATTTTGCTAATTTTAATTGCAACAGCGAGTTAACAATTTCAGGTTTATTCGGGGGATGGCAGGAAATCTCGGACGTCTTCGTTTACTAAATGATGTATTGCATCCAGTGTTATGTCATTTAAGAACAAAATAATCTTTCATATTGAACATCAAAACACTATTTTAGGTTATTTTTATCTAAATATATGCTTTTGTCTGAATAGAAAGGAAGTTATCTTAACATTTTTATGTTCATTTGGGGCTGACATGTTCTCTTAAATATATCTTTCTTACTGAATTATGCCCTGCAAGTGATGCTATATTCATTAGGAACAACGAATTCTTCATATATTTCATTTTTAGACACTAAAAAAAGTTGTACTTTTACTTACATATGTGATTATGTTTTAAAAAAAAACAAAAATCATCAACATATTTTTTAATTCGCTATTGTAATGCAATGTAACTATGTTTTTTCTACTTATATTATGAACAAATAGACTCTCCTATAATTGAAAATATAAAAGCTACTTAAGGAATTTTCATAAGCACACGAGAAACCACATAAATAAAACCAAAAAATTAAAACGAAAATAAAACCTTATAAATATAATTTTTCGCTATGATCTTCATCACACAGATTTCTCAACATAGTTCTATATTTTGATCTTTTATTGATATAATTAAAAAATATATTAAATTTGGAACTGAACATTTTTCTCGAGAATTCTTTGTCAGAAAAATCATTAAATTTAAGGGCATAAGTTAGGAGAAATTTTTCGATTATGAGTTAATTTTTTTTGTAAAGGAAAAAAATATGTTTAATATCTTATTGACGCATTGAATTTCCATTCAATGCGTCAATAAGATATTAAACATATTATTAAACATAAGATTAAACTTATAATTATAAGATATTTATAATTATTTTAACTTATTTGATTTGTATAATAATGTTTATAGTTAAAAATATTATTTATTTGTTTGGATCATTCAAACATTGTTTTATGGACATACATAAATTTTCATTTTTAAATAATTGAATCTGGAAATATGATCATTACCAATTGTTTTCTAAAAAAAAATCAAAGACATAAAAATATTAATATTTTCTCTCCATTATTGAATTTTTTACAAAAATAAATTTTTTCTATTTTAAACTTTTTCTCCCTTATTAAGATATAATCATCTTTCTGATTGTTATTTTGTAACTTTCTAGTATAGAATACTGAGATGTAGATTAACTTTTGCTCAAGACTAAATATTATGAATGGTGTATTTTAGTATTATAGCAAATAATTATTTTAATTTGCAAAGTTTTATTATTTATATATTTGCTTATTTTTGACGAATCAGTATTTTTTTACAGTTAATTATTAAAACTTTTTGAAATTTGATATTTATAAGTCCGTAAAAATATTTCGAAAATTAATTTCAAAATTATATTGATGGATGTTCGAAAACTCATTTAAACCGTTGAGAAATATCAAATTCAAAATTCATGATAATGCTCCAAAATTACAATTTTAGCATTTGTATATTATTCAGTTTTGCTTGCTGAGTCTTCTGGAAAGTACGTTTCCTATAAAAAAAATTAGGATTTGAAAATTTTCGTAAAGAGAGTGATTTCAGTGAGTGATTCTCAATGTAGAAATTTTTTTTGCACTTTTATTACAGCATAAATATCATTTTGATAGTCTTAAAATCGAAACTATCTTTTAATCCAAAAAATATTATTGTGAAATAATAATCTCATCATTAGCTTCAAAATAATAACAAACAGCTTTAAAGTAAAAATAAGCAACTTATAATTAAGCCTTATTGGGAAATATTTTTAAATATGATGTTCGCATTTGAAGAGTTCAAATTAGTTTTCTTGAACATTAAAATCTATCGTTAAAAATTATCTTTGTAAGCACATTATTTTTAAATCAGTTTTAAATTATCGTCAAATTATGAGTTTCAAGAAAAAAGCAGTTGAAAAATGTTAACAACTTTAAAATGTAATAAGTATGAGAGAAGAATAAATTAAAAGTATTGTACATACATTAAGTACAGTAAGAAAATTTACGTCTTTAAAAACACACAAATTCAAATTACTGAAATTCAATTTACTGAATTCTTATTAAATGAAATTACTTCATGTAAAATTATAAAATGTGTTCATGAGCATATTTAATCTACTTATATTTTAAATTTCTAAGTAGTCGAAAGTGTAAATATTTAACATGCTTTCATTTGCTGTATATGTTATCAAATTCTTAAAAGCAAACACTATTAGCCCAAAATCTAATTACTCTAATGGGAATTAGTTTTACTATATAATCCACAGGTACTATATCAACAAGTAAAAAGAATATTTTGAGTTAGTTAAAATATTTTGAAGCTTCAATATTTAGCATGGAATTAATATGTGTACAGTAATCAAACCTCGTTTGTGTTTTGATAAGCGTTATCCCCAATGTTTGACTCTCTATTAACATTGTGAGATTTATTACCAGCACAAAATTACCGTTACTTAAATGCAGTTATTAGTTTTTAAGTTTTTCAAATTTTTTGCCTTAATGTTTGTTGGTAAACATAATTTTTTATTATGAACAATTCTAATGTAAAGAGTGATTTTCAATATAAAACTTTAAGTGTGTTTTTATCAAAAATGAAATAACATTTTTTGTCATATCTTAAACAAACTTAGATTAGAACGATTGTTTAAAAAATAATTTAAAAGATGATTTAAAATAAAAAAAATATGTTTTTGGCACAACATTTCGTTAGTAAGAAGTATGTAAAATTGACAGCATAATTTTTATTACTGTCTCTGATGATTACACGAAACAGCCTATTCTCTGAAATATCATTGACTGGAGAGAGATTTGGTAATTCGAATGACCAAGAAAATATGTCTCAAACTTAAGATAGTCTTTAAAATAGCATACTATTGAAATAGGGAGTATAACATCGTCGTAAAATAAAAACCGAGATACTTGGGAAAAACCACAAGAAAGCGTGGATTGATTTTCCACTGTGATATGAAACTACCTCCGAAGAATTCTCAAGAATCTATCAAATGGAATGAATGACCCTCTAGACCATATCTTTTTTTCGTATTACTGTATAAAGTTGGATAATATAAAAAAAAAGGATCTTTGTGAGCCATATCATTATTAAAGCTCAAAAGTTTATCTTCAAACGAATGTTAGAGCCGAATAAAATAAGTCGTTATTAAAGAAAACTTTAAATTATTTTTTGCACTCCAATGTAAAGCATGACCATTATTATAGCTGTTGCTGTTATAAATTAGTACTTATCATTGGCATATTGAATATTAAACGTGCACTGATTTCGATGTAAACTCGTCATCATAAATTTGATTTCTTGAAATATTAATTAAATTTAGCAATTGCTAATAAGATTTATTATTATCACCCTTGTTAAAAATTTTTAACAATGAGATTGATGATTGATAATATATTTATATAGTAGATAATATATATATATATTTATGGATTGATAGAATATTTAACTATGAGTTTGATTATGCTGGCAGCGTCTGTTGCAATCACTGCTTTCAGAAACGAAGAGATTCGATGGTGACTATGATTCACATCAATAATCAAGTTGCTGGGAGGGAGGTTTCGAAATTTAACTCATACTACAAGCAAAAGCAGAACCTCTAAAAGTTCTCACAGAAAGTAATGTCTTCTTCTCATTTCCCATTGATGGTACTGTTTTTAGCACACATACATAAGGTGAATAAAAGGTCACAAATATTCAGAAACAAAAAATTGTAAATACTCTGTTATATAAGAAATCCGAACTTCTATTGCTCTTGCTAATAAAATCTGAAATTACTTGCCATTCAGAGCTCGAAATTCCAACTTCCTACATTTCTATTTTCATAAAGTATAGAAAATGATACCAATGAATTTTTTTGAACTGTATATAGTTTCTGTATGAGTGCAACACTATTTTGAATATAATGGTATTGCAACCATATAATTCGCACTGTTATTTGCAAATGCATTTTATAATAAGAGAAAAGATTAATTATTAGTATTTTTTGAATTTCATAAGAAAGTCTGATCATCATAAAGTTTTGTACATCTCTTTTATAAAAAATTTTAATTGATTTTGGATACCAACTTTTACTGTTTTTTTTCTTCACTATGGGGAGCACTTTCACTTGAACTTAGAATACCCCTAATTTGTTGGCAATTTTTAGAACAGAGCACCACTGCAGTTCATTAACATTGCTTTTTGTTGGATGAATGACTTTCTTCTTAAGGAAAATTGGTTAACAGTCAATCTAATACCCATAATTTCCCCAGAAAGTTTCACAACACAAATAATACGAATATCAGGACAAAGACTCATAATTTGTCCGACTCAGAAAGCAAAAACTAATTTCCTCTCTATAAAACATAAAAAAAGTTATGCCAAAAAATGAATGACAAAATTACTCGGTTAAAACACGAACACAAACATTCCAAATTAGTGCATTTTAGACTTTTAAAAAATTTCTATGAGCTGAAACTCCAAATTTACTACAATTACTTTAATTTAAAGGGGTATTGAATTGATTTGTGAATGTTGTTTTTGCTATTTTTGTATTTCAAGTAATATACATAGTAAAATCTCTCAGAGTTTAATCTTTTTAATAAATTTTAGTTGTTTTGCAGAATTTCATATGAGAGCCTAAAAAACTTTGGCGTATAGGACAAGCTTTATTTGAAAGTGAATTTAAGAAATGTTATGTATCTTCGAATATAGAAGATACCCAATCATGCCTTGGAGATTGGAGAATAGGCATGATGATTTTCTGCTTTTTTGAAAGAGAATTTAAAAAATGTTATGCATCTTCGAATATAGAAGATACCCAATCATGCCTTGGAGATTGGAGAATAGGCATGATGATTTTCTGCTTTTTTGAAAGAGAATTTAAGAAATGTTATGCATCTCCGAATATAGAAGATACCCAATCATGCCTTGGAGATTGAAGAATAGGCATGATGATTTTCTGCTTTTTTGAAAGAGAATTTAAGAAATGTTATAAATCTTCGAATATAGAAGATACCCAATCATGCCTTGGAGATTGGAGAATAGGCATGATGATTTTCTGCTTTTTCTCCTCATGTTTAACACGGATGTTAGTCAGTTCTAAATAAGAAGACTTACAGACAGCCATTTCTATCATAGGATGTATAAAGTTTACTAAACAATACCAATATATTAATAACTTTCGTACATCAAGTGCAAGTGATCTCCATATATTGAAAATATGTTTAAGTTTGTATTCCAGATAATATAACAAGGTTAAATGTAAAATTTTACTAAATTTTTAAATAAAATTCACTTTTTTACTTTTAAATACTTAGACTCTAATAAATATCAGTATATAACAGATAATTTAATTACGATAAAATTTTTCAATGAATTAAATTACTTAATTAATAACAGAAACAAGTTTATTTTGCAAACTATTCTGAAATAATAAATCTTTACTTATTGACTGATGAATCTTGATTCTATTATTTGTTCTAAACAAAGCAAATAATTATGCTGTTCATTCAAGTAAAATATTTAGCATTATTATTATTCTTTTAAGTAATGAATGACGGTGCTATTTTTCCCGATAAAAATAATCGTTATGTCTCGACCATGTAAAATATATTGTTTATTGAATGTTACTATGAGTAAGAATATCGGAATATTACATCTTGTTAAGATAATAAAACTATCACAATGTTATCACTTGTTCAAATGAAAAAATAATAACATACAGGGGCATAATTATACCATCTTGAGGCCCGTGGAAAATTTTTCGAATGGAGGTCCCTCAACGCAAAGTATTACCGTTTTTTTTAGTAAAAATTTTATTTAATAAAATTTCTTTGTTTGGGTTTTCTGATCAGCAAAAGTGTCAATGACAGCCTCAAAGTTCAAGTTTCGGGCAAGTTGCGTAATCTATTTCGTCCCATAGAATTTCTTTAATTGATTTTTCGATAATGGTTATGATAGCTCAGCATTAGTCATAGTCTCAAACCATTGTTACACTAGCCATAGTCACAAACCATTGTTACACTAGCCATAGTCACAAACCATTGTTACACTAGGAATTGTTGCAAATAACATAAAGGCAGTGCACACTTCAAGAAAGCTTGAAGACAGTAAATAATTGAACCGAGTATAGGTGTCTTCGCTGTCGAAGCCTTAAGTCCCTAGCATTAGGTTTACCTGTGCGTAACTATTTCTATTACTATTACTACAAGATGCGATATATTTTTCATACAGATGAACGAGTTCAAAATCTTGACGCACATATTTTTTAATTTATCACTTTAGTAACTTAAATTTTTTAAATACAGAATGAATAAATTATATTTTGTTTTGTAATAATAAATATCAAGCCTTTCCTGTACTCATATATTCTCTGCTCGGGCAGGGGCCCGTTACAATTTGCCGTCTTGCCACCCTACTGTTACGCCACTGATAACATAATTACTTTTATCAGAAATTTATTGTTAAATTAGTTTCAGTATTAGAAAAATACCTTTGATTTTTCGCTATTTAAAATTTTTTTTAAAAATTAGTGAGTTTAAAACAAAGTTTAACCTCAACATCCACTAATTCGGTTTCGTACCACCACTCGGTTTCGAAAGCGGTTTTTTTCGGTAGACAAAATTCAGGTAAAACTTACCTTGTTTTTGTTCTTTTAGTGTTTTTGTTTCAATTATAAAGATTCAGTAGAGCAAAGAAAGACTGTGATTTTATCTCAATAACAAGAAAAAAGCATTGATACCAATATTAATATTGTATCAGAAACGCGTAAAAGGGTAATAAATCATTCTAAGGGATTTTTTTCTTACTTAAGATAGAATGAAAAATGTCTAAATATAATATAAAATAATCCAATTTTATTGCTATTGTGAGCATTTCATTACAACTGAATTTTCAGTTGAATGAAAAAATATATATATATATGAAAAGCAAGTGAAATAAAAAAAAATATTTTCATTTAATCGATTTTAAGAAATCCAGAAATTGCAGTTAGAATTCTTCGGAATCGAAATGAAGTATTCAAAATGAAATCAGACGAATCGAACCCAATGCAAACTCTTTTGAAAAAGCTTCAAACAGATGAAAAGAGTTCGAGAAAACGAGAAAAATATCGAGTTAATCAACGTGTCAAGTGACTTTCTAAATTTCTTATTTCGTCAGGTCGGATTATTTTACGTTGGAGTTCCAAAGATCTGACGTTATTTCATTTAAGTCGGGATGACAGGTTTGGTTCGTTGTTCTACGGTCATTTTGTGCACACTCGTGATGACAGAGATCAAATTAGTCGGCTCAAATAGAATTTAATATAGTGCTTGAAAACAATAAATCTAGTGAAATTAAATCACAATCATTAACAGTCTTTTTTCATAGATAAATTTAGAGGTATTGGTGATCACCATCTTCAAAAATCTTTTAAATCTCACTCTCAGAAAGCTCATTTGTTGATCAGATGATCCCATGTGGTAGTTTAAATTCTTTTCAGAAAAATTCATTTTATTTTTAATTGAAAAGCCTGAAGACCAAATGCATTTATACAAATTGAGTGTAACATAGGATTTAAAAACAGCAGGATTCGTGAAATCAATGCATATCATTAGCAGTGTTTTTCTCTCGTTAATTTAGAAGTATTGATGATCTTTTCCAATGTTCAATTAGTTTAAAGAAATCTGGAGAAGCTTAGTTGTCTGAAAGAACATTTTCACTATTCTTTTACACAACAATTTTGTGTTATGCCACGGATAGCTTTACTATAGAAATAACATGAATTTTCCGCATTGGACAAAAATTTTGGTGAGTGATTAAACCAGCTGAAGATAAACCAAAGTAATTGTAATAACTAAATAAATATATCTGTCACTACTGAAAGACGTTTTTAATGTCTTTAATTTTTATTATTAAATAATGCATTGTTCATATTTCTGCGTTATAAAAAAACTAAAAATACTACTACACAAAGATTACATAACTGAACAAAGACAATTAATGTTTTGTATAAAAACAATATTTATTAAATGGAAAGTTTCTCAACTTTCATCCTATTTCCATTGATTTTTCGATATCTCTTCGGCCTAATCAGAGAGTCATTGGCTTTTTATAAAAAAAAAAAAAAATGTTTACCGTTTTAACATTTAATGCAGATAGTTGCGATGATTAACTTTCAAAATGATAAAATCAGAAAACGTAAAATAGGGCAATGAGCGTATCTTTATATCGAGGGTTCGTTTTAATTTGTCAGAAATACGAAATAATAGATTTCGTAAAACCATTGAAAAATAAGAAATCGATTGAAAATTATGAATTCATTTTCTGTATGGTTCCAATATCTCGGAATTTGGCGATAACAGCTCTAAAAGAGGAAACTAGCAAATGAAAAAATATTCAAAACATTCCATTCACTGAAGCATTTTTTTAGGAAGACCTTATTTGTACTCTAAAGTTCCCCATGAATGAAGATAGTTTCAGAATAACACAACATTTACTGTTATCATTAATCAATGTTTTAAAATTAGTAATTTTTTTAATTAGTGGCCTGTGATAAATGGATTGAGTTCCAATTTTCCCATATGGAACAACAACAAAATTAGTAACATTCACTAAAGAACTTGGTTAAACGAAAACCACAAAAATCGACGGGAATAAATAGCAAAGGAAAGAAATCCCTGGTATTTTTAAAAATCATAATCATTTGAAGAAAAAAGACCTTTAATATCGAAGCAACATGTATTTCAGTATGCGATGCACTAACGAATTCAGGATTTGTCTGATGAAGGGTAACATAAAGCTACTAAAAGTAGTAACAAAATTTCTAGGACTCGTTCTGTCTAAAGTATTCCCAAATGTTCGTAAGATTACGAAATAAGGATCTATTGTAAAATTCCATCATTCTTTATGGATCTCTATAAATTTGAGAATGTATAACATCATTCAAAATAAGAATTAGTTTTTTACACAATACATCAACTCAGAACACACAATTCTCTCTCTCCTATTTTTTATTGAATAATATTTCGCTTTCTTTTCAAGTGCATCAGTTCTTCTCTAATGTGTTTAGATAACAATCTCTTTATGATGTATTCTGAAATGTAACAGAAATAAAATATTGCACCCTTGAAAGGATTTCTAATAAAACAAAATTAGTGCACATAGATCTTTTTTAATACAATAAACATAAAACATTTATCATGCATTATTAAGCTTAATAACAATTATTACAAATAGAGACTGTTGAAAGTTGTCAAAATGAAATAAATAGAAATTTCAGGAATTAGTTTTTAAATCAATTTTATATATTTTATAAAGTATTAAATCATATAAAATAAATTTTGCAACTTTTTAAAACTGAATGACTTTATTATGACTTTGACTGACTTTATTGGTTACAAAATATGAATGAATTTAAGAACGAAATAAGTTCGAACTTAAGTTACTATTATATTAAGTATAAGTTTATTAAGTTAAGTATATTGTAATTTAATTCATTTTTACTTTTTATTATTTTTGATTAAGAAATGCTAAATTTTTGTGCGCAATGTTCTTTAAATTTCGTTTTGCAATATCTAAGTTTTTAGTAACATAGCGTCATTTTAATATATTTTAATGGAATAAATATGCTTAGAATTTAAGACATATTATGCAATGCCATCACTTTATGATAAAAATGTTTATCGTTATGTAACGTTGTATATAAATTAAAATTTTTATATATAATTAAAACTATTTAATAAAACCAAATAAACGATGTATATATGTAGAATAAACTATATTTCTCTATTTCTTGATTTAATTATTTATTTCACTGGTTCTGAAACTTTTTATTTCTGAGCCTCTTTTAAAAAAAGAAATATGGTTACCTATCAAGTTATCTTTTCTATCTTTATTTAAGAACATAAGGGTTTTGAAATGTACTTGTTTTTATTATTATGAATTTATATTATTTAAAATTAAACTACTCAGATTAATACGCATCAGATACTTAGGCTTGTCACTTAAAGTTAATAATTGCATGTAAGGAAATGAAACGATGACTTGCAGGCAAACATTTAATTTCTGCTCGTGAAAAACTCCGTAATTTATTTGTCAAAATTCCATACAATGTATGTTTCTGTTACTAAGAATACATTATGCCTGATCAAGCAGATTATTCTATTGCTCATAGAAAGATTAATTTTGTAACTGCCAAAATAAAAGGCACTCTTTTAAATTTAAACAATAACAACCACAGCAAAAATAATTACTTTAATATATTCTGACGAAAGTCACAAATTATTTGTCGACGGATATAAAAAACCCCTTCTCAGATAATACTTGAAATTTTTAATGAAGTATTCAAAAGTAAAATTCCTTGAAAGTAATCCGATATATAATTTAAAATAAATATGCGCTTAAAAATAATCAAGTATGGAAAACAATGATAAAAAATAAGTATATTAACATTAAACATGCATCTATTATTTTCCTTGTCGTAACCATTTTATGTAATTTTCATTTTTATTCAAAACATTTCTTAAAAAGTTAGCCATCGAAGAAAAAAAAATCAAATAAGCATGGAAAATAAAGTAAAATTGCAAAGAAAAAAATTTCTGAAAATTCACTCATATCGATGGCAAGTTAATAAAACACATATTAACTACATACAAATTATCAAGCGGATACAGGAGTACTAGTATAATATAATTAATGCAGATAAAACTGACTCAGAAATACGCAACGAACTATTGAATTTAGCAACAAAATACATGAAATTAAAAAAAAATATTTCATTACTGAAAATAATCTGTGTATACACACTTTCAATGACCAATCCAAACGGAAAAACACTGAATGATCTGCCGATGTAATAACAGTTTTCCCGCGATATTCAGGCAGCAATGGCGGGGAAAACATGACAAACTATCACGAAACAAAGAAAATTTAATGCTTCTTACAAAAAATTTCGAGATGCATTAGGCGATGTTAAGAGAAGTTTAAATTTTAAATAATTCAGAATTTTTGAAATACTTTTTTAAATAGTTCATTTCAATGAAAATTTAGTGATTTATATATCAATTTTTTCAATTAGAATCATCTTATACTTAAAGAGACATAGATGACACACACTAGAACCTTAGACACTTAATTTTCATGACATTTGTTTAAGTATTGTTGAAAAAAAAGTTTAAAAAAAAAAAAATACTTGGATCAAATTTCAAAATATTGAACATGAGCAGAAAATTGTTTTTAGTGATTAATTTATTTATATTTAAAGTTTTTAATTGTAAAGAAAATCCGAATTTTTTGTAGCAAATTTTATTGAATTTTAAGTTTTGACTCTGAAATATAAATAAATCTAGGAAAATCAGCGTAAATAATCGAATCTAAGGAATAAAATTTGCATTTAAAAATCATAATTTATTTGTTGGAAAGAATGCATTTAATGATTTGATTTTGCTTGCTAGCTAAAGTAGAAATAAAAAATACAGAATATTTGATAAGGATACCACGTAGGTTTATTATAACTTTTTTTTTATTAACTAAAACATAGTTGACAAAATTTCCTTTTTAAGTATTCATTCAGTTTTCTAGCTTATTCATGGAGAATCATAAATATTTCAGAAATAAATTTACTACAAAAAAATTAATGGCATAGATAATTCAGCATTTTTTGTATATCATTTAAGCAAAAATATAAATAAAATAATATGATTGGTGAGATGTATTTTTAATTATGCATGCGCATTTAAAGAAACTAATTAGTTTCTTAAAAGATGTGGAATATCTTAATTGAAACAAAGATATAGGAATTTTAGATTCAAAACAATGTCAACGGTGATGTACAATTCATAAAAAACCAGCAAAAATAATTGTACTATTACGTTCATAATGCAATTTTTTTAGTGTAGGCAGAAATATTTTATCTTTAAATAATTCAAGTATTTTGATAATTTAATGTCCATTTTTTAATTGTAATCAATAAAATATTTATTATGTGCTGGAAACTTCATTAATTTTATTTGTAATGTAGAAGAATTAAAAATTATTTATCAATTTAAATATTTTTCAATTCTATCACCATAAAATAAAAAATAAAAAAAGATAACGGAATATCATTATTTATAACAGAATAGATAAAGGATGATTTATTAGCAATTTATTTCAAATTTTTATACTTGTAATATTTTTTCATTTACGAAGACGTATTGATTATTCGTATTTATTTGCTAACTTTTTAAATCTTGTAATTTCAAAGGAATTTTTTTGCAATATTATATTAAATTCCAATAAATATATCAGTGTCTCAAAAAATTTAAAATTATAGCAAACAATTTAATTATATTAAATATCCATTAAACTTCTAATCAAAATAATTATGTGTATAATGAAGGTCAAAATGAATTTTTGAACGTTAAATTTTGACTATTATTATTCCTAGAACTTGCTTAAAAGATCATGTTTGCAATTAAATGCTTTGCAGAATGAGCAATATTTATGAGAATGTGAAATGATGAAGAATATCTCAGTAGTTATAAATATTACTGTTATGCATAAGTACTCATAAATATTATTGATATTTATTTGTTACAAAAGGATCATCTTCCAAAATTGATTCTTTAAAACATTTTGAAAATACAAAGCATTCTTTTTTGCAACAAGTTACGTGTTGCTTTACCTGTAGTTTATTTTTGGGCATATCATTATCTAAATGAGATATAAGCACTATTTATGGCCTATAATTATACACTAATAAATTTTTAAGTGCATTTAAATTGCTAAAAGTATGCGAGATTTAATGTTAAAAATCAAAGCAAAATTTTAAGGATAAAAATGCATATGGTGATTTTAAAGATAATTTGGCAAATTCCTTTTGAATATACATCACGATTAACAACCTAGAAACAAACTAATTATAGTTAAAACAGAAACGAAATTCTAATTGAAACTGAATTGAAATTGAAACTAATTGAAATTCTAATTGAAGCAAAGAATGTTTCAGCTCTATTGAAACTAATAGAGCTGAAACATTCCTTGCTTCAATATTCAATAATAATTGCAGAAATCAAATTTATGATTATACTGAAAAGTATTGAAATTCTTCTTAGTTTTGGTTTGTGAATGAATACAAATGTAACTTAATTAGGTTCAAATTGAAAAAAATAAATTAAGTTTTTAGTAATTACTGTACTGTAGTGTAATTATATTTATATATATTGCATTAAAAATGTCTATTTACAACATACAGGAAGGAAAGTTCTTTCTCAAAATACAATTTTTACCAATTTGCTTCCTAATTTTTTTTTGCAATCATAATACGTCATAAAATATAATAACGTAAATTTTTAAAATTTTTATTGCATTTTATTTTTAATTAAAATAATATTTCAATAATCAAATTGTGCAGTTTTGGTGTAAATATAAAGATTTTACTATAAAAGAATGAGAATATTTGACAAATTATTTGACACCAATTTTATAAATGTTATAATATCTATAAATAATTTAAAAATATTTATCACTAAAAATCTACCAATTAAATTTTTTAAAAATTAAATTCTTATTTAAAAAAATTCTTCCGAAATTGTGAAACTTTTTCAAAAGTAATTTAAATTTGATAAACAGACACTAACGTTTGAACCTGATTACTTAAAATAAATGCAAGCACTTTCATAAAAAGTAACCTATCGTTCCATTTAAGAAACGAACTTCTTTTAGATCCAATTTTAAATATTTTGTCAAATTTCAACTAGTTTTTAAATGTAAATTATGGAAAAAATATACTTTGTGCATGATGTATTAACTTAAAAACAAAATTTTCCGTTTTAGGGCATTATTTATGCTATATTTGCATGCGTGATACTTCTGATAAACAAACATATTATTGGCATTATTATTGCTAACTTCATTGTTCATTTTGAAAAATTCTTAAATTGCATAAATTCTTAAAATGCATTCTTAATTCTTAAATTGCACATTTTTAAAAGCATCTGCGTAATAAAGATTTTATGTAAAAGTCAGTGGAATTTTTTAAAAGATTCCAATTTGTATCAATTTAGTATATAATTTGAGTAAATAAACACATTAGTGATACATATTTTCGAGAAAAAACAAAAAATTGCACAATGCATATTACTCGTTAGTAATGTACAAGTACTAAACTACATTTTCACACGTCCCAAATTTTATTATAAAGTAAGAAAAATTACCTTAGAGTTTGGAAGCAAGGGAAAAGAAAGAGGAGCTCCCGCGTCTGATCCCCGATGCCGCAACTTTCCAACTCCTCGTGCTCCGCTTGCAAGATGCTATCACAGATGCTTGTCACCATCCTTTACGCATGCGCAGAGCTATTTCTTGCCAAAAGAGTGGGAAATAGTTTTGGCATTTTCGGCACAGTTGTGACAAGTCTCCGAATGGATTTTTTCGTCCCTCCTGGAGTCGGGATGAAACTTTTTTACTACAATTTAGTGCAGCCCGATTACAGATACGTCTCACGTTTTTTTCTCTACCTATATTCTTTGGGAACGAAACAAAAAATAAATGTGAGAAACTTTTAAAATAAGGTACTCAATCACCAGATTTTGCGACAACTGTTTCCACTGGGATCCTTCTGTGTACCTGATGAATCAGAAAGTTACAAAGAGTGTTATGCTATTTTATCATGCTGATTTGAAAAAGCATTTTTTTTTTAGAAAAAGGAAATACTTTGTATTTTTGTCAAGAAGTAATTTTTAAATATATTTATATAAAGTGGAAAAACTATTCTTTATTTGTACATCTTTTAAACATTAAAGAAGAAATATTTTAATATTATTTCTTGTATTAGTTTATTATTACCATTATTCGTTTTACGAATTAAATTTCGTTTCTAATCATTAATCTATTTCGATATAAAATTTTATATTGATTTAATTATTTAAATTGTTTAAATTTTTATTATGCTGTTTAATTCTTATTCATTTGCGTTCATTTTGCTCAGTTGGTTTTATTATTAAAAAGAAGTATAAATAAATTAGAACTATGGATCACATATGTAATTTTTAAATTTTTAAAATTATTTGTGACAAATATGAATATATCCACTATTTAAATAAAAGCTTATGAAAAATACTTTACAAGCTCTCTTTTTTTAATTATTTAATTAAAATAAATTAATTTAATATGACAAATATTATACTAAAATAATTCATTGGAGTTATTAACAGGATATATAAATAATTTGTTGAATGAAGAATCTGGTAAAAAGTGTTTGAAATATTTTCTATCTAATATACTTATAATATATCTAAGAATACTCACTTTTCTCTTTATTATTTTATAGAATATTTATAAACTAGTTCAAGTTCTAAACTAGTTCTAGTTTTAGAACAATTTATTTCCTAATCATGCTCTATTTTTGAATTAAAAAAATTGCAATTTCAATTTTCGAAAAACAACCTGTAGTTAATTCACTTCTAAATGACTTACCATAAATTTAGGCATTGAAAATATTTGCTTATTTATATGCTTCATTCATCTATATCTTTTTTCACTTGGCTTTCGTATTTTTGAAACCTCCATGAAAGAAAGGAAATATATCACCAGTAAAATATTTTAATATAGTAAAGAAAATGACATAAGACGCTACGCAACATAATACTATACATATATTTCGTAAATAATTACAAGAATTTATTGGATTTTTTTTTTTGTTTAATGGAAGAAATGAAGTTAACTCCATAAATATTTTATAGCTTTACTAATTTATAAATAATTTTTTAGCCGCGATATACTGAATGGACCATCCCTTTTTTGTGAGAGTTGCATACCATGCAAATCAGCAAATATAAAAAAGAGGAGTTGGAGAGGAAAAATTGAAGAAGATAGGAAAAAAAACCAGAGAAATTTCTTAGAATTCTGTACAACAGAATATTACACAATCTGTTTGAAACAGTTTAGAAAATATTATTTCTTAATATTATAACTTAATATTATTAAAATATGTACAGTTTTTTTAAAATGGATAACTTTACGACGAAGAAAATTCATTTAAGAAAAGTTTTTCCTGTAAATAAAGTTCTTTTGAATGATTGACGTGTACGATATTTTGGGAAAAACTCTATTTTATTTTTTCCAACTTTGTGCCGTTGTAGCATCAGTTTAATAGGCTCTGAAATCTTCAGCAAGAATTTCGTGCTTGTGTAGATAGGAAAAACTTTTTCGCTTTGAAGCTGTTAATACTTTAACAAAAATATAATATTTTAAATTTCCTTCAAGGCAGTTTTTCCCGCAACAATGCAAAAGCACTATATGATTCATGAGCAGGAAAGAAAACTATTAACATGATAAGCATTAAGGAAAGAAAACAAATTGCACTCTCATAAAATTATTCTGTTTGAAATTTAAAATAATATCTTCATTTTTTTCTTTATACCAAAGGTATCAAACTCGTCACTCTTTTAGACTGAACTTTCTCTTAAAGTCCATTTTCCTGTTTATATCTGCAACTGTCCTATTTATAGCTGAACTTGCGTTATCATACAAGTTTATATATTTAAGTATTATGTTCATATTGTGGTTTTTAGTTTATTTATCTGTTTATCATCTGTTGTGAATTTTTCTTGTTTAAATATATATGAAATTTTTTTTTCTTAATAAGGACTATTTTAAAATTTATTAAGATACAGTTATACAGGTATTTTAGGCTTAACGATCAAAGCAAGTATTTTATCAATGGACATTTTACATAATTTTAAGCGTGATTGATATTAATAAACATATTTTTAATTGTCAGGTTCTGGTGTAAAACATAATAATTTTTAAATGTGATTTCAAGTAATAAATTTTATATGAAGTCAATAATTTATTAGACAATTATTATGAATAACAAACTAACTAGCAAATTTAAGATTATTTTATCTATATTTAATTAAAATAAACTGTATTTTAGCACAAATGTTTAAGAAATTATTCCATTCTTAAGTTATATAAATACGTAAAAATGATAATACGTAAAAGAAGCCCTAATTTACGAATTTAATTAATTAGCGAAGGAAGCCCTAATTTATCCCTCCTTTAATTAATAATAATACAATTGATACATAAACTTTTTAACATAGAGATTATGTACACATTTTATATTAAAGAAAAAATTATACATTCTGATTTTTAAGCTTAATTAAACTATTTATATATCTAAGATACACATTTCAATTAAATTTTAAAAGTCATTTTGTTAGGTGGATTTTTAAATAAGTTCCGGAATTACTTTTTTTTATAATACCATCTATTTACACATTAAAGATCTCAGCTAGAAATAATTATAATTTCAATTAGATGTTTAATTTTATATAGAAAATATCCAGTAGGAATTGTTTGGAAATAAACTGTAACAAAGTCACACATTAACGAAAAATTTATTTTGTATACTCGATAAATATACTAGATAGTCAGACCTTAAGTCTATAATTTTTATTGGTCTTTATATGGCAATAAAGTATAATTTTGTCATGGATCTAGGTAATGAATTTTTCATGAAAGCTGAAGACCAATGGGCGTATGGGATTGATATAAGTGTTGTAATTTTGATGTTACAATAAAAAGGTGCTGAATTTTCATAAAATAAACAAAAACAGGTAAAGAATAAAACTACAAGATAATGATACAATAGCGATGTTTTTTTTATTGTTAATGTATCGTGTTTCACGTAAACACATTAGGAAGAGAACAATGTCTTGGCCGTCATTTTGATACATCGTAACAAAAACCAAGGCTTTGAAAATTGCTTTGGACATTAAAATGTCAAAAATTAATGAATAATAATGAATGTTTATGTTAAAATAACGTTAATGTTAAAACATTCAATATTTTAGTTCATTTGTATAATTTTCTTTACAAACAGTTTTTGTTATAACTTTTTATCACATTTTATTTAAGACAAAACTGATCTTAATTAAAATCTGACGATAATTAGTTAAATAAATTATCGATTTTGTCAAAATAATTTTAAGTGTACATATTAAAAAAAATATTTTAGAAAACATTTTAAAATAACTAAAATTAGAATGCCTAATGACTTTTCTGAATAAAATTGTAGCAAATTATGATAAATGAATTACTTTAAGTAGTTGGAAGTCAATAATGTGATAAAAAAATAAGTTTAAAATGTACTTTATCCGAATTACATTTGGTACAGTTGCTCTGGAACATTATATTAATTAGTACTTCTAAAAATAAGGAATGAGAAATACATGGCTTTATTATTATATACCTAGAATTGTATGTTTTGCTTTCAATTTTGTCTGAAAAAGTAAAAATAAGTAGCAACAGTAGCTTTTAGTTACTATTTATTGCAACAAAATATCATGCAAGAAAACCCATCTAGGGAAGGAATTCTTTGCTTGTATTTCGTTTTATTTGACCTTTTTTTGCTGTGAACCATGAAATCGTTAAGAAAATGCCATTACCTCCTGTTTTAGTATTTGATAGCTCTTACTTTCAGTGGATGCCAAATGGATTTATTCTTACTCTGTTTTGGCTTTTCAGGGGAATGAAGTTTCTCAGGGATTCATAAATCTCAACGGAGATCTGATCTCTTTAAAACTGAAAATAACGATAGGATAATTTCAAAACTGGAAACGCATTTTGAATTGAAGAGTGAAAAAGCTTACATCATTAGAATCTAACGAAAAAGAACTAGATTTTATGAAATGCGTTGCAACCGTTAAAAACACGTTAAATATCTTATTTATAGCAAAGAAGATTGAAAGAAATTTATAATTTATTACATATAACTATGAAATTTTTGAAATTATTTAAAAAGTAATTTGTATACAGCATGTAGTTTTTTAAATATAGAATAATAATATAGTAGAAAGAGTTTAAATTAAACTACTTATGATCTCTTGATTAGGAAAAATTTATTAATGACATCGTAATAAAAAAAATTAATTTCCATAAAAGAAATAAAATTTTAACCTAAAGTATTATGTTTAAAATTGAAATTTCAGGAATCTCAGCTTAGTTTAAAACTTCTAGTTAATTTTTAACTTCTAGTTTTTCTTAGTTAATTTTTTTTCGCTATCTCATCACGAATTTAGATAATTTAAACATGGCCTGTTAGATTTTAAAATGCATGAGATACCAATAAAAACTCCAAATACAAAATTTTAAAATAGAAAGTGATTTTTAGAAAATATATTGTCACGTTGAATTAAGTTATTTAGTTTTTTAAAAGAAATATTTTTTAATTATTTGAATGAATTTGTTAATTTTTATTGCTGAAATAGAATGAATTACTGAACTGATGATAAATACAAACATTTTAAAATATCATAAAATAAAATGATTTTCTATTAATGCCCCATGTTTAAAATATTTGTCACATACACTTGTTCTAATTGCACTTCAAACTTTCTTTTTTAGAATAAATATAAGATATGACCCAATAAACTATAATTCTTTAAAAAGTAAAACACGAAAAGTTGCATTTAAATTACATGTGAAAATTAGAAAGGACTATATTTTATCCAATCGACTATGAATTTAAAATAACGCTTCAAAGCAGTTTGGATTTTGAAAAAAAATTTTTTTTAAAAACATTATACTTTTTTGAAAATGAAATAAAGAAACCAAAAAATAATAAGAAAATGTAGAATGCCATACTACTATTATAATCTATGGCTTAGAAAAAAACGGTATTTCTAAATATGTTATTAGTACTCGGTAATATATATATATATATATATATATATATATATATATATATATATATATATATATATATATGAGAAGCATCTATTTTAATGAGGAAAAGTTAAATGCGTTGTAAATAATCAATTTTTTAATGAATTTAGTTTTCTTTGCGGACTTACTTTATCCCGTTTTAGTGTTTCTTTTTCCATTTATGGGTAGAATAAACATTGAATGTTTAAAATAAATTGTGCTAAAACAAGTCAATGAAATTTAGCATGTTCAAAATCCATACTGTCTATATATTTAGGATTTATAATGAATAAATTTTGCATTTTTGATTTTTATTTGAAAATTGTTGATTATTTTATAGATAATTATGTATAATCGAAAAATTTAATCGCTACATAACGTTAAAAGATTATGTGCATCCTTCCTTCTGCTTCTTTTTTGTAAGTGAGAAAATGTAACCCTCTTCTATTGTCAGCTTAAATTATCTGATCCTTATCTAAATAATTGCGATTTAAAATGTTATTCAAAATTTCTACAATTAGTTCTTTTAAAAACTGAATAGTCTAAATCTTATGTAATTGTAAATATTAAAAATTTTATTAATAAATAACAATAGAGACTGTAAAATAAATATTCATTTCTTAAAATATCTTACCCCTATCACGAATGCATTGATTTTAATTTTGGGTAGAAACAATAGTAACGAGTGACATCGATTCTATTTTCTGGAACTTGGAAAATATAATTTGTTATTTAGAGTGTTCCTGCCATTTATTTTGCGTTTTTATAGGTAAACCAAAATACTTTTCAGTCATTTCATATAATAAGTACATATTTATCTACATTTAACTAACTTTACAATATAATCGATCTACGAGAAAAACAATGACTTTTATCTCAGCAATATTCCAAACAGTTCGTATTTTCCTAAATCCACTGTGGGACTGTTGCTGTTATTTTGTGAGTCTTTCCTGAATCGTCTCTTTTTCTGTCTTCTTTGTAGACAGATTCGAGTCACGTATGTTGACTCCTCGCATTTATCAAAGATTCGGTTCCTTTATTTTTCGTGAGTGAAACTGGCTTTAAAACTCTTTCTTTGGCGATCTACAGGTTTGCAATGAGCTTCTTTGACATATAAATACATCTATATGTATGATAAACGAATTATTGTGGAAAAAAATCAGAATTCCAGAAAATGCGGATTCAGGTCTTAAATTCCTTTTAAAATTTCAATGCATTATAAATGTTAAAATGAATTTTATTACAGACAAAATTACTATAAAATTTAAATCTAATTTAGAGGTATATATTGATCCACGTAAGAAAATCAAATCATTTATGGACGAATAAATAGGAACATTTCCATTTACGATATCAAAGAATGCTTATGCATTATGTATGGAAATAAATAGCTCAAGGGTCAATGCAACGTTAGTAAATCATAGACATTTTGAGTAGCATACTCATAATTGCCTGAACTAGAATCTTGATCACTTTGGGGAAACTATGTAAAAATTATTGGTAAATTATAAAGATTAATTTAATTTTTCTTTAATTGATAGATAAGATAAGATCTTTTTTAGAGCAATAAAATAAAAATGTTTACACTTATTAGCAGACCACTTTTTGCTCCAAAAAGAAATTTCTAAGTTAAGACAACAGTATGTGCTTATGTTGTCTATGATCAACTAATACAAATAATGAGAAGGATAATTAATTTGGTTAATAACAAATAATTGTTTTGGAGACTTTTGAATCAAGACATACTTGAGAAAATTGGAAGCCTTATCGATTGAAATAGGGCAGGAAAAAAATCTGACAGACAGAAAATAAAATATAATGTACAGGTAAGGTAGAGCTTAACATTAATGGAAATTCCGTTTTATATCAATAAATAAAATTTGCATATAACAGGTTTGGAGACCAAAAATTCTAAAATAGTAATTTTTTACATTTATTAAAATAATAAATACCCAAAAGTATTGTATACTAGTATAATGTATTTCATTTTTCTTTGTCCCCATATAATCTTGAAGACGATCCAAAATTTTATATTTTTAATTTTAGCAAAATTAAATGCTTTTTAAAAGTTACTTATTTTTTTCCATCTAGCACTATTCAGTATTACTGATTAATTTACGGGAAAAAATATTCAATTTTTTTAATTTTACGTATTTGTAAATCGATTCCAATCGATTCAACTCTATGTACAGGGAAGGTTTGTAGCAGTTGATTTGAGCAGTAATTTAACAATGCTTCACAACTTCGGAGTTAGATGGAGTTCAACGTCAGTAGATTCAACTCTTAGGATAGCAAAGATTTGATATTAACAGTTCCTTTTAACGCCTGTTAAAAATTCAACCCTTTGACAGATAAAGATATTTACTATCTCTTGATAGTTACTATTTATTTATTTATTGTTTATGCTTTTTTTATTTTATATTTTTTTATTGCTTTTGTAGGATTTAGTTATAGATATACACTGAAGTGACAAAAGTCATGGGATACCTCTTAATATCGTGTCGGCCCTACTTTCGCCCGGCGAAATGCAGCAACTCGACGTGGCATGGACTCAACAAGTCGTTGGAAGTCTTCTGCAGGAATATTGAGCCATGTTGTCTCGATAGACGTCCATAATTGTGAAAGCGTTGATGGTGCAGGATTTTGGGCACGAACAGACCTCTCCATAATGTCCCATAAATGCTCGATGGGATTCATGTCGGGCGATCTAGGTGGCCAGATCATTCGTTGGAATTGTCCAGAATGTTTTTCAACCAATCGCGAACAGTTGTGGCCCGGTGACATGGCGCATTGTCATCCATAAAAATCCCATCGTTGTTTGGGTACATGAAGTCCATGAATGGCTGCAAGTGATCTCCAAGTAGCTGAACATAAGCATTTCCAGTCAATGTTCGGTCCAGTCGCACCAGAGGACCAAGTCCATGCCATGAAAAAACAGCCCACACCATTACGGAGCCACCACCAGCTTGAACAGTGCCTTGCTGACAGTTTGGGTCCATGGCTTCGTGGGGTCTGCGCCACACTCGAACCCTACCATCAGCTCTTACCAACTGAAATCGTGACTCATCGGACCAGGCCACGGTTTTCCATTCATCTAGGGACCAACCGATATGCTCACGTGCCCACGAGAGTCGCTGCAAGCGATGTCGTTCTGTCAGTAAAGGCACTCGAGTCGGTCTTCTGCTGGAATAGCCCAAGAAAGCCAAATTTCTCCGCACAGTTCTAACAGACAAGTCCCATGTACGTCCCACATTGATTTCTGCGGTTATTTGACGCAGTGTTGCTTGTCTGTTAGAATTTACGACTCTTTGCAGACGTCGCCGGTCTCGGTCGTTAAGTGCAGGCGGTCGACCACTGCGCTGTCCATGGTGGGATGTTATGCCTGAAATTTCATACTCTCGGCACACTCTTGACACAGTGGATCTGGGAATGTTGAATTCCCTAACGATTTCCGAAATGGCATGACCCATGCGTCTAGCTCCAACTAACATTCCGCGTTCAAAGTCTGTTAATTCCCGTCGTGCGGTCATCATCACGTCAAAACCTCTTCACATGAATAACTTGAACATAAATGAAAGCTCTGCGAAAGCACTGCGCATTTATACCTGTTCTACGCGATGCTACTGCCATCTGAAAATTTGCATATTGCTATCCCATGACTTTTGTCACTTCAGTGTATATTATAGTGAATATTTTGCAAATGAGATTGCTCTAATTACTTAAAGATATAATAGTTTGCGATAATACATTAAAGATATATTATATAATACACATATTTTTTCTTAATTATAATTCGCCAATTAGAATTCTAAATAACTAAACTTGTCGAAATAAAGAATGCTAACTAAACCTAGTAATGATTAATCTTTGTTTGTAAAAATTTCTTCTAAAAGAAATATTTTTTACCAAGAATATTTTTTACAGATGGATCAACTCATCGATTTTTTAAGCATAAATTTATAATTGCTCTTTTTAGCTCGCATTTAAGAAAAAATTATTAATATTTAAGTTTAAAAAAATTCATATATTCAAGTCCATATTTGTTTGATCAATCTTTTTTTAAAAAATTTTAATAATTATAAACAAATCTTTTTTAATTAATCAACATATGCTGTTAAAAATGTTGAATCACAATGACTATCCTTTCTAAAAATAATATATCTTTTAATATAAAATTTTAAGAACATGATCAAAATCAAAATGCACTTAATTATTTTAGTCCAATATGTTTAATTAGAAAATTTAATTTTCTGTAAATGAAGATAAGTTGTTGGATACAAAAAATACAAATAACAGAAAAATGTAACATTTCTCTTCGTAAGTCTCTTAATAAATATATTTTATGCCATAATTCATATTAATGTTGTTAGTTGTGTAGTATTCATGTACATAACTTAATAACACCTTAAAAATTAAGAAGTGTTAAAATTAACTGTTTAATTTATATTGGCCTTTATGGTTAACACAGTTAAAGGAAATTAACAATTTTTCTCATCTCAACTATAGTATCACGGGAAAGCTTGCTTTCGATCAATAGAGTCAAAACTAATTCAGAAACATATCCATTTTTTGCCTCACCCGCAGCTTGCACACGCCTGAGGAGAATTTAAATTAGGTTTTGAAAGACGGACGATGGAATTGCAATCCAGATGTTCACGAGAGATGCAACGAGTCCAGCCATGGATGATGGAAAATTTAGTTGGACACGAAATCAGCATTCTACGCTCTTTCAGAAATGTTCAGTAGAATTCAGATAAGAATTGTATGAAAAGGAACAGTCAGAATTTCGAACATCCGTTTTAGTAAACATGGCCACACGAGCTGTGATGAGTGGACAGAAACGAAGTATTCTCAAATTGTCGCCACGAAGTTAGGAGTGCATGTTTACCCGAAATATTACGCATTTTAGAATTAATTTTTCGAGCTGCATAAACTGAAAAGGATTCATTAAATGAAAAGTATGGTACCATGAAAAGCATTTCTGTGATGCTATACTTTCGCTATCCAGCTTGACAGATGGTACAATTAAATTATCTGTGAATTATTCAATGAGAAGTGTTCACCAGGAATTCCATAAAATACAGGTATGTCTCTCAGATTGTCGGATTGTAAAAATAAATTCCTCCCTTAAAAGAATGTTTATATATAAGTCCTTTCAGGCAAGATGCCATCACATCACCTTCATTTCGTCATTAACTTAAGTACACTGGATTAAAAAGTTTTAGAAAAATAAAAAAAAGACTGAGAAATTTCTAGCCAATGGAATTTAATGAAATTTGACAAAAAATATTTCTCAAAATATTCTTCACAAATTACACACAAAAAATAAACAAAAGGTTAAACTCTGTCTAGAAAATATATAAAAGGAAAACACATCAAATTAACATAGTGTTGGAGTTCATCTAAATTCACTGTATAATCAGCTTCATTATGGAGCTATACAAACACGATAGAGATGTTCCGTGCTGAAAAAAGTGGTGTTTATTTACTCAGTTAGCAGCAAAATCTATTGTTATGTTTAGGTAGTTCGAAATATCTGAAGAGTTGCAGAAAGCGGGTAAGTTTAGCAATACGTCTCTCTAAATCATTGCAAAAATATTCAATCTGGTTCAAATCTAGAGAATATGCTAGCCAACTTATACGTACAAATATCTCTTCCCTGAGGTAATTCTCAACCAACCGAGTTATGTGGGATCTAGAATTATGATCTCGTTGAAGGAGTCACCAACTACACCTGTGTAAGGATGATAAATTGAATCACGAATCTTTATATAACTGAGAAATGACGGTGGCTGTTGGGACAATGTACAGATCAGTATAGTCCTCCAAATATTTTCCCTGTTTAAATATATACAGGGGACTCAAAATTTATGTTTCTTTCATGAATATTGGGGGAATAACAGTGGGTTCCCAGCTCTTTCCAGACCAACAGTTATCTTGGATTACTTTGCAAACAAAATCTGAACTATAGAATATAGATTTTATTGAACTGAACTCTAATCGACATCTGGCGTGTGTGCTTAATTAAAACTTTCACTTCTGTGGCTTGGTGTGAGGGTTGTAAGGGTGTGGACATCTTGCATTTAACCCTACTTGGTGAAGACTTGATATGGACACTATCCTTGTGCTGGTTTCTACAAGTGAAGATCTGGGGTGGCTTGATTGAGTAGTTCTTTGTCTCCTTGCAGTTAGCTGCAAATATCTACCATCAGTGGAACTTGTAGATTTGACTTGGCGGTACCTTCCAAAGGCTTATTTTATTCTTAAAAATGCATTCCAGAGTCTATGAATGTGCATTACATACAGTATATATGTAGCATTAAATAATCTTAAGTCTTACCCAAAGATTCACCATC
Source organism: Caerostris darwini (assembly GCA_021605075.1). Lineage (NCBI taxonomy): Eukaryota > Metazoa > Arthropoda > Arachnida > Araneae > Araneidae > Caerostris > Caerostris darwini. The sequence continues at coordinate 310,860 of BPLQ01003277.1, forward strand.
ATAATTCTTGAGGTAAATGATGTCGAATGCTCATATTTAAAATACAGCGAGTTTTGAAATTATTCGTATAGTGCCAATTTATAATAAAAAACACTTTTTTATTATTTAATAAAAGCACATTTCGTAGAAACAATTACCAGAAGTTTCCAAAAATATATGAACTTGAAATTTTAAAATAGTTATATATATATAATATATTTAAAAAACCTAAGACGAAATTTGAAGGTGTAAAAAGTATTCATACATGAAAAAATAGAAATTTAATGTTGTAATTTACAATCTATTTAAAAATAAAAGTGTACAAATGTTTTAGACGCTTTCCGTTACATATGCTGAAATAAAAATTCAATTTGAAATTTGCGTTTTTTGAAGCATAATTCTTTAAAATGGGGAGCCCCCTTTCAAGTGCCCCTTTCCCACATATCTCCATTGATACCATCACTTTCTTCAGGGTTTTGATGGCCCTGACCAGTAAGATTCTATGCTCTACAACTTCATTCTGCTGAACTTATTTTCCTCGACTTTTCAATTTTACAGCTGCTCTTAACAGTTAATTATGGGGATTGTATCATAGTTGATATTTCAGAAATTTCTTTTGGCATCGAATGATCAGTGGCAACAATGTGGCATCCAATGATTATTCGGCTTTCGAAGTCAATTAGCTATAGGGTCTATACATTACATTCTCCGTGTTACGTCCGCGTGAGAGCTCCCAAGTTTTTCATGAAGCGTTGATCTGTGTATGAACTCCCAATTACCAGGCTTTTATGGTACTATATGATATATAAAAGTGTATGTACAGCCAGATTCATTTCTTCAAGCGATTGTCCAGATAATTTTGGCCATGTAGTGAACAAAGCATGAATTAAAATTATAAAAAAAAATTCTTTAGCACAAACAGTGACTAAAATACTTTAAAAAGGAAAATTTATTACTAATTTAAATAATTTATATGCTTTTTTTCACTTGTGATAACTATTTTTTTGTAAATGGAGAATGAATAGTGAAATTGGTAATAAATGACATGCTTGGGTTTTATTGTACTTGTTAACCCTGTGTTTTTGAATATTTCTGCATTCTGTACATTACATATCAAAGTTTAACATGTGTTCTAAGTGTAGTGTTTTATTTTGTTTTTCATTGGCTCATAAAATCAAATCCAAAAAAGTTAACTGAATTAAAAGCACGGAAACAATATCTCATAAATAGACAAAGCGAAGCAACAGTAACTCTTAAGTGTTAAGTGTAGATGGTGATAAAAGTATTCACAGGGACTATTATGGTATGAATATTTATGTTTTTTCATAGTTTTATAATTTTTGTGGAAGTAAATGTAGATAAATAAAAAAATACTTTTAACTTTATCTTATATTCGTGTCCGAAAAGAAAATGAACACCATTTACAAAGTAATAAACTTAAAAATTAAAAGTCTCAGAGTATTTACACCCTATATGATCTATATATATTATTTACACCCTACACCCTATATCATGGTGTTGTTGTTGACTAATCCTCAATGTCCTTCAGTGCGGGACCTATATCATATTTCTAACTCAAACCTATATTATCCAAGTCACGTAGATTTATAAAAAAAAATTTATTTATAACAATCAAAAATAGAAACGCGGTTTTATTTCAGTTTTGTACACATTACAGAATACTTTATGTATATAAATATTTTTTTGAATTTTAGATATCTATATTTTAAGTTTATTGTTTTTTTTACATACAACAAATCGCAACTGTGAAGTATTTGATAGATTTTATTGCATTTGGTATTTTGAAACTATTGACTTTACAAAAACTTTTACAACAAACTGCAAATAGAAAAAAAAAATGAAAGAATTTTTAAGACATGATAACATCTTTAAGTTCTTTTACAGATGAATTTTCGAAAGAACTGTCTTGTCAAATCAAAAAATTAGATTTGAAATCATTAAAAATGCATATTTATAAAAGTAAACTCACAATTACAGACAAAATGTACAATCATGAAAAATTATATATTTGAAATAATTAACTAACAATACGAAGACTTATTGATTACGAATTTAGAATATTTAATACAGATATTTCAATGAAATTTTGCATATCTAATTATTAACTTATTCTGAAAATGTTACTTTTTCATAAGTAAACTAATATTTGGAGTTTTGTTGCAATTCAATCAAATACTGTTAAAGGAGCATTTTTAAAGGAAAATACTAATACAATAAAAATGTATATATTTTAAAAGAATTTATGCTTTTATAGCGTAATAAATTAACTGTAGAAATTTGATTTTTTTTTCTTCGTAAAATTATATGATTCGTAAAGTATTTATATTTAAATGATATTTTAGTTATATGCAACCATAGAAAGAAAATTCTAGAGTTAAATGCACTCATCGGAAATAACAGATATCTGTAAAATTTCAATCAGGTTTATTTAATTAAATGAATTTCTAATAATCATTGATGTGGAAGATCCACACACGGTGAAATAACGACTAAAAAGATTAATCTAAATGCAAAAGGCAGAATTAGTTGAAAAGTGAAAACTTTTTTATGAATCTTTTATATATTAATTAAAAATAATTATAGGTAATTTCTATTGGTAAAAACTGAATTTGTTAAACTGGTTAAGATAAATACAGGAGGATTTGAAGAGAAAATAAGATGTAGAAATATAAGAAAAATGAAGGCAAACAAATAAATAAAACCACTTAAATTTTTATTTTAATAAGGCTACATCAAATTGTTAAGATATTATATAGATTCAAAAGTAAAGACCAGTGCAATTGTAACTTAATTACATTAAAAGTAACAAATCCAACCTAGGTTATATCCAATTCAGGTCAAAAGAGGAGAATGGTTTTATGCATATGATATTATCTTAAATACAGATGTTAGTCTGATGATAAAATCTTCGTGATCATGTATTATACAGTAGAGAACAAAATACCATACAGAATTCACCTGAAGATTTCCAAGTAAAATGGAAGCTGATGCTAAGTCATCAATATTGGTAACAACAGATGATAGTGGCTGACTCCGATTAGACACCATGTTCCTTCGTGTAATTAATCTTAATTAGTGATGTGAGAATGTAACTTTAAACTTTCTCCACTAAGAGATCTCAAATTCTTAACTGAAGTTTCCTTCTGATCTCTGAGAAGAATGACATTTATTTTTCAAACAATTTCAGAGATTTTGTCCAGCTCCAACATCTCCCTTGCTGTGCTTCATTCTTGTTAAATGAATGCTATATATTCTCACTGTTTCTTATTTCTAAATATGCATGTCATTTTCTTAAATGGTTTTAATTATTATGATTTTATTTTTATTTCATATAAAATAAGACATGATTAACTATTTCTAAAACGACTTTTAGGTTATTACTCACTTTAGTTTGTTGTTTTAATCTTATTCTGATTTTCATACCGTATATGTATGTGGGCAATTGAATGTTCAACGATACTACATTAAGCATTTGATGATTTGTTGCAATTTTTCTTTTAAAAGATGAGCATTTATTACTTTTAGAAAAATACATTAAAAGTTTTTTTATGACTATGAATACTTTGTAACTCAATGTTTCTAACCAATATAAATAAATGCATTATTATAAATTTAAATATACAAATGTTGATATTAGAATAGAAAATTATTATCAAAGAGAAATTATTATCTTAGAAACTATTATCAAAGCAAAAATCAGTAATTTAGAAACTTAGGTAACTTTTAATTTTACTTTCTACATTTCTTCTTAAAACCAAAATTAAATTTTTAAAGTTAAAATATTTATTATTATAATAGATATTAATAAGTATTTAAACTGCAGTATAAGAAAGTACTAAGTTAACTGCTTGAAAGTACTAAGTTATTGTTTGAAAGTACTAAGCTTTTAATACAAATCTAATGATTTGTATTAAAAGCTACTCCATCAATTTTTTTAATAAAAGTTAAGCTATTTTAAAGCTAAATGATATATTATGGAAATAAGTAATAAAAATACAGCAAATATTTGTAAAAATGATAAAAATAAACATAAATAATGTTTTGCAGGATATACACGTCTAATATCTTTCATATTACAAAGACATTCATTGTATATTTGTGGAAGCTCCATCTGAATTCCCTTTTAAGAAACCGTAAATAAAAATAGCAGAGGAATACAGAATTGTAGAATAAAAATCGACTTAGAAAGATTCTTTCAGAACCAGGTGCAGTTTGGTTCTCTCATATTTGTATTACTCTTTCCTATCAATAAAAATAGACTGTTTGTTTGCTAAAATAAGTTATATTCTGAAAAGAACCGGATTTCTTCTTGAATAATATTTTGTTGAAGTGAAGTTGTAAAAAAAAATGATTTCAACTAATGTATATAGCAAGAAACTAGATTAACTTTGATACAAGTTTATTTTTTAAGATGCTTTTTCAAATAAATGTAATTCCTTATATTTTAAAAATAAATTTAAAGAGGAAGTCAGTAATAAACCATGTCGAAAATGTTTTTTCTCATTTATGATTTTAAATAATGTTCTACAAAAGCAATAAATTTTATGAACAATGACACAGCACTGTTTAATACATATTCAATTTTGAAAATAAATTGCTAAATTCAAATCCTTGCAAGATGTTTTTTTTATGCCATGCAGAGTAAAATGAACTTAAAAACTTCCTACGGTCTTTGGTTAAATTTTGTTATAGATTTCTAAGAATTGTTTGTTTAATTTAGGAAGAATTGCGTGATAAAAATTAGAAAATTGTAATTTTACATATTAGTTACTAAACATTTCGATAATGTATTGAGTTGGCCTTCTCTTTTTACCCCCTTTTATCTCTAGATTACAGATCTCATTATTATACAGCATCACTACGCCTCGTTACCGTCATGCGTTTTGCATACTTTTTGTCTTCATCCAGATCCTTCTTTTTGTCAGATCTGAAGATGACAAAAAGAAGGAACTCATTTCTTTGCATCATCTCTTGTTGTTTTTTAAGCTATTATTTGAATTATATTTTGTTTTTCGGATGTTTTGATTGGCTGCCAATATTTAATTACTTTCATTTATTTTGTTCTTCAGATATATTTGGTTTTATTAACAATGTCAGTTCTCTGACCCTCGTGTTTGCCGTTCGTGGCGATCTGTATCCCAGGAAAAGGAGATCCATAGGATTCAGTCGACATGATCCTTATTTTCTTAGCATTCAGTCTTGCGAACTTGTGGACAACATATCTCTTTGACTTCCGCTTCTAGTAGACGGGCAGCACACTTCCGTTTCCGGGTGTGTGAATCGATAGGTAATTATCAGTCCCTCGTGATATGGATTCAAGGTATGGGTCACTTCTTGCGCATCTCACTAAGGGGGGAGGATTATACAGGAGGAGGCTCTTAGGTGGAGGACTATTCAGTATAGGTAGTATAGATCCAGTATAGGTCCTGATCAGCTCTAAGGCGATTATTTACTTTCCTTTCTTGGGTTCAATGGTGGGTGGTGCGATCTGAGACCCCAACACTTTTTTCTTTATTCTATAACTTATCTCTTTAAAACTCCGTGCCTTAACGAAGGTTTAAATCCGTCATCATCAAACATCTTTTTCCCTATTAATGTTCCTGATTTTATCAGAAACTAACAAATAAAGTATCGTGAATGGGGATCTAAATTTGCCACATTTATAATAATATTTACCTCTAATAAAGAAATAAATACAACTTCCCATTTAAAATACAAAAGGTTTGCAAGCTATAAGTGGTGACCTTAAAACTATCAAGAAGCTAAAATCTGGTGTTCTTCTTATTGAAAATTATATAAATGCACAGTCAAAATTATCTTTCTTCACTAACCACTTTCTCGATTTTCTGCTAAAAGTCGAAACTCACAAAACTAGACCTTCAACAGGTACTACTGTGCCCATGAAGTAAGACAAATTATTTTTTTTCAAAAACTCTTAATTTATTCTTCCAAATTTATTTCATTGCCTTCAAAGTAATACCCTCCAGACACAATGCACTTATGCCAACATTTTTTTCCAATCCTCAATGCATGCTAAAAAATCATCGGCAGGGATGGCCTTCAAAGCGCGAGGCGATTCGCGTTGAATCTCTTTAATCGCCTCAAAACTGTGTCCCCGGAGTGGTTCTTTGAGTTTAGGGAATAGCCAGAAATCACACGGTGTGAATACGGGGGTTGTGGAACGATATAGGTTTCATTTTTGACAAATACGTCACGAAGAATCAATGTAGTGTGATCTGGCGAATTAAGTGTTTTCGGTATCAATCGAGATTTGACGCGTTTGAGGCCCAAAATGGAATTGACCGATCCTTTTGATATTCCAATATCAGCAGCAAGGTCTCTAACTGTAAATCGACGGTTTGCAAGCACCAAATCTTTAATTTTTTGGGCGTGAGCCTCGTCGTTTGAGGTTGATGGTCGACCAGAGGGCTCTTCGTTCTCTGCGTTCTTTAAACTGTTTATACCCCTTCTAAACATTTCTTTCCGATATAGGAATGCTCACCGAATGCCTTCTGCAACATTCTATTCGTCTCCGCAAACAAAATTTAATGCAAGTTCTTTGCTCAATTAATTCAGACATTTCAAAAATCGCCGTAATCAGTTTTAGCGCCTCACAAAGCCAAGCGTATTTTAAACACTAATGAATATTTTGACGTCAAATTCCACACAGATGTCAAGGACAGTGCCAATAATCTAAAAAAGAAAAAATAATGGAATTCCATGAGCCCCGAGAATTATAAATTGAAAATTAGTCTTCCTTTTTGGACGCAGTAGTATACGTTACAGAAGTTAGCTCAGAATTAAGGTCACAAGGTATTTTATCAGCCCACAGAATAGCTATTAAAAAGGTTTTGTACTATATCAACAAAACCAAAAGGGATTATATTATTAAAACAAATTAACAAAGTATTCTACGGGACCTTCCTACTAAAAATTGGGGAAGTGGAATATCTTAACTACCGCGTACGATCTCAGAGGTTTTAATTATGAAAAATTCGGACATTATCAGAATGCTTGTCGAGGTACACAAACCTGTTCAAATTGTACAACTTCTGGATATTCTTACCAAAATTGTCACGAAGAAGCTAAATTTGTTAATTGTCAACTGTCTCATTCGTCGAATTTCAAATCCTGTCCTCAGTGGAAACAAAAATAAATTCAAGAATTCATAACGACTCAGAAAATATAATATCCTGAGGCGAAAAAAATTGTAGTTTAACAGTATTCTATTTGATATGCAGCAATCATTAAAGTAACATCACATCTACAATACAAAAAATTCGACCTTCCTGTTCTGTATCCATAATGACAGATACCAATATAACGGGATTAATTTGCCCATCATTTAAAAAGCTGAAACCACTTTCCCATCCCCAACCTAATTCTACTGACGCTGATGCTTCTGTCAATTTGATATCTGCTCCATCTATGTCGACCTCTGTTAACTCTAATGCTGTTCGTTCTCAGAAAACTCCACCCAATATTAAACCAACCAAATTTCTTACATTGCGAACAATAAAAAGGTAGTTTTAAATTAAAAATAAATCTAATCAGATTCTTTATTCAGAAAAAACAAAACAAAAATAGACAGTCTGAAACACAATTCAAAACAGATCTTAATAAATAGAAAAAGATTTATAAAACCGCCTTCTTCTCCATTAGTGTTGCCGGAATCTGTGTCAAAAGAAAGCACTGATAATAGTGATATAGTTGAATACAATGAGACGGGAATGATTTCCGGTTGATATGTTTTTAAAATTAGCTGCAACTAATATTTTATCCATATGGCATGCAGTTTGCTTAATTTTTATATTAACTTTGTACAAATTATTTAACGATTCTTTGTGTACAATATTTTTTTATTAGTTTATGGAGTTTTAAAACTTACTGCTAAAACCTACATGTTTGTTTCAGACTAATGCTTCTTTAACGAGTCATAACATTGTAAATTTGCCCTTCAGTTGTGACACATGTCCTTCCTAATTTATTACGTAATTTTTTTTATCATGGTTTTTAAGCAATGTGTTCAAGAATTCACGACTTAAAATGATTTTATAGAATCGTTTCTTTTATTGTTTTTTAACAAATTGTTTGGCGCAGTTCAGCCAAAACTGGCCCTTGTGCCATAAAACTCCAATTTCTCCCCCTTGCTTTTTTCGGCTTTCAAATTTAACACATTAGAAATTCTATCTGGTGTAGAAACTTCACTGGTAGTAGCGAGATCTTCATTAAATTTTGCACAACAAATTTCATTCGTTATTTTACAATCATAATTCCGGAACCTTTATGTAAACTCAGATAAGGGAAGATCTTCATCAGCGTTTTCTGATAAATTTTTTGATTCTAGAAAAGTTTTGAAACTAGCATTTCAATCTAAAATATCTTTAAAGCCATCTAGGTTATTGTATTAACTTTGTGAAAATTGCTTTTGAAAGATTAGAACTTCTGAATTTTTCAATCAAATCGGAGTATTTTTCTGCGAATGTTAAATTATTTTATTTGGAAACCACATTAAAAAGAAAGTGCTTTTGGTCAAGTACCCTAGAAACGAAACACAAAATTTCCTTTTTCTTCTTACGTATTCGTATTTCTCACCAGGGGGCATTAGTGTCACATTCCTTTTCCCAAGAAACATTTCTGTTGGTAAGAGTCACACACAAATTAGGAAGGAGGAATCAACATTTCGTACAGAATAGAAATTAGTTCTTATCTTTTCTCGAATAAAGCTCTGGAATTTGAAACTTTTTAAATAAAGAATAATAATGTGAGTTACGGGATCAGAAATAAAAGGATTTGATTTGATAACTTGTTTTTAAAAGTACCTTATAACCGAAAATAAAAAAAAGAAAAGGGTAATATAATATAAACTATGTATTTAAACATATTTCATATTAACTTAGACGATATATTAAAAAACTGATAAAATAATTGAAGTTACCTTATAATTGAGTGATCATATAACCGGTACTGACAATATATATATCTAACCTCTGTAATTATCATTATTCATAAGATCTAGTATTTCTGAAAGTAAAAATAAATTTAAACCCTCTTGCATTTTTTAAAATTACTTTATTTATAATTTAATGATTCTGCTATTTAAATGTTATTGAAATATAGCTTGAAAATTAATTTGTAATTTTTAAGTTAAATGAAAATATTACCTTTCCTCACTTTCGACTTATTTGATTCATTCGCTGTTAAAGCCTAAACTATTTTTCTTAAACAGATTCCTATTATTATTATATTCTTTATTGAAGCTTAACGCTTTTAACAGCTAATTTTGCAATACTCTTTTGTATTCATATGCATAAGTTTCTATAATTTAAAAATCTCAAAAATAACTATAACGGTTATGATTATTAGTTATTTGTAAGCTATAGTTAACAGAAGGACTCACATTTAAATCACTGTTCACTTCTATATGATTTTAATTTGTCATTAATGCCCCCCAGGCGCAGTTTTTACTGCGAATAAAGCCTAAAAGTCGTAATAAATTAGCTACTCGTAATTCAGATTCCTTATTACAGCGGAATCTACAGTCTTATTTCCTATTTGAAGGTTATGCATTCCAGTTGCAGTACTTCACTTTCGTGTATTTGTAATTTTATTCAGCATCATTAGTTGTCAACGTATGCAAATTTCTGATTGATTGATATATTTTTAAACGAGTTAATGCCATTTTTATGATTGTTCTTAAATTATAGAGATCAGGTTAATTAGTAGCTTCCTCTGATATTTTCTGAGTATATTTAGACTTTGAACTTTTATTCCTTAATAAATTGTCAGGTATTTGCATCACATAATGAAAAATATTAATCTTAAAACAGGATAAAAAAAATCAATTTATTTGCATATTTCATTTGTTTGAGATTTTGGAATATATAAAGGAATCAATAAGGATAAATATAATAAACAGTTATTAATTTATAGTGAATCTTTTCAGTCAGATGAGATTTTCTTCTGTGAATTTAATTTATATACTAGGATTTCTTTCAAAATAAAATAAGATTTCTGTTCTGTATTTTCAATAAATAACTTCTCTTAATAATGTTTTCAACAAACATAAATCTTCAAATAAACATAATAAATGAAAAAGAAGGGTTATTTTTTCAAAAAACACAATAAAAGAAACACACTGCCTTAAGAGTTTACAAATTCCAACGTTAACGCAGCATTGAGCAATAGACCAATGGCTGTGAGCTTGAAGGATAGGTGTTGTATGGATGAAATATTCCTCCTATTGAAAAATTTTTCTCGTCTTTTAAAAGAGAAAATATTTTCTTTTTTCAGGGATTCAGTTAGGAAATGGCTAAAGTGATCCAAACTTCAAATGAACTAATGATCGATTTTTGAACGTCTTTCTTGTATACCACATTTTTCCAGAAAGTCTTTTGAGGGAATGGATTGTATCGTTGTAGGATGTCAAACATTTATTGTCATTTAAGGTGAGTGGTTATTACTCACGACAATTTTTGCAGATCTAACAGGGTTAGGAAATGGATAAATAGGCTGATTTTCTGAATGAAATGCTTTATTTTTGAGAGATTATTTATTCGACGCAGTGTATGTCAAAACTAAAGAAATGCCTTCTACCAATTTAAATACTTAATTAAGTTTTTAAAGATTTAGTTTGATATTTACGAAATTTTATTATAGATTTTATAATTCCTATTTTATAATATGTAACAGTTAATTAAACAAAATATAATTAACATTAACTAAAAACAAAATATAATTAACATTAAATAACTAAACTTAACATTCTAAAATTTCTTAACATAAAAATTATTGATCAAAAGTATGGTTACGTAAATATTGTATGCAAATGTTTAATAATGTTATTTCGAATGTTATTATTCGTACTGACTTTTAACCCTTTGCGGTCTAAATTAATTTCCTCATTTCCAAAAGTTTGGAACAAATTAAATTTTGAGTTATATCATTGTATTGCCGACCCAGCAATTTTAATTGAATTTTTATATATTTATAAAATTAATTTGAATTTTTAAGTTAAATGAAAATATTACCTTTCCTCACTTTCGACTTATTTGATTCATTCGCTGTTAAAGCCTAAACTATTTTTCTTAAACAGATTCCTATTATTATATTCTTTATTGAAGCTTAACGCTTTTAACAGCTAATTTTGCAATACTCTTTTGTATTCATATGCATAAGTTTCTATAGTTTAAAAATAATCTCAAAAATAACTATAACGGTTATGATGATTATTAGTTATTTGTAAGCTATAGTTAACAGAAGGACTCACATTTAAATCACTGTTCACTTCTATATGATTTTAATTTGTCATTAATGCATGCCCATGCGCAGTTTTTACTGCGAATAAAGCCAATATATTTATAAATAACAGAAATATTATTTTAAATTAATACTGAGATTAATGAATAAGTTTTTAAGAAGATTCTAACACAACAGATTAAAGCTATGCTTGTTGTAACTCACAAAAATTATAATTTATTATGTTGCACGAATTTAAAACAAAATATAGTCACCAGCAAAAATAATCCTAAAACCATTAAAAGATGCACACTTAAATTTAAAAACCGTATCAAGCCACGCTCAACATTGTATTTGCTGCAAAGAAAGATGATGTCGAGTCAGGTTCGACTTGGACCAGAAAGGGTTAATAAATTTAAATTAACCGCTCTCTTCTATAAAATGAATTTAAATCCTACAGTTTATAGTTAAAAAGTAATTGCATTGCAAAATTAATAATGTCTACATCAATAAATTGCAACAATAGTCTTCATTATACTAGCATTTAATTAGTTACTACTACTGAGAAAGTTACCTTTAAATAAATCTTAAATTTTCTAGTTAAATCTAAACTTTTCTGTACAGTAAATATTAGAAAATTTCAAAATATTGCGAGGTCGTTATAAAATTTTGTCATAGTAATGAAATTGCAGCATTCTAAAATACAACATAAAAATAGCCCTGATTTGAAAAGTTTGGAATCTCTATAGTTCCGGTTTTAAATCTTAAAAAAAAAAAAAAATTAAGTTTCGAGATATATTTTAATTTTTCGAGGGTTCCCCGTTTTTTATGTAGAAACCCAGACAAAGCAAAAATGTACACTAGATATATTTCGATGGTTCCCTTTTCACCGTCTTAATGTTTATGTTGTAAAGTATGCATATGGTAAACATTTGTGAAGTTTAAATGTTAGTATGAAGATAATGGACCTTCAAAATGAAGTTCTTATCTTTTCAATCTATTTCGATGAAATTTGGTACATAAGTAGAAAATGCATAATGCAATAAAATTACTAAATTTCCTGAAAATATATTTTTAAGTAACGAAGTTATTTTTTTATATATTGGCGTTAATTAAAAATACTTCCTGAGCAGCAGTTTTTATTTTGGGTGCCTATTTTTTTTCTCTACATAATATATGAATAGTATAGCAGAAATTGGTATAATGTTTTTAAAAGTTAGGCAGAATTTTATTTATTAATTTTATTTATTTTTATTTTAGGCAGAATTTATAAGAAAAAATTTTACCAATGAAATAGTAATTTCGAGGAAAATTCATGGTTGATTTGACAACCTTTCAGCAGTAAAGTTTTCAAATGTATAAGTGCTCATTTATACCAAATATTGTTTTTCTTAGTATAACATAAAATCTCAGCAATTTTAATCTAAATAGAATTTTAGTTAAATAGATAGAGAGAATTTTATTTTAGTCACATCAGGGACATTCTCTTTAACTGTGTCTCCATAATAACTTTGAACTTTTTTATCGTGTTATCTGTTAGATTTCCTATTCTCAAAGTTCCTAATCATATGGTAACGTGATTAATGCATTCTGATTTCTCAATTTGGGAATCCTTCCCATAAACCCTTTCTTCATTGAGAAGACTAAATGTTTTAGATTGCAATCAGATAATATATTAATGTATCCCATTTAATTTTTTTTATAGATCTCCTCCACGATATAACAACTGCCTGCATTTCCATATTCTTTGAAGATCCTCAAAAAGTTCTTCAGACAGTCAGGTTAGTGACTTGATTTCATTTGTGGTAAACACTGCTGGCAGCCCCAAGATCTGAAATATTTACATATTTACACAAAAATAGATAATTTGTGCGGATTATACGGATTTGTACTCGATTTGTACGGATAACAGTCCGGAAATTGGTGAAACCGACTATCCGAGGTGTAGTAAGGTATTTCAAAGAAACAAAGGTAGTTAACAGCAAATAAAATTCAGTAAGCAACTATAAATATTGACAATAAAAATTCTTCATTTAATGAAATTACACAAAACTGTAACTGTGAATTAATATCGAAATGAAACAAAATAATTGTCTATTATTGCTCAAGCATTTAATCCTGATAATTTAATCATTTAAAGATACTTTAGTAAATATATATACATTTTCTTAGTATCCGAAAATTCCATACTTAGGATAATATCTTTTGTCAATGGTTATTCTGAAAATATTAAAGGTTTAAAAACTTGTTCCTTTTCCCACTACAGGGGACTATAAAATACGTCAGGAGATAAAAAAAAATACCCACATTCATCTATGAATAATTTTTTTATCCAACGGTACTTAAAGTTGTCCCGCTGCCTGTATTATGTATGATAAATAATGTAACAAATGCATCAAATATTCAATCAAAACATCTTAACACAGATCAAAACACATTTATGAACAAACCCCTGAAACAGAACCCTTAAGAAATGAAATATTAGAATTTGCACATGAATGCTGTGAGGATTTTGTAAGGCAAATCGTAGTAAGCTACTATTCAGTTTTAGAGGTTTTTTTTCAATTTAGAAGTCTTAAAAAATATTTTACATTCAAAGAAATGGTTAATTGAATGCAATAACAGCTTTTAATAAGTTTAATAAAAAGAAATAATGTGGTTTCCAATAAAGGTTCTGGATTAAAATGCAGCAATGTCAAGTTTTAGTACAAAATATATTATTTACATTATTAATTTAGATTAAATATCATTATTTACATTAAGTAATTAGCTTAATAAATATTGATTATAAGTAGGGTGTTTAAAAAAGATGGACTAATTTTTAAGAAGTGGTTGAATACACCAGAACAATAAATTTTTTTGTATAAATGCATTAAAGGTAATAAAAAGTACACGATAACATTACACACTGTAGTTCACAGCTTTGAATTCTTTGTTGATGGAGCAGCATGAAACAATTAGATGAAAGCCAATATAAAAATATGTAACTTCCACATAATTGAAGACAAAGGTTCCAACAACCATTTTATACATGATTACAGCATATTGAAACACCATCTCATTTTCAATAATATTCGAGAACTGCTTGGCGGTCACCTTCTTAAGACTTATGCATAAGAAGAAGATCCCAGATTCCACAGCTTGGCCCTCACGATCTTCCGGTCTATCGCACTTTGATTTAATTTTGTGGAGAAATCTCAAAAGCACATTTAAAATACTTATTTTTAATCAAAAAAATTCCCCATTATAACTTTGGTCTTCTCTGTTGAGCAATATGCCTGATATGCTCTAAAATGTCCACCAATTCTCAATTCACTGTCCTGAGGCATAAATTATGAGAAATTTCTTTAATTATTTGAAATTGGTGTTATTTTTCGATTTTCCGTGTTCTTCCTTTCCCACGTTCCTCTTGCACACTTAAGTTTAATTTTCGGTCAGTATTCTTTGACATACATTCCCTAACCCAAACAATTCTGTTGAATTGTTCTACAAACATCTCAGTTTGACGCGTGCTTTTTAATCACTCTGTGTAACGCTGATATATGCATAATGAAATATTGTTAACCATCAACTAGAAAAATGGTTTCTTGTGGTATGGCATTGTTTATTTCAATAAATTAAAACTATATATTGATTTTATAAATAGAAATTAATCGTCGTAAGATTACCATTTCATAATTCGTATTAATTTGTTTATGCTTCATCTGGGTCTTGGAGAATAAATTCTCCATCAAGGGAAATAAATCAGGAAGACAGAGCTCTCAGGTTTACTATTGCGCAAACACAGATGCTTGAAACAGTAGATCGATGTGATTTTTTTTTTTTTTTTTTTTGCAATCACTTCACCATTTTCAGACTACTCGGTTCCCTCATCACACATGACACAGATATCAGTCACTTTTTTGTCAGACATATACCGACAAAACGATTTTTCTTTCTCACCCTGATTCAAAACCCCCTAAACGGGTAAAAAAAAATATTGAAAGGGCAAACTATGGTGTAAAATAACACCATTGAAAGAAAGACACTATGCACTTCGGAATGATGGCGCACTTATTAAAATAATACTACACAAATGTAGCTTAATAGCCCGACTCGTGACCCAGTGATAACGGACGCAGTTGGCGTGTTGGAGGGCCAATGTTCGAGTCCACTGCCCGCATTGTAATAGTCGTAATAATTAAAAACATGAATTAATAATTATTAAATTATTTAAATCATTCAAAAACTAAAGCTGCTAAATCTATTAAATTTAGTTGTTTATGAGAAAACATTCTGCGATAGGGAAACAAAATTTTGCATTAATAATTATTTTTAAAATCCTAAACTTTTCATTAAGTATAATTAAAAACATGAATTAATAATTATTAAATTATTTAAATCATTCAAAAACTAAAGCTGCTAAATCTATTAAATTTGTTCATAGATGAAAATATCTTTTAATGTACAAATATGTTGGTAGATGGCAGCACATAATATTGAGAAGGTTTTATTCCATAGATGGCATCATACTGCCCAAATTGAAACAGCACGCATGAAACTGTTTCCATTTATAGTGATTTTGCCTCTAAAAATTAGAATTAAAAACTTTTCTATGTAATAGAATTTTTATAATTTTTTTCTTCAATTGAACATTTTTAAAAGAAAAAGATAAATAAATAAATCAGTTTAATTTCTTTTGTTTTTAAAACTTTCATTTTCTGCTCAATATCTTCACATGTAACGGTAAAATAAATAAGAGCGACTTAAATTATGACTTTTGGAAAGAATTTTGGATTAGAAAAACATTTTTCCCATACTAAGAGGCTTCAAAGTTTCAGCTTTTATTCACTTAAAGATAATTTTGAATTTTTTTTTATATTTAATATATTATCGTGGCACTATAATTAAATAAACGCTGAAATAAAATCATGCATGAATTCTATTTTTTTTATAAATACTTACTAGATACATATTTATTTAAATTATTTTACTAGAAATAATTAAAAATATTATTTTGAGTGTTAAATATTTAAGAAAACTAAAAGTATATTATAAAAATATAATTTTGAATTAATATCTATATAGTCCAATTTAAATACTTTTGACAACTAGATGGTGAGTTGTGATTCTATAAATATAATGCTAAATATAGACTACATTATTTGAAATGGTTTCAGGGCTGTATTGAAAGAAAATAAAAATTCTGAACAACTTTTACATTTTTTAATACATAACAAGTATACTATGATTTTAAAAAGATTATCATTCAAAAAAGATTAACATTTTTATGGTTTGTTCTTTATTAAAAGAAATAGTGATTGAATTCTTAAAAGCAAGTTTAAAATATAAAATTGAATTTAGATTTAATTTAAAAATTGAATTTAGATTTAATTTAAAAATTGAATTTAGATTTTCTCAACTTTCGAATTACTTTTCTTCCGACATCAGCTTTTAGAAAATGCAATTATCAACATCTGTTTGATCGATTAACTATCAGCATAAGAAAATATCATACATCCCAACTACATCATTTATAAAAGAGTTATATTATTTTTTTCTTCACATCATCATTTTTTTCTAGTTTAAAACATCATATGAGCAGGGAGAGGGACATGAAATTAAAAGGAAAACCCTTGAAGTTATATACTTAAAAATTTGAGATTAGAGAAAACCGAAATAGCGAGGAATAAAAAAAGAAAAAGTCCCCACAAAATATGAATGAGAAGCTTTAAAATGAAAAATGAAATTTATAGAAGCTTGTATGCAAAAGCAATTTAGTATGAAATCATTTTTAATTACACTAAGTGAAAGCTCATATATCATAAAAATTGACAAGTGTCTTGAAAAGTTTGCTGAAAAAGACAAAAAGTATACATTTGGTATATATATATATATATATATATACACCAAAATAATGTACCAAATTTGTCGATTTGCGAACTGTGTCCAAAGTGTAGTTTAAACTGAATTTTTTTTTTGGGCTGTAAAACTTATCTCCAGAAATGCTGCTGTACACGCTAGCAGCAAATAATGATTTGGAAGATGTAATTAAAGACAGGGTAAATGAAACAAACCTTCTACTCAGCCTTTTTTGTTTAATATGACCAAAAGATAATCTCCAAAATTAATACAAGCTTCAACATTATCTTCTCAAAAATATTTTTACAATTTCAACAATTCTAAGTATGTCCTAAACAATTTTCTACATCAAATAACAATCTGCCGTCACCTTGTTGCTCAGAATTGAGAGTAGTATGCTCCCTTTCATGTGCCTCCAAAAGACGAAATTAAAAATGACTAATCTAGTAATTAGGGTGGACAAGGTTGAAGGTTACTTATATAAGCTCACCTTGACTCATGCTGTAGTTTCCATGTATAATCCTTGACATCATTACTAAAGCTTCGGCAAGCTGAAGACATGTTACTCTTTAAATAAACCCAGGATCATCGCCCGTGGTGAAACATTTGCGCGTTGTTTTAGATTTAATTAGTCTTACCTACAATTTAACCTTTTAAATTTTTCTTAGTCACAAATAATAAAAATACCGGATTTAAAAGCTGATAACTGGATTTAAAAAATGGATAAAAATACTGTATTTAAAAACTGAAATTTTACAAATTTAATTTTATAAATCTTTCATGGAAACGGATATTGTTATATTTATAAATGATAAAAAAAAGGTAATATATTTTAAATTTGAGTAAATAAATTAGCATTAAAATGGATTTATATTCTTATCTAAATTTTATAAAACCTTACACATTTTGCAATAAAAATTTAAGTCCTATTTTGATAAACGCGTTGTCATAATATTGAGTTTATTATAAGGTTTTGAAAAATGTATAGTTTGACATATTTTAATTAGTAACATGAAGTATTATTTATAAGGTCTAATCCACGACAGTCAATTTTTTATAATGTAAACAAATATAGTATTTAATAAAATAATAACTTCTATTATGCAGCTTTAATAAGATGTATTATTTTTTAGTTTAATTTTAAAAAGTAATATCTATAATATTCATGTAACACTGTTGACTATTAATCAACTATCTTACTAAACACGAATTATTTTATATTAGCAAATTATTTAATTTTAAAGGTAAAAAGGGGAAAATTCAGTTTATCTTTTGCCTTTGATGTAAAAGCTAATTATTCTTCTCCTTTTATAAAATTTGTTTACAATCTTTCAATGTTTGAAATCAAACTTATATATTTCAAACAAACTTATATATAGTGATAATTACGGAATGTGTAAATGTTACATTATTAATGGATGCTTAAGATCAGGAATTTAAAAGTTTGTCAAATGAATTTAACGGACTAATATATAAACAAGATTCAACATATATCCACGTTTGTATGTAAATAAGATTTAATTAAAGTGATATAAAAAAGGAGAATACTTTCTTCCTTACGCTCTTTCTGTGCATTATGAAGTTCATAAAAATTATCCCTCTTGATAAGGGAAGTAAAAAAATGTTAAACTATTATGTTATTATATTTGTGGATACAGTGAAGTCAGTAATTATATTCAGTGGAAATTTCACCGTAGCAGCTGTGATTGCGGTTTAACATTGAAATCGAAAATGCTTGCGGCAAATTGAGGTGTCGCATAGTAGTGTAACTGAACTGTAATTATCATCATCGTTCATAAAGTTAATTATTCTAGTTTCGAAAACAAAAAAAAATATTGGTTTCTAGTTGTATTTTTTTTAATATTATTTTATAACATTCTGTACTAAAGCGAGAAACAATATGTCCATCAATATGTACAATATATGTATATGTACAGTATATATTTGTCCATCAATATGTATGTAAGTTTTATTGTCAATATGTATATCATTTTATTGAAGTGAATAAGGAAAAAACGTAAAACTGATTAGTAAAAATAAAACTTAAATTATTAAAACTTAAAATGATAGTTTTATAAGGGAATTTAATTAGTAACAGCCACCAGGGCATTTAAATTATGATTAAAAAAGCTTTGTTTAATTTTTAATTTTTTTGCAGGTCAATAAAAATTTTGCAACCTTATTAAAAGGCTATTTACTACATATATATATATATTATTGAATTACAAAATTCTTATAATCTTATCTTTTTACAAAAACTCATGAACTTAATTTACTTAAACTTATTTGTTTATAAATATGAATAAATGATATTTACTAATTCAATTTATTATTTAAATTCATCAAATTAAATTTTAAATATTTATGGATCGAAATTAAATATTAAACTTTCCAACCGTTTTAAACTCAACAACTTTTTAAATAAAACAACCCTAAGATATAGAATGTCAATTATGATAAATTAAAACATGCACGAAATGCTTAGTTTGATAAATTATAATATATATATATATATATATATATCGCTTTAAACTCTGTTCTTTATAGTAATAACTAGAAGACCCGGCCACGCGTTGCTGTGGCTTTCTTGTATTTCGTTCAATTATTAGATACTATAATTGGTATTAAGGAAGTGATTGGTAAAGAATGATGAAAAGATGAAATTAAGCTTCAACGAATAGAAAAAGGTTAATTTTTATTAATTTAATGAATGAGGCAGATAATGTTGATTTTTAACACTGTTTTATAATTATTTTACGTAATTTAATTTTTAATAATCATTACTTTCATTTAACTAAGAACTAAGCGATGAACAATATTTCTTGTTAGTCTGTCTTTCGTCAAAATAAATAAATTCGATGGTTTTCCAACACGTGAGCATGCAACATACAGCTGGCCATGGGAGAAACAGGGATTCTCCAAATCCTAGCCACAAATAGCCATTGTCTGCCCTTGTGACTTATTTATTGTCATCGCAAAAGCCAAACGTATCGGAAATTGTAGCCGTTTGAGAGGTATTGTAGATTCTGATGGTATCATAGGAATTCGAGGTAACAGGACGACTTCGCCTTTAAACTTTCCAGTCAATATCGTTGCTTCAAGTATGTTTCCGGTAATTCTTCTGATGACTAATCGTGTACCGTTGCATAATTTTGGTGGATTTAAGTTACGCAATAGAATGACCGGTGAACCAATTTTCAGACGAAGATTGTGTGGCGGCATTCCTGGCATATCCAGAGAATTTAAAAATTCAATGTTGACATGACGGCCCTCTCAGCACGTCTACGTCGTGTCTCACGCCTACGGGCATTGGTGAGGTTAGATTTTTTTGGTGGCATTTTACTGAAAATGATAATTGAAAAAATACAATACAATACAATACAATTAAAATAAAATCGGGATATAATAATAAATGACTTACATTTATGAAAAACATAAATACAAAGTTTTGTAGCATTTGGAACAAAATTACTTGTGTTATGGTGTTTCACATGAAAACAAAAAGCATAAAAATTCATTCTGAGAAAAAGCTAAAAACAACTTTTAATTAGAGATATTACTTTTAAAAATGTTGTAAATATATTAAAATGACATTGAATCATCAAGTTCATAGTCTTATTTATTAAAAAATATAGTTTTATTTTTCGTTAAAGCTCTAAATATTTTCTGAGCTTTGTTTTGAAAAAGTTAAAATTTGCTCGACAAAATTTTTTTTTTACAACTTCCTCCTATTTGCAAAGGCTTTTTAATATGAAATGACATGGATTTAAAATATTTACCCTTTTTGCAAGTGTTTTGATTAAATATGTTCAAAACCTTTGAATTTCACATAAAAATATCAACTTTAACTATTTTTTATACAATTTATTCTTTAAAATATGGATAAACATTGCAAAAATGTGATATTGTTGCAAAACTTGATAATTCAAAAATGAATAAAACATGAATAGTTTTTTCCTTTGCAAGTATTTTTATGCTGGGAATATCCTTATGTAGGTAATATACTGTTTTCAAATTTATATCTTAATTATTTATACATTTTTGTATGCTTAAAGTGTGTCGACACAAACTTTTTTTTACAAATTTACAAAAATTCTTAGTTTAAAAACTGAAATAAAACTAATTTATGAATTTAGGTTAATTTCCATGTGCTATTCCTTTCATACATTTAAAGAAAACTTTTACATGAAGTTTCAAAGCATTTAGAACAGAAATATTAGTATTATGGTGTTTTGAATGAATACAAAATGCATAAAAATTCAAATAAGAAATAATTAAAACCAACTTTTAAATGTAAATAAAAACAAATGTACATACATAAAAATGTTATTGAGCTTTAAATTCTCCTTTATTAATATAAACACTTATTTATTTGTTTTGTTTTCTTTAAATAACTTCCAATTTAAAAGTACCATTTATCAATTTTTCTTCGACAATATTCAAATCACTCAAATTCTTTGTTTTTCAAATAACAAAAGTTTAAAAAAAAAAATGCCCTTGATTTTCAACTTTTATTATAATACCTTTTATAAAATTTTAATGTTATCATTATATCAAATAATTGCAGAGTTTACTTCATTTTCGCACTTTTCAAAAAATCCTTAAAATTCATCATCTTTCTTTAAAATTATATTGTCTATATTATATTATCTTGCAGATCACATTTCATTTTAGAATTCTTAATCAAATAAAACACACGTTGACAAACTTTAAGCATAGAAAAGTTCAATGTTTTGATTCACAACCTTTCATTCCATATATTTTATTCCAATTCCATTTCAAATTTAGAAAATGTGTTTTTTCTTCTTCACAAATAATGTTTTATTATTTTATGATGAAAGAAATCACAAAACAAATGGAAAAGTTAATGAGCTTTAAATTCTCCTTTATTAATATAAACACTTATTTAGTTGTTTTGTTTTCTTTAAATAACTTCTAACTTAAAAGTACCATTTATCAATTTTTCTTCGACAATATTTAAATCCCTCAAATTTATAACTCAAATTTATTGTTTTCCAAATAACAAAAGTTTTTAAAATAAAATATCCTTGATTTTCAACTTGCAACTATTATAATACCTTTTATAAAATTTTAATGTTATCATTATATCAAATAATTGCAGAGTTTTCTTCATTTTCCCACTTTTCAAAAAATTCTTAAAATTCATCATCTTTCTTTAAAATTATATTGTCTATATTATATTATCTTGTAGATCACATTTTATTTTAGAATTCTTAATCAAATACAACACATGTTGACAAACTTTAAGCATAGAAAAGTTCAATGTTTTGATTCACAACTTTTCATTCCATATATTTTATTCCAATTCAAATTCAAACTTAGAAAATAAAAAAAATATTGATAATCGAATCAGGTAATACTTACATACATTTGATTTATTTCGCATAGAAATAATATAAATTTCATACAATATAATTTTCACAAAATTTAAAGTAGTACATAAAACAATAATATTCAGAACATGAGAATTTTACGGTTATGTAGTACAGGCATCGAGACACGGCGCCATATAAAAATAGTCATTATATTGTTCGAAAAATGAAGTTACGAATTCCTCTAATTGCAGTATTACAACCCTAAAGAAATTGGCGGAAAATTGGCGAAAATTCAGGGTTGCAAGATTGGCGACTTCCTCAATGCTAGATTTTAACCGATTTTGCAATTAAATACAAAAAAAATCTGAATAAAAACTATCCTATTTCTCAAGTTGGAACATAACACACATTTAAAAAAAAAAAAGTTAAAATCGAATGGTTAGTTTCGGAGTTCATCGCGAACAAACATCGTGACACGGGAATTATATATAATAGATTTCATAATCAGTTAACAAGATTGTATGAGGTAGATGTTCATTTAAAATATCAGATATCCACTTCTACAGACATTACTGCTCAAGACAAGATGTCTGCTATTTCAGGCTTTACTCTATGCTGGTAAAATCTTACATGCGAATACAGGCTTCTACAAATCTTAAATGTGAATACAGGCTACTATGTCCTGGTATTCTTAGATCAGAAAGACATGTCATATTTCAGACAAACACTGCTTCCCAGATACAAAACGATCTGTACAGAAACTGCGTCATTAATTCTATGTTAGATCATGTTTCATGAAATAGTTTCCGAAATAGCCATTTCTCATGAAAAGGTTTTGAAGCATAGGTATATGCTTCGAATAATAGTTGTTTCATAGGCTATTCATTAATATTCTAAAGTTTCGTTTATTTATTGCTGATTAAGATAAATTGCTGATCTGAAATGTTAATTTTTTAGCTACTCATTTTAAAACTGAAAAAAATATATTCGGTATTGAAGAATCAAATGAACAAAAAATTTGAATTTGCAATTAAATGCTTTATTAATTAAATTTGATAGTGATAAGATTATTGATGATTCATATTTGAACTATTGAAATGTTTATCATAATAATGTTTTTGCTCCTTGAAGATTTTTCTTTGCCATATTTTATGAAATATTTCTACTGAATAGCATTGATTTTTTAATTTAAGCAAGCTTAGTTAATTATGAAAAATTATTACCATAACTAAAAAATTGTAATGATCGGCATTCATAAACTGTATTATCAAATTGACGTGTATACTATAAATCCTTGTTTATCAATTAAAGTTTGAATTTTATGACGGACACTTTTGAACACATTTTAAGTTGCTGTTATTTTTTTAGTTTCGTTCTTTACATTGGATGAATATTTTACTTCATTTTACAATAAAAATAAATTTATATTTAATGGTTATTAAAATATAGAAAACCAAATGATATATTATTTAAAATATTGGTAGAAAACATTTTGCGCTTTTTTTTTTTTTTTTTTTTTGTAAGCTATACCTAATTCCCATTCCGTGAGTATACCTTGTATTTCAGTAATATTTCATGGATTTTCATTGTAAAAAATATTTGCATTTCCATATTCGGTATATTATTTAAATTCACAGATTAAATTTCTTATGGATAATAGTTCTTTTAAAAAAATAGTTTGCTATTAAGCTACAGAAAATATAATTTTTTTTGTCTAATTAAAAATTGCAAAATTTTCATATTTATTCAGTTTATAATTTTGCGTGACTCATTTAAAAAAAATTAAATATTACTATCACAAAATAAGTTCTTAAATCTGTTAATTTTTAAACTTTGTGATATAAATTTATTTTTAAATTTAAAAATTTATTTACTTATTTTAATTTTAAATTTTTAAACTATTTTTTTTCTTTATTTGTAACAAGTATTAATATTAATAATTTAATTTTTTTAGGAAGAAATATTTTAGTTTAATATACAAAATTTTGATTTACTTTATTTTAATATTTTTATGTCAATATATTTTCAATTTTCAATACCTTTAAAAGATTCCTTGTACCATAATTTTTAATTTCTTACTCTAATTTAATTTTTATTTAGAGAAAAACGGTATAAGTATTCAAGGATTGAATAATTATTTTTAAAAAATTAGCTGTTCCAATTTTAATTCCCCCTTCCGTCCCCTAAAAAAAGTATAGTAATATTATAATGTTTGTAAATTCGATAAGAGTGAGTGAGTGAATCGAAACGAAACATTAGTATAACATATTTATGAGTGAGTGTGTGAAACGTTAGTATAACATATTTATGAGAGAGTGAGTGAAACGTTAGTATAACATATTTATCACAATGTTATGATATATTTAGTGTGAGAGACAGGAGACAACGCAATATATCAGTAAATGGAAATGTAACTTGTAAGGAGGAAACTAGAAACACAACCATTTGCATAACAAAACCCCTACTCGTAAATTATCATGTGCTTCTTAGAAGCACAATCAAATTGTATAACAAAAAAACCTGGAGGCTTGACATAAAACCTCGCCAAAATGTTCAAGATCCGAAGTGTGTATAAGCTGCAGCAACGAAATGGAAAGTCATTCGACAAACACAGGTATCAAAAGGTTGAACGACTGAACTGCTACAGCAGATCAAAAACGAACACAAATATTTACATAAAATATAGTACAATGACAGGGTGGGAAACAAATTGTCCAGGAAATAAATAAACTCAACAGAAATTTACAATGCTCAAAATTAGTACATATAAAACCTCAAAAGAAATCAATTATAATTTTCTAAGAATAACTTTATTGAGAATACCGATAGGTATTCTTAATAAAGTTATGGATAACAAAGATATGTAAAAAAGTTAAGTTAATAAAGATATGTACTTCGATGGTATTTTTGCTCTTTAAATGTCTGGATCCAAGTCAGAAACACATCTAGGGATTTATTCTGATAACATGGAGTAGACAGTTTAGCCTTCCATTTAGAGTCGTTAAGGTAGTCGTAAGTCGTAGCTTGTTTTATATAGAAAAAAACGTGCCGACCTCTTGTCTGTTTATAATAATATATCCATTAAGCGACTGATTGAGTGACAGGCGATCAATATTTAGTATATGTGAGTGTCTGATAGGGTAATTTATTGCCGCTACAGGAATTACTAGTAATTAGCAGCGTCGGATAGTGAAATGATGGTGAAGAAACTGATGGAGTGATATACTATTTTTTTAAAGAAATATGATAAAAAGTCCAAAGCGTGAAGAATTTGTGATAAATGTAAAATATGGCAAAATTTCTTAGCTATAATAAACTGGGAAACTACAGATTAAAAAAAGTGATGATGTAAAAATACTTCGAAAATACCATTTTTTTTAATATACTTTTCTGGCTACTGTTTAAAAGTGGAGTTGTTGCAGATGGAATTAATTCACACACTAACACGCAAATCGACTAGAAAATAAACCCGGATATAATTCGTTTTTAAAATTTAAGATACCAGAGTTTAGAGTTTTTAATTTAAAAACAAAGTCTTATAAAAATTTAAAATTTTAAAAACTTTTTAAAAACATTTTTCAAAACCAGTCTAATATAGAATTATAACTTATTAAATTAATCCGTTAAATTAAGCCGTTTCAGCCAATAAATACAAAGATTAAAAAAATATTCGGAACTATAGTTTTATGGAATAATTGTTACTGCTTAGTGTTAATAGTCCTTTGAATATATTGTAAAAATCTTAATTAAAAATGAAAGCAACATTAGAAAGTTTCAACCAGAATCCTTTTTCCAAAATTTTGTTACAAAAAGAATACTGTAAATTTTGTGTTGATAAATATTTTGATTTAAAAGTATTATTTGTCTATGTCAATCATTTTTAAAATAAGGGTTATCTTGATCAGTAACTAAATATCATAAATAAGATAAATTCATAGCCTTCGAAATCTATAAGCAGGTTTTGGAGAAATTTCAGTATATAATTGTTTTTTGTGAATTGTATCTAGATAAACATTAAAAATTGTTGTTAAAAAAAATAGGTCAGGGTTAAAAATGTAATTAACTCATTATTGTAATATTAAATAGACCTTAATAAGAAGTAATCCATGAAATGGTTTATACTTCGTGAATGTCTAACCTCCAGATAAAACGTAGAATTAAGAATTTGCATGATTAAGAAGTTGAATATTATTTGTTTCTATTTTTAGCATTTAATAAACCTATTATTTGTTCCTAAAAATAGGAAATAAATTATAAAATTTGTATACTTATTTACACTAAAAAGAAAAGAAAAGAAAAGTGATCTTGTTTTGTAATGATCTATAACAGCTTGATTCATTATTATTTCCTAAATGACGACTTATTTTAATATTTCTGTAATTATTTCTATTTTGTTGTTGAAAGAAGATAAAAATCAATATTTTACTTTTGAACATAATTTCATATATATTATCAGAATTGCTGCAAGTTCAAATAAGTAAGAGTATATTTAGAAAACTTTTTGCACAAATTAAGAACTTGAAGTAAAAATAATTTTCAAATATAAACTTGCAGTAAATTAGTTTATTAACGATTAGATATATAGAAACAAACTTAAATTGTACGGATTAAATGTGTTTTAAATGGAAGGTTAAATGTTAACTAACATTTTAATGTTAGTAATATGAACTCATATTTTATATAATAATCAGAAAAGTAATCCTTAAAATTAATGAAACTTAATAATAAACATTTAAAAAAATATTTTATGTTTTCATTGGTGGGGATTAAGTTAGAATTTAATCTTGAGTGTTAACGTATGTAACATATCATAATGTTAGCATATTTCTGCAATTGTAAACACATTGATACATCTGTATAGTGCAAGAAACATTTTATTTCATATGTGCATGAACTTACATAATACTAGAATGACATTTATTCAATATTCATATTATTTTCAATGGTAAAATTCAAACTCTAAAGAAATAAATAGAAGAAAATAATTTTCGTAAGTTTTTGATGTAAGTCGTTATACTTCATGAAATTATGTAATTTTATTTAATCTACTTGAAAATAAATAATAACAATTTTTCAAAATTCATCTTCAACATAATGTGCAAAACGGTACAAATGTTCAACAAGAAAGGTCTTCTTATGCTATAGACAGTATCGCGAAATAATTGTAAGCATATATGCTCCAAGATATAGGATATGAAAATTACCCTTTTGAATTGCTGAAGTTAATTTTGATAAAAAAGCTATCAGGTTTTAGTCTTTAAAGATCAATTAGTCAATTATATTTGATAAGCATTAATTTGTAGTTTGTAATGGCACTTTATTTCAAGTATAAGTGCATCAAATTATAAATAAACTCGAATAACATTTAATTGATTCTAATATTTTTCTCAATGATAAAATTATGAAAATGTTTGTTTTACCCAAGCTTAAGTAAACATTTATTATTAAATTTAAAATGAAAGAAGTAGAATTTTTAATTATTTAAGTGAGAGTTAAGATTTACTTATTTGATATTTCACAATTGTAAATCGCTTCTTTTATTGTTGTGTAAATATTTCCAAAAATTTTATATTGTTATCTAAATGTTTTATAAAAACGTAGAAAAATTGATTTAATCATTGAAAAGTATTAGTAGACGTATTATAGGAAATATTATAGAAATATTAAATATTTTTATGAAATAAATGCAGTACGAAAGAGCAAGCTATCACCAAAAAGATTGCAAAAAAAGATTTTTATATTTTAAAACATTTAGGACATTTGAAGGTTGATGTATAGAATTAAATTGATGTATAGAAGGTAAATTAAATAGATGAATATGATTTTACATTGTGCAGTTGTATTAAATTTATTGTAAGCCGTTATTAACAAAAACGTGCACAAAAATGTATATATATAATTATTAATATAGATTGTTTTAAATAAGGATTTTAGAATTAGCTTAATAATACGTTCTTGATGCTTTGAAATGTGCTTTTTAGTCTTGGTTACATTTACTAAATAGCAGTTAATATAATATTAAAAGAATACATATTTTTATTCTAATTCTGAAAATCCTTCAGAAGGATTAAAAGAAATTAAAAAAAAAAAAATCTTAAGGTGCTCAATCGTCAATTCCCCCTCTCCCCCTTTATCTTCACTTGTTTTATGGAGTGGATTGTATCTCAGAAAATTTTTAGATAGGACCAACGAAAATTCTCCTGGCATCCAATTGAAAAATTTTATACAATATATATATATATATATATATATTAATTACTTACTAATTTTAATTAATTACTGCATTACTAAATATCATTTGATATCAAGTATTATATATATATATATATATATATATATATATATATATATATATAATACTTGATATCAAATGATATTAAGTAATTAAGTAAATTAGTATTAGTAATGGGACCTGAATGGCCGAGTGTCTAGCGCTCTGGAGCTCGGTGCCACAGGTTTCGGGTTCGAATCCCGGCGGTGCCATGGATGTTTGTCGTGGTTCGGAATCCACTTTAAGCCGTAGGTCCCGGTCTTCTATGACTGTAAGAGCGTCACGGAGCAAAAGTCAGGCTTCTACCTACGGGTGCTCCATCACAACAGAAGCTGCTTCCTTCCCCTTCAATCATGAGTACGTACGGACTCGTGGGCTTGGCCAGCCAAGTGGGATAAGAAACAACAACAGTATTAGTAATTCAGTAATTAGTAATTAATTGATATTCTTGAGAAATTTAGAGATTAAAAACGTGTGCTAAGTAATAACCTGTACAGTATTTTTTTGTACCTGTACAGTAATTTTTCAGTATAATTGTTTTTTAAAGAAAGAGATCTACGTTTAAAATTTAGATAGGAAGATCTAAACTTCGTTATATATCAGATAGAATCTAAAGTTTTGAACAAATATAATTTTTGTTGGAATTCAATATTTTCAGAAAATGGATACTTTTTGAATCCTGAACTAGTAACAATATTGTGTATTTTAGCAATGATAATGTTCTATATACGTATATCTTGGGTTGTTTCATAGTACAACATCTTTAATAATATTTTTAACATTATTATTAAAGTTTTCCTCACATATGTCATTAGTTATAACCTTTAGATATATAAATGTTTAGATTTTATAATTTTTAATTACCGGGATGCATCTGAATGGATATTAAAATAAATATTAATTTGTATAAAACTTAATATTCATTAAATTTACTTTTTAATGTGCTTTGAAAAATTATTAAATAAAGCTTTACTTGAAAAATTGTAGCTTTCATAGACTGAAGAGTTAAAATAACAATAATTACTTGAAAATAATATTAACCAAATTGTCTTATTCAATGGTTTAAGGTATACAACACATGGTAGGTGAAGGTACAGTAACATAAACTTTGAACCAGTTCCTGATATTTAAAAAAAAAATTAAAAAATAAATACCTATATAACGTGTAAAAAATACAATATTAGATCAAAATATATTGCAATTCAATAAAATTTTTAAGCTATTGAGGAATGTATATCTAGCATAAAATAAATGCTAATAATTGGTCTGAGATGCAACATTAACCCCTAAATAGCACAATTTTATAGATAATATTTACTCATTTTTTAAGCTGATTCAAAAGTACAAGCACGAAGACCTTTCTTGTGATAGAATTCTTTCCCTTTATTTAGATGACATTTTATAATTATTAATACATAATTAGACATTAATAAATAATATATAATTATGTAATTATTAATACATAATTAATACCAATACATTATAAATTATACATAATTAATTAAAAATTCATACAAAATATATTAAAAGTAAAATTTTATCATAATTGCATAACTACAATTTATTTCAAGTCAGTTTATGTTCATTAAAAATTAAATCAATTAAATTAATCAACAACGATTTCAAATAAAACTTATGTAATATACTTATTTAATGTATATGTTATCAGTTCTATACGTATATCTACAGACATTCATTCACACAAACACACATATATATAGAGAGAGAATGAAAGAGAGGGAGAGAGATAAGTCTCATCGCAAGAGAAGTGACTTGACTCAAAATTGGAAAATGTTACATAGTAGAAATGGAAAATAACTGCCCCATTATGTTTTTTGCAGTTATGGATTAAATTGGTTTTTAAAAAACCCAATATTTTTTATAATGTTTGGATTTAATTAAAATTAGCTCAAATTCTTCCCGATTTTAGAAAAACTTCAAATTATTATTATTATTATAATTTTGAGTTGTGTCATTTTTCTTGGGACGAAACGATATGCATAAAAATCTCCACTCAACTTTTACAATTTTCAATGTCCGAGCTTGATTTCATAAAAAAATTTCTTTATGATATAAGTTACAACTTTGTAATCTTGGCTACTATTTAGAACATAAATATACATCATTTTTTCCCACTGGATATATGCAGAGTCCTTATAATATCTGAAGACGAGAAGAAATTTTGCAAATTTTGGAATTTTTCTATTTGTATTATTTACATAGCTGATGAGATAAGTGCAATAATGAATTTCAATAAAATGATTGAAATAATGAATTTTAGGCAGAATTCTTAAATAATGTAGCTATGTACTTTGAAATAAATTGCAAATGTAAAATACAAGTATTGCTATATAATATTTGATACTTAATGACGTGCGAAACAAATGTTCATAATCAGTTCTTATTCCATAAAAACATTAAATCTTACTTCCTTACTGTAACAAGGAAATAAGATTATCATTTATATAATAAGATTTTTTTGAAGTATATTTTTTTAAAAATTTTATCTTATGCTTTTTGAATTAATGCATTCAAGAACTTAGTTCGTGGAAATTACAATTCGTTATAAACATATACTGATTATTTTAATTATAAAAATGAAAATAAACTGACGAAAAAATTATAAAATATTAAAAAATTACAAACTAAAGTACATTGTCTTCAAAATATTACCTGTGTGATTTGTTTTTGCATTTTTTTGTCATTTTTTAATATATAAGTTGTGCTAAAAATTCTATAGTATGATAGAAACTTTTCATCAAAGTGGAAATAAAAAATATATTAACTATTTTCAAATTAACTCCTTCAAGCTGCAAATCACATGGTTATTAAAGAAATTATTACTAAATGTTTGATATTTTATAAAGCATACTTTCAATAAATAATTACAAAATATATGCTAGAAAGAATAAATAGCACCGCAAAAAGAAGAACACATTAATGGCTTTTGATATGTTTTTGAAATCTTACAAGACTTAATAGTTAGAATCGGGTCAAAATGTAATTTAATAGTTAAGTAGTCGAATATTAATGGATATAGACATTGCCATTTACACATAGACCAACAATATACATGCACTGAATAACACTAACAATGATAATAAAAAGACGACAACCACACGACAGAAAATTCTACATTATTAACATTGCATCCTAAAGTAAATTTATACAGTGAAATTAACAAAAACAGTTCATTTATTAAATTATTGAAGATATTATAAAATTATCAATAAATATATTTTGATAATTTGAAAATTTTATTAGGATAAGAATGATTTTTAAATATTTATTATGTTTGCATACTATGTAGTAGAATTAAGTGTCAATAATAAATTGAAAGCATGTAGGTGAAGGATTATTAGGGACAACAATATTAACATGACTAGAAGAAGATCAACAAGAAGACATACAATGAAGTAATACCATTGTTAAATATCATTTAAGTACATTCGTCTCGATTTTAATCGACAAAGAAACGGCCACCAGAAATATGATAGAAAGGGTTTTAAAAAGGAAAAGCATGGTTATAATCCTCCTGTTACATCGGAGGTGCACATGAGTATAAATACAAATACAACCACACATAGAAATGACACCATAGTTAACATACTGAACCAACCACAATAAGGAAATAACACCGTTGTGCTATATCTATTGTTAACAGCTATCGAACATTCATATTTACAATATTCACAGTTTGTTCTTTTATTAGTGCGTCTTTTTATTATATTAAGACTTGAATGAATAAGATAAAATAAGATAAGTGCTTTCTTGATCATAGTATCCACAGCTTTCTTTTTAATGACTAATGTTTTTCTAAATCTGACATGAATATTAATTTTTTACAATTAATTAATCTTACAGCTTTATCTTACTTTGTTTAGAAATTTAGGTTGTTATATGTGACATTAATTTTGGTTGTTGAATTGTCGTTTAGATGTAAATGTTTCAATATCCAAAAAAGAAAATAAATATTGAGGAAGAAAAACACATTTGCAGAATTATCGATAAACTTCATCGAGAAATAATACATAAATTATATTATAATTTAAGTATATTTTAAATAAATATAACAAAAAATCAAATTACCAATTCTTTTAAAATTATTAATGATACTTTTATTAATACTTTTACTTATTTATATAGAAGCTAACAATATGAAACATTTGTTGCTGTGAAAATTTATTGAAAAGTTATAAAACTGAACTTTCTTCTCTTGCAGCAATAAGTAAAAATCCAAAGGTTATGTATTCATAACAACGTTTTGAATAGTCTTCGTTTTGGCATTATATATTACAATACTGTCAAGAATACCAATACAGTTCAGAAAAAGCAAGCCCTCTCAATCTAAAGGCCACAACGAACCTTGAAAGGTAAGTTTCTATTATTTCAAGCTTCTTGTAAATTAAATACTTATAAATAAATTTTAGTTGGTGCAATTTAACTTGCCTTTAAATATTTTGGTTGAAGTTAGAATGAGTAATTACTCAAGAACATTTAAGAAATTGAATATCAAAAAGCACAACAATGACATTGATCATATTTAGACCAGTTCTAACATATATAAAGAAGCAACATCAAAGCGTTTATTCAGTATGTTCAAACAATAATTAACCATCAAAATACATTAGACCTATTGGTATTGATGAAGAATATGAAATATATTGATGGACAATCTGCAATCGATATTCGATAACCACAACGTAAAATTTGCTATTCAATAGTTTAGTGCTATCAACATTTTTTACTTAATCATTATTTTTATTAATTAATTATATTGTTATTTTTTATATTTACTTAGCAAGGTTTCATTTGATTAAATAAGCGTTAGCATGATTATGGACAACAATAAATAGAGCATTGAAGACAGTGAGTACACTAATGATGCTAATGATGCACAAATAAAATGCCATGCAATAATAAGCATCAAAATGTCATTTCAGTACAATTAGAAATGATATTTGCGATACAAAATGACCATCAAACTTCAACATTTATTTAACAATGAAAACAGCAAAAACAAATTATTTCTTATAAGCATTATACTTTTATTATTAGTTATTAAAACTATTTACCTATAAATAAGTATAGCAACTTGCAAAACCTCTATTGTAATAAATATTAATGAGGACAAAAATTACATCTACTGAAAATTAGTCAATATAGAAGCACGTGTTGAAATAACACCATAACGGCATTTCAATATATTCAGCATGACAGAAACGACGAAAAACGACCACAAGAGGAAATTATTTACAATATCAATAGCATTATGTCATAGATATTTAAGTTAGTAAGATGGGCTGCATAAAATGTTGGATATATTTGCCCTAATTTTCACATCGAATACAAATACATGAATTTAAAAAGTTAGTAACAGCCTTTTCTTTCATCAATAAAATTGTAACTTTTTGAAATTTTAATTATTAGTTCATTTTTTTTAATATAATAGTATTATAATTCATGTACTTAACAATAGTTTTCAGGCTTGAAATTGTTATTACCGAGTAAAAATTTTTGTTGAAGAAATAATCTTTTACTCGGTTTTAATTATGTTTCATTTTTTTTAAATTGTCTTTAAACAAATACTGTTGTACAGTATTTTTGGTATAGAAAAAAAAGAACATTTGATGGAATTTTAATTTTATTATTGATTTTGCATAGCTTTTGTCTATAAAAGGAAATCAATTAATCGTTCTGTTTTATGGCAGATTTTAATTCTCTTCAAATAAATACGGCACATTTTTCATTTATGTAAAAGAATGGAATCGACAAATTTCCAATTATAGAATTATTTTACAAAATGATTTTTCTTGTCTAATTATATAAATCTAATTCGTTAGATATTTAGGGATAAAATTTCAAATTATTTTATCTTAAATAATGGATATAAAAGAACTCGATGCCACAAACATCATGAAGAGAGGTAAACAAACACCACACGTTATACATGGAAACGCACACAAAATTAATTATACAAAGTGATCCATTTATTTTGCATCGCGTACATTAATTCTATAAAATTCGCTGTAATATTATTAATTACATTAATAAACTTCAGTATAATAAGTGTATAGGTTATGGGTTATTTTATATAAACATTGATATTATTAATATTTATTGTTAATATTCTTTAAAAAAATTTCAAAACAATCCTATTTAATGCATGCCATAAATGAATCACTCTATATAATCAACGAACATGTTACAAATAAACTTTTACATTTTTCAAAGCAAATTTCATCCGATTTTCATCATGTCCTTTTACATTTCAATTGCCTTCTTGATTTCTTTTTTCTGAAGGGACTTAACAAGCAGAGCTCGCTGTGATACGGTCAACTGCTTCTAAAAAAATCAGTAGCATAAAATTTTACATGAACATGAAAAATTTTCTCTCTCTACAATCTCTTTCTTTAAATTTCTAAATTATATTTGTAGTTCAACTAATATTTTAAGTATTTTAAATAAGCTGGAGTGTATACGTATTTCTGTAGAATTGAGTATATATTAAGTACTCTTCAAATATTGAAATCAATTATTGAAATTAACTATTAATCTTTATTAAATAAATAAAAAAACTTTTTTATACCCTTTTCAATCAGAAAAGATATATGCTGTTCGATATTTGATGCTATTCATCGTAAGCGTCCATTAAATTATTTTTATGAATGCTTATTTAAGTAATTGCCAGAGATTTTTGTTTTCATTGTTTGTGCTGCTCTCTGGTGGTAAAAATTAAATGTTTAAAAAATAGTTCAAATTTATACATTAAGATTAAACATCGTTATAAAACTATAAAATTATTGCATACTTTAATTTTCCTTTTTTCATTATTCTTATTTTAATATAACAGTTTGTAGATTTTCTCTAACAACATTAATAATATTAAAATAATTTGAAATGTTAATTTTTCTGTGAGATTTAAATGGAAGAATATTCTTTGTTGCTTGGAATTTATATGTTGTTTTATCATTTTATATGGTATATTAATACCACTCACAGTTTAGCTTCAAACAGTTTCAAAAGAAATAAAAAAGACTGTGAACACATAATACATAACAAAAACCTTATCCCACTTAAAATAGGTATAATTGAATTAATTAGCTATTGGTGGTTACAAATTGTAGAATATAAAGAAATTCCTCCATTCGATTGAATTTTGTTGATATTAAATAAATTAACAAATAAATATTTGAAAGTGTTTGAATAAACATGGAACTAATAAGTTATTCTGTTAATATGCATAAATTTTCTGCTTTACTACTTTCTTTCGTTCGTTTAAAAATTTCGAAAGCCAACTGAATTGTAATTTATTTTCTTTTATAGTGAAATGAAAGAAAAACTTTCAATCAACAGAAGAAAAATAGAATTTTTTTCGTGTTTGAAATAAATAGTTTTATGTGCTACTTAGATAAAATACAAATCAATTTAACTCATTAATTAAATTCCTGAAATATAAATTTGTTCTTTTAACTACGAAGTGTCACTTACCAACCATGAATCTTGAATCTTAGCATATGATTGACTCGGTATAAATTTAATAAAAAAACCATGCAAAACTTACCTGATCTTAGGAAAGCACAAGGACCTTTAACTAAGGATTAATTGCCAAAAAAAATTTGTTATACCTACCCGTATTAAAAATTAATAATGGTAAATTCTTTAATTAATTTGAAATAGGATAAATATAATAATAGATAATAGATATATAATGATTAAGTATTTTTCATAAAAATGACTTAATGGAAACCACTTTATTTAAAATATAGTTCATATAATATCATGAACGCAGTACGATTATAATATTACTACATGATGTCATAAAATGATGTAGTTATCTTAAAATATAATTCTAAGGATAAATAGTGTAGATATCTGTATAATAGATAATAATGAAAAATCTGCAACAGAGATGGTTAAATTTGCACGAGTGTTATTTAAAAATGTATAATCTGTTAAAAACATATGGGTTTAATAAAAACATTTATAGTTTAGAAATCGCTTCATTGAAATCTCTAAAACTACTTCCTACATTTTTCAATTTTGTTCAATTACTTCATGTACATACCATAAATCCATTTCCATAAACAAATTAAAAGTCTGGTTACTGCTTTTGAAAAAAAAACGGTTATCATTATAATTGAATTCTAGCTTTTGGGGATTTTAGTGTTCAATGCGACAAATGTAATATGATTTATTTCAAATGTGCGTTTCGTGCTTTTCAACACGTCTATGATACTCACCAGATCTAACTGAGCCAGCACGAGTGCTAAAGACGCTGACCATAGTGCCAGATCGCTCGCTGTTCTGACCACCGAAATGCCATCTTTTGTTCTTCTTACATCCGATAACAGCCATAAATCCTTGACGGTACTTTTTGTGCATGAAGCAATAAGTAAGTGGATTGCAGCAGGAAGAGATGTATGCCATCAAGTAAATAACAGCCATTCCAATGTATCCCAGTGAAGAATAGACGGTCTTTGCATCATACAGAGCCCAGGTGTTGACGACGTACAAGGGGGTCCAGCAAATAAAGAACTCAACCACAACCACGAAAAGCATTCGGATAACTCGGATCTTGGCAGCTTGATTTTTGTCATAATTTCCTCGTAAAGCGGTGCTTCTGACGGTTCTAGATCTAGCTCCAGTTAGTTTGGCACGAACATCTCGTCTTCCACTCATTCCATTGCTGCTTGATGGTTTCAAAGGATCCAAGTACTGTCTCTCAGGGTTATCCAGGGTACCGTGCTCTGAAATTTGTTTGTTTTTTATTAATTCATGTATGTTACTTTTATACGTCAAATGAAACCATGTAGAAATTTGAAAGGGCAATATTGATAACTAACTTAATTACTTTGATTGCTTTTTATTTGCTATGAATTTAATATAAGTTAATTAATATTAAAAGACTTTTATTCTATTTAAATTAAAGAATTTTAGTAATGCATTAACAAATCAACATAAAACAAAAACTAACAAATGTTTTTATAAAAAAGATTAATATTTTTAAAGTAGAAGTGATTCTATAAATTTTTGAGCTTTGATAAGTGATCATAAAAAGGTTAAAATGTTGGTGTTTGATGCATGAATACGTGTTTAAATGATTTACCTTATTTTGTGTCATGAACGATTAGTAGACGGTCACAGTATTTTGGGACTAAAATGGCTGAGTCGAGTTTCTGAAGTTCGGAAAAATGATTCCCCCGCGAGAATTGCTACGCTTTCTCTTTTACAGGAAATATCCTGACCGTCAGTGGATCAACATAATGTGTGTGATCTGCTGAGGGGAAAAAACCTATGAACCTGAGAGTTAGTTTCGGCTTTCATGCCTTCTCTTTTATACTTGGGGATAAACTAGTAGCTATAGTTTTTAGACATCTTAGTAATTTATAGGTTTTAATTGTTACTTTTCGTATATTACCTCTTTTAAGCACAATATAGTTCAAAGAAATGAATAAACAGGTGTTACGCAGAAAAATAAACACAAAACACTCGAAAATAAACATAAAGCCAAAACACCTTTTAAGGGATATGGTCTATAGAAGAATTTTGACTGAAAACGGGCTTGCACTAGACTCTGCGCCCATTTGGATAGCGTAATTGAGAAAAAAAAATTCAATGGTTTAAAAGATTGCATTGTTTACCTTATTATTGATTTTAGTTTCATCTACGGCAATTAAAACCATCAAATGATTATTTTTTTCACTGTGCGTAAGGGAATTGTAATGAAATCTCATTAAAAATTTATTTTAATTTTAATGCAGCAGCTTCGTTTTCTCCTTTTTACCTGATCGTCTTCCTCTGGAGAAGTTAAATTTAGAGCCAGTACAAAGTTTTCGACCAATCAGAGAGTAAACAATGATCATGATAAGTAAAGGTATCACCAACAGTACCACATCCAAGTAAATGTTGAATATACGTTCAGATTGCTTATCTGGCCACACTTCACGGCACTTGAATTTGCCTGCAAGAAGAACAAAATCCAATTAATATTTAACTTTGCTTTGATTTCAAATTTAATTTCTTTCTTTACTTTTTTCAATTCCTACTATTAGTTCACACTCTTCCTATATATATCTTTGTACAATTTTCAATCGTTCATAAAATACTTTTTATTCATCCACTCAAGCTCAAATACATTTTTTTGAACTTGCAGTGGATAACACTTGATGTTAATACAGTTTTTTCAAATATTAATTCATTCATTAAATTTAATTAAATAATTTTAGTTTTTTTTAAATTTAAGTTGCATGTATCTAATAATAGATGGCGCCAGATGTAAGAGAAAAAATTCGATTTTATTTGTAAAGGACTTTTCTGCACTATAGTAAAAAAAAGTAGGAATTTTTTTTTTTTATATTACTTGTAATTTAATTTGATATCTCAGCGGTTACAGCTTGCTGCATACTGCTCAGGCTTTAAAGATCTAGTAAATATTGTTTTTAGTAAATATCATGATATAAGTGTTTTGATATTTTTAAATATATTTATATGTTATATTCTAGTATTTTAATCAGATAAATTAAAAGTCCTACATACGCAAGTCTTTTTCAGTGTTATGTTAAATGCACCCATAAGTGATAGAAATTTAATAGCTTGAAACTTTATTTTGAATATGCTGTGTCAACCTTGTATCAAAATAATATTACTTGGTATTTCGAAGTTCACTGATTAAAAACTATGCTTATATTTCATTCTTAGAATTGACATTGCAGTAATTTTAGTTGAAGTAATGTAAAGTAAAAAAAATGTACATTAAAAGCACATATACAATATTAATAACAACTATAATTATGACATTACGCAATAATGGTAATTGAAATTATTCAATTATTTATTCAATATTGAAATTCAATTTTTACAAATAAGTTTCACACAAAATGTGTTTTTACCCCATTAATATTAAACAATGAGATTTTAATCATTAGCGTCAAGTAATGAGCTCTGTTAATGTTAAGCGTTTATAAGAGTTGCTTGAGATATTTTATTATTAAATGAGAATAAATTACGCTGCTAAAAATATAATAAAATTAAAATAGGTTACAAATATATTTCGAATTAAAAATAACAAAATGTATAAAGATATGAAGAATTTAACTATCATCATGAATTCCAATGTGCCTTTAAGACGTGCAATATTACGGAATATCGTTAATATATATTCTATATATATTACTTGTTTTTTGGAAATTAAAAAAATATATATCATTCGTCTCTTTCAGAAAGACATCTCATTCTGGATACATCCGATATCTCATTCCAGATATAGCCATTCTCTACACCATTTCAAAAAGATATCCAAAAAATTATCGTTCATTCCCACAACACAAGTGGCTTGCAGCAGATTAAAGAGCTCATAATTTGCTACATTTTAAAAAAAAATAAAAATACATTATTTTAAAACATATTCGCAGTTAATAAAACCTTGATAAATATGAAAAGAATTACACGCATTTTTCTTACTAATTTTGCTTATTTAATCATTGTCAGCAATTTATTTACAACAAAGTTGTATAAACTAATAAACATAAGGAACAAATATTAATTTTCGTGTAAACATTATCAAATACTTAGTTTATAGATGTGTTATCGTACAATTACTTAAAATTGCTGAACGACAGGCACCCTAAGTCATCCTACACTAGAACGGCAAAGATCTAGCAGAATTAGAGGTACCCATGGATGTTTCATGGAGGTAGTAACTGGTATGCTGCACACGCATTGTGTTACCGCAATTTTGAACAAAAACCCTAACATATAACGTATTTGGATCACATTTTCATGCCCTATCCTAAAAGAAGGACATTTCGGTCTACAGATTTATCATGCTCATCCTTGGCATAGACACGAAGCTTTCTATTTACCATCGTTTGTCGAGTTTTGTACTCAGAACCCTTTCTTCGGTAACCCTACGCAGTATAGAATTCCTTCTCACTCGTTTAAATTTTACCATATTAAAAAAAAAAAAAAAAAACTGTTTGCTTGATTTAATTTTTATTTGCATTTTTGTTTTTCTGAAACTCTCTTGAAATCTATCATATGGAAATGGTAAGTTAATGAAATAATAATTTTAGATAGCATATTGATAAATAAATATATATATATATATATACATTATTAAAGTAGTTTAAGGAATATTTAGTATTAGTTCAAATTTGTTGAAATTTAAGTATAGCAATAAATAAAAATTTCTTATGAATAGAAAGCTTTTTTTATATTTTTCTTCTTCTAGTCTAGTCTCTAAGTCTAGTTAAAATAGAATAAATAATTGAAAACTGTTAAATCTTATATGAACAAAACAAGGATCGAATAAAGCAGACTTTAAATATAAATAAAATTTTGATTAGAAAAGAATACAATAAAGAAATAGTACTGCTTTCTTTATTACTAGAGAAAATCAAATATTTGAGTTTCTTTAACATCCTTTTATGAACATTGAAGCTCACTAGTCTATTATCCTGGTTTTCCACGAATTTCATAACAAAGCAAATTTTGAAATTAAAAGTACATAAAATAATGAGATGTTGAGAAATTGTAATCTTACCCATTTATGTAATTTACCACTAGACAAAGATGAAAAGTACATGAAAAGTTTTTTTTTAAATTAAAAAAAAATTTCGATTAATTCTTTAAATTTTTTCTGAATTTACTAAATGAAGTTCTTATTATAAGAAATATCTAGTTTTCAACAAAAATATTTGAGCTTCTGTCTTCAGCCAATGATACCTGCTAGTTTGTTGACAATTTTAAATGAACAACATTACTTTATCATATTAATAGTGCCACCCATTCAATAATGTACTTATTAAGCTCCTTTAAGTGAACTCCCTCGTATTTCATGCATGTGGTGAACCAAAAAACTACACATCCACCGACACCAACAAAGGAAAAACACATTACAAAATATAACTATAATAGCATTAATAAAGAGATGGCAGATAAGATAAATAAGATAAGAGGTAAGAGATAGTCAAACAATAGCTTGACATAATTATTCATCAATATTTTTATCGCAAGAAATGTATTCCATTTACTCAATTAATAATTAACTTTATCTTGCAACAGTTTTATTTCCCAATTGCACACAATGTATGCTTTTTTTTTCAAATGATATTTTTTTCAATGTATTCATTTTTTTTCTGGTGTAGGTATGGATAACAGCAGAGCCATACAAATAAATATGCAATAAGAAAATATTTATGCTTACCTTTGATTTTTATTGGAATAAGTTGACTTAATACAAGGGATGGTAACATAGTCAGCAGGGATCCTAACCAAACCATCATAATGACTTTGTAAGCATGAGATATTGTCTGCCATTGACGTGAATGTAGTGGTCTGCAGATTGCAAAATAACGCTCAATAGAAATGGAGACTAAAGTCCAAACTCCCACAGAGACCGATACACCTGAAAATGATACGGAAATGCATAATTTTCTTATATATGTATTTAAAATGATTTATGCAAGTTAAATAATCATATAAAACACACAACATTAAAAAATGAAGGTATATAGTCCAGCTAATATTTTTTCTTTCAAATGGAGATGACTTGTAAGTATAAATTATTAAATTCCAAATAACAATTTATACTTGTTTAAATAAAACGTCTCTTGACAATTGGAGTTATACTTATTATGCATAAAATTTCTTTCATAGAAACTGGTACTGTTACACAGTAAAACACACATAACATAAAACATAAAAATGAAAAAAGAACGCAAGTAAATTACAAGTGCTGATATAACAATAATATAAGCTGAAAAATCAATTTATTTTCACGATATTATAATAAAAAGCTTCATGTGCTTTCTAAAAAACAATAATAGAAAGATTTAAGATCTCTATTTCCAGAAGATCTCCATGTAATAATATCATTTTTTAGTTTAATCCGCATATTGCCAAAATCTCTTTGAAAAATTTTAAAGGCGAATATTCGCCCGTAGAATGACCTATGTTTTAATATGTTGATGACAGGGATGCCGCAATCAATGCTTTAATATGTGAAACTCCATGTGATTGCATCAGCGTATGTAAGCACTTTTCCTTGAATCAGGCTGTAGGATGACCTATGTTTGAATATGTTGATGACATGGATGCCGCAATCAATGTTTTAATAAGTGAGACTCGATGTGATTGCATCAACGTATGTAAGCACTTTTCTTTGAATCAGGCTACCTGATGAAAGGTTTATGGAATTTCTTTAATATGACATGCACATTTCAGAAAGTTACCCATAAAATTCCTTCCATACACGTCAAACGTCAAAAAAATTTATATTTCAAAGGACTATTCGTGGCCCACATTATTGGTATACGAGTTTCAATGATGCGAAAATAACTTAAAATTCATTTCTGTAAATCTTAATTTGCTAGCTAAATTTTTTGAAAAGATTTAATCA
The DNA here is from genome assembly GCA_021605075.1 of Caerostris darwini. Taxonomy (NCBI): domain Eukaryota; kingdom Metazoa; phylum Arthropoda; class Arachnida; order Araneae; family Araneidae; genus Caerostris; species Caerostris darwini. The sequence goes on from BPLQ01003277.1 coordinate 353,947, forward strand.
CTAACAAATATTTAAAATTCATTTAAAATCAATGAAAGATTTTTATTGGAAGCATTGAATTTTTATGAATCAACTGACTCCCATATATTGTAATAGAATCATTCTTTTAATATTGAAATTCGAAGAAACACAAGAAATGCATGAATATATATTTATAAAGGTTATTACAAAGTAATTAAAAATGATATGGAAAAGCAAGTGCATTTAACCATTCACAATTCTTAATGTTAGTCCATGTACGTCCTAAATGTTCGTATTGGCCGTACTTATTTCGAGCTGATAATTTTTTAACAAGATTGTTTCTGCTATATATTTTTCTAAGAGGGTAGATTTATGAAAAAAAGTAAGTAATACAGTATTTAACAATGTTGTTCAAAAATAACAATTTGCTACTAAAATTAAGTTTTAAGATTGTTCCATTGGAGTTAAAACTTGATTAAAATTAATGAATGACAATATATTACTTTGAGAATAATTAAACAACGGAAAATTTTACATCGAAACATAAGATTATGTATCTGATACTAAAGGTAAAGTTATAGTTTGCATAATTCATTCTTTATATCTTATCTAATTTAAAATTTTATAATTTAGTCCTCACTTATATATTATACAAGCACATAAATATAATTTACCTTATATGTATGGAAATATATACACGGTATATATTTCCATTTCCCCGGTTAGCTATATTTTAATACAGGAAAATTATATGCGAACGAAAGTTTTAGTAATGGAATTAAATATTTATCTTTAGTAAAGTGGCTTTGCGCTATCATCCGAGACTAATCGCCGTACCCATACAGGTTAATTAGAAAAATTAGTGATTTTATCTCGAAAACTATGACAGGTAATGAAGAAAAGTCAATAAAATAACAGAATATCAGAATAATAGTATAAAGTGACTGTATACATACATCCACAACTTACAATCTCTCAAATGCGAATCATTCGGTGTCAGTTTGCCATTATAACTATGTCACGAAATTAATGAAGCACTGTGATGTTTTAAAATGGATAGAAATTAATTAACAAAATCAACACTTTAATGATAAGTTTGAACGACAACAGGACGTTATGAAGAAGATAAATGTAAAATAAAGTACATAATGTATAAAATTATGTATATTTTATGAACTTATTTTATATGTCTATAGTAATAGCAAATATTTTCAGTTTTGACAATTCCCGATGTCATGCGATATACCTAGTCTTGTAGGTAACCACACAAGAAAAGCATGTGAGTTAGGGCAAATGACTTCAGAGGCCCTTTCATATTCCTCCATAATTTTGATCATGTGCCAAATTGAAATTTTCCAACTAAATGTCTCTTATTGATGTCACACAATGTGAAAGCCGTAATCTGACTCGAACTCTATAGAAAATAGGTGATTAAGTAATTGTATCGATCACTTTATCCGTACTGAAGTACCATTTGTCCTTACTGTTCGTTAGAAGGAGTCTTTATAGTTAAACTTAATGATGTTTTCCCGATGACCAATTAATGCTTCCTAGTAAAGTACGCATAACTTGTCCATTTGCATGTCATCACTATTTCTCAACTAAGAAGAATTATAAATTTGAAATTTTTGATGTGTGAGGTAATTAATGAAACAGTTATGATGATGATCAGATCCCGTAGGATTTGATCATCAAGCTATCTGTGAAAATATATAAGAACCTTTTGCACTAAATCTGTGACGTTTACACTTCTTCGATTGCCTTTTCTTTCATTATATGTCATACTTAGGTAAATAAAATCTTTTAAGTTTTGGCGCCGCTAGGACAGTTGCAATTAATGTCAAATGATTGCGTATGAAAATTTTATCATAGTAGGCTTTAGTTCCATAAAACTAGATTTCTTCATTCGAATTTCGTTGTTTAAGGATATTACTGTATATATATATATATATATATATATATATATATAAAATTTACATCTATATGTGTATCATTTTTTCCATAATTTTAATTATCATAATATATTTTATTCCTTCATTCTTTCTATAATATTGTAACATTTATTACAAGGCTAGAGAAATGTTTGTTTTCTGGTCAGCAAGAACAGTATGGACTTTTCTATGAATATCCCAGGGTTACGTCCTTCGGGAAAGCACTAACCTCGTGGCATTATTCATCTGCCATTCCATTACTAGCCTTGCTGGATTATGATGGTATTTGTAGGGATTTCCTTATAATTTGTTATAATTTTTCTCCTTGTTTTTTATTGTTATGTATTGTGTAGATCGTACCTCTATATATTCTTACAAATTACGATGTACAAATGGATGTCGAATTTAAAATCATTCATATTAAATCGTTTATTAATTTTTTCATCACATTAATTTTATTTAAACTATAAATATAGAAGTCTAGAATTTGAAGAATTGATTTTGGTTACTTATATGTTCATGTCCTAATACCAGACAATAAAACTCAATACACATAAAGATAATCTTCTATTTATTAATAGTTAAAAAATAATGACATTTTTAAAAAATCAATTGCTTAAATTGAAGGGAAATTTATGTTAAAAATCAATTGCTTTTAGTATTGAGCTTTAATATCACATATATTGTTTCTTTTGAATCCATTAAAGTGTGAATAGAAATCGTTCTCAAAATTAAAAAAAAAATCATTTCATTTCCATGAATATTTTCCGCTTTATTTATCAAAAGTAATTCGCATTTCATCATTTGCAATTTCATCTGAGAAAAAGAGTTTGCATAGTTTTTTTTAAATTTAAATGATTGAGTGATACTTTAAACTTTCTGAGTATAAAAGAGTAATAATCGTATATTAAAATGATGAGAAGTTAAAAGCAATTATTTCCTTTTGAAAAAAGTGCATCAAAAATAATTTTTTTCTTTGAATTTTAAATGTTAATACATATATCCATAATATATTTCAAATAAAATAAATTGATTTCAGAGAATGTTTGCTTTATTTAAAAATATTTTAATATTTAGAACCCTAAAAATATTAATAAAGGTTAATTGAATGTCAATATACACTTTAATGATAAAGAATTTGAAAAGAAATGTAGGGATGTTATGCTTTTGCAATAAATTACACTATTCAATTAATTAGTTCCTGTTTGAGAAATGTTGAAATTTAAATACCAAAAACTTACTAAGTACATAATTACAAATTTTATTTTTCATTTTATTAATTGAATTAAAATGCTCAATAATAAAGTGCCAAAATTTTAATATAATTTTTTGTATCAGAAATGTTATAAAAATTTGGTTATTTATTAGTTGCATCAGTGCTGCAAATGCAACTCTTCAGGAATTATTTATTTGTGGTTTTTGCCATTTTTTGTTTTGTTTTTTCGTACTAATGGATGCCACTATGTCCTCTATTTTGTTAATGTTACTTCTTTGATTAATGAATTGATATCTTAGATTCAGGGTTCATTTCTTTTGTTATATAATCAAGATGATCAATCAAAGGTTTCATAAGAAAAATAATCCTGCAATTGAATAAACCATACAGCTGAGAAGATGTACTCGTGTTCATTACAATGGCCATATTAGGGGTTTTGAAACTAGTAATAAGCTTTTTGTGATCTTTATATTTGCATGTTATTATTCAACATCAATATAAGTTAAAAGCACCTTATATTTAGTCATTATGTCTAAAAGATAAATGAGTGGCACATTAAAAATAATGTAGTCATAGTCATATCAAATGCAGATATAGTCATATTAAAACATTTATCAGTAAGATAATTGATGTTGATTATAAGTTTAAAATATTGCTAGATAGTTATGAATTTATTAAATTTTTTCCTGATTTTATATTTTAAATATGAGGAAAATTTATGTTCTTCATTAAACAAAATAGACAATCGTAATTCTTTGTACATCCAATCTTAATTAGAGTTAAAATAATTTTAAAATTTTTCAACATAGATTGCTATTGTTTCTTTTCATATACAAAGTATCATTACATGAAGCTGTTAGATAAATCTTTATGAAAATTTTATCTGATTTGAAATCTTATAATAATTCAGAAACGGAAGAAATATAATTTAAAGTTAAACAATATGATTGATAAATTAATCACTGCAAAATTGTTTAACAAGGATTATATTTTTGATGAAATTAGATTTTTAATAACTCAGAATACCTCTGAATATAGACATTTGTTTTAAACATTTTTGAAAAAATAAATGAATTTTAAATATGTATGACATATTTAATAATATTATAATCCTTTGATATGTATTAACTCTATCATTGTTTCCAATTAATTACATATTTCTGATTAATATCCGTTGATCAATACCCAATTAATCACATATTTGATGTATTTATTCATAACAAATATCTATGTATGGATATTACATAGATATTTGTTAGGATATTACATTAGATATTTGTTGATTTCATTGCATCACTTATTATCAATTTAACTTGGTTATCAACAAAAACGAACTTTATTTAAACACAAAAAAAGTTCATTACATGTAATATAGTTTAATTTTGTAAAGATAAAAAATATATATATGAATAGTAAAACTTTAAAAAAGATTTAAATTTTAATGAAAAATATTTTTTAAAGAATAAAAACTTTTCAAAATTTTTATATGCATGAATATATAAACATTTTTTGAATAAAAACTTAATTATTCAAAAATGTTTTGTTCGTGCGTTTTTTATGCACGTGGATATTTTTTAAAGGAAACATTGTTTAAGAAAGTATAAGTAATATGTCAATTATTGGGGACATCACTAATAAAATCACTAAAAAGATAAATCAATTTCTTATTGCAAAAGTAATTGATAAGTGTAAATAGAAAGCGACTTTATTTTTTAAGCATTTAATCACTGTCACTTTCCCTGAAAGAACGCAATTATTTAAAAAAAAATTTTTTTCCAATGAATGTTTAAAATTAAAGAAATCTGGATGATTTTTTTCTCTATTTATCCTAAAAGTAATTATCGCAGAATTTTTTTTCTTCGAAACCAATTCACTTTTTCAATTCAGAAGGAGTTTTTTAAATCTTCTATCTCATCCATCAGAGCGGATGTAAATTGCATGCCGAACCAAATGTTACTTTTCTTGTTTTCAATAAAACCCGGCTAACTTCATTTGAGGCGTTATGTTTTTGTTATGATTGAAAATTATCATTTCTTTTTCTTTTTTTTCTAATCATAAAATGCTGATTACTGTTTCAACAATAATCCAGTCTAGTTCATGAAAAGTAATTTTTGTTTGAAAGATTATTATGGACATTGATAACAGTCTTGAAAGTGTATTAGCTTTGATATTTAGTGCAGTTAAACAGAAGATATTAATGCACATCTTTTAGTATTTAAATGAATTTATTTTTTCACAGCACGAATATGAGGAATTGCAAGCAATATGCTTTAGCTCATTCATGTATTTATAAAATATTGAATGATGTGTGACTAATGCGTGACTATATCTACAGTTCAACAAAACGTTTACGAAAGTTATTTTTGATTACTGTAGCACAGAAAATTAATATATTTTATCTTTTTTGTTATAAAGAACTTTGTTTCACTGATTATGAATGATTATGTTCTGTATTATTGTTACATTCTTACTTATTAGGTTTTATACTATTGTTTTCACTTATTATGTTCTGAATTATTATGTTCTATTACTGATTTCTGTGTTCAGTATTTTCACATTCTCATAGAAAGGAATAAATTTTCATTTTCATTTCAAATTTAACAAAGAAAAATAATTTTTGATTAATTCATATAATATAATAAAAAATTAGACAAAGTTAAATTCATTATTTTTGTCTGATGTTCATGTATGCAGCTATAAATAATAATTTATTAATATTTTTAACAAATATTAATGTTAGAATCTTTTTTGCGTACCAAATGATGAGGAACATTTTTAAAGTTTTAGAATTAATGTCTGAAATTAAATAAGTTTAGTTTAAAATCCGAACAAATTTAAATTTAGTTACTATAAATATGATCTTGTTTCAATTACATCCCTATTTAGTGTGAAAAAAATATGAAGCAAAATGAAGATTTAGCTGCTTTCTGATATTATCTATCTTCTTCCCTTGTGTGTCATCCTTAATATCCTCTTAAAAGTGTATTCAATGGTCTTTGTTATATTTTGCGCTCTTGAGGTAATGTTTACCATTGAGAATATGTAACAAAAACCTCAATTAGCATCATCCAGTTTCCAGCAATTTGCATCATTTTTATTTTAATGATGCAATTTGCATCATTAAAATCATTGTTGATAATTTTTTTCAGCTGACGAGGCTTTGAAGTTCTTTATGCAATTTATATTAGTCAAATGTTTTCAGGCTTCTCACTGAAGCTATTTCCCATTATGCCTTTACTTTTTTCTATATTAAATAACACTACATGTAACTATTTTTTTTTCTGATTGTTTTAGGTAAATAATGTAAAACTTGTGATTTAAAAATTAATATTGAAATAAATTCTTAATTGAAATATTAAAATATATCTATATAATTGATGTCTAAAGGTTTCACTTAAAATAAAGTTTTTTCATGTGAAATAAGTATAGAAATGGAAGTCAGACGAATTTCCAAAAATTCTGAATATATTAGAAAAATGTGATTATGAAATTTCTATTCATTATAATTTAATGAAAGTTTGTTAAACCATTTATCAAGAAGGGGCTCATAAATTAGGCACCTTGTTTGATTAAATAACATTAACTTGCTTATCAACCAACACGCACAATACTCTCCTCACGAGGGCAATTCTCTGACAACGAGCTCAGTGTGATATACCTTTAAAATATTGTTGGGTAAATATGCTAACTACTACAGACAATCAATTGGATTAAGAAAATCTTCTCTATGTAAATGAGTTTAATTCTTATTGAGTAATGAGTAATAAGTAAATGAGTCTCTATGTATAGAGGTCAATGTGGTGATCTAAAGAGATACCTGGCTAACATATATATTGGATCGAACAAATCTGTCTTCATGGATATGGCTGGAATACTAACGAGTTCCCACTTTCATCAGATCAACTTTGTTCCCTTTGCAAATATAATCTGGCTTAATGAATAAAGAGTACAGGCCTACATTGACTTGCATGCCAACTGGCATGTGTTTGTACACGATTAAATATTTCTGGTCGGAGGCGTAGTGTGAAGTATATACACAATAATGGGCATCTTGCATATAACCGTCCATCTTAAAATTCTTCCCTCAGTTAATCTGGATTAAAAGCCTTCTAATGGTTGCTGCAAGGGAAGATCTGGGATGGGTTATTGTAGCGATTCTGTACCTCCTTGGTGTTATCTAAAAATAGAGGTCATCTGTGACTCTTGTATCTCTATGTATTTCTCAATTTTACTTTCTAGAAACTGAATTTGTTTTTAGAAATTCATTCCTTAGTCTATTAATTATAGAAGGACTCGCATTCAACAATCTCTATGCGAGAGATTGTTGAATGCGAGTCCTAGCGAACATAATCTTGATGTATAGGATTTACTACAGTCCGCATCTATTCGCCCAATGGCTTGCCATCGTAGTTCTTCAGATAAATGATATCGAGTACTCATAAGAAAAGCATAGAACATCTTGAAAGATATCAAAAACATGGAACATCTTGAAACATATCAAAAACATTGCACATCTCGAAATTTTACTGTGCAATTTCTACTTGCAGAAACTGCAGATGCTTTTGAAGCGTTTAGGACACATATTCACTGACGTCAATAGCAGCTTTACTTATTTATATATCATATTTTGATGCACCATTCGTTGTAAGTAAGCAGCGGAATATTTAAGAAAATATACTTTTTTTTGCCGTGTATTGCAATTTTTGAATGTTTTCTTAACTTTTTGAAACTAGCGTGTTAAGTCAAAATTTTTTTTATTCTTACAATGATATATTGCTTTTAAGACTCCTTTATTTGTTACTTGTTTTTTAAGAAATTAAAAGTTTAAGGTAAAGTAAGCAAATTTATAATTTTTCATTGTAGAAATAAGGTTTAAACTAAAGAAAAACTTGATGCAATTCTAACTGTAACTTAAAATGAATAAAAAATTAGTTTAAATAATTTATGGTTGCGTATTTAGTTGAGAAAATTAAATATTACGTGCAAAATTAATAAAATATTTTGAATCATTAATTGAACAAGATTTATATCTTTGACATCTAAGTGAAACAAATTTTTTTTGTTAGGAAAATCAGAAAACAAAAATGATTCTGCTTGAATTAATTAACGAAAGTTGAAAATTATAATAGTTTTTCCTTATGATTAATGATAATTTTGTTAAACAAGGTTGAATAATTATTCATGTATATTTTGGAACGGATACTAAAAGGAGATTTACTAAAATTAAAGTGAATCTACATTGGTAACTTTTTAAGAAGAACAGAATAAAATTACAGAGATATGTTAAAAAAAATGAAATACTAGTAGTTATTTGAGATAAATTATTGGGAATACGTCTGACATTTTCGTTCTCCAAAGTATTAATTAAAAGAAATTTAAAGTTTAGTTAATTATATTCCTCAATTCATTTATTCTTAGAGTTGTAATGTTATTGCTTACTGATTTCAAATTTGGCCTGCTTGATTGCATTTAGTAAATATTAAAAAAAGAAAAAGTCATGAATCTTTTATTTAACAGCCTTTACAATATTTTTAAATTCATATAAAATGCCAATTTTAATCTACTTTATTACAAATTGCGTTTCAAATTTTCTACATCATTTCATTCGTACTCAAAAGTATATTCAATAAAATATAATTTCCCAACTTATTGTATTTTAAATATATTAGAATGTTTTAAATAGCTGATCAACTTTTCAAAGTCTTTTTAAACCTATAATAGCTATATATTGAATTAAAGATTTAACTGATAATTTTTGACAAAAAAATTATAAATAACATGATCTGTAGGTAATATTTGTTTACGACTTATTTATAGCTCTGAAAGTGGTATAATTCTACAAATGCAATTACTCGTTGAGAAAACACATACTACTGAAAGACGTCACACATTTTTTTCCTTGTCATGTCCTAGGTTTTTATCCATTGCATAGTGTATCTGCATCATACTAAGAAATGCGGTACAGAAATGAAAAATAGTTTACTTCTTACTACTTGTTTATCATGAACTAAAAATTGGAATTATAAACACATACTCCTTTAAGCATATTTTTTGTTTCAAATAAACACTTTTTTTTTCAAGTTATTTTTATAATGTCATTGTATGAAGTAACATTGTTTCTATGTTGAAGTAATATTTTTTTTATAAAATTACATTATTGAATGAAATTTTATGATAATGGGATGAAATAAACAATAAAATCGGCTCTTACTTTGAGTGTCCGAAAGAAAATTTACAAACATTAAGGGATGGCCTGAAAATGCAATACATGAAAAATTTTTCAATCCATGGCAAGAATTGCCGATATTATCAGCGTTTATTGTGAAGTGTTGATGTATTCTGGTTGTATTCTATGCTCCTTAGGATGTCATGATTTCACTGAATACTGTGCACGTTCAGGACACTGAGACATGAAAAAATCTATGCATTGGTAAACAGAAGTCATGATGTAAATTGAGGATGTGTTTCAAGTCCGAATGCAAAGTCGTCTTTTAACTGTAAACGGTCACGTTTCCGTACACTACTTTCTTTGTAAAAAATGTTCGTCATGGACTTGTAGTACCATAGTACCAACATATAAAATATTGCAAACAATGATGACTAAACAGTCTTTTAGGATACTATGTATATTTATTTATGTATAAAGAAAAATTTAAGTGAAAAAAAATTACCAATTGTTAAATACAGCAATAAAAAATTAATTAGTAAAAAATAATTAACTAAGAAAAATTACAAAAAAATAAATAAAAAACATCAAAAAAAAAAAAAAAAAAAAAACCCTAGCAAATCAATGAATTACATTTAAAATGCAGGATTTTATATGGATATCGAAATTGAAATAATAATTAAAAACCAGCTAATACGAATATTGAAAATTTTATGAAACTGCAATCCAAAATTACAAATAGAGTTCAAAACAATATATGTAAAATATAAAACAAAAATAAATGGGAACAATTCAACCCGTTGTAATTTCCGCTGCTTACATAAATTTGGAGAATGTCTCTTTTAATGAGATTTGATATAAATAAACACAAATTAAGTTATTGGCGTAAATGTAGAAATAGATTAAATTCAAAAGAAAGGCCTAACGACATAATCTAATCTACAACAGACAAGTGTTATTACTCCAGCAGACATGTAGAAGATTTGAAAGAGAATTAAACAAAATTGGATATAGTGAAAAAGCGAGGAAGACAATTTGTGAAGGCTAAAGATAAATAGAAAAATTTCACTACAAATTGAACACATTTTGAAATAATAGTTTAAAGAACTATTTAAAATTCAAGATAAGGGGCAGTGAGATTCAGAATAATTAGTGAATTAACTATAAAATATTTTTTTAATTTGATTATAGTCATAGACACATCATTAAAAAACAATATTACTCGTTAAATGGTATTAGAATAGTTAATACAAAGAAAAAAGTTATATAAAGTCTAATTCTAATTACCCGCATTTAGTTTAATGTCTGGAAAAGGAAGTACAAATGGAAAAAAAATAACTACAAAGAAAATTTTAAAGAGATAAATTAAATAGAAAAATAACAATTGGAGAAATTAAACTTTGAGAAGGCACAAAAGAAAATTTGTTTAAATTTCGTTGATAGTGGTAGTTAATTTTTCAGGAAGATTAAAGTTTAATTAATAAGAGCCTTTTTAAATTTTAAGCTGCATAAAATTAATAAACTCTATTTTTTAAAAAATTAAGTAGCCTAAAATTAATAAGTGTTCAATTTAAAATTTTAAAATTTTGTATGAAAGTATCAAAGAAAACATATTAACGATAAATTATAAAGTTCGTTTTATTTTCCAATGGAAATGTAAGTAAATTTATACATATTTTTACAAATTAAATATATTATATTTACCTGTAGTTGATTTCAGATGTCATTGATTAATGTTAAACCCCGATCAAATACTTCTTTAAATTAATAAGTTCCTGCCTCAGTTTTATAATTTTAACAAGTACATATCATTAAGGGCCTAGAACTCGTTAAATTTATTTTAATATTAGTTTAGATTTAATTAATTCAATCTAGGTTAGGCAATAAATTGTTGTTAGGCAATTAAATGGTATGACGCACATAAACACAGGAAAATACAAAATACAAAGCAACTAATATTTTCTTATGTTTGTATATTAGAATTTAATATTTTTGACAGAAAAAAGTATAAATATGTTCAAAAACTGTATCAATTGCAATTATTTGAAATTCTTACAGAATTTAGAAAATATATTCTTTCTAAGATTATTGAAAATTAATGAGAAATTTATTATTCTAAGAAAGATTTACTCTATATTATATTATTATTTTTTAATTTTTGTAGTTCTTAAAATAAAAATAATTCATCCAAAAACTTACTTTGGATACTCGAAACATTTTGTTTTTTACTTTTAAAATAGCAACTTTTAAAATGTAAAATTAAATACTTGTATTTTATTATTCCTATATACATTCCTTTTAAAATAGTCTTAAATAGTATCATCTTTTATCTTAATTTTTAAACATGCTTTACAAGAAAAATATTTTTAGACAACAATTTATTATGTTTAAATAAAATAAATTAAACTATGAAAGACTGTCTTATTTAAAATGTATAACTGAATAAGAACAAAAAAAATATTAACAGAAAAGTTTATCTTTTTGTTGCTTTTTGTTATTTAGGAGCATTTAGTACTGGTTTTCTTATTATTTTATAAGAAAGTTAATGACGAATTTTAAAGGTATAAATAATGCTTGAAGTTCTTTTTATTTTTTGTGACGTAAATAAAAACGTTACAAAATATATTTAATTTTCCTTGCGAATAAAATTAAAAACTGAATTTTGTCGATTCGTCTTTCCGACTCTCCAAAAAAGATTACAAAGTGGTACACTTGTAAACGAGAAAGGGAAATGGGAGCTAGTTTTTCTTTCTTTTTAGAGTAGAGAAAAAAAAAACAAATGAAAAATTTTGAAAGTTTTCATTTCAGTCTGTTGTTGCTTTAAGCGAATCGTAACAACAAACTTATCACAATTGTTTTAGGAATGCTTGAAAAACAAAACAAACTGGCGGATATTTTTATGAATGTAATACGAGCACAGAATAAATAAGTTAGAAAGACATTTCCAGCAGTATCACAGACCCTTTCCATTCCAAATCTTAAAGCAGAACTTTTTCCGCCTGTGAACATTGCGCTCCGCGAAGCATTTGCCTTGGAAAAGAACTGTTAAAAAATCATGTCGAGCTTATCTGTTACATTTTTGCCTTAGAGCTGTTTTTTCTGAAACAAGAGAAGCTATTTGCGATTCTGAAAAAAAAAAAAAATGGGAAGTTTGTTCAAATAGTAATATCACATCGTATCACTGTATTTAAGAGTTGCAGAATTGCATTTCGTTCTGTGGACATCGTTTGGCAAAAGTGCTATCATTCGTACTGATAAGGCCCGGAAATTTGAAACATGGTTTAGAACTGTTTTTTAATCAATATATTGAGTTTGCTTTTTTATTGAAATATGAAAAACTTAAGAAGGGGCTATTGTACCAATACCAATTGTTGATCTATGTACCAAAATTTTATTTTACAAGTGTTTGATCCGTATTAAAGCTTAAATAAGTATATTAAAATTTGCACAAAGTTATAACATTTGCGAACTGTAAAATATTAGAAAATAAACATCAAAATTATGTTGTTTAAATAAGTGAACAACCTGTAGCGTTTCCTCATGTTTTTATTTCTCATGATCATGACGTCTGTTATAATTAAATCTATCATCATCATCATCATATTTGACTCAACAGCTCATGGTGGGCCGAGGTTTACTGGAGGATTTCGAAACATGGGAATTATTTTTCTTTTTATTAGGTAGGTTTCTTAGCCCTACGTCCCCCTAGGCTATCGTTCTACGGTCATATTAGATAGGGATTTCCAAACCACTACAAATAACCATGGCACCGCTTTGACTGGAACCCTGTAGTACCAACAGTTAGAGCGACAGTCACTCGGCTATGAGACTCCAATTAAGTTTATAAACAATGAATAGATTCTTTATAAATGTTATTTTGTTTTGGTTGTTTCTTTATTATCTTATTTGATTTATCTTATTCGATCCTTTACGTATTAAGTAGTATTTTATATTTTTAAGAGTGCACTTTTTTATAAAGTATTTTATTTATTTAAAACACAATTTTGAAAAATAGATATTCATCAATTTATTTTTATTAATATCTGCTGATTTTTATGAATTTGAAAGAAAGAAATAATATACCAGATTTTATACTAAAAATGCGTACAATAAAATTCTACGAAATAATCTGTATATTCATAATAAGTATTTCCCTTTCTTACATTTACATATTTAATAAATGCCACTATAATTTCAATTTTTCAATAATTATCGTGCAGTATCATCCAATGCAAGTGTTTTCGCCGAATATTAAATTCTACCTGACCAGGGTATAATCTATTTTAAAGTAACTGGTTAAAATGGAAGGTTTCATCCATAAGTTTCATATTTGTCATCATCCTGTCTGGGGTTAATTTTACGCAGCTGTTTCAACACCTGTTCTTGTCATCAACAATTGCGTGATTTCGAAACTGCACAATATTTAATCACGAATTGTTAGAGTTATATCTTTCAATGTAATGAAATAACGAAAGACGGACAATGTTTGTACAACTGATGATAGTGATTGAAAAAATTAAGGATTGAAAAATGATAAATTATTTTACATTTTTTTCTATTATTCCGAAAGCTATGCTATACAAATTCAGAAATATATTATATTTATTTCCATAATACAATTATAGAAATATATATTAAATATTAATAACAATGCACTTAATAATTCGCATAGTACACTTAATCAGCATATACATCTTACAAATAATCTTAGATAGAAAACATTTAATCATGAATGATATTTTTAATTTTTTCCAAGTTTACATTTATATTCAAAAAAAGTGTAGCATTAAAATGTTTAAATAATGCTTATATATAGAAATAAAATGAAACAAATTAATTTTTTAAATTATAAAAGAAATTAAGATTATATTTTGTAATTTTTTTAAAAAAATAATTTTATCAGATGAAATTTTTTATTCTTTGAACTTTCATTATTATTAATTCTTTAAATCATACATTCGGTTTCAAGTTGTAATTTCAGATAAACTTTTAGGTTTTATTTGAACAGTTATAAGAAATAATAAAAAATATTTTTTCACAACTCTTTTAATTATTTCATTAATGCCTACATTTTGATTAAAGAAATCTGAATTTTAAAGCAAAAAATGATAGTGATGAACAAAATAAATTTTTTAACAGTTTACCAATATTTTATCACTGTATGTTAATGTATTTAGCAAGTTAATGTAAAATATTTTATATTTTACATTTATTACATTTATTATTATTATTATTACATTATTTTACATTACATTTATTATTATTGGATTAATCAACGATATACACTGAAGTGACAAAAGTCATGGGATACCTCTTAATATCGTGTCGGCCCTCCTTTCGCCCGGCGAAGTGCAGCAACTCGACGTGGCATGGACTCAACAAGTCGTCGGAAGTCTTCTGCAGGAATATTGAGCCATGCTGTCTCGATAGACGTCCATAATTGTGAAAGCGTTGATGGTGCAGGATTTTGGGCACGAACAGACCTCTCGATGATGTCCCATAAATGCTCGATGGGATTCATGTCGGGCGATCTAGGTGGCCAGATCATTCGTTGGAATTGTCCAGAATGTTCTTCAAACCAATCGCGAACAGTTGTGGCCCGGTGACATGGCGCATTGTCATCCATAAAAATCCCATCGTTGTTTGGGTACATGAAGTCCATGAATGGCTGCAAGTGATCTCCAAGTAGCTCAACATAAGCATTTCCAGTCAATGTTCGGTCCAGTCGCACCAGAGGACCAAGTCCATGAGATGAAAAAACAGCCCACACCATTACGGAGCCACCACCAGCTTGAAGAGTGCCTTGCTGACAGTTTGGGTCCGTGGCTTCGTGGGGTCTGCGCCACACTCGAACCCTACCATCAGCTCTTACCAACTGAAATCGTGACTCATCGGACCAGGCCACGGTTTTCCATTCATCTAGGGACCAACCGATATGCTCACATGCCCACGAGAGTCGCTGCAAGCGATGTCGTTCTGTCAGTAAAGGCACTCGAGTCGGTCTTCTGCTGGAATAGCCCAAGAAAGCCAAATTTCTCCTCACAGTTCTAACAGACAAGTCCCTTGTACGTCCCACATTGATTTCTGCGGTTATTTGACGCAGTGTTGCTTGTCTGTTAGAATTTACGACTCTTTGCAGACGTCGCAGGTCTCGGTCGTTAAGTGCAGGCGGTTGACCACTGCGCTGTCCATGGTGGGATGTTATGCCTGAAATTTCATACTCTCGGCACACTCTTGACACAGTGGATCTGGGAATGTTGAATTTCCTAACGATTTCCGAAATGGCATGACCCATGCGTCTAGCTCCAACTAACATTCCGCGTTCAAAGTCTGTTAATTCCCGTCGTGCGGTCATCATCACGTCAAAACCTCTTCACATGAATAACTTGAACAGAAATGAAAGATCTGCGAAAGCACTGCGCATTTATACCTGTTCTACGCGATGCTACTGCCATCTGAAAATTTACATATTGCTATCCCATGACTTTTGTCACTTCAGTGTATATATATATATATATATATATATATATATATATATATATATATATATATATATATACACTTTCTACAAGAAAATAAATAATAAAATAAGAATAATTCACTTGTTTTCTTTGCTTTCAGACACGGCGCAGCACAGCATATTATTAAATATTTAAATTAAATTTTCCTTTTAGAAAAATTTTTCTAAAAATAATTTACTCTCTAGTAAGCTGTTAACTAATTATTTAAAATTTGAATATTGGTCTTATAGTATAAGAATCAAGTATTATTTATCAAATTCGTTCTCATTCAAACGTTCATAAAATTTTAAGAATAAAGCAGAAACTCTGCATTCTGTATTTTACGATATTTGAATGGATATGACAATGAATTTCATATTCTTGACACTTATGCATAAACGTATTTGACAGTTTCTTCATTCGTTTTTAGATGCTGAATTGAAATATGAAATTATCCGTCAGAATCAATTTGACGGAAAATGTAATAATTCTGTTTTGTTTTCAAGTCGTTTGAAGGAAGCTTTCTTTTTGTGTTTCAATCAAAATGTTTTGCAATAATATTGACAAATTAATTTTAAATATTTTTGTAGTTCAATTTCTTTATATTTTATTCTATTGCAATATAGGTATATATACTTAAAAACCAACCAAAATTTCTAGTAATGTAAAAGCAATGCCTTTATTTGAACTTACTTTCTTCTTCCAAGGCATAAAACCTTTTATAGATCCCCTATGCTATCACAAATTGTAATTAACACCCACCTTCAAGTTACAATTAAACCCTTCTGGGTCGTCAGCAAATACTTCACCCACGCCTTCAAATTATATAGATAGACTTTCCAACTACTGGAAATATCGATTGTACTTATCTTGGTTTAAAATAAATTCCTCAGTTCGGATGACTAACTAACTATTTACCATCAGAGATATTAATTAAAAAATTCAATAATTGTGAGTGAATGAATTTGCTAAATAAAGTTACTAACGCGACAATAAATACAAAAATGTATTGTTAACTACAAAAATAATAAGCTATTATAAAAATTCTCAGAAATGATTCAGCATTTTTAATAATAATATATAAAATTCTTCGGAAATAATATCCATTTGACTGATAATATATTTGTTGAAAAAGTACTTTTAAATATTTTACAATTTTTTAGCCTATTGGGTATTTATGGAAAGAATAAAACTATTCAAAACATCCCCGATAATTATTTTGTGTTTGTGGATAAAATGCCGCATTTTTTAAGGGTAATTAATTCATTTTTACTTGCACAAAAATATTTCCTACCGTCTCTGCCTATTATGGACTGCTGTTTTGCATTTCGACTGCATTTTCTATACTCAAGCAGCATAACGGTTGTCATTGATCTATTTATTATATGATATGCACAACAATATTTATAATTCGAATTAGAAAGTTAAATTTTTCATGAAAGTGCTATTTTTAAATGTAGGGTATTTTGATTTGAGAAATATACGCCACTAGAATAACAGATATCAATAAAATTCCTTATTACCCAGGGTGCATATTATGTCATTTGGAATTAACACTCGTAAGTGTGGAAACAGGCATTTTTACGCTGAAAACCAAATTAACCTTTTTGAAAATCATACTAACTTTTTGATAGGCAAATTAAAGCTTCTTAAAATTAGGATTTTATTTATATGTTAGTATTTGTACATATCATGTTTATAAAGTATACACATATGTATATCTAAATATGTATTATTTTATGAGTAGTGATGTAATGGTATTAATAAAAATGTGTACTTAAATATGCATAAGTTAATCCTTATTTTTAGGACAACATGATTATGTATGCCCAATCAGCAACATGAGCATATTTACTTACTTACGTATACAAACACATTTGTAGGCATGCATGTATGTGTGCCTCTATCCGAGTGTGGATGTATGCGAATGAGCGATTATATATTTACGTATGATGTATGTAAGTATGTGCACTTTGCTCGTATAAATATATCTGCGTATGTAAATATATGTTTGTATACGTGAATGCCTGAATATATGTGTATATATATATTTATTTGTGAGTTTACCGTTACGTTCTTTTATGAGTTGCTCTTTTATTCATTTGTGAACGTATGTATGTATGTATGTATGTATGTATGTTTGCGCTTGTGTATCAGTGCTTGTGAACGTGAATGTGTGTTTATGCACATGTATTTATATTCTTGAGTTTATATGTCCTTAAGTACATATGTATTTGTGTTTGCGTGTACTGCATGTGCTTATAAATATATGCACATGTGCATATGTATATATATACGTATGTATGTGTATATATGTGCCTGTGTATGTTTACGTATGTGCAATGTATGTATGTATATTCATGTGCATGTCAATTTGTATGCATAAGCATGCGTATGTGTGTATGTGCATGTGTATGTACTGTGCATGCGTATGTGTTTATATAATAATGTGCTTAGTTATAAATGTGTTGTGCGTGTTTATAATTACGTGCATTCTCTTCTGTATGTATGTGCGCGCGTGTGTGAGTATCTGTTTTCATGTGTATGTATCCTCGTTCGCGTGGGTACCTGTATGTATGTATGTATGTATCGTATGTGTGAAAATTTGTTTGTACGTAGTGTATATGTAAGCATCTACATTCGTACGCATGTATGTAGAAATGTGCACATGTGTGGGTCTTAATATGTATGTATGCATAAATGTGTGTATGTATGTACATATATGAATGCACAGATATAAATCTGATACACAGCTAAGCATATGTATACATATATAAGCACATTCCTACCTACAAACGCACATACAAACATCATCATATATACTCATGCACATATCTACATGTATAAACACGCAAATACTGATACATATAAACATACATACATACACACTTTCGTGCATACATGCATATGCACATACCTACACATGCACATTCACATACATTGAAACATACGGAAATGCACATAGATGCATTTACTTATCCATGCACATGTACATACATATACAGACACATGTATTCCCGTACACATGCACATTTAGATATAAAAGCATATACATACATAAAAATGCACATACATACTTACATACATACACACATACACATACATGCATACTTGCATGTACATCCACATACATACATATGCCTTCTCATGCACATATATACACATGCAAATGCCCATATATACATATGCGCATACATAAATGCACACGTACATAATTATGCACACACACTGAACACAGATATATAGGTGCTCAAAGATATATATGTGCTCATACACGCTCATGAACATAATACATACCCACGCATAAACACAAATACATGTGTGCAAACACTAATACACGAGCACATACATATATACATACATGCGCGCAAATCTACAATACATATCCACATGCAAACAGACTTACAAATCTACGCGTATACACACACATACATACCTACACATACACACGCAGAACCATGTACACATACGTATATAATCACTTCATATGCTGACAATGCACGGTGTTTAAAAAAATGTAGCGATAAACTTTGAGGGGAGGTAGGGCACATCGTAAGGATTACGAATTACACAGCATCCCATGACCGAAGCATCATAGGTGGTGCCTGCACAAAAGCCTTGGGGGTGAAAGTGAGGATATCCTCATTCGTATAGTAGATAGCATATGAAGAACATGCAACGGTATAGAACAGTGAACTTGCAGAACTTAGTGTATAGAATAACTAGAGGCAATGGACTAACCGCTGAACGAATCTATCGAGAACGTTCCCCTGACAGGCATCAACCACATCGCAGTTTGTTTTCATGTGTGCATCAAAATTCGTGCGATTACGGGCCATTAAAGACCCATAACAGGAGCGAATAAGGGCTTTCGTTCCGAACGTCTCAGTTTGACCATTAAAAACCGCCCACGTTATCTCTGGCTGTGAATGACAGTTGGTCGTAAATAGGGTCCCTTTTATGTGTAAAAAAAACCCGACTCTTTGAAGCCCAAGTTCTTACACACCTTTAATCTCCAAAGGGATTAATTACTGCTTCACAATGATCATCCTAAAAGTGTGTTTCGCACAATGGTATCTGCAACAAAATGCCGAGATGTGAATTTCCTAGCTTACGTTTTGTTCAGTGATGAGGCCACATTCAATAGGGATGGCATATTCAATCATTACAAGGCGCATTTGTGGGCAGAAGAGAACCCCCACGGAATACGCCACCACACGACACAACATCGTTTCTTAGTAAATGCATAGTCAAGCTTGTTCGAAGACTGTTGATGTGACTTGTGACTGTTTAGTCGGGTCGTACCTTTTACCATCCTTCATGACCTCAGTGAATATCAGATCTTTTTAAGGCGGGTTCTTCCTGGCGTACTTGACGATGTTAAAACAAATATGAGCACAACATGTGACTCCAAAATTTTGGTTTGGCATTTCATAGACATTTGAACAGGTTATTCCCGCATCGATGGATTGGGCATGGTGGACCTTTTACCTGGCCCCCACGCCTACCTAATTTATCAAGCATCGATTTCTTTCTGTGGAGAGATCTCACAGCTATAGTGTACCACGATCTTGAGGAGTCTGTGCGCTGTTGCTACTAGTACAATCAAATTAATTCCCTATGTGTTCGACTGCGTCCGGCAATCAATGATCAGTCGGTGTTAGTCATGCTTGATGTTTGATGATGCGAACTTTGAGCTTCGATTGTAATATTATAGATGTATTCATCTCGTGCCCCATTTGTAATCCTGATGTCAAATAAATGTTTCAAATTAATTACAGTATCCTTTTTGATCATCTACCTCTGCTACCACTTACCCCTGACGTTTCCAGTCATGGGTTGCTATACAATCTCAATCCTTATGATATGTCCTACCTCAAAGCTTGTCGTCACATACAAATATATATATAAACACTCGTAAACTTTGTACATACATACATTCATACAAATTCATTTACATATGGACGTAAGTAATTATGCACTTTTTATTGACGGTACACACGTAATCATTATTACTGAAACAAAAATACAGATTAAAGTATGCATATTTAAGCATCCCACAAATACATTATTATTCATAGAAAAATACATATTTAGATGTACATGTGCATATACGTCTTTGTAAAAAAAAATATGCATAAATGCTAAGATACAGATAAAATCCTAATTTGAGAAAGTTAATTTTCTTTGCAATTTGATTTGCAATAGGGTTTTTGTTTTGCAGAAAATTAATTTGATTTGCAAATGGGTGTTTTTGGTTTGCAAAAAATTAATTTGATTTGCAAAACGGTTAATTTGGTTTGAAAATTGTGAAATTGGCTTGCCAAACCTGTATATAACATTCATATTGAATTATATATCTATTTTAAAGATAATAATATAAAGAAAAATTTTATAAACTAATCTCTGAAATGAATCGTTTTTTTTTATTTTTTACCATTTTATTGAATAGGATTCAGTTCTAATGTACATTTATTTTCTTTTTGCACAAAATAATAATATAAATTTTCAAAAATATTTATCATTTTTAAAAATAATACGCATTTTTATTTATTTAACACTTTAATTTCCAATAAAATATATCAGTATTACTTTTTTTGTGAGTTTATAAAATACACAGACACAAATATATAGAATAAAACACTGCAATTTAAATTTACTTATTAACATTAAGTGTTTAATAACTGTAAATAAAATCCTTTTTTGAAGCCATATTTAAAGATTGTTTATCTAATTCCTTATATGTCCAATGAAAAAACATAAAATTCCTCTTTAAAAATCAACGTGAGTAGAGAATGCAAACTTTAGTTACCTAAAAATATCTATTTCCCTTGACAGTCGAACTATTTGAATTTACAGAACAATTTCCTGGGTTTAACGAACATAAACTAAACAGAATCAGCCACTGGGATTTAACTTTTTCTGGAAATCTTTTCTTTTCAGCTTTGATGCTTTAGTTTTGTTAACTATTTTAATTATTATTGTAAAGAACATTAGAAAGAATAAATAATATATTTTTCTCCAGCATCATAGCCTATTGCTGATTAACTTGGTAATTATGATTATTTCTCATTCATTTCAACAGCAAAAATTATTAATGTGATTGCCATTTTGGTATTATTTAAACCACAATATCTTTCAAGGAAATATTTTTAATTTGACAACATTGAAGTCTCATTTATCTCATTAAAATACCTATTGAATTAATCACATTTTTATTTCTTGTAATATAATATTTGGGAATTAAGTCATTAAATCTAGTATATCATGTTTAAGCATGCATATTATCAAACAATTAATTAATATAGTAAATTAAAAGAAAATTAAATGTATTTTCAGTATTATTCATAGTATAAAACTGGGGAAATTTTTATTCTTTAGCATAAATTTTTCATTAATTAGAATAAGGTAAAATTTATTTTAAAAATAGAAAATAAATTTGACCATCTGAATAACTCATTATTACAAAATAATAGTATTAGATATCCTGTTATAACGTCATCTAATCTCTGATTTCAATTTATGTAACTAATTTTTGAAACAGATTGATCGATATCAATATTTACAATAGAAGTAAAATGTAATTTAAAACAAGTTATCTATTATCTGTATGTCTCGAATATTCATTTCTTGAGTGAATATAGGGAACCAAATTTATCTCCACACACACACACACACACAAAAAAAAAAAAAAAAAAAGAAAAAAAAAGAAAAAGAGAAAAAAGAAAAAAAAAAAAACAACGTTTATACTTCGCTAACTAATACCAGTTGAAGAATACAACAATCAAAATAATAAAATTCAAAGTAATATTATTTTTAATATAAACAAGGCCCAAACAACAACAATGTATCTCTTTTTCAACAGCGTTTGGGAATAGTGTCTTCTTTCATGTTCTGGTGAAAGAATGCGTGAATTTATGGCATGCTGGTAATTTACGTAAGCAAACACATCCATATTGAACGCTTTTCAGCAAAATAACAATGGTTTTTTATTCACTAGTTCCCGAAGTAAACGTCAAATAAACTTGTTTTTTCTGAGATAATGTTTCAGTTTTTCTTTTTTTTTTTTTTCTTTTACATTTTTTTTTAAAAATCAGAATTTGAATCATATTGAAATCATCTTAAATTGTTTGAATGGGATAATCCAGTGAAATTCTGGAAGGAATTCACAGGCGTTACTTTTTCTTTACGGTATTGGAAAGTTTATGTTTTTTCAAAATTTGATATTTTTTTTTCTCGTATAGGGATTTTGTATTTACAGTTTTCAAGATCCTAAAGGACCTCATTTACAGAGATTTTCTATCGTATTACATGCCATTTTTTTCTAGCAATTTTAGTCCGAGTCAAATTTCTAACTTAAATATGTGCACCGTATTCAAATAATATCTTTTGGGATTTATAAACAACTCAGGTATGTTGTTTTAACCAAATAAATGTTCAATGTTTACACTTAGTTTAAAAAATGTCCTTATTTCTATATTCATAAAAATATAAATCTTGGTCTCAAATTTTTTATGAGTTATATAAGTACTGATCTAAAATTCTTACGAAAAAATGTTTAACAATTTTGTTTCCTTGCGTTTTGTATTTTAAATTTTATATTATGGAAAAATATAACTAAACGATGATTTAGTACTCAAGTCAAGTTGCACTATTGCAACTATTAATGTTTACTTGTTTGTTACAATTCAAAGACTAGACATTTTACAAGAAACGAGAGTATCTTGTAAAAACCTAAAAAACACTTGCTATTATAGTGTTATATCTTGGATAAATCATAATCCGGGCTTGTGTTTATAACATTGAGAATATTTTTAAGAAAAATAATTTTTTCCCTTATGTTTACGTTACGTTACGAGTACACGTTATATTTAAACTCACCTTAAAAATTATTATCAATAAATTTCTACTCAAATGAGAGAAGAATATAATTTTTGAACCAGTAAAAAAAATATTATAATTAAAACAGAAATTCTGTCAGAATTTAGATCAAGTGAATGCTTACAATTGCTAAAATGAATTAGAGATTAGAATTTCTAACTATATTATGAATAAAACATGTTTAAAATGTTCAAACTACTGTTTTTAAACATCGAAGCTGCTATCGAAATAACAACTATAGCATTGTTTTATGTAAATCAATGGAATTCAAATAAATTCATCAAATTGTTTACAATTCAAATAAAAATTATTTTTAAAGCTTTAAAAGATTATATTGCCATACAATTTTAAGTTTCAAAAAATGGATAACTTTTGGAAGGTAAATAAATGCTATAAATCTATTTTATTCGCTGTAATCTTTATAACATTCCTTTATGAATTATAAATAAGATTAATGAGCAAATATTTCTTAAATTAAGTTCAAAATAGTTAACGAATTTCTATTTACCATCCATATTTCGGTTAAAAAATCATATAGATAATAACAATTGGTTAAATTTAAAAATTCAGTAAATATTTTATATAAAAATTATATTCGGCTTAAAAAATTTTACCTTTTACCTTAACATTTTAATTTCATTATAATATAGTTAGATACTTCATTAAATAAAAAATAAATTTGTATGTGTTTACTTGCAATTATTATTTTTAATAAAAGTTGAGAACATCGATTACACGCATAAATTAAAAACATTATAATTAAGATTACAAATATTATTTTTCTATTAGACAGCAAGACCTCATTTCCAATCCCGCAACTTTATCACCGTTATCTTCTTTTAACTCTTTCACTCTTATAATTCCCCTTTTGTTTTTTCATTTTCTTTCGAGACTTTAGTTAGAATGTATTGTAGTAGATTTGAAGCAATCGTGAAATGAGTACTTTTATATACTGATTGACGTGATGTAGTAATCGAAGAAGTACTATATACAGTTCCTGGAAGTTAAAAAAAATACTAATGATACGATCAACATTGATTTTCACCATTTTATGGACTCGAACAAATATTTTCTTCCAAATTTCTCTTTATAGAAAATAAAGTATTACCCACGTATATTGCTACAAAGTATTTTTATTTTTTCTAAATACTGTCTCAAAATGTCATAAATTTAGTTCTTCGTAATCATTATTTTCTATAAGTTAACAAGTAATTTTCAATAGTTCTAAATTGTACTTTAGCTTCCTTTGGTTATGTGATCAAAATTATATTCTTAAATTATTTGGCACATTAACTTTATGATTACTACTAAATTACTGAACATTAATTTACTACTGATGATTAACTCGCAACTTTATTACAACTAAAATGTGTAATTTTTTGGGGTTATTTTTTTATTATTCATGCATAGGTTATCTGATAATTGAATAACATGTTTTATTGAGCATCATCCCTCAGGGTTCTGTATTGGAGGAATGGGATTTAACAAAATAAAGGTTAACCCTTTATAAAAGCTCAATAGGTCTTATCAAACTATAAGTAATAGAAAAAGTATTTGAATCAAAATGCCGTACATTAATTATTTTATTAATAGTTTTTACATGAAACTAATTTGGTTCAAATACATGAAAAAGAAGACATTAAAATTTAGAAGTATTGCACAAAAAATAAACATTTAATATCTTAAGAAAATTTACATAAACAAATTATAAATTGGAATTATTTTGTCAACTAATCGTTTAAGTCAATTTCAATATGCTGAATATTTAAAAACACTAAACCCCGAAAAACGCAGGGTAATCGACAAATTAAGACGCCATAATAAAATTGACACTGATAAAAAAAACATTGGTTCTTTGAAATCTTAGGGGGGTGCTTAAGCACCATCCCTGTTGTGCGAGTGTTTAGCATCATCGTTTCTGAAGAAAGTGTTTTAATATGAAGAATTTTAAAAAGTAAACATTTTTTTTCATATATATAAAGAAATTTGCTGATTAAATTTATGATTTATCGCAAGGTCAACAAAATAATGAGCTTGTTTAAAGTTTCTATTTATAAACTGGGAAAATCTTTATTTTGTTTGGTTCTTTTTGTTCACTAATAATGATGTTTCCAAAACATAAAAAAATACTTCATTTGTTTTCAGGTGATTCATTTGTTTTATGATGACCTTCAATTACCATTTTAAAAGCTCAATGAAATGAAAAAAAATATGCTTTAACTTACGTTCTGTTTATTAGAGTATTGTTAAATCTAGCTAATCTTTTTTGAAAAGGTCTTATTTTTAAGATTAAATTGTTTTGTAGGACTTCATGTTGCTATTTCTTGGATCATGTATATATTAAACAGATTCTAATAAAATACTTGAAAATCAAATCTACAAATAAAATATAGTTCACACACACGCGCGAACGCGTATATATTTAATGTTTGTATATTTTCTTTTTAACCTGCTCTTTATTATTTTTTTTTTCGTTTGTATATTATAAATTATTTTCATTTCCTCCCTATAGCTTATTATACGTATTTCGTATCTTAATTTATTTACCATTATATCTTTATTTTTGGTAATTCTTTTGAAGGGATTGATTAGGAAGCACGTGGAAATTTATGAATGGCGAATGCTATTTTTATAGTCTTCTCGTGTAAACATATTATGTTTCTGAAATGTTCCTCGACCATTCTCTCTTTGATTTTACTATTGTTGTATTACATTTTCTTTAGTTTTTGTCTTTTGCATATATATAAAAGTGGGACCTGATGGCTGAGTGACTAAAGCACGGTGCCACAGGTCAAGTCACGGGTTCGAGTCATGGGGCTGCCTGGATGTTTGTAGTGGTTCGGAAACCCCTTTAAAATCGTAGATCCCGGTCTGATATAGCTTTAGACTTAGGGCTGACAACTCTACGCCATAAAAAAGAAAACATCTCCTCTCTCGAAATATTCTAATAGGCAGACGGCCTTTGCCAACCATAGAGCTGGCCAAGCAATGAAGCAAGAAGAAAATATATACAAAGGCATATAAGATATTTTTCCAAGTAATAAAATATGATCCTAAATCTTTAACTAGCGCAACTCGTGGCACAGTGGTAACATACGGACTAGAATAATGTTAAAAAGAAAATTTTCAGAGACATTATGATTTGTAAAAACATAAATCAATCATTATTTTTCTTTATACTATATATTAATGCCATAAATATTTAAAAGAACAATAATTAAAATTGTTTTGAAAATATATCTGTTGTAGTAATGTATGACATTTTAATAAAACAAGAAGCGAATACAAAAATAGAGACAAAAATAAGAATAACAAAAACATAAAAATCAATTTAAATAAAAGTTCCACAATGAAATTTTCCAAGTAAAGCAAAGGATAAAAAAACCTTTACTTGTCAGATTTTTATAAGATTTTCAAAAATGTGCTTTCTTAAGTTATAACTAATTAACTTTTTAATTAAAGTTAAAGTATTGCATAAAGTGCTATTCTTCAGTCTCCTACTTTCCTTATTCTAACCTGCTATAAAAAAATTTCGACCCTAGGTTAATGATCAGTAAAATCTGTTATCGATAAGAACAACTTAATTAAGGATAATATTAATGGTATCTGTCCACAAATTAAAAACATTCAATCTACTTTTACAAGTATCAAGAGAATGAAATATAGATTAATAAATAAAGCATCTTATGAAATGTATGCTTTTTAAAAATTCCTTGAAAAATTTAATTTAGGTACTTTGACAAGCATTATTGTCGTCATACTTCTGTACAGAAACTAAAAGAATAATCATATAGCACTATTATTCATTATATGATTTATCCCTTAAAAAAAATATCGAAATTTGTTGCAAAAAAAAAAAGGATTGTTTACGTAGTTTGAATATGCTATATTAGAATTGCTTTAGCATTCTATTAAAGAATTATCGTGAATCTAGTCCCATTCTTTAAAAATTAACAAAATAATAAAGGATTTACAAATGAAACATAAGCATTTGATTAAAAAAATAAAA
Organism: Caerostris darwini; assembly: GCA_021605075.1. NCBI lineage: Eukaryota > Metazoa > Arthropoda > Arachnida > Araneae > Araneidae > Caerostris > Caerostris darwini. The sequence continues at coordinate 381,611 of BPLQ01003277.1, forward strand.
TAAAAATATTAAAAAAAAACATAAGCATTAGATTAACAAAAATAAAATAAAAATAGAAAAAAAACCCATAAGCATTAGATTAACAAAAAATAAAAGGTATAATTGTTAGGAAGAAATCTCGTTGAAATATTCTTGTTACTTTAAATAAAAATATTGCTTAAAAAAAACTAAATCACAATTATCTTAATGTGATAAACGCGCTAAGAAGTATTATTCAAGGAGATATTTTATTATTTTCTTTTTTTTCGAAACAAAGTTATTTATACATGAATTACGAAAATTGGAACTATGTTTGATTACAAACGCTTTATTAGTAATCTGGGAAACACATATTTCAATTCCATAAATATTAAAAAAGAAAATGAAATACGAATTTAATTTTGTTACGAATGTTTCTTTTTTCTAAACAAAGTTATTTATACATGAATTACGAAAATTGGAACTATGTTTGATTACAAACGCTTTATTAGTAATCTGGGAAACACATGTTTCAATTCCATAAATATTAAAAAAGAAAATGAAATACGAATTTAATTTTGTTACGAATGTTTCTTTTTTCTAAACAAAATGTGTGAGCTTCTGATCAATGAAACAAACGAAAATCATTTTCGAATTCTTATTTTGCTTTTATTAATCATCGTTTAACTGAATTCGAAGTGTGACTTTCGTTTAGAAAAATGAATCTTTTGAATGTTCAAAAAGTAATCTTATCAAATATTTGAGTTATATCATCTTTGTTTGACGAAAATTAACACCAGGAAAATAATCAATGTTTCAGATTAATATTTAAGCGATTTATTTTGTTTTTCCACTCACATCCATTTTGAAAACTTTCAGGGACATATTAATGATAAATAAAAAAAAAGTTCCGAATCATGTAAAATATGATATACAAATAATTATATTCATTGAAATATATAAAACTATTAGCATAATTTCGGAGTATTTATCTAAATGTTTTTGAATACATTATTTATTTTAGCATGGTCTTTAAAGTAAAAAAAAAAACAGTTTGTAGATTTGTTTGTTAAACTACTACATGTTTCCTTTCGTAGAGAATAGCAAGGCAAAAATAAAATGCAGATGAGCTGAAAGAATACTAGTCGTCAGAAATTGTGTTTATTTTTGTTCTTAAATAAGTTATTGCAAAACTATTGAAAAAAAGCTTTTAAAGTTTTCCCTTAATACAAATTTATGTATATATTTTATAACTAAAAATTATCTTTTAATTTCAAGATATATAAAATTGGAATTCATATTAAAACGCATTTGTCAAATTGAATATTTATGAAAATGTATTTGTCAATCAAACAGCCATCTCTGTCAATAATAAATATGTTAGTTACTTCGTCAATAAATGTAAGAAATTCTTATACTTAAAATTACCTAACATTAGATTAATTAGTCATAGTTATAGAGAATAAAAAAAAGCGATATTTGAGCAATATAACTGAGGATGATTAAAATTTATGGTATAAAATAAATAATTAATGTTAACTATTGCAAGATTTAGAAAAATAGAGTAATTATCCGTTAGTGGATGTAAAGTATATATAACTACAAAACCTGTATAGAAAAGCAAAAATACGAAGCGAAAATACTAAATCAGTTTGTTTTTTTTCGAAATGAGATTGTGACTATTGTAAAGTCATATTTATGGGTTTTTTTGTTTAGTATTGGTGATAAAAACAGTTGCATATTATTTAATTTCCTATCAATATAACAATTTCATTTTTTATATTTATGCACCTTGTGCATTTGGCAACCAAAATAAAATATTATATGTTTTAAAAATAAAATAATATATTTTAAAATTTTAAATAGTTAAAATAATTGCCTAAAAATTAATACTTAAATTGTATACAAAATTAATTATTTTATTTATATAATTAATTATTTAATTGATAAAATAAGATATTTCATTGATAATTAATTAATTATTTGAATCGTATTCGGCATTCGTATATTTGAATTCCAAAATGATTGTATGACAAGTTATAGCAGATGTCACAAACACAAACATCTTTCAAAATTGATGGCTTGAAGTCGTTATTAAATTAATCTTGAAATGCGTGTGTTTAGAATCGGTATTTAAAGGTTTTCATTATTGATCACTCCTTCATCCAGGTATGGAATAGCGATGCATTGAAAATAATTCCAGTAATAGCATATTTCCCATGAATAATACTTGTTTAAAAAATTTTACATTTTATGTTTTATTCTATAATATTTTTTTACTTACTTAGTTTTTAAATTTGCATTAAGGGTTATTTGAATATTTTTTTACCATTATTTTGGACTATTTGTTGATTTTAAGGGATTTGAGTTTATTGTTCATTAAATTGCAATTATTGGTCTAGCCGTGGACCATTGGCAACGTTCGTGGCTAGCTTGCAAGGGAGAGCTGAGGTTAGAATACCCTTAGCGGCATTGTTGTAATCACTATTTTCAGAAATGAGGAGGCTCGATGATGAGTATGACAATGTATGCGCAATGCATCTCGTATCGATAGTTAGGGTGGCTAGTGGGTGTTTTCCTGGGTTCCTCCCTTAAGACATGCAAATGTCTGGCAATACCCTCCCGAAAGGCATTGCCCCTCCTCATTACTCTTAGGTGGGATAGTTGTGGTCTACATGGCACTTGCTGATATTCCCTCTCCTTCACCTTTCGCGGCTTGATGGCCAATTGGATAGCGTTCTGGCCTTTGATACTACAGGCTCCAGGTTCGAATCCTGGCGGTGGCATGGATGTTTGTTAGTGATTCGGAATCCCCTTTAAACTGTAGGTCCTGGTCTGTTTAGCCTAAAAGTATGCATAAGATGACTGTAGAGCGACAAAGCAAACCAAACCCGCACTTTTCTAATTATTATTACGGGGGTGAGGTGTAGAGAAAAGAAAAAGTAAGAAACTCTAAACTTGTAGGCTGTCCAGTAAGAATGAATTTAAAACAATTACTTAATCATGATAATATTATGATTTAAATCAATCCTTCCTGATAAAAACTGGACATCATATATCGCTGCTTGGTTTATTAGTGCTGATTTAATAATACTTTTTAATGTTACTAAAAAAACTGAATTGACTATATCAGATATCAATGGTCTAAACACTGTACAAAGCAAACTAGACAAATAAAATCAAGCATAATTTAAAAACACATAAGGGTTGATAATTCCGATATTTCAGTAATTTAGAATTAATTTAAAGATGCATTTTTATTTAAAATTGAATTTTTTATGAATTTGAAATTGTTCTTATAAATTCTATTATAACTGATTTTAAAAGTAAATAAAAACAATAAATTTAGTAAAATTGAAACAGACTGTACAAATAATACTTGATAAGAACAGTTTAAAAAATACTTTTTTCTATAAGTAAATTATTTTTTTACTATAAATATGGCTCAGGTGAATTAAGAATTATATTAATTAATTATTGTTTTTTAAACGCACGTATTAATTTAAAGTTTAAGATAATTTTTTATTATTAAAATGTTAAATATTAAATATTATTTTTTAACATTAAAATGTTAAACATTAAAGATTATTTTTTAACATTAGAATGCTAAATATTAAAGATTATTTTTAATATTAATGTCATTTCTACTCTAACTTATGCCTTGGAAAGATTCATAACTAACAAACTAAAGGTGTGATTCAAGTAATACTTTTAAACATTAAAGTATTAATATATTAAATTCTCAAATCTCTTTCAATTTATTATAATAGCCTAAATATTCACACTTAAACACCCATATAGAGAAAGAGGTAAATCGGTAAAAATAAGAGGTATATTGGTAAAATAAATATAAACCTAATATACTACTCATAAAATATTAGTATCATTGATTGCAAATGTAGCTTAGTGTAATTTTTTACGAGTATTAAATACTGAAATTAGGAAGACGAATAAAAGTTTCACTACGCAACTATTCTAAAACTTTCTTGACCATTAGTTCTTTACCATTAGTTTATAGACCAATAGTTCTAGAGTATATTTTTTATAGAACTGAAATCATTAAAATAAAGATTAATCATGTATAAAACGTATAAGAATAGTTAGTGATGTCGTAACACTTGTAGATTTTATTATATCTCTTCGGATCATAAACATTGGAACTGCGGTTTGGAAAGATAATTAATATAATTTTGGTGTCCATTTACTAATAAAAACAGGAAATAAAATTTATTTAATATGTATATAACTTTTTTCTTAAAAATAGGAAAACAGATAAGTTCAGATAATTTTTCCTACTGTTCTATGATTTTTATATATGATTTTTCGTTTATTATTTCTCATTCTTATACGAATGGTTTTAGAAACGAGTTTGTTAAAATATGTAATTTTTTTTCCTATTAAAATAATTTTTACACTTTTGAAGATCTATCTATGAATTACGGTTTTTCCATGTGAAAAATTGATTCACTGGATATAAATGAGTCTTTTATTAAGGTTTGTTGATTTGACAAAGTTTTCTTTCAGATGACGAATTAGTTTCTAAAACACTGTTTCAGATTCAGAGAATTTTGAGGTGTGAAACAAAGTACATCGTAAGCATCTGAGGGTAGAATGATGAATTCGATAGGAAAAAAATTCAATTTTTTGAGCTGTCACAGTTTAGTGTAATACATCATTGCATTGTTCCGCTTTAACAGATTAATTTCGTGGAAGAGATTAAATTTCCGAACAATGTTTGAACGTTTTAAAATAAAACCTAAGCCTTATGTCTTCAAAGTTTCAAATTGTTTTACTTTTGGTCTTTGATAAAGTATGTGATGAATTATTGCAACTTCAAGTATTTCATTTTTATCCCGCTTCATCATATGTATGATATTTTGATACAAAAGTTATTATATATTTTCAGATAAGAAGTGTTGATTAAAAGTGAAATAAATTTTATTCGCACCATATTTAGTTTATTTAGACATTAATAATTAAGTAAAAGTACTTAATTTTTGACCTGAGTGCTCTGCTGGTTAACACGTTGGATTTCCGAGTTAGGACAACCAAATTTGTAATTTGGAGCCTAATCGAAGGCTTCTGTACAATAAATCAATAATTCAAGTGCCCTTCTCCCAATGGGTTCTAAAATATTAGGTTCTAATATAAAAACCCTACAGGTGTCATTTTGAATATGTTCTTTTAAAATAGCGAGGGAAAAATGTAGCAGTTCACATCACTGGGTGTGCTCCAACTAACTGTGAATCATATATATATATTTCTATTTCTCGATTTATTGTATATATATATACATTTCTCTCTCTATATATATATATCTGAATTTCTATAGTCGTCAAATGCTAGGTCAAAGCATTCGGCATTTGGTAGCCACAGTTCTTTAGTTTTAAAATCAGAGTGATGGTTATTTGAGAATATCAAAATTAATGTACAATATTATTAGGAACAATTTTGGGTGATTAGTTTGAAAGGTTGTCCATTTGGAATTTAAAATTTGTTTAAAAAGCATATTAAATACATATACATAAAAGTACCAAATAAAATTCTGAATGCAAAATTTTCTTTGAGACATTGATATTTGAATATAAAAAGAATTAAAAATTATGATCAAAATTTTAATTGATTTACCGATTCCTCCATGATCCAGGCATACTTTCGAAGATAATTCGTATAAATAATACTTTAATGGTTGCAGCTGATAAATAATTCCAGCATTCTAATGTAACTTGCATGATTTTTTCTGATTAATTGAGAATGTAGTTAAGTTATATTTGTTTAATAATCATTTCCCTTCTGTAAGTTTCATCAGAATTCATTTTAGTATTTCTTTGGCAGTATTATTATTTAACAACAAATTATTACATTGAAACTTACATTTACAAATTATAATTACACTTAATTTGTAATAATTACATTGGGTGTCGAATAAAAAAAGAAAAAGTAAAAATTATTTTACTTAATAACTTCCTTAGGGTGAGATGAATTTAAAGGAGATCTGGATGCATGCAATTAAAAATAATTTGGTAATGCTTTCGTGTTATTAAAAGCAAAATATCACCAGATAATTTTGTCATATTTATTGAATTAATTTTATAGAAAACAAAGATAATTCTCTATATCTTTTAATAAAAAATTACTTTAACTAAAAATACCGTCATATTGACACAGTAATTCTTAAAATTAAAAAAAAAAAACAAATAATGTAGCACAAAATATATTTTTTATTTTAAAATATTATGTGTTAAAATATATATATTAAGAAACATTTTTCTTCAATAATAAAATCTGATAATTACAAAGAAAAAAAGATTTTCGGTATTAATATAAAGGAACGCAAATATTAATAACAAAAACATAATTTAAAATTTATTCTACTAATATTAAAAATGAAACTACTGTATTTAATATATTTTTTAAATAGAGGAACGTAAAAAAATATTTCATTTAAGACAAATTTTAGGTGAATTTCGATTGAAATGACAAAATTATTTGTTTCTAACTTATTAATTTTTAAAGCAACTTGTTAAAACCTAATTTGAATATTTACAAAACCTAAAATTGATGCATGTAAGTTTTGATTAACGACTGATAATCCGAAAAAAATTTTGATCTCCCTGAAGGTATATCGTAGGAAAAAATAATAAAGCATAAAAAGCTTCAGCTATATTATCTCAAAAAACATTAGAATAATATATGTGAAATTTAAAACAAGATTTGATTGTAACTTATCAGACTGCTGTCTAATGGAATATATTTTTCTAAAATATGTAATGGCATAGTTTATCTTTACCGAAGAAGTAATCTTTCAGCAGGAAAACAATTTAGAACAAAATCAGAATTAAATGCATCTTTTCTTCAAAGTGTAATAACTATTTACTCGTTAAATACTTAATAATGTTCAGACATTACGAAATTGTCAATTTTTTAACAAGAATTTATCCTTAGATAGGAATTAGAAGTTCTTTATGTACTGTCTATTGAAAATGATACTTATTTTAAAGTAACACGCTTTTCTCTTGGATTAATTACCATTGTCTATTGCTATTACTAAGTTTAACAGATCAAATAAAATCATCTAAATATCAAGAAAAATTCTTTTTTATTTAAACAAGCGAAAATGTTCCTTCCTTATTATTAAGTATTGCAAAGAATAATAAATAATTCGCTAATTAGCAGTTATTAATGTTTTGCATAATCTTAACTCTATAAGACAAAGTAATGTGATTTTACCAATCGAGAATAGTTTAAAAGTTGCTGACTAATAAAACCATTAAAGTTAATTTAACTTGTTAATGATGTATCAACATATTACATTTCAAGGAACCAATTCTAAAATTAGCACACAATCACAATTAGAAAATTTATAATTGACTTCGTAATGTTTTTAATTATCTTTGATGTGAGTTTAAAATTACAAAAAAAAAATCTCTTTGAGAGTAAGAGAGTAATTTTTACAAAGAATCTTTAAAATTCAGCAGTTTGAATTCGAAAATCTGAATTATTACTAGCTGAAGTAATTATTATGAGGATATAAGATAGAAAACTAAAATTGTTTTGCATTATAGTTTCCTTTAATAGATAATGATCTTCAGCCAGTTTATGATTAAAGTTGAAAATTTAATTGAATATTTTGATTGAAGTATTTGAATTAAAGGTTTCTGCTATACTAAAATATTCAATAGTAAAAAAAAAAAAAACTTTATTTAAACTATTATAAAGATAAAATAATATTTATACAATATATAAATCAGAAAACATTTCCTTTAGTCTTTTTGCTAATGTCTTAATCTAGTAAGCAGAAAAACAAATTATTTCTAAGATTCTAATTCGAACTACCAATTTAAAATATATGAATTGTTTATTAATAAGGATAACCATGTAATATGTTAAGTGAGATGTACTTGATTATCAAAGGGAATAAAGTAATAATTTATTGAAAGCTATCCACAGACATATTCTATATGATAAAATTTTTTTACATTTTATAGAAATTTGCTACATGCATAATTATATAAATTTCTGTCAAAATCCAGTCTTTGAAATTCAAAACGTTAAAAATCAACATTATACCTAATTATACTAAACATATTCCAAATGTTATTCCTATTTCAATTTCATTATTTTGTTATCGCAAATTCAATGCTGAGTAAAGTCATAAGGAAAAGTCTACAATAGGTTTTCGCATTTAATGTTCTTAAATCTCGTGAGATTCAGTGTCTTAAGCCAGTTTTATGCTATCAGTTGTATCAGTACCTGCACATAATTCCAGAAAATGATCATCCAGTGGTAGTTTAAACCTTGAGTGTCTAGATTACATCTTCAGACTGTCTGGTCTCCTTCATAATGATACTAAACTTAGAGTGTGAAACTACAATGGATTTAGTATTGGCTTTAAATGGTAATTGAGTCCAGGATGTAAGCAATTCCATCATCCCATAGAGGATTTCATCACTCAGTGTGGTTCATCTATGTATAATTTCTGATAAGGATAACATTTTTTTTTGTATTTTTACAAGGAAATTAAATTACTTAATTTTTAACACAAAAAATGTACTTAGATTTACAATAATTTGCTTTGAAATCTCAGAAATATTTTAAATAAAATTTTGGTAAAATTATTTAAAACTTTTATAAGTATAATTTTATCTCGAAACTTGCAGTGCGTGCATGCATTTAAAAATTTATTCTATTATATTATTACAAATGAAAATATTTATATTTCAAAATTTAGTTCGATCATTTTTTATGGTAGTTTTGTTAAAAAAGGCCTTTTAAAAACGTCTTCCGAAAATAATATATGCACAAAATATCTTGAACAAAGTTTATTAAATAGGTTTCCCTTCCATTGTTACTGAGTTTCTAAATACAATCAAACTAGCAAAATAAATTACATTTAATTTGAATATATGCTCTCTAGGTGCTAAAGTTTTATCTTTTTGTAAATTATTGAGAAAATGTGCTGCCATCTTTAATTAAGAAAGCAAGTTATTTTACAAAGTTGTTTTTGTATTATATGGATCCCAATATCAATCAAATGAACTATTATGATGAGTAAAAGCATTATAAAATTTTGATTTGACAAAAAAAACCAGATACTATCCATGAAAAACAATTCCAATAATCGTATTGATAAACATGAATTCCAATTTATCATGTTGGCAATATCAAAATATTTACAATACTAAAGATCTATTTTTTATGATTATTTTTTGATTCCTTTTTTTTTTTTTTTTTGCATTTTTTTGCAACAATACAAATTTATTAGTAAAAGAATTTCTTATTTATATATTAATTAAATATTTTAGTACAAAATGTTTTAGATAGGATCTTTAAATCTCTCCTTATTTGAAACAAGATATTTATACGTCTTCCTGTTTACATTTCTGTTACTTAAAAGCTATATCGTTTTTAAAAAGTATGTAGTAAGATTAAGAAACAAATTTTTAATAGTTATTTTAATTAAGTAAAAAACTTAACTTTCATAGTTCAAATCCATTTTTAGGCTATTTTGTTTAAAAATTGTCTGCCAATGAATTATGAATAGGCAATAGCATCAAAATTCTCTACGCGTTTTCATTCACAACTATCTACAGTCACCACTTTTAAATCAGATATTCGACGATTCAGCATTTTCTAAAATCCTGCATTGATCGAACAGTTCATTTCGGCTTTTTTGTGCTGATTCTGAAATTAAATTAATTTGATCTCCGAGTCGCGAGTCGCCTTTTCTTCCCGTGGTTATCCTAACTATCAGTTATCACTTCAATACATCACAGAAGTCAAAAATTTGCAGAATTCTTAAATTTCTGCTTAAATCATAGCCATTTCTTGAAATGATCCGCTTCACAAAAGCAACGCGTTTTCAGATGTTTTTATTAAACAGTAACGCTCATGTGTATTATTTTTTCTTGCCATAGAGCAGCTCGCCACAATTTGTTGTACTTATCATTGTATGCTAGTTTTTCTTTTGTGCTGTATTTGTAATCAATACTAGAAAGTTCAATTAAATGAATGCTGAATGTTTGAATTGGATTTTGTAATTTGCTAGAAATACGAAGGGCTTTGTCGGATATTTATATTGTTTACACAGGTACAGAATGTGCATATACACAATAAAAATTCACATGCTTTAATTGTTTAAATTTTTATCTAGAGTGATTCATACTCATCAAAACTACATTGATGTTCAATGATCTGGAAAAACTGCTAATCCAGCACACCGTAGGTAGTCCATAACACTTGATAGATTAAAGAGCGCTTACAGTATCTCTCTTTCTCCCCCTCTCTCTCTCTCTCTCTATCTATCTATCTATCTATATATATATATATATATATATATATATAATGTGTGTGCGTGTGCATTATGTAGCTTGATATTAAATTATTCGTAAACATTTGAATAAATAAAGTTAAGTGTTTTTTGCTCGATTATAAAATGTTTTAAAATTAAAATGATTAGCTTTTTTTTTTTTTTTTTTTTTTTTTTTTTTTTTTTTTTTTTTTTTTTTTGCATTTAAAATTGCGTTTATTTAACTTCATATTGTATTTTATTTTACTGTAATATTTATTTGATTGCTTCTCTTTTCAGTTTTTTTATACATGCGTAATCAATTAGAAATGAATACAAGACAAGTTTTTTTAGATATAAAATAAATGTAATTTAACGATGTTAGATTTTTTTACTTTAAAATAAAATTTATTTAATGTATTAATTATTTATAAATAATATTTATATTTGTGTTATTGATTAGTATAAAACTAGATTCGACTAGAAATTTTGTACGATATATTTTTATCGTAAAAAAAAAAAAATCATTATTGGGAGGGTTCTAGAAAAGAGTTCTACAAATTTTTGACTATCCTTTATTTGTTTTTGTATAATTTCCGGTTTTTAATATATTTTGTTTTCTATTTTATTGCTTTATCAAATCAGCGCTTATTGTTGAAATGAAATGTTACCAAACTTATTTTCAGTTTGTAATAGATTATATAAACGTTCCAACTTCTCAAAAGATAATCTTTTGAGTTTTATGTTATTCAAAATTCGTTTTCATTTTAATGTAATTTATATTTGTTAATATATGAGCGTATTTTCCTGAAAATTTGTCTTATAATATCCTTAAATTTTTCCATGATATTTTTATTAATTATTTTATAAAAAATACAAATTATATTATTTTACTGAAGACGAGGCATTTCTTCAATAATAAATGGAAAAACTTAATTCTCTTTTTACAATGGAAAAGTAATGAGTCTTATTTTTGAAAAAAATATTTTCTGAATTAATTGTTTTTTAAAATTAAAAGATATTTTTAAAAATTTTACATATTCTTTATGAGTATGCATTAAAATAATTCGAATTGTAAATGCTTAGATCGAATGCAAGTATCTAAAATTAAAATTTGAAAGCAACGCAGTTGGACGAACTATAATTAAATGCAGGCACAGATATATATATGAAATATATATATATACATATGTGCATATATTTATTGTATATATATATATATATATATATATATATATATATTGTACATATATATATATATATATATATAATGAATCTATTTTATAATTTATTTAATATACTGACATAAAATGAGACCCTTAATTTGTTTTTGAGTAAAAATATAAATAAACTTTTTAACATATGTAGAAAAACAAACAAGCTGGTAAGCAGAACTTTTATGGTTCAAAATCGGAACTCAGCTGCCTGTGATGTAGGAAACAATAATTGGTGCACTACATCGAAATGACAATTTGAATACGATCTCTGTGGTTACGATTCCCCAAATGATTTTCAAACACTTAGAGAGCCAAACTTAGTGGGTTCACTGCCTCGTGGTCTTCAGGAGACATTTGTGAAATCTGAATTGTTGTAATCAAAATGATCGAAGTGTGATGATTGTGTGAGATTCAAATCCTCTAGGGTATTTTAATTATTCTATTACAGCTTACAGGTATAATAGATAAAATTTCATTTGGTTTTATTTATAAAATATGCAAATTAATTCCAGTCCAAATATATTATAACTTCTAAAATATGAAGGCATGCCAATTTTTAATTATTGTAAAATTGATTCTAAAACCACCATCCTTAGCATGAAATCTAATATTGCATTTGTCTATGTGTATTGAATTATGTTAAGTTGAGGAGGAATGTCAAAAGCAATAAATAGTTTTAATATTTAAAACAATACAAATAAAGTTCAATTTTTATTTCAGAATGTAATATGTTACGTATGAAGAGTTGGAAGAATGTTTAAAGAGTTGGGCTTTCAGACTGCAGACTGAATCTAATTTGGATTCAAATGTGACTTAAGACCCTAATCCACAATTCCTGCATTTAGGGTGGATATGAGCTGTAGACTGGAAATCTGTTCATTAGGGAAAATGAAGGTAAATCCTAGGTGATAACACTTGGGTGTTTATTTTAAGCTAAAGTGACATCAGAATCGAACGCTAATCTACAGATTTTTTAATTTTACAATGAAATGATATTGCCATTCTAAATGAAGATACTGAGAGTTTTCATCTATGGACATATAAGAGCATAAATGGAAAGATACTTTAAATTATATTGAATATTTACATAAATTATTAATTCTTCATCCAAATAAAAGAACAAGAAAATTAAAAATAATTTATGAGTTCCTAAAAAAATGTAGTAAATTATGTGGATTTTTTTAATATTTTATATATAATATAACGTTAACCCTTTTAACTAGAATCAAATACTTACAATTGAAAATTATTTTAGACCAGCGATCTAAGGAATGAAGAATATTATATTAAAGAACTTTTTATTTTTTATTGTTTATTAAACAATAAGGACAAAGTTATGAAGTATATGGATAATTTTTAAGTCATAATATTTTCAATTGAGTATATTTTTCAAAAGAATCTGTTTCATACAATCGAATTTATTCTGTTAAATATCAAGATTCATGGTACACATATATTGATATATTTGAGTTAAGGATGGGACAAATGCAGAAATTCCATTTCCCTGTAATTTATGTTCTATCAGATATTCTATTACAGAATTATTAATGGTTTCATATTGTGGTCAGAAGTTTTAGAAAATCAATTACTCTTTCAAATGTCATATTACTAACTAGAGACAACATCTTTAGAAAATTAGACATTTTTTTATTGATAATTTGGACTTCATTCATCATTTCCTAACTAAAATTAATTGATGTGGCCCATTTAGCGTTTAAAACATTTAAATGCTTGAACTGTTTTTATATTTAAAATACACTGAAGTGACAAAAGTCATGGGATAGCAATATGCAAATTTTCAGATGGCAGTAGCATCGCGTAGAACAGGTATAAATGCGCAGTGCTTTCGCAGAGCTTTCATTTTTGTTCAAGTTATTCATGTGAAGAGGTTTTGATGTGATGATGACCGCACGACGGGAATTAACAGACTTTGAACGCGGAATGTTAGTTGGAGCTAGACGCAGGGGTCATGCCATTTCGGAAATCGTTAGGGAATTCAACATTCCCAGATCCACTGTGTCAAGAGTGTGCCGAGAGTATGAAATTTCAGGCATAACATCCCACCATGGACAGCGCAGTGGTCGACCGCCTGCACTTAACGACCGAGACCGGCGACGTCTGCAAAGAGTCGTAAATTCTAACAGACAAGCAACACTGCGTCAAATAACCACAGAAATCAATGTGGGACGTACAAGGGACTTGTCTGTTAGAACTGTGCGGAGAAATTTGGCTTTCTTTGGCTATTCCAGCAGAAGACCGACTCGAGTGCCTTTACTGACAGAACGACATCGCTTGCAGCGACTCTCGTTTGCAGGTGAGCATATCGGTTGGTCCCTAGATGAATGGAAAACCGTGGCCTGGTCCGATGAGTCACGATTTCAGTTGGTAAGAGCTGATGGTAGGGTTCGAGTGTGGCGCAGACCCCATGAAGCCATGGACCCAAACTGTCAGCAAGGCACTGTTCAAGCTGGTGGTGGCTCCGTAATGGTGTGGGCTGTTTTTTCATGGCATGGACTTGGTCCTCTGGTGCGACTGGACCGAACATTGACTGGAAATGCTTATGTTCAGCTACTTGGAGATCACTTGCAGCCATTCATGGACTTCATGTACCCAAACAACGATGGGATTTTTATGGATGACAATGCGCCATGTCACCGGGCCACAACTGTTCGCGATTGGTTTGAAGAACATTCTGGACAATTCCAACGAATGATCTAGCCACCTAGATCGCCCGACATGAATCCCATCGAGCATTTATGGCGAGCATCCCATCGAGCCCAAAATCCTGCACCAGCAAAGCTTTCACAATTATGGACGTCTATCGAGACAGCATGGCTCAATATTCCTGCAGAAGACTTCCAACAACTTGTTGAGTCCATGCCACGTCGAGATGCTGCACTTCGCCGGGCGAAAGGAGGGCCGACACGATATTAAGAGGTATCCCATGACTTTTGTCACTTCAGTGTAGTTTAAATAAAAAATAAATTTTGATATTATGTAAAATTTTCGTGAATTAGTAATATATGTCCTAGCTATTTAGTGCATGCTAATTTACGGAGCATTTACAATACCATGATAACTAAGCTTTTAATTTATGACATTTTAATTACATAGTTTTAAATAAACAACTGCTTCATAGGTTTTTATGTATAGTTTATCTGAAGTATTTAGAAGTGCAGAAATATTCTAGGAAATATTTTTGGGATCTACAAGCTGCAGGGTTTCCAATTATTGTGAATTTAAAGTTTATCGTTTGTGGCAAATGAACTTCAAGGTTTTTATGAATTCTATTTTAATTTGATCTCTTAAAGTTATTTAAAAAATTATAATAAGTATAAAACAAGAGAAAAGATTTTTCATGTCGATTTTTATTAGATACATGTTTTGAAGTTATATGACGTATAATTATTACTCAAAACAATTTAGTTGTAACATTTCAAAATAAAAATTGTAAACTGTACAAATTTTATAGAGGAGCTGCAATTCTCTTTTACTTGCATATTAATAGATAAAATATATATTAATTACCTAAGACATAATTTAAATTAATTAAATCTCGGATAATATAAAGCAAATTGTTTAATTATTCTGTGAAATATTTATATTAAAAACATTTGTCTAATGTCTGAAACAGGCGTCTAGTATCACTTTTCAAATACTTTCAGGAAAAAAATTATTATTTACAATTAATTTTTCCCTTTAATTTAACTTCTAGATAATAAAGGTAATGTAATATCCCTGTCAGTTTGCTTTTATAGATACATTACATTTAATTTAAAATATGTTTTATTTTGAAGTCTAAAAAGCTATTTTTTTTTTCATTTTAAATACAAAGAGGCAGATGGATGAAAATTTATGGCACACTTTATAGTTTATAAATTTATTTAATATTTTCATTTTACACGTTTTCATTGTAAATGTAACAAAGTATAACACTCTTTAAAAAAGCATTAACTAATGTTTTAATGGAGTTGCAAGCAAAACATTGACAAAATATAACGTTATGATTAACGTTGAATGATTTTTTTAAATTTTTTAACAATTAATTTAATTTTTTATTAATTAATATATTTTTTATCATGTTATCATGTTACAAATTATCATCTACACAATTATTATTACTTTTTTTTTAAAATTTCTTTTCTAAAATTCTATGTTCGCAGTATCTATGTTTAACTTTTCTTTGTAAAAATCAATCTCAATTATTTCTCTTGAATGAATAATAATAAAAAAGAAATGGTAGTATAATTTGATTTTGTAATTAATTAAATTTCCGAAGACTACTGTTTTTTTTTTCTAACGAGTTTGAGTAAAATATAATTAATCTTTCAATATCGAACTAGCAATGTATAAAACTTAAAAATATAATTTTGCATTAGCAATTTATTATTTTTCATGTTATTTTAAGCAGATATGTAATAATGACTATTCATTACAAGTAATATCTTTATTAAGCATGATCGAAAACAGCTTTTTTCTATCGATCGCTGTTTTTTTGTGCGCGCACGTGTGTGTGAATTAAGATATCCGCTGGCCCGAAATTAAAAACTAAGATGAAAGAACAAAAATTTTGATCGATTTATCAATGGAGAATCTTGCCTGTTAAAATAAGATATACTGTTACATGATTGAAATTAAATTCTTATGTATTCTGATTTCATTGTAATTATTTTTTTATCAACGAACTATCATCAGTGTTTGTTTTTATCAACTAATAGCAGATTCAGATTAAATGATAGTTAGTTTAGCATATAAAATTGTACTGAAAACCTGACGTATCGTATTTGCAATTTTTAAAGATAGAAAGCGATGAGTATCTTAATTTACTGCATTTATGTTTTGTAAATTGAATATCATTTCATTAAAAATGTTAAAGTTATAAGAAATAATAATTTGGAATATGAAGAACAACGTGTTTCTTATGAAAAAGAAATTTGAATTAGAACTCTTCTGAATAAACATATCATTGCAATTTTTTTTTTTTGAAATCTACGAATATGAATTATACTTGCGTTTGTAGAGATCAATTACACGTTTATTGATATTTGATGATAGTTGATTAAAAAATCATTTAAACTTTGGCTTGTCATATTTCTGTTACATCTGAAACAGGAAATATTAATTACAAATTAGATCCTTTTATCTCGTTTGAAATGAAACATCCTCCTTCAATATCTTCAATAAATCATAAAAAAAACCTTTGAACAATAAAGTATTTTGTATCTTACTTTTTCCTTTCTACTGTGCAACTCGCTAAGCAAATTAAAAGTTAAAATTAATTGCCTTCATATGAAATAAAACTATAGAACCTTTTTGTGGTACATAGTTTAAAGGAAGTATGATATATTCACCATTTTAATGCAATATTATTATTTAATTCACTATTTTAAATTTTGAGAAAATTCCAATCACCACCACTTAAATTTGTTTATAATAAATATATCTTAATAACACTGTAAAAATGTCGGTCATCGAAAATAATTTCTATTAAAACACACCATCATTATCAGAGCTTTAGTATTAACGGCATTTCTAAGTACTTCACTAAGTATTTAAACAAATTCAGTGAGGGGGCAAGTGAACTGTGTAAAGGAATCTACATTGCAAAAAGAGAAAGAAGATAATAACGTGAAGTAAGATCCTTTTTTTACAAAGACAAATAATTTTTGCATGAAATCTTTCATTGCACAAAGATAAATATAAAAAATAATACCGTTAAATCCATAGAATATATAAATCTTAAAGCATGTATCTTAATCTCTTGATGTTATTTTCGCCAAACCGAAGATGATAACCTCAAAAAAGTGGTATTTTATAATAAAGCAAATACTGCAAACAGCTAGTCATGTAAAAAGATTTTTGACTTCTTTTTAACGTCTTGAAAGAAATGTGTTCTTTTTATTTAATTTATTGAATGTATATTGTGAAAAAACATTTTATGCAATGCATTATTCAAAACTTCTATATATTCAACTGTGAACTTTTATCTATAAAATTTCACAGTTGAAAGACAAAAAGGAAATAAGTTTAATTTGAGACGCTTTTAGAATTTTCAAAACATTAGGGAAATATAAATCTTGATATTTTATAATTGAAAACATTCTCCGTTACGAAACACATGTTGCCTTTGGAAGCTTGAACCAATATTTTTCAATATTTAAAATGCAATTTCTATAGATAATTTTATAAATAGCTATAATCTATTAATTTGTAATATTATATTTAATGCGTTGCTTAAAATAATGCAATTTTAGGCAAATCACTTATTCAGTGATGCAAGTTCATGTGTGCAAGATTTAAAATATTTAAATTTTATGATTTTAAAAGGTTGTTTATTTCAGTATCGTCAAATATATTCCTCATACAAAATTCTATAAGCAATGCCTTTTTAATGATATATTTTGGCGAGTTTATATATTAAATGTCAAAGATGGTATTCTTTTTAAATTAAAAGAACAAAATATCTGATATTTTAAAAAGATAAAAATTTTTTACTGAAAAAATAAATGTGTAATTTTTAAATGGGTATTTCTGACTAATTATTTATGTTCCAAATGTAAATCTAAATTATTAAAAGTAATTGAAAAGAGTACGAAATGTATTAAAAGGCCGACTTCATTGATATAAAATATTAGTTTGAAATTTAAAAATTTTGCATTTTGGTAATTGACGTTCATTTAATAAATATATTGGTAAAATTTAAATTTCTTTTAGTTTTAATTTTTTATCATATGATTTTTTTTATTAATATAATAATTTATAAATAGACACTAAAATTTTATCCTAATTGTCCAAATTTACAAAAAAAAAATTTTTTTTAATGCTATATTCTTTATGAAGCAAAGCAGCAGCGTAAAAGAAGTACAATTAAATTTTTGTTAGATTTATGTAAATGTTTTAGTTTAGAAAACGTAATAACTTTTAATTGGTTTTAGCATTTAGAGTAAATTATTTTGCAAATTTATTATGTAACATAAACGTTATTTATTTATTAATGTTCATTTTCAGTGCTCCTCAAAACTAGATTATTCATGTTTCTGAAAATGTACAATTTTTTAGAAAATTTTATAATGATTTACTGACCGAAATATGTTTCTGAGTAATAGGGGTCTCATCAATGATAAAATTATCTTAGAAGAAAGGCCTCAAAATGATTTCAATATAAATATTTTTCGGGAAATATTTATAAAGTGGTCTATAACTGTAATATAAAATTGTCTGTATTTTTTAAAATTTTTTATTGATTCTGAAGTACGGCAGCCATTTTCAAACGATTTATTGAACAGTTATTACAAAGAAAAATTATAAGAAAGGAAAACTGTTTCTATTCTATCAGGATCACTTCTAAATATATTTAAAAATAAGTTTTTTGGGGAAAATAAGTTGTTTTTGTGATTATTCCCTGGTTCCACAGCATAATTTCCTTCATCAACGTAAATGCCCCTCAGCAACGTGATATGTATTTACAATGACATGTATTTATTTACAGTGTAATAAAATTGATTACATATTTAGTGAATAAAAATATATCTTCAATGTTGAATAATGCCAAATAGAATTCTGAAATTTGAAGGCAAAGCAATATTTCAAAAATGTACATTTTTATAGAATAATCTTCATTGATCTAGAGACTTATTTTTTATTTTGATGAAGATTAATTTTTTTTGCGTATATATATATTTTAAAAGGGCCCTTAATGGCCGAGTGGCTAGCGCTCTGGCGCTCGGTACCACATGTTTCAGGTTCGAATCCCGGCGGTGCCATGGATGTTTGTAGTGGTTCGGAATCCACTTTAAACCATAGGTCCCGGTCTAATAGGATCGTAGAGCGTTGCGGGGGCATTGTTACTCCGTGTCCGTGGCTTCTCTTCAAGTTACACGCGCCCCCTGGCTAATGCAAAGAGAGTAAGTAACGTCTGTGTAGCGCTTGCCTTAAGGCATCCAAGAAAAGTGTCCAAGTGTTTGCCAGCTGCATTAGAAAAAAAATATATTTTAAAATGTAAACTTCAACCTCTAAAATAATCATTCATGAAATAAAAGGGGAGAAGGAATAAAAGCATTTAAGTAAGAATCAGAATTTACATTGCATTTGTAGTAAGATTTAACCAATTCTGAATGACTATCCAAAAACACTCTAACAACAACCCTTTACCTTTAATCAACTTTATTTATCCACGAAAAAAAATTTCTTTCACACAATTAAATCTCTCATTCTCAAAACAGTTTATTTCAAGTTATTTAAACTTCTAAAGGGAAGAATTTCCATTTCACTATAATCAATACTTCAAAACTTTAAAGTGTGTAATTTTAAAGCGATTTAGAAATGCTTAACCGAATGCCTTCCAGCGCAATGAATTAGCAGAAGTCCTATCATTTCCATCTAAACTAATTAAAAGGTTGAGGAAGTGTTAATTGAATTTCTGAAGCAATCAGAAGGATATCCGATCTGAAAATGGTCCTAATTATCAAATTCTAAATAAATTTAGGTTCCAAAATTATTGTCAGCTTATAAACATTCTTCAACTTTTCAAATCTCTATTAATATGAATTTAAAAAAAATTAAAATTGACAAAATACTTTTTTAACTTTTTATTTAATACAAAATATTCCAGATAGTTTCAATAATATATGTTTAAAATTCGACTCTTTTGCTCAGTATAATATTTTATTCTACGTGTCCAAATTGATTTTTAGATATAGTTCACCATTGGAGAAATATTTGAAAATTAGGACTTTTTCAGAAATCTTATGCGATTTAATGAATGATGGATGACATTAATGCGTTTGTCTGTCAAATTGGATAAAATTAAAATAAATTTCAACTGGCTAACCTAAATTATACTGAAATAGATCGATTGTGAATTATATGAATTTAATAGTTTGTTATTCAAAGTAAGTAAAAAAATAGTAGAGAAAAAAGTTATAATTTTTCCTAAAAAGACGTCCAAATATTTTCGACTATAGTTTCTAATGATTGAACGCATATATAATTTATTTTATAGCTTCCTAGCATTTCCACTTTTACTATTAAAGAACTATTTGCAATATCTATCTATCTAATCTGTCTAAGAATTAAATAGCTATAAAATGTGTATTGTCTGGTAAACTTCAACCAAACATTTATATAAATAATGGTAAAATACACTCATGTTAAATGCAAGACCAACTCAAAACTAGCAAATTTTCTTTAGTCTGAGAGGGCAAATGTTACAGATATAACAACTCCTATTTTTAAAATCATATGATTTAGCAATTTTAAGATGTTCAATTTCCGATATTTTCTTATCCTCTTGGAATGACCACATATAAATATAGTTCCCTTAAGTAGAATTTTTCAACGCAATTTATCTCGTATATAGACAAGAATTCAAAGAATAGACGATTCTAGTGCAAATTCTTATCTCTTTACCATCAACAAAGAAAGACATATTGATGTATCGAAGTTTCAACGGCCCCATTAAACCAGGTCACGAACCATTTCTAAGGAGAGCATTTGGAGTGAAATGTCCTGAGAAAACGTCCGCTACTTTTCTAAAGTACCTCATTGGAACTACAATTTTGAATGTTTAGTGTGTATCTATAAACAATGATAAAAAGTATCATAATATAATATACATATTCATTTTCTATTGAGGATAATTATTAAAATGGATTAATGTACAAGAAAATGAATTAAATTAGTTGTGGATTTCATTTTCCTAGCAGTTTGCACTTTAAAATAAGATAAATTTCACTATCTTAAATATCTATGAAAAGGCAACTTTAAATCGAAAAATTAAAAAAGGAATAATTTTGAGTATAATTATAAATGTTTTCTATTGAAAGGTTAATTTCTATAGAATTAATTGTTATATAAGGTAAATTGTTGTTCAATTCGTTGTTAAGCAATTGAATGCAAAATAGTTAAACAGGACAACAAATTTAGATAAATGTTTTTTCTCTGAGATTAAAATAGTTATTTATTACTAATTTTTGGTTGCTGAAAATGGCAATGAAAATTTGTTCCTATTACTAAGATATTCGTGACTTACTAAGATTTTAATATGAAGCAGTATGTTAACAAACTCATATACTCTGGGTGGCTCGCATTGGCGCTCACGATTTTTGTCAAAATTCTTATTGGAAATTATCCAACATTAATCTGCCCTCATTGCAGAAAACTATTTTTCCTAGTAAATTTTCCCTATTTTTTAATTTTACTGGTGAAACAGCTGACTGGGATCATCACTAACTCAGACACAGTTTTCAGGAAAGAAGTCCAAATGACACAGAAGGAAATGCATTTTTAGAGACATAACTTAAATCTGCAGGATATACACTTTTAGAGAAAAGTTTCTTGTATACAGACGACAAGTTCATCACTAACTTCTTATAGTCCTTTGACTTCACATTTACAAAATACACAGAGATTCGCTTAAATAAGGTGAAAAGAAATAAATCACATTTGTATCACACTTTTCTCTTGCAGACAAATAAACGCTGCAGACTTTACTCTAAGTTAAATATAAAACTTATAACAAATTAATGTTTTGTGAATCCCATTTCTAAATCATACTTTTTCTGATATTTCATGTAAGAGGGATATATATTAATATTTACTCATTGCATATATATTGAATATGTGAGACAAATATGTTTGTATTTTATTTTTATAAAAGTTGCTATATAATTTACAAGTGTAATAATTTAATATGACATATAGTTTACATTTGTAAGTTATGTTATATAAATTTACATACCATACCCATATTTCATTCCTCACATATATTTCAAGAAAACTGAGAGAACCGTCTACTTCCGTGTCTTCTAGGAAGAGCAAATTGCTAATTTTTACGATAATTTTTGTGTTCAGAGCCCGAAAATTATTAAGAAATCATTATTTTTATATTTAAGAATATTTATAAGTTTCGCAGTGTTAATAAATAATTTGAAAAGTGTTTAATTTATAAATAATAATATATTATTATTAAATAATATAAAATATGATTCTATGAGTTATGGTCCATTTATTGAAAAACAGTTACTGAAGTTTGATAAAAGACAGGATTTTTAAATATATCAAGGCAATCAATGTATTAAAATTCATCAATAATGCTAATAAATTAAATACATTTCTGTTTTTTTAAACTGTTAATTGTGGTACTAGATCTGAAAATGTATCTAAATTCTCTAAGCAATATGTAAAAAAATTGGATGGTTTGATATACGTGTTCAGTGCAAATTATATATGTGTTATGTAAAATTGGACTGAATAAAGCACTTTCAATTTATTAACTTCAGATTATGAAGAATGGTTCATATTTCTGATTATAAAGAAAGCATGTTTACTGATGATCTCCTTTCCTTTCTAGAAACAGTTTGAATTTTGTGAACTATTTTAGATTTATTTATTTTTTCATTATTTTGTCGTTAATTTAGAATATATTAAGACACAACATTATTTAAAAATATTTTTTCTCTATTTTTACACAAATAAATTGACTTGAATAATAACTCTTAATTACACAGAAGTTTAGTTTGAGAATTAACTATTAAATCAGTCACTATAGACCAAAGTTCCCCAAAATCAGTAAGAAATCATCTGGTTCGATTTGATTGTATCTTTTGATGTCACACAGATTTTTTTAAGCTTATAGATTTTCAATGATAAGATTTAAAGACTAAAATTTACAAATTTATAAAAAATATAGGAAATAAAATGTCTTTTAGAAAAATTGAATATAATAAAACATATTCTTAATTAGGGGAAGAGAAGTAGTATAATTTTTCAGTTTTTCTTGTGGTTCAATGCCTTTCTAAAGAAGTTAATTTATATTCTGCTTCTACACTGTTTCTCATTACACTGAATGATTGCATTAGTCAGATTAAAGTTTTGTTGGGTACTTTTTTTCTAGTTTTGAACATTTTCCCCGATCTACTGGGACAGATTAAGAGATGAAAAGAACGAAAAAGAATTTCGAGGGAGAAAGAATAGGTTTTCTAATGATGTAAGCAACCATAAAGGTATTAAAATCTTACCTTCTCAAAAGCATCTAGGAAATTAAATCAATGCTGAAAAGCATTATTCAAAAAATGCTTCGCCATTTAAATGATTTAAATGCCATCCTTTGAATAAAACAGCCACATTAATAGAAATACACTGATTTTCTCATACATTTTTTAAATATAAATTACACAACTGCATAAACAATTTTTTTTTGATAATTATAAGTAAACATTTCATTTTGCATATTAAAGCCACAAAGAAATCTAGAATTTCAAAAATTTTTAGATCTTGAATTTTAGAAATGAAAAATGTACAAAATTAAATTTGTTTACATTGTATAAACTCCATAACTAAATTTTCTTTTAAAATGAACTTGAAAAGAAGGGATAAATATTAGAAAATGAATAGATTTCTGTAAAGGGTATTAATTTAAAAATGAAATGTACATATTTGTACACTCAAAATATTGTCCTTCAGAAAACCTGCAATAATAAAATCTCTATTGTGCATTCATGTTCTTGTAGCAATATTAAATATTGATTTTTACTTCGGGATGTGTTGGTTTTTTCATTGTCCTCCCATTATTTTGTTATGGAATA
Organism: Caerostris darwini; assembly: GCA_021605075.1. Lineage (NCBI taxonomy): Eukaryota > Metazoa > Arthropoda > Arachnida > Araneae > Araneidae > Caerostris > Caerostris darwini. The sequence goes on from BPLQ01003277.1 coordinate 405,658, forward strand.
AAATGTTTATACGTTATTGTTGCTTCATTGATTAAGCTTTTGACATACTTCTTTGTCTTATCTGTATTAGTTAGTCGCCAAATTCTCCAAAGGGAAAACGGGATGAGAACTTTTCTCGTGTTGTTACCTTCTGTAATATAACAGGTTTAATAAACTCGTTACGACACTCAAATACCATAGATTAAATAACTTACTGCAGTGCTTTACAACGCACTGGGCTAATGAAGTTCTTTAATTTAATCTTTAGTATGATTAAAGCATATTTGCGTTTGCCCTCCGTACAATAACAGGATATAATTCTAAATCACAGCGAGAGTCAAAAAAGAAATAATTATATTTTTCTAAGCATATAGCTATATATTATAATTTGTATTCAAAATTTTTAGTATGTTATCAGCACCAATATTCCAATTTAAAATAAGCAGAAATATTTTTTTAGCTTTATCAATAGCAGTTTATAAAGCAACAATTACATCTCATTCGAATAAAGCATATGTAACATAGCATTTTAAAAAGCTGTAAGCCAATAAATATTCAGTACATTATTGGCAAATTTGCAAAGAAAAAAAAATATTATCGCAATACCATCTAAATATTTTGTCATCGTAAGATAACTTTGGGCACGAAATTATGGGAAACCACTTATGACAAAGTTACTTATTACTGCCTTGAGCACTATGAAGTCACAAACTTGCAATTTGACATTTTAAAGATAATGCAAATTAATAAGACGCAACCATAAAATAATTAATGGCCTCGCGGGCTTCCTGCTTATCTTGTTGCTTGAAAAGTCATTTTTAACGTAGTGTTCTTTTAATCCTTTTGTAAACAGTCCCAAAAGTGAAGGGCAAGTTCATCTAAAATTCTTTTCACTTCAATAATTTGCTGATAACAGACCATGGTTTTTAAAATTGGGTAGATTGGTGGGTTGTTGAAGGGAAAGTTTTTCCTAGTTTCTTTAAAAGTATAGATAAGATATTACTCTTTTTTATTTTAATGAATTAACTTTCTAGTATGAAGTGTGCATGAACGCTTAAAATGCATTGAAATTATATAAATGAATGGTTAATTAATAGGTATTATATTGCAGATCATATAAAAATGTTTTCAATAAGTTGCTTTCATTATTACCATATCATAGTTGTAAATATATTGTTTAAGCATTAATTAGAGAGTGAAATGCTTCTGTTGTTTTGTATTAAATTTGCATATTTCTTTTTGTCAGATTGTAATAATTTATATATGGTGCTTACAATCTATATGTGAAAAGACTTCTAGTGGTCTAAAGGATAGTGTGTGTGTTCCGAACTGTAAAAGTTCAATTCAAAACTTACAACTGAACTCGAGTTGAAAGTTGTTAGGTTTACACCAAGGATAGGCAAGATAAATCCGTTGTCTGGCATTCCTTCTGTTAAGTTCTAGAAGAAGGGGAAGAAAGTGTGAAACTCCAGAAGAGGATTTCTGCCCTGTAGAATTTTTGTTCTCAATTGCAGTGATAAAACGTGGTTTCAGTATAACATGGCATTGTGTCGTATTCCGGGTAATGTTGGATCTACTACACATAGTCTGCGCTTTCCTACACATATTTTTACATATATGAGTGATCTAAAGTAAAAGCGATAAAATTTTGAAAACAACAATGTATTATAAAAAAATAGACCTTTATTTTTATTGTAACAAATATTCTTCCTTGTTTTGATATTAAGTAAATATTTTTTAAAAAATGTAATCAGCTGGACCGATATACATGTTAACCATAAAATTTAGAATTTATTGTATTATTAATATAATTAAATAATTAATAATCTTTTTTAAATTTATTTTACGTGATTAAGTGAGGTTTATAATTTACTATTAATATAGAGCAACTTTTTATTTTACGATTTTTAACAAATTAATTATGAAACATAAATAAGGATTTAATTGCTTTCTTTCTATCATTTCTATATTGATCACATCATCCTGTATAACAAAAACTTTATCAGTAGATCTCTTTAATCCACGCTGAATAGTGATTTTTGATTCGAAACACTTTTTTTCGAGTAACGATCTATTCCAGCTTTCAATTTCTTTTTCTTGCTTTTTTCATACTTTCTACTTGAGAAAAGTTTCACCGATACCATTTTATTGTAAGTTCTCTTTATTCTTTGTTACTGCTTTCAGGCATCAACTTTCCTAACCAACGGATTCTGCCCACGAGACAAAAGACTTCACCTTAAATTTATTCAAAATACCGCATGCAATGCACTGTTTTGTAAAAAAAAGTTTGCAGGCAAGAATTGCGAATTCGCGTATTCACAATGCCAAACAATTTGAGCATTTGGTTCATTTTATTTTTTTTTTCCATTTTACGTTTTAACCATGCATGAATAAAATCATATATGCTCTGTCGGATTGCGTTTTTATGCATTCAGTTAAAAATGCTTTTGGTTCCACTTTATATAACGCTGTTTTTCAATATCATTTTGAATAAATTTTAAACCTTATTTTGAGATATATTAATAAAACATAAAAACACATTTCAGAAATTCCTTTTTTTGACGTTGCTTTATGCCATTTTTTATTAAACTGAATGGTAGAAAGAAAAGGTAGTTGCAGTAATCTGAATAAAAATCAAATTATAATATCAGAATACATATAGACATATTTATATATATATATTCTGATATTCTAATTCAATATATGTTATGTATTTTTTACAAATAATAAAATACAAAATAAAAGCCATTTAATGTATATTAATGTCTTTGTACATAAATTCCTTAAAAAAGGAAAAAAAAATTGTGTCTAAATATGGGACGAATGGGTTTTAGAAACCAGAATTAAAATTGCAGCTATATCTTTATTTCAGCGTGTAATATAAAAGTACTACTATTATATATAAATATATATAGTTATTTATAGCTATACTTAATCATACTCTAGCTAATTTTCTTTAGAATTTATTTTCTCTAATATTTATACCTAATGCTTGTATTTTATAAAATGTTCTTGAACACAAATAGGTAGTTCCTTTTTCTAATTTGATTAAGATATGTGTATAAGTAAATAAAAGTAATTATAATGGCTTTTATGAATTTCATTTAATTAAGGCATATCATTAAGATTTTCTTTAATTATTTTTCAAAATCAGGTAATGAGGAAAAGATATTATTATAAGGCATACATATAATCTCATTAACTGAAAATGTTTTTTTTAAAATCAGAATAATTCTAAATAAGTAGGAGTACTGAATTCAAAGCATTACATTTTTTAAATTTGAACTAAAACATATTAACGCATTTAATTGTTAACATCAGAACGTTGGTAGTTCTAGTAAAGCCTAGAATGTCTTTGTTATTGACTTCAGTTAAATTTAAATTTTAAATATTTATCTATTTGCACATTATTTTGTAAATTAATGTTTTAAAAAGTTCATATTTAATGTTTATATTGAAAAACAATATTTAAATAAATATTTATTTATTTTACCAATTAAATCTATTATTTTCAATTAAATTACATATTCTTCAGGGGTGAATTTAATAAAATTAATTGATTGATTGAATTAATTATAAATAATACATTGCACATAAGATTATTTATGAACAGTGAATTTCCTTACTAAACTGCAAGTTAAAGCGAATCGAAGTAATATTTATCGAAATGATCTTCCCTGTTTTTCTTCTCTCCCGTCAACTCTTTCTTAAACATGCAATCTATCAAAACTACATTAGGAAAGAACTTGGCTGAAGTATGAAATGTGTGATCAAATATCCGCGTCGTTCTAGTAATTGCAAATAAAACGTTTCCCATCTGCGAACTACTTCTCAAGTTACTAAGAGATAACAGTTTTTTCAGATTAATTAGGATTAGAAGTTGACATATTTTGATCTTATCAACAGGAATTCTATGCTATCACGATGGAATTTACCAATGTAATACTTCTCAATTCCGAATTAAATTTAAGTATATTTTTTATCAATAAATAATACATAACAAATTAAAATTTGAACGTTAATGTTCACCTTTCTTCCATAATAAATTGTATTATTAAAAAAAAAATATTTAATAACTACTCTCAGTTTTTGTCAGTTAATAATAGTTTTTCAGTTAAGCACGTCACCTCAATAAAATACTATTAATTAAAGTACTGATGTAGAATTTTTGAAGATAAAAAATAATTATGGAGTACCTCAAATAATAGTGTTTATGAATTTTAATAATAAATTTACGATATGATAGGAATCTCAAACAGTTTTGATGAAATTAATATCAATAAAAACACAAATGCTTAAGGATGACTTTACTCATAATTTGCTTATAGTGAGTTTAGCAATAGAAATATCTTTATAGTTTAATGTTTTAGCTTAGATCTCGCAAAAAACAAGATGCTTATAATGATTTTATTTGTTTTCTATAAATTTTATGCTTATTTCGAAGTAAATGTTTAGTCAAAATGAAATAAATATTTAGTAATTTTTCTTTGTAAGTAACATTTTTTACAGCTGTTATGATAAAAATAAACAAAATGTAATAAAAAAGGTAGAGGTTAATACGAAATTCTTTCTTATTAAAAGATTATTTATATTTTACTCCCAATTTGAAAAATGTATATTTTAATTAGCATTAAAATATATTAATTAATATTATATTAGATCTTTAAAATAATTAAAATCCTGCAATCTATTTTAACTTCAACCTACAGTTTCTAACGAAATATACATATTAAGTTCTACTACATATAAAAAGGTCTTCTTAGTATTTTTATTCAAAATATTCTCACAAAAAAAAAAATCATTATTCTTTCTTTGTGTTAAAAGTAAAACTTTTTAGAGCATTTTTTTTTATAAAAGTTGAACAAATTTAAATTAGAGTACATCCTTGTATAGCTCCAGTTTGGTAGTCAAACTAGAGCTCAAGGAAAAAAAATTGCCTAGGACGTAGCGAGCGCAGAAAGAAGCTGACAAACCAAGAAGAATCAAGATAGGAGATCAAAGCAATGGCTGAGAGTGGAGGAGTGACAGAGCAAGTGTGCTGAGCCGTAAAGCTCGTTAGATCGTTGATTTAGAGACTGAAGGTCTCCGAGACCCATAGGAGTTGATAGGGGCGCCAGGACCCGTGAAGTTTGAATTTTGCTGTACTCGAGTATTATATTCATATGTTAAAACGCTTCTGTAAATAGTTCATTGTTTGAGGCTCATCTTAATTGTTAAATATTTCTTTGTACTGTAGAAAAGCCATTTGAATAAATTTGCTAGTTGAATTTGTTCAACTTGTGTTATAGAAAAGTCCATTGTGTTATACAGAGAAGTTTCTATGCAATCCTACTTCGAATATTTCATTATTTAAACAAGGAATAACATTATTTATCCCATAAATAGGAACGTGCAGTTTCAGAGACTTAACAAGAAGTTTCTCATTTTATTACTACTCTATATTTAATACAATTATCCGCTTAATAAATTTCTCTATTATTTGTAAGTATTTTATTCATTCTTTTTTTTTCTCTTATTTTAAATTTTAGTGTTTTAATATGAAAGTGGTCACAACTTCCTCACATTGTGTTTTGGTGATTCATGGCCGTGAGATAAAGTACCAGACACAATCAGATACAAAAACGCTACAACCTAATGATCTGAAAGATACAGAAGTACTACGAAGAGTTATTGAGATTGTGTGTGTATTTTAGTAATAAAGATGATACTAAAGCATATGAAACATTTTGTGTATTTTTTCAAATTTTACTATATCAAAAATTTCTTAATTAAACAGCTAAATCAGTAAATGAAGTAATTTCATCTGGAAAATATTAAAGAAACATTCTCTTCAAGTCTTCAAATATGAAGCTTCAATAAAGTGCTAAAACGTTTAAGGATATTATTGTTCATCTTTCAGGATTACGACAACAATGAAACAATTAATTCTAAAAGTACTTCCAACTTCTTTTTACAAATGATAACTTAGAGATTATTAAGAGAGTATGAAATGTGAAAATAGTAATAAACGACAATAAGACATAAAAATCTGAGAATAGATAGTAAACTATACTTGAAATCGAAACTAATTTTAGTAAACTATAGAAAAACAATACTAAAAAATAAACATACAAAACTAAATACTAGTAAAACAAACAAATTGTGTCTCCCAAAGGAAAAATAAACTGCACTTTCATACATTTCTTGTAAAAAACAAAAAGCTTTGGGATGTATACTAAAGTTATGTCATGATTGTCATAAGAATGTGATGACTAAATTAATTTTTTGCACGAAAACACAGTTTTCACTGTTAAGGTACAGCAAAATTTTATGTTATGAAATATTTTGTGTTTAGAAATAATTTTTTCTATCAAATATTAAATTTATAGAAAACAATTATTTACTACAAAAATAAGATACATTCATATTTATTTGGTATAATATATTTTAGCATACTATGTGTTTCGTTAAAGAATCGTCATAATAGAGAAAAATTCGTTATATTTGTATATGGTAGAGTAACTTCAACACTTGAATGATCTACTGTTAATACTGAGAAAATATTTTTTGCATAATTTAAATATAAAAGAGATATAAACATGTCACTGTTTAATTTGAAGTGAATTTCGTTGTTAAAATACTTTTACACTTCGTTATAACTTTGTAAAATTAAAAGAAAAAATATATATTATTGTAAAAAAATCCCCTTGCCTCCAGTGGCTATTTCACAATAATATTTAACGCCTGAGCAATCCTTTTAAAGGTGTTTCTTTTTTCTTTCTTTACTGCATGTGCTACTTTAAATAAAAAAAAGAAGAAGCATCTCTAGCTGTTTTTATATTAAGATACAAATTTTTAATGTATTTGCAAGTTTTGCCTTTTCAGCAATATTTCAATTCTTGTGCTAAAAGATTGCTTGGAAAGCTTCATTTCAGTTAATTTTGCTTCCAGCATGCTTTCGTAACCTTTTCTTCTCTAACCTTAGTTTTTTTTTGTTTATGTGTATTTTTTTTCAGTTGTGTGTCACTGCCCTTTAGTATGGAAAAGAGCCACAAGCTTCTTAATGATTTCAACTATTTATTTTTTTCTGCTGTTTTTGTTTGAAAGAACTAGAACTTCATTAAGTCTTCGTTTACCGTCGATTCCGGTGCTTTCTTTTTCCTATGGATTTAACGAAGATAATTGCATTCGGTTTTCTCATTAATATTCGCATAATACACAAGAATCTAAAAGTTTGCGAAGGACTTTGCTTTTTAAGGAAGATCCTAAAATACTTAAACACCAAATTATGCGGATAATATCTGTAAACAGAATGATGGTACCCAAGAGAAATATTGGGACATTAAATAGATTTTAACAGTACATGAAATTCCCAAAACTTTGTCTTTAATTTTAAACAGATTATTAGAATCATCATGAATCTTCCTTCTATGATTCTATATTTGTGCATATGCAGTAACAATAGATATAGGTTAATAGAATAACTTTTGAACTTTTTATTTTTTAAAAATTATTTGAGAATATTTTAATTGCAAGATAAGTAAAATTATAACTTTTATATTCAAAATACGTGACAGTTATATAGATTGTCCAAAAATATCAAATGAAATTTGTGAAGAAAAATTTTCATGGAATGACTAGCTGACTAATCTGTTTAAAAGTAACAAAGTTTGTCCATAAGAAAAAATTTAATTTGTACTGATGTTATACATATGCAGCCTTTAGTCGATCTTTCATGGAATAAATATGTCATTTAAAGTTTTAAAAAGAGTTTTAATTTATTGAAAAATTTAGTTTCATCAATTCGAACGTTTTCCTTTATAGCTTTAATTCACAGCCAAATTTTTAATGTAATATGTGCTTGCCTTTGACCATATGTTGCTTTGATAAAGAACTAGTTGGCTTAAACAGTTTTGCAAAGTAACATGTAGAACGAATTAGAAGTTAATTCTTTTGTTAACATTTGCTTAGGAAATTTGTTAACTGCATTATTTAAATATTTGATATATTTTTGTAATATCTATCTATTATCTATTGTCATGGAAGTAAATAATCAGTTTTTTATATGAAATTCACTCATGCATTATTTTTTTTTCTAGATTTATACTTAATTTCTAAATTTTATTCCATCTAAAAGGTGTTGTATGTATCTATAGTTGTAAAATATAAAATATGGGATCCTTTTGAAAAAGTTGAGATTTATGATACTATATGAATGCAATTTTCTGCCACCTGGGAACATGACATAATATTTCCGCAAATCTACATCTTATCTAAAAGGAGTTTTGAGTTCCTATAGCATAAGAAAAATGAGATTATAAGGAAGAGAAAACGGGATTTCTTACATAATACAGCTTTTTTTTGAAAAATTACAATAAAAATAGAGTTCTTCAAGCATTAAAGTTTCAAGCATATGAGAAATTTTGGCATTTACCCAAGGTTTTTTGCTCAGATGAATATACACCTTTAGGAATATGCGATGAAATATGAAAATTTAGATTATATATCTACTTGAATAACAGATGAGGCTCTCCAGTCATCATTCATTAACTTAAAGAGAATTAAGATATTGAATATTTTGTTAATTTTCTGAATCCGTTACATGAATACAAAAATTTAGTATTAATAATATAATTTTAATTTTCATCTTACTTTTCTTATCCTTTTTAAATTTTGAAAATTACATTTATTTCCAGATATTTTGAAATTAGGAACGCTTTAACCTGTAATATAAGCTATTGGTTTTATAGCGTTAAATGGCTTAACTTTTGTCATGAAAGCATAGACACTTAGTTGTAATATATATTGCTATTTAAGACTTAAAATATAGTTTTATATCTTAACTTTAAAATTTCAACTCATAAAACTTCATTTTTATTTTGATGTTATTTTAAAATATTATTAATAATGAACTAATAATATTTAACAATAACTTTTAATAAAAAACCTTTACTTGTTGATATTCTTAACATCAAATAAAAAAAAATAATAGTTAATTATGAAAGCAGTAAGAAAAAAATATTGTTCCACCATATTTAAAAATAATAATTTATTTAAATATTTTATTACAATTTAGAAAACCATCAACCTTTTTTTATAGAATAACGTTCAATAAAATAGCGAAAGAGGAATAAATGTTACTATTTTCACAGAATCTATTTGGAACCCCAAGAAATTTAGAACTAGACAGCGTGAAAAAAATGTTTCTATTTATCTTCTACATTTACTTAAAAGAGTTCTGACTGCTTGAATTTCACAGGCGGGAAAGACATTCTCACCCTAATTGGAAATTATGCAAATTTTCTTTACTTAAAGAAAGAGACGCCAATATATATTTAATGAATTCGAACATCACATATTTATTTGAATTCCATTAGTTATTCTTCAGCAATCATAAATTTCCTTCCTTTTGTTATAACACTAATTTTTACTTAAGCTATAAATTATTTCTTAGATAATTAATTGCTTGGAGTTCTAGTGTTTTTAGTTACTTCGCTTTGAAATGGAAAAATTCGTTTGCTCTGAAAAAAAAAAATTAGACTCAGTAAAAAATTAAATTTACTTTTTTTAGAGTATAATTTAGGATTTTAAAAATATTATAAATTATATATTAAGCAATAATAACACAAAATATACTAAAATAATATTTTTCAAAGTTTAAAAATAAACGCTTACAATAATAATAGTTACAATTAAGCCCTTAATTTTTTACCTTTTAAGCCCTTTCTGAAAAATACCTATGAATAGAATTTCATAATTTACAATTTTTACAATTTATCACCGATTTTAACCTCAGTGTTATCAATCCTAGTTAATGCGCTACAAGATCTAAAAACTACTCAGATTTCTTGGTGATAATTTTCCAGGTATTCTTCCGCAATGTCACATTCTTTCTAGAGAGACATTATTTCACCTCCTCGAGAAAAAAAAATATTAAACTGATGTTTCTTTAATGGAGTTGTCTGCAGATAATTGAATTTTAAATGACGAACGCCGTAAAAGCAAGTGCAATCAACGAAAAAAAGTTTTACGATTGAAATTAAATTATTCAAATTAAAAATAAATCGCACACAGCAACTTGGAACCTTTTGTAGATAGCAATAAAAGAATTCATATGTTGCTCTTTTAATAATATCAATTTTTATAATTAGCAAGTACGGCACTTTTTATAACTGTATAAGTTTTTTCTCTTTTACTTATCATTTAATTAAATTTAGTTTATAAAATTCTGCCAAATATATAAAAAGGTTATAATGCTACATATTTCACATTTTAAATCATTTAAATATAATTCCTTAGTAATTTTGTAATAAACTTATAAACAAATTTATAACAATATGCTAACAAACAAATACAGTTTTAATCATTAAGAGATAATTGTTTCTTAAAATATGTTTATTCTGTAATACTAGTTTGATTAACAAAGTATTAACTAAGATGTGATAAATTATTCCCAACTTAAATTATTGTTTTAAGAAAAGATGTTGTTTCTAAGAAACTTTTTTCTAGTTTTATTTCGTTATAGTTCCTAATTGGTAAAATTTTTCCTTTCATTAAAATTTCAAATTATTTTCTCAACGCTAATTTTTTTTTTCAATTTTTAAGTTAACATTTTGCGCTATTAATAAAACTATTTTATTATTATTTAAATTATCATTTTTCAATGAAAGTACTGTAAAGCTTTGCTGATTTTAAAGTGTGATACACAAACAATAAAAAAGAGATAGTATAGTGCATTTTACAGAATTCATATATTAAAATTTACAGCCTATCAATAAATGACTAAATATTATTGAATTTATTTCACTGTCTTCATGCATTAAGATGATTAATAACTGTTAAAAACGAATTTCTTTGTGATTTACAATAATTTCTAGTAAAGTTAAACTTATAAATTTTAACGTTAATGAACTTTAAAATATTTCCTTTCTCTCCCACAAAAATAAAGAATACCAAAACATTCTTTTTGTATTTAATTTTACAAATCTTTAACAGATTTTGTAATATCCTGAAAAAATGTAGTAAAGGAATTTAATATATAAGAAAATTATACATTACTTGCAGACTAATGATATAATTTTTTTAATATCTTTGTAAAGAAGTTTATAGCTGTAACTACTGCCAGAAACACCGGCATTCACTTCAACTATGACAAGAGGTTTCTTTGGATTTCTAAGAGCAAATGTGTTATGTGATAGGATGATGAAGGCTAGACATAATTCTTTTGTCAACTCAGCGTCTTGAATGGAAATTATTGTTTTATTTATTTATCCCACTTATGAAGACACATTCTTCTATTTTGTTCTAACACTAGAAACAGTTTTTATTTTTAGTTAGTATAACTAAAAAATGTGCAGGATTTCTATTAGTGAAAACATTTTTACTTTTTCTATATTCCATTATATGTATAGTATTCTTTTGTCTTCTAATGTTAGTGGAGTTGAAAGTTGAACTACATTATAAATTATGACCACTTAATTTTTTAAATTCTCGGTTTGAACTTCTGAATGTGTCTTCTTTTCAAAAGATTAAATAATGAAGCAATTAATAATATTTTTTATATTCAAGTTTAGAAAAATCTGCTGGCTATTATTTTGAAACACTTGAGTTTTGTAGCATTTATTTTTTATTTTTTACAATTTGAATGACTATAATGTGACACCCATAAAATTCAAAGTAAGTAAAACATAATTCATCTCATTTAAGAAAGCTCAGTGATTTGAAATTCTACATGAAATAAGAATTTCAAAATGTTGGAAAATACAGCATGAATAAAATATAGCATTAAATGTAGTTCTTATTTTTATAACCGACAACAAATGTAAAGAATCATTGTAATGTTTTAAATTTTTATTAGTTTATTTAATACTTTAGCTCTTGCTGCTACAGTGACTCTTTTAAAAGAAATGTTATTCAGACAAGGAAAAAATTTCTGCTGTAAATTTTCAACTTGCTGAATATAAAATATAAAAGGCTCTATTCTTCACAGTTTTCATATTTTTTTTATTTTAGACATTTACACTCATCCATGACATGAGGCAATGTTACTTCTAGTGTTATAAACTTCAAATAAAATATTGAAGTATGCATGAATTTGCTGTAACTGTAAAAGAAAAAAAAGACCTGTATGAAATCCTGGTGCATATCCCTGTGAAGAAGAGGAACGCTTCTTCTTGATCGCAGTGTGTCACAACAGAATTTTGTACGTCACAACTTATGAAATGCAGAAATATGTCAAAGTTATTGATGAAAAACATGAAAGTACATTTAAATATCAAAAGAACTGATTTTGATCTGAAAAAAGGAAATTTCAATATATTGATCTTTTTAAAAATAAATATCTGAATAACGTGCTGCCCTTCATAATATAATATTGCATTAAACACATGCCTATTTACTTTGAAAAAATCTATTACAGTTAATTAAACAAAAAATACAAATATGTAAAGAATGATAGGTAAAAATATGAGAAAAAAGGAAAACACGAGATTGTATCATTTTAAAATATTTTGGTTTTGTAATATTCACTGGTCTTTATAACAAATAAAAATTCTTTTAATTTACTTGGTTAAAAATTTTTATCTTTTTGTTATTTCAATCTAATTTTAAAACAAAATTTTATTTTTTTGTAATTTTTATTTCCTAATTTATAACATTTTACCTCATATTTAAGATGATTAAATTACAGTCATTGTTAAATATGTATATAAAATAACAATGTATTTTCTATACGGCTGTTATCACTAAGCTTAGATTATATAAATTATATTTTTTTAAATATATTAAAATTTCCTAAAAGTAACGATTCAGTTGAAGTGCGTTCACTGGGAAAATGCGGTTGTCAATCACGGCACAGATGTGACTGACAGATTATTTTACAGAACGTGTCTTTTTGAGAGACATTTTGAAAAAAATGTTTCACTTAGAACTATAAAGAGTAACCTGAAAAATCTTTCCTCCTTATTTATGAAATATTTTCTTTTTGTCGATCTTTATGCAGTTAAACACTTTTAATATGACAAAAAGTAAATTAGAAAATTAAGACGTCTCTGAATATTAAAAAAATTAGCTTTTTGACTAAAGCTTTTAAGCTTTCTATCTAACAAATTTGTTTAACTTATTTTCTGATTAATAGTTTATATATTTAGTTTTATTGCTACATTAATGCTTACTATGTATTAATATGCTTTTAATTTTAGTTCAAATTTTCATCATCCACAATTTAAAGCAGTTTCTGAAGTAATCAGTAACTACCAAAAGTGTTCGTACACTGACAAGTTTCACTGAAATACTGACCTATCCATTAATAAAAATTACTATTTCAGAATGAGACTTTATAATATCGATAATTTCTTCTTAACAAAGATTATCAAGACACAAGATGATCCACCACCATGCTTTTTATTGTACCAACTAAGTTCTTGTTGTTCATAATTTTTGTCCAGCAGAACCAAAAATTTTAAAATTGTTTCATTTGCAAATAAGGCATGATTTTATCGTGTTCTGTTTAACAGACGAGAAATCATTAATACTCACTAGAACCGTTATTTTTTAGTATTTCTTCCTGAAATAAATATTAAATAAAATTACATTACACAGTAAACGGTAAAGAGTAACTCAATGCTACATCACATCGTATTAATTTATTTTCACTTATGAAAGCAAAAGTTAGAAATACAATTTTCCAAATTTGAAACAAAATTTTGTAGTTTTTGTCAGTAATACTTTTTGCAATAAACAATTTTCAAAATATTTCCTCATGCTCGCAGAATTGGATCAAATTATACGAATATAAATTCATATTTATATGACCGCTGTGTTTTAAAAATTTTAGAAATTTTGGATATAATTTGTTTTTATTTAAATTATTTTAAACAAATAAAATATAACAAAATATTGATTTATATATTACATTTTTGTGAATTTCCGTAACAGTTAAAAAAAATGGAAAATCATATGAATCAAATGCAAACTCTATTTATGAGTTATTTATAAATTAATAGCTTCAAATGACAAAAAGTTGCACGGCTTAACTGACTGCATGAATTGACTTGCTAGCTATTCCTGCAGAAGAATATTTTTGTTTTAAACTTGTTTCATAATAAAATATTTATTTCATAATTTGAATTCCAGGGTATCTTAATTTTTAATCTTTTGATTATTATTAAATAAAATATACTTCTCGTACAAATTAAAGGATCTTCTGAAAAAATATGCATATAATAAAATAATTTAAAATATGCATAAAATGCTCAACAAATGTCAAATGATGTAATTATGTTAATCACATGCAATTGAATGCAAAACTAGTTTTCTATTCATAGATTAACTCATACAATATACAAATCCGGAAACTGTCAGAAAGTTGAGCAATGCACGTATGTTAGAAATCGGCTCAGCAGTACTATTAAAGTGAATGTGGTTTCTGACAGTGATAAACATCTTATTAATTCTCACTAAAAAACATAACTTAAGCAAGCAATTAAATAGTAGATTAGAGGAAAAGGCAAGTCTTGAATGGAAGTCATTCATGATGTGAATAATATCATATCTAGAACTTAGAAACGCTTTTAAGCAGTGTATTAATTAGTAATCAGTTGCCAATGCAGCGGCTATAGAAACAATTACATTAAAAAGATATTTTCGTCATTGCTACTTTGAAGGATTCATAAAGCGTTCAAGAGAGTTGAGGATGTCACAGGAGTTTGAACCAGCTGTTCTATTACAACGTGAAAGTTTCATGAGGTTGGACTTTTTGCAGGAAAAATAATATTCTGGGTCTCACTCACTCCACCTTCCAAAGGGGCTCAATTAAGTTGATGTCATTTTTATGTTCAACAGAGCCAAGAGGAATGAGACCATGAAATGTTTACTGATGAGTCTAAATGTATCCCAAACTATGATTATAAAAGTATTTTAACCTGGAAGAAGCGAAGAACAAGCGAATGCTTATCTTTTAATCATGAAATATCTCATTTCTATGAAGGCCATTTTACAATTTGTTGAGGAGCTAGATGATCCTTATAAATGATCATATCCAGTTGAATAACTTTAAAAGACATTTTGTAATCGGTCAGAAATTTGTGAATCTGTCAGAAAGTTATGCAAAGTTTAGAGGTTTGAGTTTGCTAATAGATTACACTTCTAGTCTACAGTGGACATATCTGGTGTCATAACACTTGGAAATAGAAGATATCATTGCTAACCAAATTATTCACCGAACTTGAATATGATGGAGCATGTGTAGGCTGCAGAATAGCTGGTTAGGTTACAAAGCAGCAGCATGCCAAAACCTTTTAAATGTTCTACAGGATCTCTAAAGTGCAGTTTCAGAAGAACGGACAGCAATCCTAAAAGACAATCAACATTTTGTATGAATTAAAGATGCGAGATGCCATCTTCGTTAGAGTTGACCAGACACCACATTACAAAATGATCTATTGTAAATCAGACATCATTTTTTCATTGTTTTTATACTTTTGTAAATAAGACTTTAAATTAAATATTCAGAAATTAAAAAAAAAAAAAACGGTCAAACATATTTTTTTAAGTATATTAACGTTTGTGTACAAGTTGTGTCTAATCACTTTTCAATTAACAATTACATTTAATTGATGGCAAGATTTTTTTGTTTTGACGAGTAATGTGACATTCTTATTCTAGTATCTTCTTTAAATCTCTGTTTTGTCCATAGTGTCATTCTAAGAAGAAGAATTCATGACTTCATTTATACTACCTATATTAAAACGAGATAGAAGTAAAGCTGATATAATCCTTACCTTGTTTTTCTTTTCTATGATATACCACAGCTAAGGCTCAATAACCTTCACATCTATATCCGGCACACAGTAATCTCAACCATGCCAGAGATTAACGTTTGACCATTAAGGAAGATTATTGGATCTCAAAGATGTTGAGTGATGCTTTCTAAGAGTCTCATATCAGATTTAATCGTATTAAGAACTCTGTCGACGTTCTTGTTGCTTTTGTTTCATAATGAAAGCTTGAAGGTCAAAGTAATTGAGTTTAATACAAATCGTTGAGCAGAACACTTAGATTACAAATCGTTTATTTTTTGTTCATCAATTTGGAATTTAGGGATGAAATAGTTTATTAATAGTATATATATTAGTAATAAATTTGTAAAAGTTATCTCTTGTCAATTAGACACATTTGTAAGTACAGAAAACTGAATTATAATTTCTGATATAAAAAAAAATTGTACTCTTATAGAATATAGTAAGCTGCAGTAACTACCATATACAAAATTCTATTAGATTTTAAACATCTTTTAATTATTTTTGGTTAAGTTATCTATATAAAAACTATTCTAAAATGTCGTATTTAATAAATAATGTTCTTTACACATAGAAGATGCATTTATGATAAATATTATATTTAAATTCCCATGTAGTTAAATTACACTGAAAAAATCTTTTATAAAATTTATATTTATTAAAAAAATGATAATTTCTAATTGCTTCTATAAATACCTTAGATGAGTTTCTTTATTATTTTTAACTTTTAAATTAGGTAAACAAATGCTTGAACAAATTACCAGCGAATTAATTTTAATGACAATGTATTAAATAAATGATTTTTTTTTTTTTTTTTTTTTGCAAATTTATATAAATATTTTTTAATTTCCTTAGATAAATTATTCATTGTAAGGAAGACACCTATACTTTCTTTTTTACAATAATAAATTATTTAAAGACATGCAAGGGTATGATATAAAATATCTGTTTGTTTATTAATTTGAAATCAGCATTTATTTTGATAAATGCTTATATCTTATTAAATGATAAGCGAAGTTAAAATTATTTAAATTAATCTCTAATATTCTTTACAGATGGAAGATATATTCCTTCTTTATCTTTATAAGTATACTAAAATTGAATTTTAAATTAGGATGACTTTAATTTGGGAAAATCAAATATCTTTATATAAATTACCAAGACTAAATTTATTTATCGTCTACAAGTTTCTAATTTTGATCCAGTAACATTTAAGAAGATAAATATTTAAGTAGACAGAATATGTCAGTAAGTTTAATGTACCATCATGACTTTTTTCCATCTAAAGAACGGGATTAAAACTCATTAAAAAAGTTAAAAAATTTTTAAGTTTTTTTAATATTTATTTCAAATATTTAATTTGATTATTTATAACCGAGCATAAAAAAAGGTTGAATTCATTCTTTACCTAGCTGCACATCCTAAAACAAAATTATATCTATTTATAAGATGTCAATTCTTTTATAATACGTATGTTCCTCTGATTTTGCTTGCCATAGTTTATTGCATTTAAGTAAGACATGTCAAAACCCATTTAATTGCAATACTTTATAATGCAATAAAAAGTATGCGATAAAGTATGGTAATGCAATAAAGTATATTATAATGCATATACTTTATAATGCAATATTTCAATTGCAATACTTATTGTTTATGGTCTGTATAAGTCAAAAATTAATGGAAATTTTTTAATGTTTGATTTTTATTAATATATAAAAACAAATTTTAGTTCTCTTTATTAATTATAATTTATCTGATATGCATTCAGTTAGTTTACAGAAATATACATTTATGTGAATGTATAACATGTTATTTTTAAGGATTATAGAACTTTTTGGAGTTTTCCATATGATATTCATTATATGTATTGTAATTAAAATGATTTAAATTGAAAACTTTAATTAATTATTTCTATGAATAAAAATTCTAAGAAAAATTGTAAATTTTCAGTTAGCTGAAAAAATTAATACGCCAAAGTCATTAAATATACATTGAAACCTTTGGATAAATTTGATTCATGAGTACAAATATTAAATACGAAAAGTAATTTAAAGAAGAAATGGAATTTCTTTATGTTCTAATATAAGAGAATTTCTATTAAAAATGTGTGGGTAGTAATTTTCAAATCTTTCCCATATTATTAGTATCAGTATATAACACTAACACTTTTTGAATAAACTTTAATTTGCTAAATCAATTTAAAAATACACATTATAAAATAACGACACAAAAATATAGTTTTTTCTTTGTTATTTTCTTTTCCTTTAAAATAAGCGTTTCACTTTGAAATATTAGCTAATGTTTAAATTATTTATTTAAAAATAGTATAATATTTTAGCTATCTTATTTTATTGATTATAATATAAAATTTAGAATCCTTTAACTTGTGGGATGGCATTTGAAATTAACGGAAAACAGACTTCATTTGTATTTATCATTATCTTCCTTTACACTTATCATTATCATTATTATTATCTTTCTTTGCATTTGTTATTATCATTATTGTTTTAAAATTCATTATTTTTTATAGGAAACATAAACATAAACACATCACTGAACTATGGTGTGTTATTTAAAGAATTATAGAAAACAAATACTTTTTGCGAAATATTACTAACTCTGTAAAACCTATATGGCATTTACAGCCATTTCATCACATAAAAATAATGTAGAGATTTACAAACTATAATACTTTTAATAAACGAAATAACATTAAAAAATTTTTCTAATAACTTTCTTAAAGAATTAATCGACTGTTATTAAATAATATTTTCAGACGTTACGCAAAATAAAAAATTAAGGATAACATTTTAATGTGAAGCAGAATCTTAAATTCCAATGAAGCAAATCAAAATTGTTTTAAGAAATGTTTTAAAAAATCTTCAGAATTTATAAATGTACTATTCTCATATGAAGATATTTCTTCTCAAAAGACTAAATTTTTAGTTAGTTTCTTTTTTTTAACATTTGTTCATACCATAATTTTTAAACTTAAAAATTATAGAAAGAATCAATACATAAGCAAAATTTCGTATTTAAATCACTGCAATATATTCAGTTGTCTTTATTTGATTAATGAATATCACTTTGAATGACAGACAGAATAATTATATCATTTCTTTTCATTCATTTTAAATTTGACAGCTTGCAAAATAGTTTTCTTTATTACATATATATATTCTAATTCAATTACTAGTATCATAAATAATGTTTATACAGAACGGAGGAAATCTGCGAAATTGATGAATATAATTTAGATTCCAATATGAAAAAA
Source organism: Caerostris darwini (assembly GCA_021605075.1). Classification (NCBI taxonomy): domain Eukaryota; kingdom Metazoa; phylum Arthropoda; class Arachnida; order Araneae; family Araneidae; genus Caerostris; species Caerostris darwini. The sequence goes on from BPLQ01003277.1 coordinate 424,687, forward strand.
ACTACAAATGAACACACACAGTCTATCTAAGACTAGATGATTAAATCAGAAACATTTAAAATAATCACTAATAAAACCACAGAAAAAACTTCAATACAAAAGCAAATTGTTCCAGCATATTTCAGGCTTTTTTTATTATATTACCAAAACATTATTAGATTTTTTGCAGTATTTTTATATAAAATTCCAGAATCTGTTTCGTAACTCGTTGCAAAAAAATTGTACTAAAACGTGTATTAGTCAGCATATGTATTTATGCTGTAGACAAACTGTACTTTAACGTATTTTAAATTCTTTTTTTTTTTTTTTTAGTTCTTTGCTGGTTATTTGTTTTTTTTTTTTCTTTACCAGGAATACTGCAGAGTTGCATACATACTGAAATTCCACAGGAAACGTGTCTATTTATGAAGGTTATTTTGTTCTACTAACCTCTTTGTTTTCTAAATTCATAGCTATTTCGCGTAAGCACTGTTTGCTTTACAACTAAATTCAAAAGATACCTTTATTTACTCATTGAAATAAGAAAATATATGCTTTCATGCACTTTATAAAAACGCTAACCTCAAATGTTGTTTGAAAACAGTTTGTGAGACTGAAGAATTTCAAAAAAGCTTTTCATGTTTGCAGATTGGTAAGTAAAATCGCCCTAGGGAAGTACACTCAGGATTCATGCAGAATTTTCTATACTTCATTCAACTACTTTTGATGTTTCGTGCATTTAAAAAATATCAAAATTTTCTTGTACTATATAACAAAAATTGTTTCAGTTATATCAAAATTTTTTTTATATAACAAAACTGTTTCTGTTTTTCTATTTTTTATTAAGTTTTTTTAATTTAATATCTAGTTTTTTGTTAAATTATACAATTGATTGTATTCAACTTCTCAGTGTTGGTCTTCTTTCTTTCTTTTTTTGAGAATTGCCATATGTATTTTTTAAATAATAATTTTATAACCTAGAGCTATGTCAAATTTCTTGAATTATATAAATTTTAAAGTTATGGCATATATATTTACTTAAATAAAAAAAAAGAAATTAACAAAAGGTTTCGAAAAAATTACTTAAATTTTCGAAAATGTTAACATAGCGTCTATGATTCATTTAGACTGTGTAAAAAAATTACAGACATGGTTTAAGAAATTGTTACAGCTTATGAGAAATTAAACATATTTGTTCAATAACTTTATTTTTATTTTATGTTGATTAGTTTATAATAACTTTGTAAATTTATTCAAAGCATTTTTTTAAATTTTAAATTAAATTTAATTAAAAAACAATATATTGCATGCTTTGATACAATATATTGCATGCTTTGATACAATATATTGCTTTTTAAAGAGCTTAGAATTTAAATTTAATTTCTTAGCTCATTTTAAGAGACATAACTATTTTTTATAGAATACATGCACAACTGCATGAATAGGATACACATAAAAATATGCGTCAGTTGTATTACGTGTTAATCTATCATTTAAAGTGCATATATAATATAGGAAGGTAAAAAGGATACTATAAGCGAAAACCATCGAATTTCGCATAATTTTCCTTTGAATTCGATGCTAATCTCACATTATTTAAGATTTATTTGCGACTTTTCATCTACTAAGTAAGCAAGTAACAATACGAGTTATAATTGTAAAATTTAAGTATTTATTTTCTTACTGTTTACCGTCCACATTTTTGAAAATAATGTTTCATATAAATTTCGTTCAAAATTCATTTCAAGCTGTTGAAATTTAATAACTTTAATGTTATAATGATAATAATTTTAAGGTTATCGCCAAAAAGTAAATGCTTTTAAAAAATGAAGCGATCGAAGAATTTCCATAGTGAAAACTAATGGTTTTATTTTTCAAAGATTAAAAGAAAAATATATTTCAGTTATAAGCTGTATATTGCAAAAAGAATAGGTAAGAAATTAAAAACGTTGCTTAATCAAAATGTATTGTAAAAAACTACATTTGATTAATGGCATTAAATGATGGTTGTAGTTGTGGTTGTTTTAATTAACACAATTTTGTGTAATTTGTATACATAGGACGGACACTAGAAAAAATGGAAGAACACAAGACAAAAAATAAAAATAGAGGAAACAACTTAGAAACATAATGCAATCTGTTTAACAATGCTATACAGTATAATTCATTTCAGAAATATTGCCGTGTGTCTTTAAAACAATTAATTACATCAAAATAGAGATATATTAAAATAGAATAAAATGAAAACCCAGAATTCACAGTGAATTTCAGAAAACATAATATATATATATCGGTTTTTACATAAAAAGACTTTTCTGCAATCTATGCAAACACTGAAAAACAAGTACTGTTGAGCAGTTCTAAGAATATAAAGCTTTAAAATATATAAAACCTAAAATAAATATTAAATACTCTCATTGATGTTTATCGTTGTGTTTTAAATATCCCATTTACCGTCTTAATCCTCTATTGAAATGTCTGAATAAACGATTTGTAAAGAGATTTAAATATATACTCTGAAATACTTCTGAGAATTTGAAATGAGAAATGTCTTGTAATTTAATTTTATTTCTTGAACAAATAGTTCGTTGCAGATGGTAAACAGATGAATGTCCCATTAATGTACTTCAGAGTATTCTTAAAATAGTGCAGTTTTTCTTCTAAAGCATTTAATAAAATGTCTCAATATCCGATTCCAATGATTGAGAAGAGACTTAATTAAGTCCTGAAATACTAACTTCTGAAAATTCTAGGAAAAACCCAATAAAACATCAAGGTTTATTTTTTTCTTATTTGTAATTAATTGCATACGAAAAACAGAGAGCTGTAAGGTTAACTTTGTAATACAAGTTATTAATATAACAGTTCTTTTCTTGTATTGCAATCTTTTATTTCATTAAATATATTTAAAAGACATTGCTACTTTTAAAACTCAATTTAAAATTGGCATATGAATTCATAAAACAAAAATAAAATATTGCATTTGAAAACTCCAGCAGGTACAAAATAATTTCCGATTGATATGAAAAGGGTATGGGAATTTGTTAATGCAATTTTTTGGAATTTTATGCCATCGCAATATTTTCTCGTGTAATGAAATTATTTTTTGTTGTTATGCTCAAAAAATGATCTAAAAATAACTTTTAAAAATGTATCTGTCACATGATAAAATCATGTATTTCTTTCTATAAAATAGCAGGGATGTAAAGTAACGTAAAAATTGTTTTAATATCTTCATATATATGTTTTATTAATCAATTTGACTTATGACATTATAATTCGTAATGGAAAGCAATTTATTTTGATACATAAAACCCTTATGACGCAGACGTTTTGGCAGTTTTTGTTTTTTGCATATATGTTTTACTTTTATTAATGTATTAAAATATTATATTTCTCAAATTTAAACAGATAAAATTATAATACCATCAATTTTGGGAATTTTAAATAGATACTTGTAGAAATACTGCAGATTTGTAAGAATGCTTTACAGGTTATATTTAATATTCAGAATTTATTAATTTCAGTATCTGAATTACAATTTTTGTATTTTATTTTAACAGTTTTTAAATTTTGGTTTTTCTATTGTTTATTTTATTTGATAATCTTCTAAAATTTTGAATTGTTATAATATTTCATAATAATTTGTATAATTTTAAGTAGTAACTGAATTTGAAAAATTTGAAAATTGTTATTTAATTATTAAAAGTTGCTTATCATTACGGAGTATGTTCTAACGTCACGATGGTAGTTGCGCAGTATGCGCCAGAAACGCAGGTCAGTTACCTTCTAAAAAGTATTGGCATGAGAAGACGTTTCTGACTTGATCGCATATAAAGCAGTAGTAAGATGGCGAAAAATTTCCTTAAATATTTTGGAATTTTGATGGCTAAAACAGCAAAATAATATTTGATTGTAGTTACATAAATTGTAAGCATTTTTCAATATGCATAATAAAATTATAAAAGAAGATTTTGAAATTGTCATTTAATTTGTTCTCCCACTCTTGAACTATACTGAATGTAACATCACTATTTTATATATAACAGGTAATTTAATTATATTAAAAGTAACTTTTAAAGAGGATTTGTAAAATATTCCAATCAAAGAAACTAGTTCAGGCTCCAATATGATAACGCAAATGCTTTCTTAAGATATTCGAAATAAGACGATTTCTAATTTCTTATTTATTAATATGTAAAGCAGAAGAGTCAATTGAAAACAGGGTACAATATTATTTTTCTTTAGTTTTTAAACACAAATACATCTTTCATAATATATAATTTGAAAATTAACATTTATATATATATATATATATATAGATAGATTTTTTTATCAATTCCTTCTGAAATTGGAAAAAAAATGCAATTTAAGTTAATATTGTAACTTTTGAAAACATAAATATATATTTCTTACCTTTACTTACGTTAAATTATGCTTAAGTGAATTAAAAGTTATAACTTAAGTGTTTGACCTGAACGTAATAAAATGTTATAAATAAACTATGAAAAATGGGAGGGAGCAAAATTAAGTCAGAATTAAGACAAAAATCTTCAAAAGTTATTTAATTTATAATGAATACTTCATATTTCACTAAAAAATGTTACTAATTACTAATCAGACACAACGGAATAAGTATACAAAATTAAATAATATATTTATAAGATATTAAAATTCTGAATATTGATTTGTTTGTTTCTGCCAGGTTTACATATTTTAAATCTTTTTGATTGCATGCTATAAACGTGTAGTGGCCGTTTAGTTAAAATTCAAAACTACTTTTAAAAGTGGGTAACATATTTGGAGTCGTGCTTACTACTGATATTTTTTTAGAAAAGTATTTTTATTTTATCATAAGTAAAATTCGGATAATTCTGTTTTGAAAAATTAAGAAACTTCCTTTTTACATGTTTTTAGAAAACTTTGAAAACTTTATCATATTGATAAAAATAGCATTGGGATGTATTATTTTTTTTTTAAATTAAATTTGTTAAATTCCTTTATTAATTATATAATACACTAGAATATCTTGAATAGAAAATTAACTCAACGAATACCGAAGAATTTTATTTCCCATTTTCTAATTAATATGTATTACCAAGCAAACATTTCACTCAAACATTCGTGGTTAAATATTTTAAAATACTTGTTTCATTTTCAGTGGCTTTGATGAAGAGATATTGATTGTGGAATCGGGACATTCTAATCGTATTATGAGAAAATTCAAAGGGATTTTGTCCTAAATTCCTCACTAAATGTAGTAAAGTTTTCTAAATAGAGAATAAGTTTGTTTGATACGAATGAGATTTATTGTAGATTTATGTTTCAATATGATAATGAATTACAATTTTCTTTTTGGAAATCTATATATTTATATAAGAATTGTATTAATTTTAATTTAATTAGTTTCTAATAATTAATGAAGTTTTCAAACTTTCAATTAAACTATAGAAATGAATAGGAATTAATTATCTGTCTGGGATATACTAAATACACAACCTAATTGAATTAATTCCTCATTTGCTGCATGGTAAATTAACATGACTAACTTTAACATCTAAAACGCAAGTTGGCGGAATGAAATTGAATTTAGCTATTTTGTAGTATCATTATTGCAGTTTTTGTGCTATGATATGCAACAAAAAATAAAGATATATTTGAATATATCCTTATACTTTAAGGCTGTATTTTTTAGAAACATCTGTAATTGTAATTGTAATGCATGATGTGTAACAAGTTTCACGAATACTTAGAATTTTATTAACTATATCTGTATCATCTACTCTTTAATGATAATAAATAGAAATTGGAGTAATAATAAAAAATTGTTACGTTACTTATATCGTAAAATATCATGTACATAAAAATAATACATTTAAGTATGTAATATCATGTATTGGATTTCAGTTGTAAAGGAGGCATATAATTATATGATTAATTTTGATGTAATTACAAAAAGTTCAGTATCTAGAAATGTGAACCGATACGAAATACTTTTTAGAAAGTCCAAATTCTAAAATAGTAGAGATATTATGAAAACTCCCTTTCAGGAACTGCGAAATTAATATATTTTCTAGACTTTTTGTTCATTTTAATATACAGTGTATATACAATGCTACAGATACTCAAATACGAAATAAAATTATGGAACAAATTCTAATTTCTTTTTCTTTTTTTCCCCCATAATTTATAATTCAAATATAACAGTTGTTATTTTATTCCATACGTATACACAAAAATGAAGAAGTATTTCTTCAGAAGACATCTTTATTCATGTTATTATTATTGGCTTATAAAAAGAGGTATTGATATTTTGATGAAAAGCAAACACGCAAGTTATGCGATTTCTATTAAATGTTTATTATATTTAAAATAATTGTCGATGTATTGAATTTTGCGCTTATAACCTCGAATAATATTTGAATCGGTTTTTTTTTATTTTTTTTTTTTTTTTTTTTAAAACTAAATAGACACATTTCTCTTAAAAAACGAAGAATGATAAATAAATAGGAGTAGACTTTAAAATACAAATTGAGCGAATAAATAGAATTTAAAATACAAAGAAAATGATGAAATTTAATTCTATTTTTTTTTATCATCATAACTGCAAATTTTACGTAGTCATCTTTAACACAATATTTGAGCATATCAGAATTTATTATAATATTTTGAAGCAAAATTTTTTTGGGAAAGTTTTACAGTTTTAATATAATGATTATAGAATGGAACTTTAAGGTATGTTGTAGGTGTATAATCGCTGATTAAGAAGTAACATAACAAAAATATTGATGTTAAGACCAAAGAATTTCATTTAAAAGCAATTAAATATATAAAAATTCAATTATATTTTTCCCTTGGATATTTATAAACAGACTTTATATTGAATTATTTAGTAATAATTTCTGAAGAAGTAAAATGTAATGCTAATTGCCTTTTTGAAGCAGTGAAATAAAATATTTATTTACAAATGTAAATTTATATATACGTATATAAATTTGATAAGATTTATGTGTGTTTTGCTTTTTTAATTATTTATCAAAATTCACAGTATATAGGATGTCCCTGAATTCATAGGCCAAACCTTAAGGGAAAGTAAAATACACATAAAAAAGCCTTTTTTGTATAGTAGTAGGTATACTTAGAAAAACAAGAAATGCCGAATAAATGAAAAAATAATTTTATTTAGATAACAATAACAATTAGTGCCCAAATATGTCACAACCAACATCGATGCAGTCTTGGCAACGTCTGGAGAATGTTTGGTGTACCATTTCGAAGGTGCCAGGTGTTTCACGAACTTTTTTCAGCAGTGACTGAAAGTTTTGCAATGAGATCTTCATCATAATCAGTTGAAGCTTCGTAGATGAATGTCTTGAATTGTTCCCATAAGTAAAAAAACAATACTTGATAATTTGGAGGAACGTGCTGGCTAAGCGATCGTCCGTTTCATCGAAGGGCAAACGTGGCATTGAGGTAATTACACACGTTAGTGCAGAAATGGAATGCAGCCCCTTCGAGCTGAAGCTACATGGCATTTCCAACGGCAACTGGAACATTACCAAGTAATTCTGGTAACCCTTTCCAGAAAGATGCAATACGTCGTACCGTTGATTCGATGTGGTTACCAGCATAGGTTAATAAATAAATCATTTAAAATATTTGCCCATGCATTGCTAGAGAGCCGCTCCAGGAAAGCTTGTGGAGTTGTAGCATGTGGGTTACAATGGATCAAATATGGGGAATGTGCTAATTAAAAACTCCGTCGCGCGTAAAGGTAGTATTATCTACTTTTGCAAAGAAGCTCTGATTCAATGTACTCTGCTGCATAGACCAATCACTCCCGACCCCACATTATACAAAAATTACTTATTTATGTGAATTTTAACTTCCGTTAAAAATTGGCACATAAATTTAGGGACAGAATTTTTTTTTAGAAAGTGACATATATTTACGACTTTTTTACTATATTTAAAATGCAAATTTATTTTATTTTAACTTTAAGGTAATATCATTTTTAGGTATCATTATTTTTGGACTTTTCAAATTTAATGAACCCCTAAGGAATGTTACTTATTTCTAAAATTTTTATCTTTTTTTAAAAATTTTCTACTTTAGAATTTAAAATACTTCAATTGGATGACAGAGAAATTTTGCTTTGTAAGAATCTTTAAAATCAATAATGCTGTTTTGCATAGAAATTTGCTTGTTAAGTTCGACATGAGAATCTTTATTTTTCTGTAAAATCCTTTCGAGCCTTTTAAAGATCCTGAGAAATATTTCAATTTGGGAGTCAGGTATCTGCTTCAAAAGGGATCTATTTAAAATTCCGCTATAATGAGGCTAAAATGATTTAAGAATTCTTTACTTTTCTCACTTTCAATCAATCTGCATATTTAATTCGGGATGCAGCCTTTGAGGAGAATGAATTTGAATGTAGAAGATAATGTTAGCCTAGCTGCAAATCAATAAAAGAAATTCTGAGAAGGGTAATGAAAATTTTTGGTTTTATGAAAATATTCTATATGAATGAAAACTGATTAATTATAATGTCAGGGCAATGCTGATTTCTCTTTTTGAACAACTCTCCCAGGAACGGCATCTGAGGCCTCGCGCCCGCCTCTTCAGAAACAGAAGGGTCTTCAAGCCATCAGATTTAATGTGCCTATACCCGACATATACTCGAGTTCGAAACCATCCTATGTTTAGAAATTCAACTCGCTGTTCACCAGGCTGCATTGGCCCAAAACTGAATTGTTATCTGTTGTTTTTCAAGTAATATAATTAAAGAAATATCGCATTTATTTTTATTACAAGTTAATAAAGAAAATTAATGTCAATGAAGTTTTCGATAATTCCTCATTAAAAATTGTTATGTTTTTTAATGACTTAGCATTTATTGATGCTCTAATGAAGTAATCAAAATGAATATGAAGTAATGATTTCTTTGAATATAAAATCAAATAAATTAACATTATACATGAAGAGCTACCACTTTTAACTCAATTAAAAGTATAATTAAGGGAAGGGAAAAATTAAGCAAATAGAATATATTTCAAATTGTGAATTAATAAATACACATTTTTTCTCTAAAAAATTTATTTCAATATAACTTTTACTACATATATTTTATTTCCATAAAGTAATTTAATATGTAAGATTAAATTACTTTAGATAAATAGAAAATAGAAAATTTATTATGTATGACATAACTATAATGTTATTGTTATTATATTATTATATAATGCTATGAAAGTTATATTGTTATGATTTTTATTAAGGTTTTGTAATCGTAAAATATAATACTTTGTATCTGCTATAAAAAATGAGACCTTTTTTTTTGCATAAGTAAACAAAGTTTTACAATAATATTTTAGCAATAATGAAATAAAATTTATGAAGTGTTGATTATTTAAGAAAATGATAATTAAATTTATTTCTAAATGAAGTACACAAACACGTGTTTACTAGTTTTGTAGTCAAAAAAAATTTATTATTATTATAAACGCATTTATTGCTTTCGAAAACAAAAAATAAAGTATATTAATTGTTTACAAATTTTATACATTCAATTCAGTATCAAGACATATTTTTTTAATTATCAATCATTAACCAACTCCTTACTCATATCCGTAAAATAGAATACATTGAGATACTTATCTTTTTTTTCCCTTTAAATAAATAGAACTGAAAAAAATTATATATATGATGTTAAAATAGCCCTATGCATTTCTTTCTTGTGAATGATTAAATTGAAAAAGGAAAGTTTCTGTCATTTTAAGATTGATTAAGCTACATAATAAGAAAAAAACTTGAAAAAAAATGAAAAAAAAATATTTAAAAATTCATTACTTAGATATTTCAACTTGGAAAACTTTCTGTAAGATTAAATTCGTATTAAGATCATACATCAATCTTTCTTTTTGCTCCTCTCTTGATTCCTATTATTAACAAATAGTTAATTTCTATCTCAGTATGATGTGAATATAAATAAACTAGGGAAGTTTCAAGGAAGTGGATACATAAACTGAAATGTTTTGTTTCTTTACAAAGAAAGTGAAAAGAAAATGGGAAGTCTCTTTTTCCTTTGTTTTTTTCTGGTTGTAAACATTTGTCAACACATGTTGCAAGATAGATTGCAATTGATAAAAATTCAGTAGTTTAACTGAGTTAATTAAGAAGTATTTCACTAAATACTTTGTTAAAAAATTGTTTTATGTCTTTTTATTTCATTCTCGTGTCACAAAATATAAATTACCCAAGTACAAATTCCCATTAAGACAACAAGAATTTAACAATTAAGAAACAAATTGTTTACCTAAGTCAGTTAAAAGAATTAATCAATTACTAATGGCGTTATTTTCGTCCTTTATTTAATTTTACTTTATTTCCTTAAGTCATTTAAAGTGTATTTGAATTTCTGTTTTGTAAGGCGTTATACGGACGGAAACTCACTTATAGTATCTCGTTATTTTATTAATTGTTTGCTTATGGTAAACTATAAATAGACAAATTAAAGAAGTGATTAAAGATAATCATAAAACAAAAGGTTCATGTTTACCGTCAAGAAGTTGGTGTTTTCGAAACAGGGACAGGTCACAATAAAATTTCCTATGAAACGATAATCCTTTTCAAGTAATGAAAAAGTTAGCTCATTTGCTCCCATATATGGCTAGAAGGTTCGCAAAGTAAATAAAGTGCTTGGCATGCTCTATCTTTTCATTAGAGCCTTTTAAAACTGTAGCATGCATTGCCAACATATCGTTGGATATTTTAGGTGTTATTAAGGTAACTATAAAAAAAATAGTTACCTTAATAACACCTTAATAAACATATAATTTTATAACTTTAGAAAGCTGATAATTGATTTTATTTTTTCCCCAACAATTCATACCGTAGTAATAATAGTTCTTCAATTAGATAGAAAGTATGGAGTTCCTTGGAAGAAAGTGTGACCAATTTTCAGAGATTAAACCATGGCGAAAAGATGATGCTCTCAAAAAAATAGAAAAGGATGCACTATATATAAAGACAGAGACACAGAGAGAGGAACAGGAACCGCTACTCTGGGCAATAAGTCATTCCTCTCAGATTGTGCACGTATACAAATTATTGATCGTTGTCAGTCAACTAATAATTCGTTTAATGGTCATATTATTAAAAGCAGTCACTAGGTTCTATCATGTGACTTTATTTTTGCTATTTTAAACTAGCTACTGTAAATTGTTTAATTTCAGTGCTATGATTTATTGACTCTAAACGGAAGGTTATATTGCCTACTCCATGTTATCGGAATACATCACTGGATGTGTTTCTAGCTTGAATCCAGGGATCTAGTGAGCAGAAATAACATAGTTTATAATATTTGGAGAGTATTTCCTTGATAAAACTATTTTCAGGACGTGATGATTAGTTTATTTTGGACTTTTATGACTATAACTTTTTAGTTTTAGTAATTTCTTTTGTGTTTTATGATCCTGGACAGCATATTTTAAAACCTGTTATTGTACATTGTGAATAAAATGATTAAACTGAAAAATTACATTTACATTTGTTTACATTTTTTAACTTCCCATATAGTTTTAGCAGTTCTAACTATTTAATATTTGAATAATTAAAAACTATGAATAATTTTCAGTTTCTTTGTTGCAGCTTTTGTGCACCAAATTTATTGTATTTTTAAATGTCTTAGAGTGAGACACTCATGAATTTTGTATTGCGAATACTATAAGGGTTTTGTTATACAATTTGCGTGTACTGTTGCGAATACTGTTGCGCACCTTGTTGTACAAAATGGTCGTATTTCTAGTGTTCATTCTTTGTCAGTTCTTCTTTGTCTTTTGTGCTTACATATATATATATATATATATATATATATATTTCTATTTATATATTTAAATTTTATTCAAATAACAGTATCAATATTTTTATTACAACGCCTTTAATTTGATATATTTCAGAAACTCATTTTGAATATTGTATGTTGAACACATACAGAATGCAGAGTATATCTTTATTTCCCTCTTATAGCTATGATAGTTGAATTTATCGAAAACAAACTTTTCAAATATCATTAAGAGAAAATTATGAAATAATTTTTCAAATACATTTGACACAATGATCAACGCAATTTTATTAATTTAAATAGATTTATATTGTCTTATTTCTCATACTAAATCACTCAAATTAAATAATAATGATAGTATAAATTTTAATTACCTAAATATTTTAAAAAATTAATTATTATTATTATTATTATTATTATTTTGCTTTTTTAAATACGCTTATTACTTACTTAAAAATATTTTTAATGCCATATACATTTTTAAGGTAGTACATGTTAAATATTTATTAAAATTATTTCACAACTTGTGGTAGTATATCCAGGGAAAAAACTAATCTTAATTTTTTTATATTTATTTAAATTTTTTCAAAGACACAGACCCTTTTAATATAATACAACTACAATAATACAACTTTATCCCATTGCCTTTCAAACAATTCCATTATATCCAAATATTTCTGTTTCAAACAATTAGAGATGTATGATACCTCAATAAACCCAAGTAATAGAAATTTAAAAAAATTGTTCACACACAAATTTAATAAAATCATTAGTTAAAAATCTAAATCATAAATAGCTTCTACTATTACCACAATTAAATGATATATATCACATATGTGTCAGGAATTCCATTAAATACATCATATCCTGAAAGTAGGTTAACAACACAAAGAAAAACATTAAGATGTTCGTTTCTAAGGATATAATTCCATTTCGGAAATTCGTTTGGGATATATTTCTTGAGAATTTTTTTCTTATATTAGGAAGAAGACCAAAACCGTACACAGAATTTATACAATGCTTAATAACATTTTATTTGTGGAAAAAATATTTCTTTACATTTAAAAATAAAATGAGGCTTTAGTTATTTTTTTTTTTCATTCATATACAGCATGCTTTAGAATTCTTGCCATGATTCTTAAGAAATACTTTATTTTTTAATGCCAGTAATATTATTTGCCGTCATGCGTCACAATTATGACAAATTTACTGAAGGCGTTCCAAGATCGAATAACAGCAACACTACATTGTAAATAAGAAAAAAAAGGGTCACTTGCTTGTGATATAAAAGAAATTGTTCCGTAAATGCATTTCAGAAATTTCCTGTTTTATATCTACACAAATAGTCAAAAGGGAAGCATGTAATCAACTCACATGCTAGACTATCATTTTAAGGTTACTATTAAGAATAAATGGATATCAAATTTCTACTTTAGAAGAACCACTGTTTAGTTTTTTCTTGGGAATTTTTTTACTCAGCGCATGGTTGGACAACTATACAATATGTAATATAATAATAGTTGAAGACTGAAAAATGACACACTGTGTATAAAGTTTCAACTTCAAAAAAATAAGAAATAATTCTCTAATAAAAAGAAATGGTAAAGCAATAAAAAATTAGGATTAACAATTAATCGAAATTTTTAACTAAGTTGTTGGTCAGAAATAACTAGAAACGGTAGTATGATTGAAGAAAGAAAGCAATAGTTTCGAGACATCTTGCAGAGCTTGAGAAGGTGAAAAACTTGACAAATGGGTTCCATACGAATTGACAGATAGGCAGACATTCCAACACTTGCAGATTTGTACGTTATTGAATATTTGGTAAAAAAATTGTTCCATTTTGGATAGTATCGTTACCTGTAATGAAAAGGGATACTGTATGATAATTGTAAACACTCGGCACAATGGCTCGATTCAGGAGAAAAGTCTAACCATGAACCCAAACCAAGGTTACATTCAAACAAGATGATGACGGTGTGGTAGAATCAAAGAGGAGGCGATCATTATAGCTTCCTATGAATAGGTTAAATAATTAATTCACAATATTACTGCCAACAATTTATAATGTGCATCAGAAATTATTGTAATTAGAACCAGCGTTGGTGAATCAAAAAGGCTTTATTCTTCTCCATGAAAACGGAAGACCTCACGTTCACAAGGCACTCTCCAAAATACCAAACGAATTGAAATTTGACATTCTATCTCATTCACCAAACTTGTAACCTACTGACTATCAATTCATTAATCTATCGGAAGCACATTACTGTAGATGGAGTTTATTTTGAGTAAATATGTTCAAATAATTTCTGTTTGCAAAATTTTAAAAATTGTGTACTCAAAATTTCGCTTCACATGAATAAACCATTAAAAATAAACCAAAAACTACATTACACGCCTTCCACGAATTTTAAATTTGATTCGCATCACAAAAGTAAACACATATCTTTTGAAATTAGCATTAATATTTTTAATGAGATATATTTCATGGCTGTATTTGGGAATAAGAAAGTTTACACAATTATTTGTTTAATGCATACTGGTCTGGAAATTATTCTTATTTTTTTTTTAATTTAATTAATTTTTATACTATTCATTTTCACGATTATAATTGTAACATTTAAAGCTAGCAAAGTTGCAATTTTTGGTATAAAACCCAAAACTCCTAATATTTGATTATAAAATAGTATTTTATAAAAGAAAGAAAACACGTACTTTAATCAAATTAACTTTCACTTAATAAAGGGTTTACGTGATGTAAACAAAAAAAAAACGTGAAGATTGCAAGCGTAATGTGAAGAGAATGCTAATGCGCAATACCGATCATTTTTGAAATGCAGATATTTGTTAGCTTTACTTTAAGAAACTTTTTGTACGACATTTTTTCCCTTCAACACGTGATGTAGGAAACACCGTAAAGAAAAGTTTTTTCTTTTATGAATCTTTCTTTTTTCCCCTTTAAATTAGAATAATTGCATATTTTAATATATAAATCCTTTGTTAGTAAAAATACAATATTTGCTAAAACTAAGATTTATTTATATAAAAAAAAATGTGCCTATCCTTTATTCGAAAAGGCTTTTTTCTAACTTGAATCATTTTTCTAAATCAATTTAGAATTCAAAACCATTTATTTAACATTCCTTTTCTCCCTCTCTGTCAAAAACATAAAAATGAATACTTAAAATGTGTCATTAGTTTCAAAAGTGTTATTGAAAAAACCTCAACTGAGTATTACAGAAAAGAAATATTCTTCTTATTCCAAGAACAACTATTAAAGGCAGATAAAAATCGCCGCAATCTGTTTTTTATTACAGAAAATAAATACTTCTGATACTCTTTCATTTCTCAAATACTACATTTGGTGACAGGGGACATTAGTTCAACCAATCGTAAACTTTCAACTTCTGCCCACATAATTTCAATCTTCGTCATTGTTTTGTCCAGCATGAATTAAACCATCACCACATACCCTTATTATAAGAAAATCGAGTTTTAGAGGTGTGAACAGCTAGCGAAAACAATTCATCATTGTCTACTGGTTCTTACACTAATGGAACGAAATTACTCACAGTGAATGACAAATGAGGAATGCTTTCTCCAAGAAGATTACGAGGTCCATATATTGTAGGAAAATTATACATATATCTAACTTAAGTAATACTACATTACTTACGTTGTTCAAATTGTATTCCAAATTTAATGCTTTTGTGATATTGATTCTGACTGTAGTAGAAAATAGATTATTCATAAAATGAACACATTTAGATCGAAATATTAAAGAATATTCAATAAATTTGTTACATAAAAATTTATGTAACAAATGCAGTATGGAAACTACTAATAAATTTAAAATTAAACATTATTAAAAAAATCAAAATTAATTTTATCGTTTTAATTTTTTGCAAATAATTTATATTTTTAATTCGCAGAAAATATTACATTCAATGCAAATTAACGAAATGCAAATGATTCTGAGTTTCTTTTTTTATTTTACAAAGTAGATATTTTTTCTTTCTAAATCTTTTCTTTATCTAATTAGTATGATTTGATTTATGAAGTCACACGGAAAAGAAAATTGATTAATTTCTTATGCAGAGTTCTCTGAATTATTTCATTTTTATAGAATTCATAAAAATAATTTTCTATAATTTGCGTAATAATTTGTCTCTGAAAAAATATTATTGATTTAGATAAATGTATCAATAAAAATGAGCAAAGTATTGTATTAATGAGCAAAGTATTGTATCAAAATGTTGACATACAAACTATTTTGATTTTTAAATGCTAAACATTAGATAATAATATTAATGCATAAAATTGTTAAAATGGTTTTAGTTATTAATATTTTTATTTTGTTTTAATATGCTTTCCTAGATATTAATACTTATTTAATTTTATTAAATTTATCTTGTGCTTTTTTTGTCTTTTGTCGTTTCATGTAAACTTTAGTTAGTTGTATCCTATCTTAATATTATTTTTTCTACTTCATATTGCAATATTTCTAAAACTAAGTGATGTAATATGTAAAGAGGCAAATTATTCCCTAAAAATAAATCAATGTATAAAAAATTTAAAATTAAAAAAAAAAAAATTTTAACTAACAAGTTAAAAAGGTATTCCTTATTTTTCGTTTTTTTCTATAAATAGTTTCCATTTTTTTGATAGTAAAAGCCAAAGTTTTGAATAGAGTTTATGAGTTTTATATGTTTTAGCTATATAAAGTATTTAACAAATAATCGATCATTTCTAAATCGTTTAAAACTTCGTCAGCCCTATACATAAGCCATCACAAAAAAGTTCAATGGATCAATATTTTCTTTTCTTCAAGTTTTCTAGGAATTCGTTTTATTGCAAGAAAGGAATGTAATGTCAAAGGTTTCGCTTGTGTGGATTATGAAAGATTTTTTTCCTCCAGAAGAGTACTCTAAACCGTCCAACGATAAAAGAGTATAGCTTATCGAATCCTTCTGCCTTCGTATTTTGTTGCATTCCAACAAGACCACATGAAGGCATATCAGTTAGTTTAAAGGAGATTCATAGTGGTTTTTACATCCATATTAACCTAAGTAAATACAATATGAGGAATAACGATTGAAAAATATACACATTATGTTCCAGGTCTTCGAGAAAGCCTTTTAAGTGGTTAAAATACAGGGCTTATTGAATCCAAAATAGATATAGACTTCCATATTTCTATAATCAGGCTTCCTAAAATTCATTGCGTTTAATGTTCTATTGACTATTAATTATAATTAATGTTTTGTAGTAAAAAAAATGTAAGCCAAACTGTATGTATCTTCAAGTTATTTTAACAATTTTAATCCTTCGAACTGAAAACTATTAAATCTAACTACATTTGATATTTGTAATACGTTGTTTTAATAATTTAACAATTATAGAAATTCTAAAAATTTTGTTATTTTTATAGTTTATGTACTTTAAGTAAAATTTGATTTGGTTAGTTTGCAAAATCATTTTTTTTTTTTTTGCATTGATAAATAGTTATAATGTTAAGTTACATTTTAGTGTTAGGTTTTTGACGACTAATTAAGTACAGATGAGGTACATTTGAGAGGTTTTTTTTATAATTTAGTTATGGGTTTACACACAAATAAAAACATTCAGCTGTATAAGATATTTTATTGTTTTCATTTTTTTAAGAAATTTTTTGTATTATACATACAATTTTAAATATATAAGCCAGATGTTTGAGTTTATGTTGCAGGAATGTAATTTTTAAACTTAAAAATACCCTAACTAAAATCTTGTAAAGATAATTTCACATTAAAGAATTATAGGAATTTCATCAATTTCAGAAGATTTTCGGATAGATTATATTAAAAAATTTTTTAGAAATTTCATTAATACATTTTATTTATTTTTTTATTAACTTTCATATGACTATCGATATTAATCCTAAATTTTTACTCAATAAATTTTTACACTTTGTATTATTAATTTCTTCCAGGTATATTTTAGATAATCTCATAATGAAATGCAGAAATGTATCTAGAATCGTATTTTAAATTTTAATTATTGTTATCATTTTCCATTTTTGAAGTTTAATATTCAAGATAATTTTTCGACTAATTATTAATAACATTTCTTTTGAATAAATTATTGTCATGTGTGAATAATTTCTTTTAGAAAGCACGTAACTTAAGTCCTCGTAGCTTTCTTCATTAGCAAAATATATCAATACATATTTCTATTGAACGTCAAGGAATGCAATCATCGAGGTTCTAATGCAATTTTTGTCTTAGAGAAATTGACTATAAATGTAGTGACTTAATTCCCATTTACCTCTTAAATGAATTAACAGTTTGCAGAATCATTGTTAATGTATTTGATCGTGATTCATTTAATCAGTTGCAAGGCTTCATTAGTTATTATTAAGGATATAGTTTTATGGTTAATTAGATTAATCTCTAGACGTCTGTAAAAATTTTAAATTTTAGAACGGAATTTGGATATATATGTAGTCATACACTCTGAAATTTTACTATATTTTATTTAAAACAATAACAAATTTAAATAAGAAATTATTTTAATAGGGTTTTTTTAAATTTTCCATTTATAAATTTAATGCTAATATTTGCTGCATTATGATAAAATTTAAAACATAACAAAATTTTATTACTTTAACTATTTCATTTTCAATTAAATTCCAAGGAATTAATAAATATTTATTCTTAAATTTCTCTTTTAATGAAAAACATTTATTTATTTTAATTATCTTATCAATTTTATTAAAAGAACATGTTAAAACTATATTTTGATTGTGTGCAGCTAGATACATTCTTTTAAATCTGAATCCTGCGCTATTGAACATTTAATTATTAACAAGGACGAAGAAGTATCAATTAGAGATAATAAGAAATGCTTATCAAGAATGTATGTTAAGAATTTTATAAAAATTGTATCAAATTTCTCACGATCAAGGAGTTAACAATGTAGTTCCAAAAACAATAAGAGACACAACTAAAATTTTTTTTTGTTATTTGGTTAGTAGTTAATATATGAATAATTTTAATACTGTTTTATGAAGAAATTCGAAAACTAAAATATTCAGAATAATATACGAGGACTTGAAATAAAAACATCGTCAAATTTTCCAGATATAAGTGATTTTTAATTTATAGCATTGAATCGATTTTCTGAAATTAAACATGTCAATATTCAAAATTGAATTAATATTGTACCTGTATGACAAACTGGAAAGTTAATTAAAATGTTACAATTGTTTAGTCAATTTAAGTGATAATAAATAGCAGTTTGACAACAGATTAAATAAATATATATTATTTACAATAATCACATATTATTAACATTATTTATATAAACCTATCGTGCATTTTTGCAGAATAAAAAATGTGAATTTTAGTCGTTTAAAAAAAACCCTAAATGTTTTATAAATGAAATTGGGTTGTAAAACCTGTCCACTTTAAAAATTATTCTGTTTTTATTTTAGAAATTTTTTAATGTTAATTTTTCATACAGATCTATAACTTAAATATTATCATATATAAAGAATAAAATAATATAGTTTATTATTTTATTCAATATATTATGTTTGACCAAAGGGACACTCATCTGCACTCTGTTTGTTTCGTCTTATAAAAGCAAACAAGATCGCAGACTAGATAGGGATCAAAATAATCCCACACAATCTTTTTTTGTTTGAAATTCATTGTTAGCTTATATCCGTAAAAATAATCCTTTATCCTTGCTTTACTTTCCAAATATTTGATTTCATCCTACAGAAAAAATTTGCCTTCGTTCCATTAAGTGCATTTCCATTAATGGCGAACGACACCACAGATTGTAAGACACATGTGTAAACGAGAAAAGACATCATCTTCGAAAATTTTTTATGTACTTGTACTTTTGATCACGCTATGATATTTGAAAGTAAATAAACAATTATTTTTATACTGGTAGAAATAATAGAAAATTGTAAATTGTCAATTTTCTCATATCCAATAAAATAATGATTTTGAATTTGAAGGAAAAAATTATAAAAACAATATGTTTTTATTATTAACTTAAAATGCGAAAATATTTCAATTTATTGAATTTCGTCAGATCCGTTTCTATAATTTTGTCTAAATTCGAAAGAATAAATATTCATCAATTTCAAAACATCATATATTAATATCATATATTATCATCATATAAATTAATAACATATATTATAATCATACATATTAATATTATATATTATCAAAATTATTGATGCAATCAGATGCTATTTATTATATGATTACAGTATTTATATAATAAATGTGCTTCTTAAAATTATTTATTTTAGAAAAAATTGGGTAATCATATGTGTTTTCATTGTATTCAAGTAACATTTTACTAGTAAATTAATACTATAGTTTATTAGAATTTTAACAGAGTTTTAATCTTGGAAAGAATTAAAGTAATACCGAAAATTATAAAATATTCAATAGTTTTCGCAGATGATTATAAATCTAAGGCGTATGATAAAAAGTACTGCGTTAAATTAATTTTTTCCTTAGCTGTCAAAGAAGTTAAATATAAACCTTTTATATAACTTTTAATTATTTTTAAAGACTTTCCGGTATCAACAACAAAAATAGTTTTTATTTTTACATTTTAGAATTTTTAAAAAGCCTGGTTAAATTAAACAATTTTTTATTTACTGGAAACATTTTGTGAATGATTTACAAATAATACTTTAATATTGTAAAAAAATAAAAAACCTTAAAAATGAAAGGCAATTTTTGATTAAATGAACAATTTTTCTTTTTTTTATTTCTATATATAATGAAATATCCATGAAAAATTACTTTTAAAAAGCAATTTTTTAAGTTAATTACGCTTAAGTAATTTTTTCTAAACGTTTCCAGACAAGTATTTCTTAATTTTAGCGGTACTCCTGAGTTCCACCACATTAATTACGATGGCTTCCGGATGGGATGAAACGAAACTTCCAGTCATAATGAAATGAGCTGACTAAATGCATGTTTCGTACGATAAAATTAAATTCTTTGTACTGATATTACACTGTAATTAAAACGTAGGTTTGGAGAATGTGATGTAGTTATGAACATTTCCGTCATACATTTAAACGCATGAATAAAATTAATGTAACAGGAATCCTTCTATGGAAATATTTAATTTTATTTCTTTTCCAGATGCTTGTGTTATTCATATGACTACCTTCTATTAAGCTAAATTAACATTCTTGAACAGATAAAATTAAGATGTAAACCCATTACATGGTATTTATCTTTACATGTAATATTCAAGTAATGACAGAATAGATAACGGAATATCTAACAAGCTTGTTAATAATTTACTTTGTGAATTTGCAGTGCTTTTAAATCTAAATTTAACTTTCTTTTTTACTTAAAAGTGAAGGATATTGAAAACAAAAAAATTGTATCATATTTTTTTTTTTTCAATTTTCATATGAAGAGCTTTAGTTATATTTATGTTTTATAAAAAAGAAAAAACATTTTCATCTTCTTAAATTTAGTAATTTTCAACTTTTTATTTTTTAACTTTTTTTTTCACGAAGTATCACCTAATTTAACTACCGTCAATTTACAAATATTTTTCACTTGTTTTATTTAAAAACAAATAACTAATTGTTATTTTTCCACTAAAAAAATACTTTATTTTCATTTCAAATGCTCTTCAGAATTATCTTAACTAAATGCAAAAAGATAATGATAACACTTATACAAACCTGATTTATAATACACTCTTTAGAATTATTCAAATGAATATTATCTTTATATGTTGAGACATGTATGAAGTATTTATAATTTTACATAACTTACATTAATTGTACTTTTTATGTTGGAAGATTAGAAAATGTTAGTTAATTTATATCACCACGTTCGCCCACAGGTATCTCATACATCAATGATTTGAAGTATTTAGAATCGTAAAATTTTAAAGAACAACGTTTGATTCTGCTGGTTTTCTATTGAACCATGATGAGCTTATCAGTTGCAACTGTTTATGCTGCTTCTTATCACAGGAAAATTGCATACAGTAAATCCTTAGGCGTGATATTCTGAAGATGTGCTACTTTAAAAAGTAGCACATCTATATTAATTAATTAAAATATATTAATTAAAATAAAAATGACGTCAGAAGTAAAGACTGTTACTTACCGTGCATGTTTTGAAATTTGTCATCCCTGATCCCTAAATCCTCAGAATGACCTAGGTTCCTTTGAACTTTACGTTTTCTTTATATATATATATATATATATATATATATATATATATATATATATATAGAGAGAGAGAGAGAGAGAGAGAGAGAGAGAGAGAGAGAGAGACAGAGAGAGAGAGAGATATTATGCATTATTATTTTATATAATATAAGTAAAATAAATCTCTTGACATATTGGCGTATATGATCCCCAAGAAGAATGAAGTAAGGGACTTAAGATGAATTTAAAGTTATAATTTACGTGGTTGAAAATAATATTATACCGAATTTGATCATATCTTGTGTGAATGATTATAGGTAGATTCTGTTTCTGTAAACAGTCCTGGTACAGATTAAATAAACTAGTATATTAATTAAAATAAGGAATTAAAACTTGTACTTTAAGTTTCATTTTGGAATTAATTTGATATTCATAATAGTGTGAAATATTGTTGCTCAGCTCAATTTCGTACACACATCAAGTTGATGAAATTTGCATTGAAAGTTAAAATTTAGTTATACTATTTAAGTTTTAGTTAAGTAGTGCAAATTTCATCAAGCTAATACTAAACAGTCAATTTAGATGAAAACTATAGTCAAAGTAGGAGTAATTCCTATTAGGAAATAATTATTTTATCTTACTATCAGTATGAAAGTGACAAAAATTTAACAAAATATTTTACCCTTTCTGTGATTTATATTTTATTTGTTTCATATTTTTCATATTTTTTATGATGTTATGCTGATGATATTTTTTATGATTATTTTAATTATAAATACGATTATTTTTGAAAGCAAAAAAGGTGTTTCTTGCATTCTGTGGTAATAAATATAATTTAAGGAATATAGAAAAAAAATTTTATTTAAAAAAGTGTTACATTTGTCAATTGTCCCAAAATAAAACTATAAATAAAATTTATATTTCCTTACTTCTTTTGGTTAATTTACTCAGTATACTCGGTTAATAATGATGCTTTTGATCTGACTAAAGTATTCAAACTTAAAATATTTGAATGAATCAATTTTTACAATCTGAATAATGTATAAACCAAATTCGGTTGCATTTGATTTATTTGAAGTTTCTATTAATGTTTGAAATATTACGCCCTTCCCTAGAGTTTATGGGCACAATATACATTATTTCAGATACATTAACACTTTTGTGTACGTGAAATTATTGGAAATAATTTTACTAAAGCATTATTGTACTATTGAAGATGGTATTTGAATTTCATTACTTAGAGATGTATTGTTCATATTATTCTATAACTTTAATAATACTGGATTGAAATCATTAAAAATATAACACATTGTGAGTATAAAGCGATTAAAATAATGTCGGTATCTACTCGTATTACCAAAGAAAAGTTCCCGATTGTTTTGTTTGAGTAAGTCGTCATTTGAGTTAGCCTGCTCAACATAACAAAATACATTTTAGTGCATTTAGTAACAAAGGCTAAAAATACCAAATTTAATTTGGTAGCTAAGGTAAATATATATAGCAAGTGATTTCCAAAGATGTAGATTTTTGTAGATTGTAGACTAAGTGAACAATAAATACTCAAACATAATGGATTGTGAACGGTTTGAAAAGCTTTTAACTGAAGCTATTGCAAACAAGTTGCAGACATGTAAGCATTTACGAAGTGAGAAAGTATAATATTGCCTTTTTAAGAATCTTTTAACATTAAATTTTCATATCACTGTATACCTTATTTAACAGAAAGTTAAAAAAAGAATTTTTGGAAATTCACCTTTTATCTTCTGAATAAAGATAAAAAGCGAATTTTGTTTGTTTATTTTAAACTGATATTAAAAATTTCGTCATGCTTAAGCCTGATAAACACAACTTTTTTTCTACATTTCCTTAAAGTTGCGATATTTCTAGTTAAGTCTAATAATTTTTAACTGCAGTACAGAACATTAAATAAGATGTGTGATGATTACATTTTTATGATTCAGCTGTCTTATGTCTAAGCGAACTGAATAAATTTGTTTGCTTGAACTAATATAATATGTCTATTGCAATTTGATCATTCGTATTTTATCTTTCTTCTGCGTTTTTATTGTAAAAAAAACATTATAATGCATATAGAAATATAAAAGCAATTGATGCAACTAATTTGAATAATTAAAAAACATTAGTTATTATTTAGGTAAAAAAATGATAGGTAACATTTTTAAAAAAAATTTTTATAGTTGCAACTTTTCACATCCCTTTTTACAGATTTCAAAATGAAAATTTGATTTGTGGGAAACTCGACAAGAATGTTTTTCCTTAAGGTTATAAAACATTGATAATCTTCTTCCTTGTCTTCAATGTAACTGCAATGGTAGCAAGTGCTTTTATGTCTCTTCCATTCGTAATTTTTCCCATTAATTCTATTCTAGAGACCTTCCTTTCAAAGCAGTATTATTAAAAGTAGATTCCACCCAAGGATGAATCGTTTCTTTCTTAATAGTAATTCCCAGTTTGATTAAATGTTCTCTCAGCAATGACCATTCTCCAAACACAGGTGTTGGACAGCGCTTCTGTTCTCAGCTTTGGATCTGAATCTAATGTCAAAAAGCACGCAATGACCAAGTGGTAAGCCTATAAAAGCGAATTACTTAGCTCTGTCACGGAAATGATTGATGAAAATTCTCCCAAAAGAAATACAACATACAACAATTAGCTTGTAACAGTTTTATTATAAAAAAATTCCATTAAGTATATGAGCAATAAAATGGTAGTTTCCTTTACATTAATGATTTTACTTCCATCATTTTTAATAGTAATGTCTGTGTTAATGTGTTCGTAAAATTGACACTTGGGAAAATTCTGGACAAGATGGACTAATTTCAAGTACTTTTAAGAAAGAGATTCACCTATAAGTGTCTAGTATGATATATATATAGGAAGATATTGATATATCATTAATAAAATAGTGCACAATTACTATTTTATATAATTTGTATATCCTTTACAAAATACTGTTAATCCAATTTTATATTTTTAATGCATTGTTCTGGCTGGTTTAAGGAACAAATATAAAAAATAATCCAAAGATAATGTTTTTAAAAGGAAAATGAGAAATAATAAATACCAATAATAATCTGTTTTATAAAAAAAATATTTCGAAGTAAATCTTGTAACAATCAAACCGTAATCCATACTATCTCCATAACACAAGGTGGAACTCTTTTAATTTTGATAAAAACTGTTTTTAAAAGTTATGAAAGAAAACGAGAATTACATTTTACTGTAAAACTGTAATGTTTTTATTTTTATTTCTTTCACTAAAATATAAATATCGCACAAATAGATAAATAAAAGCTGTTCACCTCCAGTATGTTACCATATGTATATAGTTTCTACTAAAGTTTTGTGTACTAAATTCAGTAATGAAATACAAATGGAGAAAATATGATAGACATTTTGGAAAAGTTTTGATTTTCTACTAGCAGCGCAATTTAGTACTTTAGTAAACTTATACACTAATTTTTATTTTGCTTAAAGGCTTAATCTAATGCACATAGGTTTCAATGCCATCATTTTTATTTTTGAGTGTATTTCTAATAGGAATTTGTTTAAGAACTATGAGCTATAAAGCCATATGCTAAAATATGAAGAAATAAGTAACACTAAGGAAGATAAAGTAAATTTTTACGAAAACTAAACAAATCAATAAGTAGCTACATACATACAAATAACGTATGACAATAAGTTTATAAACATTACCTAGTTATTTTTGTCAAAAATCATTTATAACTATCTATTTAGGTTAGTTTCTATTAGTTATTGATAATGTAAATAATTCTTTTTCCATCTTTAAGTTCGATAAGTTCGTAGTTTTGATTATTGATTATTTATTTATTTAATTTGTAATTCTTTACTTTATTTTTTAATTATTTCATAGATTTTTATTAAATGAGAAATAAGAAAATTTTTTCGTTATATTTATGATGTTTATTTTCTTTTAATGACAATAGGGAAAAATTATCCCAAAAATAATTGAAATAGGTAGTGTTAATTCAACATATGATTTATGTTAATACTTTTTTTTATTAAAAAATGAGAAATGATGCCTAAACAGAAAATTAACAATCAAAATGAGAGCAGTTTAATTATTTGGCCATTGCATATTTATATTTTTAAGTGATATGGTTTATCGTTTCTAAAGTAAATTATTGAAATTACACATTTGAGAGGATCTGCCAATCAATGACGTGTATGATGTATTTTTCTTCTGTATTTGATACACGCACACTTTTTTGTATCTTATATATATATATATATGTATATTTGCCTACTTTTACTTATTACTTTGTTTACTTTTACTTACACAGATACATCCATAACAATTCAGCTAAAGAACTTGGAGACATTTGACGATAGCTGACTAAAGCTTAAAAAGAGGAGAAAAAGTCTTGAACAATCGTTGTGGATTGATACTTAAAATGAAGATCTTTACTTGAGATTTTTTTTTCTAAACGCCGGAAGCTTTTTACAGCTTGTAACTTATCTCTTAAGAAACTCTGGTTGAATTTGAGGTTTGAAGTAAAAGAAAAGTTCTAAAGATAATAATTAGATTCCTTTCACGAATGATATTCTTAAGTACAACCTATTCTTTATTTCTTCTAAAAATTTTGAAAAAGTAAATCTTGTTCTTCATGAAAGAAATTGACTTGTGTCATTTCTTTAAAGTGAAATACTTTGCAGAAAAATTGATATAATTTATATTCTCATGATCTCTTAAAAATGTAACTTATTTTTGGATATTTTTCAATTTTTCTAAATAATATTATAATTTATGTTCAAGTAAAAGTATGAGCAAGTACGACAAAGTACGTAAAAGTACTACGAAGTTGAAAAAACTGCATCTTCTAGACTTTCATTTAGTATTCCTCAAATATAAAAAAATATTAGAGGCTTTTCTTTCACTGGTAGAAAGGGTATCTTTGGTCTAGCAATATATTAAGACTTATTTTTAAAGTAAATAATCCGGCTTGACATTTTCTTGTCATTTTAATACTACTCCAGCTCCTGACATTTTCTTACCTTTTTAAACCCAACATAATTTTAAATTGATTTGCCTAATTTTCTGAGGATTTACATTTTTATAGAACTCATCCAGTGGAAAGTTTGCATGGATGGATTAGCAACAACAACAATAAAAGTAGTAATAAATGTGCACAGAAATTACTAGTAGTTAAACTTCCTGTTAGGTATTTTGTGCTAAAAATCTCTTATTTTAACCATTTTTCAACTACAATTTTACTTAATGTTTTAAAGTATATTTCATTGCATTAAAAAGAAATGTGAATAAATTCTACATGAATTGTGAAATGTTTTATTGATGCTGGATTCCTTTAATAAAAAAAAAACACAAAATATTCTTTTAATTAGAAAAGAATATTCATTAATTATACAGGAAACTGGTTTTCATTAAATATATTAAGGCGTTTATAATATTGCACATCTTTTTCCTATTCAATTTTTCTATACATGCTTCTGAAAGAAAAACATGCTTTAAGTTTTGGGAATTTCTAATATACGAGTTTTCTATCGTCTATACCAGGTTTAGAAGTATATAAATGTGATTAAATTTTGAAGTCTAGATATTTGATTTGTAGGCATATGGAATTGTTTTATTAAGGCATATGTTTATCATGGTATTTTTTATTTATGATATAAACTTTATTATTCCTAAACCTTCTTTAGTCTGAATAATTAATAAATTCTAGAATTATATTTTATTAAAACTGAACAGTCAACTACTCATATTTCAATTTCAGTTGTACATCAAACCTTGTATAGCAGATGTTTTTAAGGTATCTAAAATATTGTGATGTTTGATAAATGGTTGTTTAATATTTTATTGAATACAGAATGTACGGGGAAACCCGTTTTTGCACGTGGATGCTATTAATTTAAAATGTATAGAACTGATATCTTATAATACAATGACCTCTAAATAGGAAATATATTCTTAAAAGAAATAATGAAGAGAAAATAATGTTAAGGCTAGCAATCTTTCTCAAGTAGATTAATAGAGAGTGAGAGAGTTATCATCCAAAATTTTCCTTTCGAGAAATCTTTGAAGACATTCTCTCAAAACTTTACAAAGGATAGTAATGGATTGTTTCAAAGGATATAGATTATATAAAGAGTTTTAGGTCTGTATAAGAGAATTTTACGTGGGAAATATATTAGCAAGTGGAATCAGGTAAATCGCATTTGAGTATACAATAGAGAAATGTAAAAGGTTTATTATGCAAATTTTTCAATCAATAATATTATACCAAATAAAATATAACAGTAAGATCCAAAGAATCCTCATTGAGTTACAACTCAAAATACGAGCCTTTTTGAGAAAACTGAATAAAGGCGGTTTAAAACGGTTTCAACTACACTTACTTAGTTTACTATATACCTGCAAAGTACGTATGCAAGACATTACGAGAAACGTTTGAATAACTTAAATTTTTATTCAACATTAACAGAATAATTGAAATTCGTTTCTTGGGATCATTTGCAAACAGTGATACATTAGCTACAAGCACTTTAAAAACCTGGGAATAGTTATTTTAAGTAAATTCTACATTTAAATGTGTAAGTGAAAAAAATTATTTTGAGAGGATTCAGCATAAAAAACACTCAAATTTTTAAGAAAACTAAAAATTAAACATTTTCGTTTTAAATTAGGAGTCTCATTACTAGGTTTGCAATTTTCTAAACTTAGATGATTCGAAATCATTTAGCAATACATTGTTGGCATTGCTTACCGGACGCGATAGTGTAAAAAGAAACCAAAAGGAATGAAAGCCACCATTTAAATGAATTTGCAGTGTGTAAATCATATATTATCGACAAAAAAGGTCATCTATATCAAAGGTGAATTACGTATGGAAGCCATTTTCACGCAGATTCCTCCAGACTCAATGGATATATGACTGGTGTAGGATATCCCGCCATGTTGAGTTATATCTCTCGTACTTGAATTTGGATTGCCTTATACCTGGACCAGTACAGTTTCCTTCATTATTTAAAATACGTGCTGTTCACTCACAGTTCATGGCCTGATTCTCTGGAAAGAACCTCTTATCAGATATCTGATCGTGCAGGAGTCCATAGAGACTATGGATTGGAGTACGCCTTTTCAGATATTATTGGGACTACAAGGGCTGTGGGACTCGTCCGTTTCACTTTACACCCTTGAAAGCCAAATGCATATCTGTTAGTTCCGCATCCATCACGTTCATTACATCTTATTACCACTGTATCAATGAGCCAAATTAAGGGAACGCTCAAAACCCTCAATTCCTGTGCAACACTATCTACTAAGAATTCCTGTGGAAAGCATTTCTGAACCAGCATTGCTACGTGATTTTGAGTGGTCTAGATGTACCTTAATCTTCCTTACAGTACTCTACTTCAGATTACCTACACTTTCATCTAAACCTGGTGCTGATACGCCCTATATGCATTTTAAAAATATAAAATAATTATGCACTGTAAAAGTATTCAGATATCGATAGCAATATAAATTGATACGCCTTCAAATAGCCAAAATATTATATATTTCACAGAAAAATTTAATTTTTTAATCAAATTTTCTAAACGAATTTTGCTAATATAACTTACTGTGTAACTGTGTAGTAAGAATATTCAAATTTAAGATTGCATCAATTGAAAATTAGCATTATTATGAAAAGCGCAAAATGCATTTACTCTATTAATTTGTGTTATAAAGAATAAAACCTATTAAAAGAAAAAATTCTTTTTCTAATACTCGTTTCTTTTGAACTGTTATCTCTCTTTTACAAATGTTAAAACTATATTGAAACTATCTTTTTAAGTTGTCTAAATTGAAATGAAAATTAAAATCAAATGTTATTTTAAATTCTACTATAGAGAAAAATGTTGCTCTTATTTTATTAAATGTCCTGTTTAGTATTACCAAAAGGTAGCTAGACTTATTATAACAGAAACTAAAAAATCTATTGTAGTTTTAAAGTCATTAATTTTCATAGATATGTAAAATATTTCTGCTTTCACTCTTGTAGTGCTTTTCTCAAAACTCTTTGATAAATTGCGCTAATAGAAATTTTCTGTATTAAACTCAAATATAAAATAGAGGTTTTTTAAAAACCTTAAAACAACATTATATAATCCCTTTTGACATAAACCACTGATAATAGAATTCACATTGCTTTAATTCTTTATTTTTTGATTTCTGATACCATCATTATGTGGAAGAAAACAGTAAAAAAGGAAGTAATTTTGAAACAACAACTCTGTTCTAAAATCGGTAAATTTCACGGCTATCACAAGAATAATATTACTTCTTACAGCAATAGGAATTTCTTTCTGATAGAGAAAGCACAAACTATAAGTGCAAGATTTTCTACCAAAATATGAGAATACCAATTTTTATATCAGAATAACTTTTTAATAAATATTTATATTCTCGACTACGGTATAAAAATAATCAAATATTTAAGATTTAAAACATATTTAAAAATAATGATATACTATTGGTATTTTATACTGACGAATAAATTTTAAATAAGAAATAATACTATACAGGATAGAATTCTATGTTATCTTTTCCAAAATTTAGTTACAAGTGGACACCTTCACAACAACGTTAAGAATAAAATTAATAAAACATGTTATATGTATAGTTATAATGACTATAGTAATCTTTTATGGTTAATAAAAAACAACTTCAAAACTGTATTAGCAAATGTGATGTTAAAAATGCATTGTCCCATAATTATA
Organism: Caerostris darwini; assembly: GCA_021605075.1. Taxonomy (NCBI): domain Eukaryota; kingdom Metazoa; phylum Arthropoda; class Arachnida; order Araneae; family Araneidae; genus Caerostris; species Caerostris darwini. The sequence goes on from BPLQ01003277.1 coordinate 455,475, forward strand.
GATACTAAAATGTTTTACAGATATAATTTAAAATGTATAACATGCTTCATAAAATTTTTCTCTTTTAATATTAAAATATGCTTTACATATGATATTTTCCATTAAAATTACTACGTTTTACATACGTTCCAAGGGCGATCCATGCCTGCTCAATCGTTGTTCTATTATCATACACTATATGTATCGAAATATACTATATTTCTATATATATATTATATTTCATATCGCATTACCTGTTGGCGCATTACCTGTTAAAAAAAATCCTGATTAAGTGCTAGTCAGTATAATGACTTTTTTGAAAACTTTGTTTTTTTAAGTGAGACATATGAATCTCATCTTGTTATCAAATACAAGAAGCAAACCTAATAATAAAATAATCATCTAATATCCTTAGATAATCCTTAGAGATTTATGTTTAACTGCAAAAGACGTTTGACCATTATTTATCTTCCACCTTGTGCCTACAAAAAAATTTCGATTAGTTGATTAAATCATGCCAGTAAAATATCGGGTCCAGCAAAATTCCTTTTTTTTCTCATTATAATTACGGTAGAAAGTTATTTATCATCATGAGGCATCAATTCCTTTACTTAGTTTTAAATATGCATTTTCTTGAAAGTTCTTTTAATCTCTTATTGTTCTGTGAATATCTTATTTCAATATTTCAAATGTATATGCAATTCTTTGCTTTGACATATTTGTTTTCGTATTTTATATTTAATATCAGTCTGTCATCGCGTCTATCAAATGTTCTATTATTATCAATTTTAAATTTTTCTCAAAATTCTATAAATATTATTGAAAGATCAATTTAAAATCTTAGAAATGCCTTTCAGGTTTTTCCTTTTAATTTTTAAATCAAAACTTTTGGTCACCTTCTTTAAAATCACTTATGCTTTCAACATTTTAACAAAAATTTAAAAATACATTCTAAAATTGTAAAAATGAAAAAAAAAAAAAAAAAAAAAAAAAAAAATAGAACATGGTTATTTAGAAGAATTGTTGAAAATAGTAGTTTGTGAAAGTAATCATTTACAAGAGCAGATATTTACTAAAAATATTTGTTTCAATTTAAATCAAATGATGTTTATATTTATGGTTCAGACAGATTTTAAATTTTCTGATTACATATTAATTTTTAATTATTACATGTTATTTTTTACAATAAATTCTTATAAAACATATATTCAAACTGAATATTTTCTACAAATACACAAACCATACTTTAGTTTGTAATGGCATTTTCGATCTGTGGCTATATTTTCCGGACAAGGTATAAAAATTTAAATTTATTAAAATTTTATTTATTTAAGATAACCATATTTCAAAACACATTCTGTATTAAACCAAAGAAATCGAAATATTTTATTTAAAATAAAATAATGAAAACATGAATTTATTGTATTATTTTCAGTATTACTGGGATTTTATGTTATTGTTTCTTATCCACGACATCTAGGCCAAGCGCAGGAACCACTGGGATTTTATAATAATTATAACGAAAACACTTGGATAATCTTTTAATTTATATTGTTAGATAACTATACTTTAATTTGAATTCGTTTCCAGCATTGCTTATTAAAATTATATTCACGAACTTAATTTTATAAGGATTTCAAATCCAAGCATTAAAAAAATACTTTTGTAAAATATTATTTTGATTTATTTAGACGCTTAAATTTAAATATTATATTATATGCGTTTATTCATAGGTCTGTTTGTTGATCATAGATTAATGAATAATTTTAAGTACAAATATAGGCAACGAGAAATAACACATATTTTATGACAAAAATTATTCATAAGTCTCAAAATTTAGTTTTGCTTGCATTTGAATATACAGGACGATCAAAAAACGATCAGGTTTAAAACATTTAACTCAACTAATAAAGATTTAAAAAAATGTCATCTGTACAAAAAGGATGGGGCTGAAACATAATTTTTTTGGTCAAGAAAAAATAATTGCTAACAAATTTAATATATTTTAGTACCAGGTGGTATTGCCATTTGACCATCCATGCGTTGCATAGGCTAATATGCCAGGCACGTTCATCGCCTACAAATATTAAATTTACAGTCCATTATTCAGCAGTACATTTGTCAGACGAGGTGTTCTTGTTTCATACACATGTTTTTCGAGTGCATTTTCAATCTTTCCATTTTAATGGTTTTTCAAGGAACAAATCTGATTTCTGTTATCCCCTTAGCTAAAAGTTACAAAGTATGAGGTTGTGAGATCCGAGCTGATGAATCAGTTCTCCACGAATGCAGCAATCGTTGTAGAATAGCATAGAATTCATTATAATAAGAAGGAGTGCCTCGTATTGCATAAAAGTTGTTGTTACAGTAAACTATGCAATTGTTATCGCGTTTACAATTCTAGAATGAATCCGGTCTGTAACAGTGTATTGTAAAACTGACAAGTAAAAATTACCGTTTTCAGAATGGGCTCTGTAACGACTGCGAAAATAAAGGGCTGATTAAGAAGTTTACATCAAACTATAATTTTGGCTGATTTAGGGATTGTTCATAAAAGCATTTGGCTTTTCTGTCCTCTATATGTGACAGTTTGGAATGTTGGACGTAGTGTGAAATGTGTCGCTATCCAAAGAACAATGAAGAACCAATCATTCTACTACTTCATTCTAATGAACACGTAATTAACGAAACTTTGGTGAGTATTTAAGTCTGCAGGATTCAGTTCTCAGACTGGAAGCAATTTTATCAATATCGCTTGAGGATTAACCATATCGATCTCCACACATTGCATTTCAACCATCCGTTTGGCTAGTCTAGCGAGACTAGTCCGCCGGTCTAGCGAGATTCCTTTCGAGCACTGCATTCTTCGTGTGCAGAAACCACCGATACGGAATTTATGGACTTCTAACAAAAGGCACGGTGACCACAGGGAATGTTGAGGGTGAGCCACTTCATGGACATGAACCTAAAGAATAGCATCCTAAACTTTAGCATCCTTTTCTTCATCACAGAAATCATCCTAGGCCCTTTACTATCTTGTATGTTCTTCATGACTCGATATGTGGGCAACATTGAAACTTCGATGTTATTATACAGTTTTTCTAGGTAGGCTTTCACCACATAGCCTAACAAACAGTTTTGTAGCCACTAAAAAGAAAAACTGTTTCAACTGTCCACATCTATTTGCTATTAACCCTCTATCTCAAGAATAACTTTGACAGCTAAAGCTTCTCTTTATATACGATCAATCTGCATATTGACAACGTCATGTGTTGGCCTAAAATGAACTATTATAACTTTATTTTTTTATTAATAAAAAATCCCTCTACATTATCCTCCTTTCTGAGCAAACGGCATCTTTTTACGTCAGGAATCTTTTTCTGTTACATTTATGTGTTTCTTTAAAAGGCAACTTTATTAGTTTTAAAATTATTGTTTTTTAAAGTTTTCCTGACTGTATATCCTGTGTACATGCCAGGAAAAGTCAGAAATCGACAGTCAGAAAATAAAAATATGTATATATATATTCAAAATTGTTTTACAAAATAAATATTTTAGATAACTAAAGAATTTTTTTGAAATTGAAATATCCTTATGTATAATAAATTTGATATTATGTTCTTTATATTTCTAAAGTTCAATTAATCTATAAATAATAGAAGAACATCTAACAATGTTTAGACAAACATTCCATTTAGTACACAACTATACTAGGACGATTTTTTAAGATTCAATTAAAAATTACTTAGCAACAATGCATTTTTTAACCAGATAACCATAAAATAATTACGATCTGTACAGTGAACGCCCAATCCAATACAAAGGAAATGCCAGGACCTACGGAATCATAGGCGATGGAAAGACACCAAAAACGCATACAGTTCAACGTGGCACAAAATACTATCTTTGTATTCTGAATTTCATGTCTCCCAGGTAATTTTTTACGTAGTTAGGGCAAAACTAAGTCATTGCTTAAGTTTTGCGCATCAGTATATATAAGACATTTCCAGTGTATAAAATTGTAATTGAAAAGCGACCTCGTATAAAACAAAAATTGTTGCTTTGAAGTATATATGAAGGAAAATATTTACTTTTTAAGGAAAGATAACTTCATGCTTCAGAAAAAAGAGCAACATTCAAGTCACTAGTGTGAGAATAAAATAAATGTGATTCTATCTTTAAAAAACGTGACCCGCATTAAACAATATACGATTAAGCCCCTTAAATCCTCATTAGACACTATTTTCTTCTTATAAGCCAAGAGTGAAAGAGATTAAGTTTAAATAATATTTATTTATTTTACTCTCTGTATATATATTATTCTTCAATATATTTTAATTAATTTAACTAAAATACTGCATTTTTATATTTTGGTATAAAATTACACTCGTTTACAAATATTAAGATAATTACAAATCATACATTTTATGCCAGGCATTTATCTGTAAGTTGCTATTTTCTTTAAATCTGTTTCAATAAATTTTATACCTTAATTAAAATTCTTGCTTTGAATCCACTTTTTGAAATGAAGGAAAGAATTTTTAGTGAGATTTAATTCGAAATAAATATCCTTAATTATAATTACGGATATTCTATCAAGTAAAAAAATTTATTTCATTTTATTAATTGCTCATGTCTTTATCGTAGTGGGCAAGGTAAGACTTGTAGGTAAATAAAATCCAACAACTGGGATAATTAGAGGTTTGTGTTGTCGCCCTACGGTCATTTTATGGACACTTTAGACTAATTAGAGCGTAACCTACAGTTTAACGGGGATTTCGAACAACTAACAAGCATCCATGCCACCAGCTGGATTTGAACCTGAAGCTTGTGGTATCAAAGGCCAGAGTGCTAACTAATTGACCACCAGGCCGTATGAGTTCGTTAGAGGAGGTTTTGAACTTCTGGTATGCTAGCTACTCCAGGGAGTGGAGGCGTTTTCCTTGAGAAATGAACTGGCAAAATGTGCATGGAAAGTAGGTGCCCTCTGAGTAACTCTGAATCTACTACATACATGTTCCGTTTTAATGATTTTCTTCCTAGATCAGAAGGGCCTGTCATTTATAAACATCAATAGCCTTTTATTAACTTCTTTCTGTACTAGGTTAGTATTCTCTATCTGAGATCCAGTGGTACTACACTTTAGTTACAGTATCAAAGCATGAGGGTAAACTGACTCCATGTAGGCACTTCAGCTACAGTAATTACTTTGAAACACGAGGGAATTTAGTTGTGATTGAGACAAAGCTTGTCACATTGACAGTCATACTGACCCATTGGTTTTTAAATTTTTAAATTTAAAATCAACCAATTTTAAAGCGAAAATTTTCCGTTACGACAAGAAAATGTAGCTTAGTTGGCCTTAAAATTATCTTTGCCATTCCTTGGAATTACACCTACCTTCCTAGAAAACAAAGTTTTTCATGGTTGCTAATTATAAGAGATTACTGGGTTTCCAGACTCTGTGCAGAACGATAAAAAATACAAAAATAATTAGGAAAGGAATCCTTTTATTTTTTACTTTGCTTTAATATATTTACTTAGCCTTGTTTTAATATATATTCATAATATTTCATTTAGCTTTGCAATTTACATTTTCTTTATAATAAGAAATTTTTCTCCAGTACTTTCCAAACATTTTTCCGTAATTATTAATTAGTATTCATATTGTACATTACTTATATTCGATTTCAATTATTCTAAGCAACATAAGTATGAATAACTAATTCAACAATCTGCTATTTTAAAATGCATTGTGATCAGTTAGGTTTATCTCGTTTAAGTTTTATTGTGTAATTAAACAACGCATTATTGAATTTATGTGATTGAGAAAAATCTTTTCTATCTTTAATCCTTTAGCAATTGCAGAATAAAACTGATTTGAAAAATTTCGTTGAAACTTTGAGATATATGACTCTAAATTACTGTTTTAATTTAATTGAACGCTACAATAATTGAAGAAAGAAAACCAACTGCACAGTTTCTTTGTCTAACAGTTTGTCTTTTTAAACTTTGTTCATATGTGCTCAATATATAATGTTGCTCTCTTGCTAATATTCTCACTCAATTTTAATGTAATGTTATATAGTACAATATACAATATGCATTAAAATGGATTTAAATGTTTATTTCTGCATTTTTAGATAGTTATTCTAAAGCAAACTTTAAAAAATTTATTAAATAAATTTATAAGAATTCTGAATTATAAACAGATATATTTAAAAATTATTTTGATTACTGAATTAGTGTAGTTTTTACAAAATAAAAGAAAAAAAACAAGAAATTATATATTTTTGACCAGAAACTCTTTTTAAGAAATTATTAAAACATCACTGAGACATCAATGGAAATATATTCAAAGGAAACTTTATTAATCTAAGATATAAAGAAAAAAAAATTGAAAAAAGGAGAGGGGGAGAATCATCATTATCGATGAATAAATATACTGATTCAGTAAATATTTTGATAGGAAAAAAATCACACTTTTTTCAAACTTATTAATTTGATTTTCCTTTTAAATTTATATATAGTTTTTTTTCCTGCACCCCAAAATGCTCCACGGAGCCAATTTTATTTTCAATAGCTCGAAAATAGCTTCCATGAAATTGTATAGGAAACCATCCGAAAATCTGGTGATCATTGACATCATAGAGAAGAATAGATGAAGCGAAGAGCTTTTTCCGAAAGGAGATTTTCATCCCCAACTTCTGTTCAAAAGTAAGTTTCCACTAAGAGGAAATCAATACTCAATGAAGTCCGCTGTGAATGGATTCATTACGAATCATTTTTCATTTTTTAAAGTGGAGAAATAGCGCATGACAGAAAATGAGCAGTACTCTTCACTGCATATGAGACTTGAAGGGGGGACCTTCTATGTATTTAAAGGTTATTATATACACACCAAATTTAAAAGATGAAATTTAATATTTATTATAAATACATGTATTCTGAGATTTCTATGGATGGATAATTATGCGAAGTAGTTTTAACATTTCTTTTTCAAGTTAAATTTTAAAGGGAAACATAAATTACCAAAATTTAAATTAATACTTGGATGAAACTTATTTGAAACTGGACATTATTTTTGTGTAAATTAAAATATCGTTTCTATTCATAGATATATGTGTTTTTGTATAATAATAAGATCCCAAAACATTTCAAAAAATTTTTTTATATTATATCAAATTTGTTTCAAAATTTTTAATCTTTTATGAGAATTCATTACAGAAATTCATTATTTTTACGATATGAAAATCAGTAATGTGTTAGAAATATGTTACATAGTGTTATAATTAATACTGCAGGAAATTTAATTATTAGTATCTAGATTTTTCATAATATGAAAGGAAAAATAACATCATCTTAAGATTTTACTTGGTATTTCATTAGAAAAATTTTTTTTACTTATACAACCAATATGATAACCATCAATGTGCTTTGTGTGTGGTATACAGCGTTATAAATAAGATTTTAGGAACCTTAATGATTAGTATCTATATGCATCAACATTAGAAAGGAAAATAGCTTCTTGGTCAGATTTCCGATTGGGTGTTTTATTTACTTTGATTACGAGTGATATATATTCATTAAAAAATCTTTATTTATATTACCAACATGAAAACCATCAATGTGCTTGATCTATGCTATACAACGTTATAAATAAGATTTCAAGAAATTTAATGATTAGTATCTATATGCATCAACATTAGAAACGAAAATAGATTTTCGATCAGATTTTCTTATTGGGTGTTTTATTTACTTTGATTGCGAGTGATATATATGTGCATCAGTTCCTTTTACAAATTACAGTAAAGAATTATCCTAATTATTTTTATGATAATCAAAATGGCACTGATGCTACCTATAAAGCACTTTTGTATCGTAGAAACTGTGATGTTGATTGGCTACCCCTTCCTCAATCTTCCCTAACTGCAGTAAGATCGGTTGCGTTTCCTGTAATAAAAAAAACAATCTAGCAACAATGAATAGCTCAATAGTAAGAAGTAATTCGTGGTATAATGTATAACAGCATATGTACTATATTATATACTTATTTATTTTTGGCGAGAATCCAGCATTAAATTTATTTTAGATTTATGGTAAAAAGTTCACAGTTCTTTAATTCCATTGAATTTTGTTCTATTCAGATAACATATTGGTTATAAATTATTTCATTAAATAGTAACATCGCAAATGTAAAAAAATAGGCAAGTCATTGAACTTTTATGTAGACGAACATCTTTATACTTTGTTGGGTTTTGGTTTATTTTACGCTACATTTGTTCGCTATAATGCATTCAGATTTCATTTTCTTCAGTTTATTTGATTACCTAGATTACAAAGGCTTTGGATTTGGCATTTTCAAGAGTTTTTGAAGTTTATAGATCATGGGTTTTCAATTTTTGATTATTCTTTTAGGAGTTTATTTTTCTTACTGCACTATTTCAAATTCACAAAACCCTTTAAAAACTGGCATTTTAATTTATTTTAATGCTTGCAATGTTCCAGTAGCCACACATTATTGCTTCAGTTATATTTTTTGCATTGGATATTAAATATATAATAAAATATAGTAAATCTAAAATAGGTATTTTGCTGACATACAGAGAGTATTTTTATCTAGAGGCAAACGATTTGTTTTCAAATTTCTATCTATATAGCTTTAGAAACAGCGATTGAAAATTTGATAAGTTGGATAGAATTAAAAGAAAACTGGAACATTTAAATTTTTATGAATTTGCAAATTTATATACACTGAAGTGACAGAAGTCATGGCATACCTCTTAATATCGTGTCGGCCCTCCTTTCGCCCGGCGAAGTGCAGCAACTCGACGTGGCATGGACTCAACAAGTCGTTGGAAGTCTTCTGCAGGAATATTGAGCCATGCTGTCTCGATAGACGTCCATAATTGTGAAAGCGTTGAGGGTGCAGGATTTTGGGCACGAACAGACCTCTCGATGATGTCCCATAAATGCTCGATGGGATTCATGTCGGGCGATCTAGGTGGCCAGATCATTCGTTGGAATTGTCCAGAATGTTCTTCAAACCAATCGCGAACAGTTGTGGCCCGGTGACATGGCGCATTGTCATCCATAAAAATCCCATCGTTGTTTGGGTACATGAAGTCCATGAATGGCTGCAAGTGATCTCCAAGTAGCTGAACATAAGCATTTCCAGTCAATGTTCGGTCCAGTCGCACCAGAGGACCAAGTCCATGCCATGAAAAAACAGCCCACACCATTATGGAGCCACCACCAGCTTGAACAGTGCCTTGCTGACAGTTTGGGTCCATGGCTTCGGGGGGTCTGCGCCCCACTCGAACCCTACCATCAGCTCTTACCAACTGAAATCGTGACTCATCGGACCAGGCCACGGTTTTCCATTCATCTAGGGACAAACCGATATGCTCACGTGCCCACGAGAGTCGCTGCAAGCGATGTCGTTCTGTCAGTAAAGGCACTCGAGTCGGTCTTCTGCTGGAATAGCCCAAGAAAGCCAAATTTCTCCGCACAGTTCTAAGAGACAAGTCCCTTGTACGTCCCACATTGATTTCTGCGTTTATTTGACGCAGTGTTGCTTGTCTGTTAGAATTTACGACTCTTTGCAGACGTCGCCGGTCTCGGTCGTTAAGTGCAGGCGGTCGATCACTGCGCTGTCCATGGTGGGATGTTATGCCTGAAATTTCATACTCTCGGCACACTCTTGACACAGTGGATCTGGGAATGTTGAATTCCCTAACGATTTCCGAAATGGCATAACCCATGCGTCTAGCTCCAACTAACATTCCGCGTTCAAAGTCTGTTAATTCCCGCCGTGCGGTCATCATCACGTCAAAACCTCTTCACATGAATAACTTGAACAGAAATGAAAGCTCTGCGAAAGCACTGCGCATTTATACCTGTTCTACGCGATGCTACTGCCATCTGAAAATTTGCATATTGCTATCCCATGACTTTTGTCACTTCAGTGTATATATATATATATATCATCCATTTAGGTATTTTCAACCTTATAATATTATATTATGTTTTGAAAGGAAAATAAAATGACATAGAAAAAGTTGAATTTGATTAAAAATTATCACTTTTGATTTACAAAGACGAATTTTAATTTCACCTTAGCAGCATAAATTTCGAAATTTTTTTTACATATAATTATAAACTTGAATTATTATAATATGTAAAGAAACCTTAGAAAACAATTAAGAATTATTATTTCTGAATTTTTAAATAAAAAAAATCAATTAAAATTTTTTTTTGAAAAATTGTAAAGCAATAAAGTTTTTATCGTCCATCTAGACTTGATTCGAAGGAATTTAAAACTAATTATAGCAAGTTAAATTTTAATTTAAATATTTAATCATTTCCTCTATCACATTCGAATACAATAGAAAGATATATGGCATTTAATTTTTTCTGTTTAAATCCTCTTGTTCTTTATAATTCAGAATAGAATTGTTCTTTATAATTCAGAATAGAATTAAGTAGTTTAGATGTGACACAGATTCATGTATTTAATATAATAATTGATTTTTTATTCAATTAAAATCCTGTTTTGTGAAACAGAAATATTTTACGGTTGAATTAATGCAAAAATTAAATTTGATTTAGGCTGATTTAAACATTTAGATTCAAAATTTAGTTTCAAATTCTTTGTATTAAATCATTATCGTATTTTAATTAAATTTATTCACAATTTATTGCATTAAATTTTGAATTTAACTTAATTAATTAACCTAGTTTAATTGTATAAATGAACATTGAAGAATTACATTTTGAAGAAAAATAATTTTTCTATTTAAAGCTTATTGCATTAAATTCTTAATATATTTCTTTTAAAATTTAAACTTTCAGATAGAAGTGGAAAGAATAAATATAAATACTTTAATTATAGGCTTAAGGAAAATTTCAATTTGCCTGCTTTACATTTTATTTAAAGAACTGAATGAAGTTAAAATGAAAAAAAACATTTCATGATTTTTTTAAACAAATAATTTAATGATTAATGCACTAATTACATTAATTAGAATTCTACAGATTGTATATAGAAAATAAAAATTAAATGAAGATTTTGGATGCTTTTGTTCTTAAAGTAATGAGTTTTCCAATTCGAAAATTTATTTTTAAAGGAAGTTAAAATAATCAAAATATGAAGAAAATCAATTTTAATTGGATGTTAAATAATTTTTGGACAGAATAAATGTGACATATATTCGCAACTATACATAATCTAAAAGTAATTAATTTAAGTACGTCTTTATCAAAGCACATCAGGAGTGATTAATTTTTAAAAATGAACTGAATTCAAATGTTAATTGAAGTTAAAATTAAAAAATAAATACTTTTAAATTTTGGTGAAATATTTAAAAAAATCAATTTAAAAAGTCTTCCAAAACGTAAATAAATGCTAGAAAACTAGAAAAACTAAAAGCTTTCTGCTTTTATTAATTCCAGATTTAACATGAAAACATCCATTTCAATTTATCAACCCTGGCCGCAATATTAAAGTAAACATTTTTAGATCTATTTTTAGGCTTTAAAATATTCACATTATTTAGAATGTGCAATAAAAATTTATCAATTAAAACATTCAAGTCATAGGAAAAAAATAAGAAAAGCGTGCCTACAAAAAAAATCTACCAATGTACACTAAAGATTATGGCCACCTCTATCCTTAATTATCTCTTAATGTTTATGCATCATATCTGAAATAATGTGATACAAGCTTTTAGACACCAATACCTGAAGTAAAGTTTGTAAATTATAAAGAGCAATTGGAAGAGAAGCATGGGAAGCCATCAATCTTCAATGACATTTAAAGGATTTTTAAATGTGCTGAAATTGGATCGTTTAAAATACTTATATCATATGTTTGTTTAAAGAAATTTGTTTGCTAAGGTTTTTTTTTTTGTTGTAAGAGAGCATTTTAATTCCAGCAAAATAAATTTTGAATTTACCTCTGATCCATGCAGTCTAAAAGAGACCTACATTTGTCCCTATTTGATCTCCATAGGATTCTAATGTCACAGGATCTTAGGGAGCAAAAAGATATTAATGTGTTATATCTCAAAAGAAAATTTCCTCTTACTACTATAGCATTAAGGAGGAAATGTTTGTAGGAGGAATGAGTTGCCTTCCCTCTTATAAATGTGAGTGCTTCTGTGTGCACTATGCATTCTTGGTGCTTATATACGCCCACATGCGAGAGTAGTGAGTTGGATCTTTAGAAGAAGATTACACTCAAGAAAACAGTTCGATTAATGACTAGAGCTGAAAATCAATCGAAAAGAAACATTTCTATGCTTAAAATAGCCAGTTGGATCTCCAGACATAAATCCGATTAAGAAAGTCTGGAAGAAGTGTTACAGCTTTTAATCTCCTGTCTCAGATCCTTAACGCACTTGAAGCTGTTCGAGAAACCAAAGGCTATCGTTTCCTACATAGCTTATGGACATCATTATGAAAAGCATGGATCTCGCTAAAAGAACTGTATTTCTACTCAAAGTAATCACATGCTTTATGAAAGCACATTTTCTGTTTCAAATTGACATTTGATTTAATACTTCGTAACACTATTTTTGAAAGTATTATAACTGTCTGAAAGTTTGTCCTTGATGAATTTTTGAAATTCTTTACGTGACTACTACTTAAAAAAAATTTTTATAAAAAAAGTCCATGATTGGTACTTTAGTAATTTGTTCTTAAAAATGTATGCATGAATTTTCCAATGTATTTATGAATTTTACAACTACGTAATTTATATTATGTTGAAATATAGATAAATTCCATTTAATAAATGTATAACGGTTCATTTATTGTAAAATATTCTTTCTTTTTTTGTATTTTATTAGTACTCTTAAGTATTTTATTAGTATTTGATTAGAATATTTTATTTGAAATCTTTTCAAAGAGATAGAAATCTATATCCTGTTATATTTCGATAGAAGTAGTTTTCATTTTATAATGGTCAAATGAACTTAGTATTATTTGTAAATTAGTTTATGAAAAATAATTTGTTATATTATAATATTTAACACGAATTAACTAATTTTTATTAATTAACGAACTCTAATTTTCTAGCGCATTTACAAACTTCTATCAAAGGCTATTTTATTTCAAACTTTTATTTTATCTTTAACCAAAATATAGGTCAAATGTTTTTTACAGAATTCATGTTACTACTGCAATTTAGTGAGGATCACACATATGTTTATTTATAGAAAAATAACAAACATGGATAGTTGGATTCCAATACTGAAAAAAAAAATATAATAAGATGATGTTTGAAACTATCAGTACAAATTATTTTATTACACATCTCTAAAGAAGAAGAATCTTAACACAATGTTTTAAAAAAATGGTTTGAATTTCTTTTTTCGTAACTTTGGCCTCATAGCTCCAATAGTTAAAATTTAAATTTTCTTGTATTATATTATCAGTCACACAGAGACAAAAAACGACAGGTATACTTGAAACAAAAAGTATTAGGATGACTGATTTTAAGATCATTAGTAGTTCAATAAACTACTTGTACTTCATTAAGAAATTAATATAGGACTGCTAGTTAAATAATTAAAATTATATTTAATAATTCCTAAAATCTTATTTCAAATTATTTCCTGGCTGAATTCATAAACAAAGAAAAATTGTACGCCAATAATAATGTCTTTCCTAAAGGGAGAAAAAGTATTTTTCTGTTTTCATATATAATTGATTTTTATAAAAGAAAATTTGAACTTATATGCATTCAAATATTTTTTAATTCTTTATTCAACGTAATAACAAAGTATTATCAAATACTAGCAATAATGTAGTTTAATATTAATATCAAACACAAGCAATGAATCAACACAAGCTAAAGCATGCACCTCAGTTGAATGAATTTCAATTGAGGCGCATGTTTTTTAATTGTATGAAATTTATGTAAAAATACGAGCAAACACTACACTCCAAATATATTGTATACAATTCTTAACCTATATTATCTCAGTTAGTGATATATTTTAAATAAGAAAATACAAACTTGATATTTTAGATTTTGATTTCTGATTCATTAATTTTCATAGCAAAAACAATATGTATTGGCAAATCAAAATATTATTAAAATGTTATTGAATATTAAATATTTGTTTACGGCTTAAGAAATCCCTTTTAATACAAAAAGTTTTGTTTCATGAAATGGGAAACGTGTTTCAGTAGATGTAAGTAGAACAAAAGATGAAATAGTTCAAGTTTTTCGTAAAATTTGAAATCCGCTGGGATTTCCAATATCGAGTTTTAGAAAATTTTATGTTCTTGAAAGACGTGGTTATGTTGTCGAATTATTTGATGACTGATATTTTCAGTTATATTACTTTAATCTCAGATTCGTTTCGATCCTACTCCTACCCACAAAGAAAAGGGTGTTAGGTACCTTATTTTTTGTTGTTATTTGGAAAATAACATGAGATGATCCTTGTAACCTTTCTAAGAGTTTAGAAATGTTTTCTTCTTTGCTAAAGATTTTACCTCAAGTAATATCAGCGTCGAAGTTCTCTATAATATTGAAAAAAGATTTAAAGCATGGAGACACCCTGTCATTCTTAACATTTTAGATATTTTCAAGGTTTTTTCTTACTACTTATTGAAGATTTTTGTTATAAGAAAACGAATTATTTACGGAGTTATAGGAGAATCAAAAAAAAAAAAAAATTATAACGTGTTTGACGTCAACAAAATATTGGCATAACTATAGCTATTAAACTCTTTAAACATTAGTTGTTTTGTAAAATAGAGGTTTTGAATAGCAGATAAATTGAAAGCTTTGCTAAAAAGAAAAATTGAAATTTATTAGTAAGCTCTTTAATGATTCTTTTTTAAAGGCACTGTGTATCTTAGGAATATGTATTTAGATGCACAATTTTTATCACTCAAATTTTTCTCATTGTCAAAGAACATATTTTATAAACAAATTGACTCTTTCAGAATCATGCAAAAACTCTAAATGAATAAATTTAATAAGAAAAAAAAGTAAATTACATTTTAATCCTCTTTTGATTATTGTTGTTGTTATTTATTAATTTACTGAAAATATTAGAATTAAACTATAATATTAATTTATTAAAAATTTGGTTTATGTACTAAATGCTTGTGCCTTAAATAGGAAGAAATTTAACAATAAAATTTAATAAATAAAAGTAACTTTTAAAATAATATTGGATCATTATTTTAAAATGTTTTGAGCTAACTAACAAAATTTTCTTAAATTTTTTCACGTAGTAGAAATTTAAACAAAAGAATTTAAAAATGTTATTCCATTTTATTAAATAAAATAAAATTTTGTACTTGTTTCTTGTAATAGAGGTATTTTAATCATATTTCCAGAATCATTTTTAGTATTTGTACATAAAATGACACATAAGAAACATTAAGACTTTTCCAATATACATTTTTATGCATCTGTAGTAGCATATTTTAAATGCTAAACGAAAACTTTTAAATCTTAAGGGAATATCATCAATACAGGATTTAAGAAAGCTGAAATATAGATAAGGTTCCAAATATTATTCTTTACCTAACAAAAGTACCTTTTATTTAAACATTCATATGTAAGTTAATAATTTAGAGAAACAACGTTTAAAAAATTTGAAGCTATAAAATAATATCTTTTATTCTATAATGTATGAAAAATATCCAAAAATGCAAAAACAATTTAAAAAATATTATTTAGCAGCTGTAACATTATTCAAGCTTGTTCATTTCGGTATAAGAGTTATTTTGGTTTTAAAGCTCTAATATATAAGTTTATTTAGAAAATAAATATCACATTTAGGTTATTCATTCGTTTTGATTTAATAAATTGCTCTGAGATAGTCAATTGTAGAAAAATTTAAAATAAGTTATTAAGCTGAAAATAAATATTTAAGTTGAATATTTCAATTTTATGCAATTTTTCAAATTTGATTTAAAGCATATAATTCTAAGATTTAGTAGTAGGAAATTTTACAGCTGTATAAAGTATGTTATAATTCCCAACATCTATGAAGCTCTATAGTTAACTTTTTTATGCTAACCAGTTACACTAAATACAAATATATCTGTTAAAATACTTTTTCTATTTTATTAGTAATTGTTATTATAGTTTTTTTTTTTAATATTTGTGGTTTATCGGATAAAGCATAAAAAACATTCTTATTTTTCAAACGTTGCCGATTATTGTTCGAAAACTATTCATATTATGAGTTCCCTACAACATAATAGATACGTACCGAAAAAAAATTGGTGATTGCAATAATAGCATTTCTAACAAATACTTAATGAGATTCCTTTATTTCATGTTACACAAAAAATATATTGTTCTAGTAAAAATAATTTATTATACTTTTTTCTCTTTCGCTCATTGTTTTCTAATCTTCTTTAGTGAAAAATAAATTATCTAAGCTTTTTGTTCTGTTTTCACTAACTAACTTTAAATCTAATTTCTGGCAAACCGTTCTTTATATCGAATATATATATGTAAGATCTTATAAAACAGAGTATTTTAAGTTTCTGTTCTCTGGCTAAAAAAGGTAAAGATAAAAATAAAACTTCCAGTCTATTTTCCAAAGAATTATGAAACATGCGAGTATGTTATTTTGTTGTGAATAATGTTAGCAGAGTAAGTTATTAATTTTAGTTATATCTTAACAAAGTTAGCTTTAGTAGAAAACATAAAATGAAGAGCTCATTTAATTATTTGCTGAATAATAAATTTAAAACTAATATTTCAAAATCCTCCTATTTCATTTTTTTTTTATAAGAATTTTAGTAGAAACTTCTTAAAGTAGGATATAAATTTGTCAAATTAGTCTAAATATTTTTTCTGATATAAATTTTATAAAACATCCATGTAGCGTTATAAATATTGCTAATTAAATTTTTCTGTAATATTATACACAGATAAGTTTATTTAGGGAATCCTTTTCTCAAATTTAATTTATTTTGAATTTTTGAAATTTAGTTAAATATTATTGTAAACAAAAATAAAAAAAATTAGTAAACTTTAAAGAAATACACCAATTTTGAAATGTTTTTGTATAGGAAAGGACTGCATTTTAAAACTTCATTATTTTTTCAGTTTTATTAGCTGATTTTAAATGGAATTTGTGCTAAAATTTTCCTTATCATTTCTCATATTCTATTTAATATAAGTTGAGCTTATAATATTTTTCAAATTTCATTGAATATTCTTCATTTGTAATATAGAATTTAATAAATTTATCATATTAATAAAATAGCTAAATATGTTATATATCTATGTTTTAAAATTTGGAAATAAAAAAAGCTAAATTTAGTGATATTTTTGTTATTTACAGTTATATTTATTATTTTGTTACTATTTTCTTAATTGCACCATATAATTAAAATTCCACTTTAAAATAAAATATTTTTCTACAGCTAAAAAGATAGAAAATATATAATCAAAATATTGTTAAACGATTGATATTAATTTGATTAATTTACGCCTTTTGATTTTAGAGCCAAAATTTCTTAAATATCTTAAAATAGATTTAAATTTCTTCCTACACCCTTTCCTAGAATATACACCATTTTTGTTTTAATTAGTATGCTATATTTTTAACAAACCATTTACACCTGTATCTTTTTTTTTTTCATTTTTTAATTAGCTGCTAAATTTTCTTTATTCTACACCTATATTTTCAAGATTTTCAGGGAAGGCTTTCCGATAAACTTTCTGGAAGCGAACTTTTACTTTCATCCTAAAAATCAGGTGTTAAATTTCTGAATTTTATGTACACAATTTGGAACTTTGTTATTTCCACTCAAAAAAAATAAAATCCCGAAAAATATTCCTCGAAACCTTTTTATAATTTCTTCTTTAAAAATAAAATTCGATGCCGATTTAGTTTTTATCACTTCTTTTTAAGGGATCAAGGAAAATTACTTTTTCAGTTTTGGATTTGAAAAAGTGAAAATTTCTGTGAATAAATGTGTTTCTTTTTTTAGCATATTACTTTATCAAACATACAGGATACGCTTCTACAATGTTTTTCCTTTTTATGTGAATTTTTTGTAATCATAAATGCCATTAGTTTATTTTCGTACGTTTTTATGTTTACATTGCTTCTAGTTCATTGCTTCTAGTTACGTTTTTATGTTTCATCCTTTCTAGTTTAAGTGTTTTTACTGTTAAATATAATTTTTGCTCAAAATTTTAATATACTAAGATTGAAATATATTTAGAATTTTTTTCATGTCATACTTATATCCGGAAAAAATAAAAAGCATTAGACAAAACAATTAGACAAGCAATCAAAATATATATTGCTTATTGTGTAAAGATAATAGAGTATTTGTATCAATAAAACCGGAGTGGGATTTGAAATTTTTAAAAATTATATTGAATATTGATCTTTATTTAATTAAAATATAAATTTGGTGCAATAATTTAATATGTAGAGAAAATTAATAAACAAACAATTATGTGTCGAATATTCAAATAGATATATAGATATATAATTTAACTAAATTATATAAAATAACTAATTATTAGTTTATTAAAATCTCGGAATTTAAAATTCTTTTATAGCATATATAAAATCGTCTCCAATAAGTCTCTAACCTCACATTTAAGTATTTCAGTGACATCTACAGCAATGGGGTTTCTTAGTAGTTACACAGAACACTGGATGTAAAGAGCAGGAAATGAATTACTTCGAAGGATATTCAGTTGAAATGATCAGGATTGCCGATAGCTTGTGAAAACTAGATTTGGAAACTTACTTAACATAACATGCCTTTGAGCAAGAGAAAGCGGCCAACAGAAATGAAAAATCGAGTTACAATTTAACTCGTCGCTAAATCATGTTGAAAAGTTTTACTTAAACTAACATTTTCTTTTCACTGAATTTTTTTGTTGTTCCCGATTCTTAAAGAATTAGTGTATACTTAGTGTCACTTAAACTTTATAATATGAAAGTTCGCCAAATTTGATTTTTCAGTTATATTATTATTATTATAAACAAGCATATAAATGCTTTACAAATTCAATACAAATTTGTTTAGGTGTACGCTAAATTAAATTAATGTTTTTTATATTTCATTATATAGCCAACAAATCATACTAGCGTAGAGTGTAATATATGATTAGTTTTGTAATATGCAGTATTTTTAAATGCAGTTTAATGGTGCGTCTCTATATCATTACGTTAATTATTTGTATATCAATACGTTGTTTTTCACATCCACGATCAGGTATTTTATTTCAGGATTTTTGAAAATACCCTTATATAATTCCCTTATACATATTATATATATATATATATATATATTACCTTTATATAATTCACTTATATATATACCCTTATAGTAATTCAAAACTGTTTTTTCTTGTTTCTTAGATTTATTTTAATATTCAACAAATAAATTGTCTATTAGCAAATGCATTGCATTCTGGTAACACACCGAAAAGATTTTCTTTTATACTAACAATGTAGAAGCTATTATTTTACGTACGCACCTGCGATAGCACACTCCCTAGCTGCAATAAAAGAAGTTAATGTTGCGCATGATCTGCTAGAGTAAGGGGCATTGCAGGGAGGGGCTATGACTATTGTGAGACGAAAAAAAAGTGTCTTTTGACATTGAGTTTAATTATTTGTGAAAAGTGATCAACATACTGATCCAAATTAGTTATCGAAGTGTGAGGATATTTTATTTTAAATTATATTAATTGATTATATTCGTATGTATAAGATTTAAATTCATATTTTGATTATAAAAGATTTCTTAGTTAAATCCTATAAATAGCAATTATTTCTAATTAAACTATTTGAAGCATTAGGCATATGAGGCTGTGCTCAGAAACTTACATTTCATTCATTGTTTAAAAATACAAACATATTACTTATAAAGATCGTTTATGTTATTCAACAACTTCTGCTAAAAGCATTTTTAGCGAACCACACTAAATGAAAATGAAAACATGCACTTTAATCCGAATAGAAATACAAAATAACTCAAAATTAGATAAATCCTTATTAATAGTGATTAGTGACGTCTGATGTTTTAAAATTAGGGATTAGAAACCAATATACTGTCAAAATTAACCAATCTGGCATATAGACATCCTAATTATTTTTGAAATAGCATTTAAGACTCAGAGTAATTTACTTCCTAATATATCTATTACAATTAAAGCTCTGATTGAACTCTTCTCTAAGCTGAAACTGTTAAAATGTCGAGCTTTTCACACCAAATAGAAGGATACAACAGAATCTTCTTAGCTGAAATTGAGTGAAAAAAAAATAAATAAATCTATTTTAATCTATTGCGCCATTAAGTGAGAGTTTCAAATTATTAATAGGATAATTAGATTTAGACTGTTTCAGTGCTTCTAGGAATAGCCCCTGATCTTTTACAGCTGAAATGTTTAATTCTATTTGTAGTGAGAGGTAAACGAGTTTTGTCCTCTTATGTATCTAAGTATTAACTCTCCAATTTAAATCAATAATAGTTCTGACAGTGCGAGTATGCTCCTTTGACAGTTCTGTCTCAAGATGGGTTAATCCTAGGATTACGAATAGAATGTTATAGTCGAACAGAATTATACTAGTAATTCATTTATGGAAAGGGAAATTTGTTTAATGACGAATCAGCAGAAATTGAAATGCAAGATTAAAATATATTTCAGAGAAAATAGATTTGTGGTACGGTATTAAAATTAATTCGATTAGTTAGTTGATATAAAAGATTCGAGGAATCTAAAATTACTAGACTTATTTCAATTGGCGTTACTAATTACTAAGAGCTCACTAATTCTTCTGTATAAAAATATATGAAAACAACTCTTAACGTGGTTACCAAAAGCATCATTGCTTTTATCAAATTCACAATACATCAATAATTTCACAAAATGACAATAGCGTTTTACTATCACCTATGATACCAATATATTTATGGATAAACAAATCAATATAGTGTTTAATATTCTTAAAATCATTTCTTACGCCATTATGACAGATTCATAAACATGGAATTATTAATATCAATAAACCAGTTTTAAAATTATTAAATTAGGCTTCAGACAGCATCTCTTCTATCTTTGATTTTAAGGATAATTTTATTAGTATTTCTCTTAAAATACTCAAAGAAACTTTAAACTCACTTAACCCCAATTATCCAAATATTCTAAACATAAATTTCGACTACTGGATAAGACTCTGTATCTTTGCATTTTCAATAATTATATTTACAATAATGTGAAGCTTTACGTCCCAATGTAGTCAGGAATACTTGGATGTAAAGAACTAACATGGAAGGAACTAAATATTCACATTATATTATTATATATTTAAGCTCCCCACAAGGAACTAAATATTCTTCAATACTAGCAAATCTTTACCTACACTACTTCGAAAAAATAGTTTTTAATTCACTAACATGCTTTTAGGTATGTGGATGACCTAATTGTTTTTAATCATGGAAGTTTTCATAAAATATGTCATGACATTTATCCAATTTGGGCTTATATTTAAAAAGATCAATACAACT
Source organism: Caerostris darwini (assembly GCA_021605075.1). Taxonomy (NCBI): domain Eukaryota; kingdom Metazoa; phylum Arthropoda; class Arachnida; order Araneae; family Araneidae; genus Caerostris; species Caerostris darwini. Next base: position 476,985 of record BPLQ01003277.1, read on the forward strand.
AACCTTCAAGCTAATACTCTTGACATCAATATTAATATTCATAACTCCACACAAATCAATTTTTTTGATAAAAGGAAATGATTTCACTTCATTATCAATATACTTATACCCTAGAATTCCAATAACAGTATTATACATTCGTAGCATTATCATCAATCAATTACTCAGAATTAAATCCATCTGTAACAAAACTAATTTTGAACAGTAGCATAGAGAATACTCTTTGAAAAAATGATGCCCCTGAAGGCTTTATACGTCCTTACTTTTTTAATCTGTAATTTCCCAGCTCATTGTTAGGAATTTTACCCAGAATTCCATTCCCACAACTTTTCTCACATTTTTTTCAAAAAATAGTAAATCACTCCATCAATTTCTGCGCTACCATTCCACTTTGCCAGACTGGTAATTACCACGAACCCTTGCAGTGGCCAATAAATTACCCCACTCAGATACTACACATTATTGATCGCAGTTTGCCACCCATTCGTTCGCTTAATGGTTATATTATTATAAACAGTCATGAGAATTGCTATATAAAACAAGTTAAATGGTTTTATTAATATTTTTTTGCTATATGAATGAAGTTACATTGCAATATTTTTCTTCAATCCCACCGACTCTAAACGGGAGCTTGTTCCGTCTACTCCATGTTATCGGAATATATGGCTATATATGTTTTTAACACGAATACAGTCATCTAGCGAGTATAAATAACAAGGTTTGCAATATTATGAATGTATGCATTCCTAGAAAAAGCTATCCTCAGGGTGTTATAATTATTTTCTTTTGGGTTTTTATAAGTATTTTTTGGGGGAAGGGGGTTATTGATTTCCAGGACACCTTGATTCACACCCTGTTGTTATATATTTTGTATAAACATTTGTGTTATTTTTATTTGTCAATGCCGTTTCTAGCTGTTCATCCTCATAGCCATCTTTTTTATTGCTGCAACTTACTTCTTTTTCAGAAGGGTCTGAATACGAGGTACTTCTGGTTTTTGTATTGCAAATGTTATTAGGGCTCTAGTTCCTTTCTTGTCAGTCTCCTTTGATTTTTGTATATAGATATATACACAATACTTTGTTTTTAATGGACTAGTTAATAATATCGTGTTAGTGGAAGAATGTTGAAAAACTGTCGTTAGTAAATAAGGCCAGGTGTTTGTTATGAAATATATGGGGGCTATGAAATATAACAGTTTAATTGAAGGATATCATTAATAAAACACAGAATATTGGGAGAATGTTTGGGGATAATTGGGAATAAAACACAGAATATTGGGAATTATGTTTCGAACTTCCATGCAATTTTTGTGAGATTTAAAGATTCCTTGTGTAGGACATGAAGTTAAACTAATGTATATAAATACACGCACTAAAATGAGAACTTGGAACATACTAGAAATCAGTTATCCATGAAGAAATATTCAAGCATTTTGTATTGTTCTTTGGAAATAGTCTTTTAAAAATATTCATATTTCAAACTTTTTTATAAATGAATATTGTAAGTTAATTTCATAGGTTGTAAGCGCGAACATTTACCAATATGCCATTTAGAATTGTTGCCTCAGGAATTTCATGACGGAACCCCATATAGATGACTTGAAGGACTCTTAGCGAGACAGTCCTTGATAAGCCTACCTCCAGTATATTCATAAACGAACCTTGTTGATATGGATAGAACAGATGCTTATAAATCATAGCTTGCAGGTTCATGATCTTATGAGTTATGGTTTAATGTAGATAACAGCATTGCATACATAATACTCATTTAATTTTTCATATGTTTTTATATTTTTTTAGTCGTCTGTTACATTGATCACACAATATTGATCTCGATCAATAAAACAATTAGTTATTGTATTTTAAGACAATTATATTTATTTTCCATCAATTCTTCAAGAATCAAATTCACTATACAACTAAATTTTTGAAAAATTAATGTTGCTTATTTCTCGAATTAAGATAAGTTTTTTTGTACAAATTTATAGAAATTCAACTGTCATTTAATATTATTGTTATCATTTATTGCTTTGTTTACTAACGAATCGAATAGTGCATGTAGTTGTATCAATTTATTATTTTTATGAATTGAGTGGCCAATTTATTATGTACAAATAAGCATCCTTAATTTCAGTATTTGGCTTAATCTCAAACCCAAAGTTAACTTAATTTTAGTTAACTTCTTGGCATTGTAGAAAAATGATAAGAAAATATTTATTGAAAAGTATTAATGTTGAGTGGGAAACCAAAATTTATAGAACAATTTGTATAATCAACTATTTAAAATTCATTTAATGTATTTTTTTACAGAATTTGCCTTTCATAAAAACATTATTTTATCTGTCTAACATTTAAATGTAAAAGTAGCTATTTTTCATTTTTAATCAATTCACATTTAAATTTTAGAAAAGAGGACTTTTTTCAAATTTGGTTACATGAAGGCTTTCTGTTCTCAGATAAATGGTAAAAATTAAGTTTATTTTTCCTGATTGTAAATCTTTAGATTTTCTGTTATACAAAACACTATCTTAAATCTCTGAGAGTAAATGCCTCTTTGAAAGAGAAATTATTTAAATTGAATTTCTCCCTGTTTCAAATTTAGAGATTAAAAAAAAAACGCAAGTTGAATGAAGTATTATTTTTGGAATTTAATTTCCTTTCTAGTTGATTTATTTAAAGTAAATAGAAATTGTGTAAAGTTTACATCAGGCTAGACAATGGGAGAATCAAAGAAAAGCATTTCGAACGGAGATTAAAATTATTTTTCTGAATTCCGCAAATGAACTATCAGTGCTTTATTTTAAAACATGTAATGAATTTCGAAATTAATTTTTCGTATGAAATTTTGAAAGAAATGAGTTAATCACAAATTATTAAAATATCTTATTAAATAAAAATAAATGCAATGCAAATAACAAATATATAAATTTTTTTTATATTCTGCGATGAATGATACAAAGAATATGAATTTTCAGTGCATGCAATTCACTTTTGAAGGCTTATAGTGATGGATTTTTTTATTTAATTTCTATATTTCTATCTCTTGTATAAACGTATTTCTATATCAGTTTCCTTAGATGAAATATTATCTGTAAGAAATATTTCATCTAAAATTTTATTATATTTTTAATATTTTTTTTCAAATTTTATTCTTCCTACTTTAAATAGTAATTGAGTATATATTAAATTTTTAATACTGTCATAGATGGAGAGCTTTCATAATGCTTAACCTACGTGTGTTATTTTACACAATGGTATATAGGAAATTTAAACATGATATAATATTATTAGACGTCTTATTAATTGGCAATGATAAATGCTTTAAACAATTGTAACTTATTCCTTTTTTTTAATAGTTATACGTGAATCTATTAATTTTATGGTAATAAAACTATTTGTTTGAATATTCTAAACTCCGCCTGATTCACACATGTTAAGAATCACTAACTGAACTAGCAATGCTAATTTAATTACCAAAGTAAATCCGCAATCCGAGCTCTCCTAGACAAATTTCACTCATTCAATTATCCTGTTCTGTGACAGATACTCGATTATCTACATAAAATCCTACAATTTAATAAGTTTAAGTCTACCGTACCTCTCCAGTCATGATCCAGAAGGCACCAGTGTTCAAAATATGTGCAGAAATTGTTTTCAAAGATTCAGGATCACAATTAGAATAACACAAGCTTTAATGGATAAATCAGTACGTTACAGGTCAGATTCGCTAAAAAGGGCTAATGCGGGTTTCTTTTTGGCTTCTTTCCAAAACGACATTCTATTTCTAACTATCTGAAAAACTATTTACCGAAAGGTTTTTCCTCGTGCTAAAAAAAAGATGCTATTTCATGAAAAAGTAAACGATATATTATTTATACTTGAATTTCGTATATTATGCAAATTATGATATGCGAATAAAAATCAGTCAAAATGCAAATAAACATATTATTTCCGCATATTGTATTATGGTAATGTATTAGATTGTTAAAAGTCATAAAGCCAAAAAACTGCCAAAATCTTTTGAAAAAGCAATCTGTATTTTAAAGAGCAGTTGTATGATAATAGCTTGAGTTAAATTACTAAAAATCAATTAAAAGCAAGCAATTAAATGGAAGCAAAAGGAATAAATAAAGATTTCATTTTTAGAAAATACATTATTCATAAGTAATGATTGCAATTTTCTTAATTTATTTGTGTGTTAGCAATTTTGCTTTATCGTAATTTATTGTTTATAATCCCCTGTGGTGTATAATATGAAAATGATTTAAATCTGTTCATTTGTTTTCTTTGATCTTTTGTTGAATTTGTAGAATTCCTATACAAAAAAAAACATTTTTCAAAATTTAAGAATATATGTATGCCAAAATAATAAAACAAATGATATAATAATTAAATAAATAATAATTTGTGTGTTAGCAACTTTACTTTATCGTAATTTACTGGTTATAATCCCCTGTGGTGTATAATATGAAAATGATTTAAATCTGTTCAATTGTTTTTTATTTTGTTGTTGTTGAATTCCTATACAAAAATGTTTTTCAAAATTTAAGAATACTTTGATTTCAAAATAATAGAACAAATTAAATAAAATTTTATGGCAGTATGAAAGAAGATAGATATATGGAAATCATGATAAAAATATATATTTTATGTATTCTATGAAAATACTAAAAATAAAAAAATAGCTAAAGTAAAAAAAATATAAAGATCTTCAAAGAAGAACACAAGAATCAACTTCGAAAATAAATAAGTATTTCAAAAAATATTGAAAAACTACAAATTTTAAACTACAAATTTTAAAACTACAAATTTTGATTGGACCAAATTTAAAAAATTATATTTTAAAAAAACTAAGAAACACGCTTTTAGAGTTAATCAAACTAAAAAGTAAAAAATAATTGTTAACATAAGAATAAAATTACTGACGAGGAAATTAATGTCACTGTTCTAAAAGCGTGGGGTACTTTGTATGACATTTTTAAACTAACTCTGCATTTCGGAATGAAACTAGTGAAAAATTATAACGATTGATATCGAGCGCCCCACGCTTTTAGAACAGTGACATTAATTTTCTCGTCAGTAGTTTGATTAACTCTAAAAGCGTGTTTTTTAGTGTTTTTAAACTATAATATTTAAATGAGTCCCGGTGCGGAGGACTGGAACTATAGTTCTTACAATAATTTAATTGAAAAAAAAAAAAGGCTAAATGCGAATATGTTGAGCCAGCCAGGATTTGAACAGGGAATCTCCTTATTCGTAGTCAGGTGCGTTATCGGTTGTGCCACTGCTCCACGTAGGTTTGAATGTCTTAGGTGCTTTCATTCTACGTGCGTTAAATTTCTTTTCATAAGTTAAAATAAAATCGCTAATCCTGATGATCCAAATCATGATGAGATAATAAACTTATCAAAATATTTTATTGTCGTCGGTCCTTGATAAGTCTACAATGTTTAAATTAAATATGATCGCTTAAAGTAGGACAAAATCGAACCCAGTCAGTTACAAACAAACATGCAGGGTTTTTTTTTCTTTCTAATGCAGCTGGCAAACCTTGGTGTTGGATGCCTTAAGGCAAGTGTTGCACAGACGTACTCACTTTGCATTACTCAGGGGGCGCGTGTCACTTGAAGATAAGCCACGGATGCGGAGTAACAATGCCCCCGCAACGCTCTACGATCTTATTAGACCGGGACCTACTTTTTAAAGTGGATTCCGAACCACTACAAACAACCATGGCCCCGCCGGGTCTCGAATCCGAAACCTGTAGTACCGAGCGCCAGAGCGATAGCCACTCGGCCATTCAGGCCTACACAAACATGCAGGTGAAACTAATAAAAGTGTATTAAAAAGCGGCAGTTTATAACCTTACGTTGGTCAGATTGATAAAAATCTATATCCCAGTCCAATAATTTTTATTTTTGACGAAAAAAGGAAAGCAGGTGGGGCATACAATTTCGAAAAACTACCGCAGTCTTCCACCACAAAACTGCCACAGCTTTCAAAGGTTTCTTACTTATGGTTGTTTCTTTTATTCCTTAGATTTTTAAAAGATCTTTCAGCATATTTCTTAAGCTCTTTTCTTATCTTTCAATTAGCGTACTGAAATATCATCATCTATTGTCTATAGTAAAAATAGTTATTATGTGGTTTTTATTAGAAATTAGTTTTATCGATTACTTCTGAGAAAAAAAATAACGCCATCAGATAATATTTAGGGGGATTTCAAAACTCAAAATTTTTTTCACATACGATTGACGGATTATAGGCAAGAAATTATGATAATCGAAAAAAATTATTCATTTTTTTTTCAACAAAATCTTAATATGTTTGTTTGATAAATCATTCTTATAGGTGGTTTTTGATAATTATTCTATTTGTTGATTAACTTTTCTTATTTTTTCATATAGCTTTAAAATTATAGGAATATGAAAATAAATTTGTCTTTTAAATAAATTGGTCTATTTAGATAACAATAAAAATTTCTGTTTCGTAATTGGAAACAAAACTGCTTGAGGGAAACAAAGTGCCTGAGAAAGGAAACAATTCAAATATAAATATAAATATCTGTTTTGGTATTTAATTAGTTTGAATATTATTAATAAAATAATTCAAGATTTACAAACATGATCTTATTTAATTCTATTAAATGGGAATACGTCTTGTGAAAAGGAGGTAAACAAAATTATCTGAGATCTCCTATGTAACTAAATTAACATAATGTTTGGTTTGTGGATGTTTGACTGGTTTACTCAGATAAATATTGAAATAAACGAGACATATTTTAATGATCTGTATAACTTATATTTTTGGATTTACTACCCACACGCCATGCTCGAGGCAGGGTTAATATGGCGGGAATTTGTTATTTATATGAGCCGTTTTCTTTGAAAGTGGTGTAAGTCCATTTTATATTATGTAGAGATATTTAAGGATTTGTATTTGAATAGTATGAAAAATATTGGCATGTGTTAATACACACATTTTATGTTTTTTTTAAATATTAAATTGATTTAAGTGTATATTGTGATCATTCTTAAAGTATTAGTTAAAAGAAATTTATACTTTTGATGACCTCATATAGACTTACACCACTTTCAAAGCCAACAAAATGAGAAAATCATACATTTATGAAATATTAAATATGGGATTTCAATTTACTCACACCAATTATTTTATGAAATGTTTATTAAATATGTCAAAATAACAAAAACAAAATCTATATTTCAATATTTCTTCAGCTTCTACTTCTTCTTTATTTCAGTATTTCTCCCTTTCAATTATTTTAATTACATTTTTTATTAATACTTGCCATTTAAAAATTTTCTCATTATGAGTAAGTTTTTAAAAATAATCGAATTATATAAGGTAATATATCCATTATATCTTTGAAATTTTCGGATGTGATGGACCTCGCATGATGGTATAAAGGTGCTAATATTATATTTTCAAATATTTGAGGTATTCCTCTTCTGCGGGATAAATCTGACGTTTTAAACTTCGGATTTTTCTAAAATGCAGTTTTATTCAGCATTTTATATAGTGAACAAACAGAACACACCACTAACAGAGTTTTCAACTCTAGGTATGGAGTCCTCTTCTGATGATGATTCAGAAACAAACGAAAAGGACGAAAATGTTTGTAATTAACCGTGTTGCCCCACATATAAAAATTAAATAGAAAAATTATGTAGTATAATTTTTGAACTAAATATTATGTCTTTGGGAAAAATGGACTTACATCACTTTCAAAGTAATTATGTTTGTAATTTCATTAACTACGTAAATTTATATTGGCAAAATGATGACAATTTTGAAGGAATTTTTTGGGAACTATTTATAGGCAAAGCGCTCATAACAATTTGTAATCATTGTTATCATTAGCTAACTTTTTGTTAAAAGTGAACTTACACCACTTTCAAAGAAACAACTCATTTAATGATCAGCGTAATGATTATATTAAAGTCAACAATAGTTTCAACTACAGTATTTTTAATTGGATAGATTTGAAATATGAAAATACTTGAAGTCTATTTGAAAGATACTTGAAGTTTATACTTGAAATCTATTTATGCAAATTCCACACACAACGCTGCCTTTTTTTTTTTTTTTTTTTGGGGGGGCTTTTTAATAGTATTTCTAAATTCCTTTTGAAGCATATAGATAAAAAAAACCTGTAGAACAAACACTTTAAAAGAATGTTTGTATACATTTAAAGTAGTAATGCACAAACTGGGGCCGACTGTTGGCTTTATACCTATTTTTATTTCAATTTTACTGTAAAAATATTGTATCTTTTAACAAAAAATTTTAAGATTTTGATAAAATGTTGAAACACGGGATGTGATTAGTCTTTAGTTTAATTAAAAAATAAACATTTAAATATAAGAAAAATATTTTAATTAATATTTTTTTATTTATTGAAAATTAAAAGATCAGAAAATGTGTCAATAATCTGCAGCATAAATGCCTGATCCTTATTTAAGTACTTTTTTTATTTCTATGATATTTATTACCAACAACACATTCTATTTCAAAACTACGTTGGAAAAATTTGATTTGGTTCTTGCTAAATAATACCCTAAAATGCTCAAGCCAGTTTAAATCAACATATATTTGTACAGAAGCATTTTTAGGTATAACTATTAAAAATTTGTTTTAAATATTTTTAAAGGTTTCTTATAAACAGAGAATGCTAAAATTATTATCATTAAAAACGATACACACGATATTACCGCTTCTGCTAAATGCACGGACACAAATAATGATATATTGGAGTCCTTCCATACATACAAACTATTGGAAATATCATAGAAGACCGAAAATTTTGAAATCATTTTAGTTGTCTTTGCTTTATTTAAATTTATTCTTCAGTAACACAAAATAATGGAGCATTTTTCTCAGATTTATTATGAATATATCTGTTATTGATCTTTGAATGAAAAATATGCCTCATAACTAATAATTTTGAGTTATAAATGATGAATTTTAACAAATATTAATTAAATTTACAGGTAAAAAGAAACTTATTATTTATAATAATAAAAACTAGAAATTTCTTTTTAAAAAATTCTGCTATTGTTCTTAAACTACTAAAGTAGTGTTTAATTTATACACCATCGGAAATAAACCATTTAATTCTTTAATTCTTATTTATGTACTTCTAGCAGACGTGTTTAGACGTTTTAGAAGTTATTTACATACTTTAATTACATGTAAACTAGCTTTCAAATGACAATTCATTTTTAATTATTATCATTTTTTATGTGACACTCGCTCCTTAAATTAATATGAGGTTTATTTTAATATTCAAAATACGCTGGTCTCTAAAAGTTAAGGTACAAGTTGTTGTTTGACGCTCACCATTAAAAGAATGAAAAAAAAAATATAATATATGAATGATCATATATAACTTTATTAAAATTTTACGAAAGCACTGCAATTTTTTAACGAATATAGATCATCTGCAATTTTTTTAAAGGAATATAGATATCAGAAGAAAATGTAAGTACCTCACTTTTTTAATGTGTGTGTAATTTTTATTATTGCTTGTTGGTCTTCAGTTGTTGGTCTAGAAGAAGTCGTTTATCCTGTTCATTAAATAGCGAATGATTGGATGAATATATATTGGGTTATACGCCCTGATGCTGCTGGACTTATTAATGAGTTTCGCATTGTGGTCTAAGGATTTTGCGATCAATCCCATTAAGAAGATTCAGGTTAAAAAAACATGTTCCAAGTGAGTCACGTATTGCAACTCCTTTTGAAAATGGCTCTTTTGGCATAGAGAGGAGGAAAAGTACTGTGCCTGATCTCATTTCAGATTTGTTTGTGACAACAGGGATGAGTCTGTCAGCTAGTACGGTATTAATTGATATTACAGGTATAGATTGAGCAAGAAATCACGTTACCTTGACCAGATAGTAATGGGCACCTATGCTCTAAACAAATGAGTTAAGATTTACTATATTCAAATAGTATACTCCTCTGGACAGAGCAAGGCACTATATACCATCAATCTAACACATTTATAGAGGGGATGGAATCATGGTTTAAGTTGGCATAACCTCCGAGGGGCAATATTGATTTCATCTGTTCAATTAAAAGATTTTGTCTTCTGGGAGATATCAGAACAGGATCCTTGATCCGTATATCAGATTATATACTGAAGCTATTGTTAATGGATGGTAATGCTCAATCTCAGTAAATCAGGCTTGTTGAGGTAGATCTTGAGCATCAAGATTTGGAACGAAGGCCTGCTTGATATCCAAATCTTAAACCATCAATCATGTTCGGGACTACTTTAACAGGCAGGTGGCTGAATTTAATTCGCCTTCGAGGTCGTTATGAAACTGCACCAAGGGTTACTCTATTAATTGCCTTTGCTTCTAATTCAGGTGTCTGATAACTTAATTGAAGGTATGAGAAGTTAATGCGCTCAATACCTAGGATAGACAATTATTACAATTAAGGTTGACACATTCCCTATAAAGACCCATTTATATGCCTTTTTTCACAAAAAAACCTATTATTCCTTACTTTCTTTCACTAAATGGACTTTTGTATGAAATGTAATTATTAGTTTCTAAATTACGCTTGATGTTAAAATGATTCTAAATTATGTTATATTAATTCAAAAATAAAAGTCTATTATTTATATCGCCCTAATTTCATGTCTTAATTTTTTATTTGTAAATAAAACTAAAAGAAACCCATTTAGTACTTTAATTTTTAGAGACCAATGTATATTTTTAAACCTTTCGTATTCTTTTTATTAACCTATAACAAAAATTTTACAATGGAAATTTCCAAAAAATGCCTTTTATTTTAATCCTTAGAGTTAAAAATATATTTTTTCCTAGACGTTCGTCTGGTTTTTTTCTAAAAAGCATTCTGATGTCAGATATTTGAAGCGAATTATGGTTTCGATACATTTTTGTTCTATCAAAAGATATTCAACTTACCTTGCTTCTTGCAATGAAGCTTAGTTTCCGCCTAGATGATGATGGTTTTATACGATTCGGGATAAAAAAAGATACTTCAGAAAAGAATTTTCCGTTATAATAATGATGCATAATTCTTTTTGCTATAAAAGGTGGAAGGTGAACTATAACTTCTGAGATTTATGAAAGAGAAACCCTTTCCACTACATGAACATGTTCTTGTAGGATCACGAAAGGAAAAAAGAAAAGGAAATTGATAAAAATGATAAAATTCTATCTTCTAATAATAGCAGAAACCATTTCAAGATATTTGTTCATTTCATGTATCCTAAAAATAGCACTGAAAAGGAAGGTTGTCTCTGCATTGATATTACCTTTTTATCTTTTTTAATACCATTATATCTGTTAAAATAAAGTATTTTGCAAATTTTTAGCTACAACTTTTATTTTTTAATTCTAAGTGATGAGCGTTTGAAAAATATAGTTTTTTCCAGATTAATGAATATACTTTTTACCTTTGCTAATATATTTATTTTTATGAAAAACTGAAAATATACTTTTATTAAACATAATTTTTAGAAAATATACTTTTATTAAAAATACTTTTTAGAAAATATACTTTTATTAAACATACTTTTTAGAAAATATACTTTTATTAAACATACTTTTTAGAAAATATATTTTTATTAAACATACTTTTTAGAAAATATACTTTTATTAAACATACTTTTTAGAAAATATACTTTTATTAAGCATACTTTTTAGAAAATATACTTCTATTAAACATACTTTTTAGAAAATATACTTTTTTAAAGTAAAGAAATGTTTATATTTTAGAATCAAATATTTAGTACATATGAATTTTAATGGATTTATTCTTTATTCTAATTTTGGTTAACGAAACGAAACATAGAAACTCATACAAATTAAAACGAAATAATATTTAGAAACGTATACGAATTTAATACGAAATGTAGAAACGTATTGCATTAGAAAACATTTCTGCGAAATAATGAGAGCTACTGGCGCGAACATTGTTAGATACATTACATTAAACCATATGTTCGTGCCAGTAGCTCTCATTATTTCGCAGAAATGTTTTCTAATGCAATACGTTTCTACGTTTCGTATTTGAAAATGTTTCTACGTTTTCTTCTTTTCTGAGAACAATATATGCATTACAACTTGCAACTATTAATTTTTTTTTAAATCTTTTTGAACAAATTAAAAATAATGCTTTAAAAATATTTATTTATGTTGTGACATGCTAATTCATTTTAACATTTAAAATGTTTTGATAGAACATACTCTTAATATTTTTATATTTGAGATATTAATAATTACAAGAATAGAATTCATTTGTTAAATCAGGCCAAATGTTGATACTTATATTGATAAGTAATCATTATAACAGTTTGAACCCATTTTTTTTCTGTTAATAAATATTATGCTCGGAAAAATTCTAATTTTTTTTATTTAAAAAAACTTCATTACTTGAAATGCTACATTTATAGCCTGATTTTTTATAGTGTACTAATAGTTATTTGCGTCTAAATATATAATTAGATTTAAAATTTCTATTATGCAATTATTCTTTTTTATCTTTTAAAATAATAATAGTTGTTTTCGAAACAAACAATATTTTTTATTCAGGAAAAATATTCCTTAGATAGCTCTTGTATTTCTGTAAAAACTTATTTACATTATTGACTTTTTATAATGAAGGACGTAAGGAAAACACTTTTTTTTTTATTTAAAAAAAAAAAAAAAAAAAAAAAAAAACCATAGGGATTTCAATTCTTCATTTTTGTAATTTATGCATTTTTTTTTACATCTTAATAATTGTTCCAAATCCTAAAGGAATTAAAAAGAAAACAAAATTTAATATCATAATATGTTTTGATCTGAAAAATTGTATTACATGGAAAAATATTCTCTTCTTTATCCTATTCTAATGATACAATATACAATTCTATTCTAATTATACACAAATGCAAATGTCTAGTTAAATTATAAGTTTATCATTATCTAATAATTGACCATACTTGTTTCGACCTCTAAATTAATTAGTAACAAACTGGTTTCTACTTTAATAATGCAGCAACCACAATCTCATTTTGTTCATTTTCCCTTGATACCTCAGCTGCAATCTCAGGAAACACTTTAACATCTTTTTTGTCGTAAATGTTATGTAGGTTATATGACATTATTTGCTCTTGCCTCGTAATGGTTAAATGTTTTTTTTTCTTCAACTATTCTGCTTTCTTTCGCATATCTTCTACAAAATTTATAAAGTTTTTCCCTGTGATGAATTTTATAATTCACATATACAGTTTTTCTTAAAAGTTTTTAGTTCAGTATTTAGTCATTTTTTTTAAACCGCATCTTAAAACGATGCAATTTAGGCTTTGTGTTTTTCAAAAACTTTTCTAAGATATTTTATATTATAAATATTTTCCAAAATAGTATTAATATTTAATAAATTTGTAAGGTTTAGTGCTCCATTACCTCTAAAAAACAATTTAAAATTTAGCATGTTTTTCAAAAAATTTTGATTACATACGCATTTAAGCGGTCTCCAAGCATAAAAATATAACATCTAATTCAATTATTATTTTTATAAGAAGTTTTTTGTCTTAAATAATATTGTTGCTAAAAAAAAAAGATAATTCTTTTTATTTAGCTTTTTAAATTTCAATATTTATATTAAATATGCAAAAACTATTTGTGCATTACTTCGATTAGAATTTTGATTCTTCAGTAAAATTACTGCTACAATTTTCCTTTAAAGCAAAACGTCCTTTACTGATCATAAATGTAAAAATAAATTGCTTTTTTGTTTCAATTAAACAAATTAAGAAATCTTATTATTAATGTAAGCAAAACTTGAAATAATATATATATATGTATATATATGTATGTATGTATATACACTGAAGTGACAAAAGTCATGGGATACCTCTTAATATCGTGTCGGCCCTCCTTTCACCCGGCGAAGTGCAGCAACTCGACGTGGAATGGACTCAACAAGTCGTTGGAAGTCTTCTGCAGGAATATTGAGCCATGCTGTCTCGATAGACGTCCATAATTGTGAAAGCGTTGATGGTGCAGGATTTTGGGCACGAACAGACCTAACGATGATGTCCCATAAATGCTCGATGGGATTCATGTCGAGCGATCTAGGTGGCCAGATCATTCGTTGGAATTGCCAGAATGTTCTTCAAACCAATCGCGAACAGTTGTGGCCCGGTGACATGGCGCATTGTCATCCATAAAAATCCCATCGTTGTTTGGGTACATGAAGTCCATGAATGGCTGCAAGTGATCTCTAAGTAGCTGAACATAAGCATTTCCAGTCAATGTTCGGTCCAGTCGCACCAGAGGACCAAGTCCATGCCATGAAAAAAGAGCCCTCACCATTACGGAGCCACCACCAGCTTGAACAGTGCCTTGCTGACAGTTTGGGTCCATGGCTTCGTGGGGTCTGCGCCACACTCAAACCCTGCCATCAGCTCTTACCAACTGAAATCGTGACTCATCGGACCAGGCCAAGGTTTTCCATTCATCTAGGGACCAACCGATATGCTCACGTGCCCACGAGAGTCGCTGCAAGCGATGTCGTTCTGTCAGTAAAGGCACTCGAGTCGGTCTTCTGCTGGAATAGCCCAAGAAAGCCAAATTTCTCCGCACAGTTCTAACAGACAAGTCCCTTGTACGTCCCACATTGATTTCTGCGGTTATTTGACGCAGTGTTGCTTGTCTGTTAGAATTTACGACTCTTTGCAGACGTCGCCGGTCTCGGTCGTTAAGTGCAGGCGGTCGACTACTGCGCTGTCCATGGTGGGATGTTATGCCTGAAATTTCATACTCTCGGCACACTCTTGACACAGTGGATCTTTGAATGTTGAATTCCCTAACGATTTCCGAAATGGCATGACCCATGCGTCTAGCTCCAACTAACATTCCGCGTTCAAAGTCTGTTAATTCCCGTCGTGCGGTCATCATCACGTCAAAACCTCTTCACATGAATAACTTGAACAGAAATGAAAGCTCTGCGAAAGCACTGCGCATTTATACCTGTTCTACGCGATGCTACTGCCATCTGAAAATTTGCATATTGCTATCCCATGACTTTTGTCACTTCAGTGTATATGTATGTATGTATATATATGTATGTAACTACTTATTTTTTTTATCGTTTAGTGGCAGAGAGCTAAGCATTTTTTCAATTGTTTCTGCCATTTGTAAAAGTCAACAATTTTTACACTTCATAAAAAATTACTTATTTCTATTATATTTTCTTAATTTCAAGTGCTAGCAAACGTTTAAACCGTTATCAAAGATTGTATAAAGAAGAGCTGAAATTTTTATAAACAGTCTGAACTGCAGAAAAATGAAGAAAAGGTATTTGATCAGGTAAAAGAAAAATTCAGGTATTTGAGAAGTAATTGTCTTTTTTTAGCAAGCTTTAAATAATCGTACCAATAAAAAAAAAAAAACCAAATTGTCCTAAAAACATGTGCAATTAAATATGGGCAAAATTTTAACAAATTTTGAGATTTAATAACAAAATTTTATAACACATATAACATGGAATATCATTCATCACAATAAGTGATTTTTTTTTTAAATTTGCTATCAGAATATCAAAAAAAAATTTTTTTTTTATTTCGTTTATTTATTATTTAATTTACTATTTGTGAAGTGATGCACTAACACAGGAACTAATTTTTTTTAAATAGAAATATATTTTTAAAATTCAGATTAGCTATGCACAATAGGAATTTAAAATCGGAATGCAAATAAAACATTATCGTTTTTAAAGATCGTAACAGAGCAGTAAAAATATATAAAATGAAATGGCTCTCAGTTTAACAGGGAATTTTCTTTTGTTGTATTTTATGAATGAAAATTTACATTGTGATAGATAACTTTTGAATATGTAGCCCGTATTATTTACGAAAATATTTTGTTTTATATAAAGAAATTTGTGTTTCCCTGACATTTTATGTGAGGGTTTCGGCGTTTGTTTGAAAACTCTTCTATTCTTTTTTCTGGCTCGGCTTTTATTTGCACATTATGAATACATTATGCCTTTGATACGATTACTTTCAAGAAAGATGATTTTCATAATTCCTTAGTTGTTTCTTCCAAGAGACAATTGAGAATAATTATTCAACAAAACAAATTGATGAAAATATCACAAATGAAATAAAAAAATTCTCATTAGCACAAAATCCAGATTTAAGATTAAGAAATTAGTTTAATTAGTGTAATGCAGTGTAATCAATATAATATTTACATATTAAGCATTAATATGAATTAAAAATTCAAATATCTCTCGTTATTTTCTGCAGGTGAGCTGTAAACAATGAATGCAAATAATCATTTAAAAGTATTTTTCCTTTTTATAAAAATTAATTTTTTAACATTTGTTTTTCTCATTAATTTTTTTCCTAAACATTGTTCCTTATAATATTTTTAATAATATGATTTGAAATCTTTAAACATGAAATTTTTAATTTTATGTTCTTGATAAAATAATCCCTACCCCCTAACTAATTAGTGAAGAAGTCATTAAGCTCTAAGAACGAAGATACTGATGCTGAAGTTTAAACATCATTTCTTAAAAATTTCTTATACCTATATTCGATTACTTTTACCAATGACTATTAAGATTAATTACAGTCTTTCAATATTATTTTACTGGATTTAAAATATATTAGAAAATATAAGATAGTGAGATAAAATCGAATGATAACTGTATTACTTTAAACTATATTATAGAAAATTTTACTATTGTAATTCTTGCTATTTTTCCCATCATATAATGCTTGATGTATTGAAAATATTTTAATTTAATGTAATGTCTATAATTAATGTTAAAACTTTTAACGATTTATTTTAAATGAAAATTCAAAAAAAATATTATTGCAAAAGACAAAGTTCTGTTTAAAACCTTTAATAAGTTGAACGTGAAAGAACTGCTTATTTCCGAAGCTTAAAAGTTAAATTAATTTTTATTTAATAGTAATAAATTTTAGATACATACATCCTTTATTTTAAATTATTCATGTCTTGTTTCAGGACTTATAATTAATTTCTTTTATGACACATTATATGGAAAATTAATTGTCTTAACCTAATTTTAATATCCCACAAAAATTTTAGGGAAAAGTATTTTTATATAATAGTTAACATAATTATCAGTTTCTTCTCGAAAATTCTTAGTTACTATAGTTAAAAAGTTGCAATTTTATTGCAACAGTTCATTGAATAATATTTTTAAGTTATCAAATTTTTATAAAACCGACTAAAATGTTTAGAGTAAATGTTTTTTATATGATATAAATTACTTCACATCGATTTTATAAAAAAAAGTGCGCCATACCTTGCTTTAAAACTTAGATATTTTATATAATTAATTTCCTTAACTATTTATGTGAATTATTCATAATCATACCATAAAGTGTGTTATAAAGTATTACGTGATTTGTACATGATTATAATATAATGCATAGTTTTCATTAACTTTCGCAACAACTTTTTAACTCTCGCAAGCTTTATAATTCATTTCTTTTATTTTGTGAAGCTTCCAATTACATATAATAGATTTTTAATGGGAAAATTCATGAATTTAACATAAGCATTCTATTAACATAATCTTAAATGAATACATGTCAAATATTTCAAGAAAAAAAAGTATTTCTTAATTACCGATATAAATTATATTACTCAAAATTCAATGACATATTTATTGTTTTATTCTATTTAAAGATAATGCAGAATAAGTAAAGAATAAGTAATGCAATAAAAGTGTTGGAGACCTGACTATTGAATTACTATAAGACAATTTATAAAAATACCTGCATAAATCTAAAAATTGTGTTACAATGTCAGGGTTTGATTTATTTATCAGTGCATTATTTATTATCTTTCATTAATTATGGTTTAATAAACATTCTGCGTTGTAGAAATTTTATGTCATTTCTTGGCATTCAACTATGTAATTGTTTTTAAATTTATCACAAGTTTCTATCAAGATGCACTTCGAAAAAATATGCTTTTTCCTCATTTTAGAATGCGAGGTGCATCAAATGATTTTATTTCAAGCAAAAAAACAAAATTTTGAATAAACAAATATTGAATCTATGAATAGCATAAACAAACTACAAGATGAAAATTGTTTTCTCCTTTTCTTCCAAAAAGAACTAGAAGTAAACCCTTGCATGCCAGAATTTAATTTTCGCGTTCAGATAATTGAAATTTTGAATGTTAAAGGAAATATTTTGCGAATAAGTTCATTTATTGATGCTTTGTATTCTTTTGTAGGAACCGATATTCGTATTTCAATCCTTTTGATTCTCATCCCTTTTGCTTTTTTTTTTATCATACTTTTTCAATGATGATTTATTCAAAATAATTTTACTTTAAAATCGGATGCTTTATTTATAATTATAAATCTTTAAGAATTAATGAAATCTTCTTTTATTGGTATCTATTTAACACAGAATAAAATAAATTGAATAGTATGAATAGAATTAAAAATTTTAACTTGTATTTAATTTTCTGTATAAACATCTTAATTTTACTTATTTTAAGTAATATTTATTTCAGTTAAAATAGTCTCAATGTTTTAATCTGAACTTCACTAAGATCCATTATGCATTAAAGTAACAATTGTAGGGTTGTTTTTTTTGCTTCAGTGTATAGTATTTTTTTCTTTTTTTCATTTTAGAAATTCATTAAAATCTGAAAAAAATACATACATAGAAGTATTAAAGTTGAATAAAAGTCGAACTACATAAATGATGCATAAAATTTAGTGTAATGTAAGATACTTTATCAGAAGCATTATAATTTTTATATCTTCCATATACAAGGGTAATAAGTTAAAGAAGAAATAATTAAATAACTAGATCTAATTTTATATAAAATCAACATGGTGATCCTAATATTAAAATTTTTCTTATCTCCTTTAAATTGATAAATATGAATTTATTTCTAATTTATCTTAAAAAGATTTTATGAAATAAGCAGAAATATAAAATAATTATTATTAGTTTGACATTTTAACAAGGTAATCCTTAAAAGTAAATATTTTGTAATACATTTATAATTTAAAAAAAATTGTAACACAAGAAATTTATCCCTAAATGATGTTAAAAAAATGTTTTTGGAGAAATTTGCGTTGGTGTTTTAAATAAGAAAAATAGTATTCTTTACAACATGCAGTTGAAAACAACAGCATTGCATTTACAAATGCCAGTCGTTTTCGGTATGTAAAAAAGCTTATACCATTATTTCTCCATTGTTGAAAAATGATTCAGTTAAGATTCAATTTCAAAAGAACCAAATTTGTACTGTCATTTTTTTGTAAAACGCATTTTACTGGGAAATTTATAAGCCGATTAAGTTTTTTCAAGTAAACATATTTTTTCATATTTTTAAGTGTCTAAAGTGTCAAATCTTCAAGGTGCTTTCTTTTTAAGAATCCTATTATAAAAAATAAGAAACTTTCGATACTCAATTACCTAACACAAACCTATTTGTTGTTAAATATTTTTTTCATAAAGTTTAAGTCTATTCCCCAATCCTATTATTTTGCAAAATGTCAATTTTGTAATTTTTTTTCTTTTTTGCTACCAAAAGGAGATGCATAAGAGTAAAAAAAGAAATGACGAAATGTATACTTTTTTAAAAGTAATCTCTTCCGATATTAACATAGGTATTTTATTTTGTGTTTAAAATTTTTTTTTCAGTTTATTTTACTTGAAATAAAAGGAAATTTTTGAAATAAAAAGTGTTTACATATGACTAAGAGTCAGAATTGTTTCTTAATTGAAGTTAATTCTGGCTCTTAATTGAACATATTTTTTTCTGATGGTCATTACAAATAGTGAAAATGTATTAATGAGTTCATCACTACTATTTGTCAATTTTTCCGCAATATTTACTAATTTTATTTTCCATTTGAATTATATTGTAAAAAGGTTTTATTATGTTATTTATTTTTCCGAAATGATTTCTTTTTAAAGGAGTGGATGATACAATTTAAAAACACGGATTTAGCATTTATTTTTCTTACTATGACTATTACGGGATCAATATAAAAGATTAGGAGACTTTTAGACATTAAGAGACAGTAAAGGGTTTTCAACAACTTAAACTTGTCAAAGTGACAAGATTAAGTTCTTTAATATTTTAGATTCATAACAAAAACATTTTATTTAATATTTTTTTTGTTTTTTTTATTTAACTTGAATAAAGAAGGAAACATTCAATAGAACTTAAAAAAATTAACCTTTTATTATCATAAGATTACAGATTATTATTTTACTCTTTACTTACTTTATTTTTTCAAAATCTCTTAACACCCTTCAATAATGAGTAACTAACAATAATACAAAACCCAGTTAATGTTTTTGTAGTTCAACTAAAAACTATATCACCAACTTTTAACACCTCTAAGGATTTTTTTTTACAGTTAGACTCTTAGTTTTATAAATGAATTAAGAATATTTTACGTCGTTATCAATTCATAATTTTTTAAAAAATGGATGGAATTATTCTTTAATGTGTTTATTTGATTGTACAGTCAAACATTAAATCACAGGAAGCTTCATATGTGGTTGTGATAAAAATTATTGGATTTCTAACTCCTTTTATTCTTTTGTGAAAAATAATTAAATTTTTAATTATTACTAATATTTAACCGATAGAAATTATAATTATATACATTTCAGGGACAATATTTTGTTGCAAAAAATATGCAATTTTTGATTTTAAATTGATATTTAGAACATTAAACTTTAAAGCACAATGCTTAGTTTTAAACTTTAATCTTTCAATTTTAATGCATCACAAAATCATAAAAAATATAAATCAATACACAAAATATTTTCCTATAAAAATATTTCGTAGTCTTTTGTCATTGTGTAAATTATTTTCTACAATATCATACATAGCCTAACTCGTAGCCCAGTCGTAACGTGTGCAGGAGGACTGAAATACGAATCGGCTGGTGACATTGTTGCAGTCAATGCTTTCAGAAACGAGGAGGCTATTTCGATGGCAATTGTGGCAATGTCCTTAAAAAATCTCTCATCGATAGTCAAATCACCATTGATGGGAGTTTTCTGGGTTTTCTCCCATAAGCCAAGCAAATGCGGGGCAATTACCCCTAAAAGTCTTCCCAAAATGCACTGTGCTCCTATTATCACTCGTTGGGGGCTTTTATTTATATACACAAGGGGAACATGAGGCCCACAGATGTTAAAAAAAATTGCAGAAAGTAGTAATATTACATTTTCTCTCGCTGACACTCTTTGGTGTATTTTTCAAATTTGGTTTGTAGCTAGGTAGGCTCTAATGATTGTACAATATAAGGCTCTTGGAAACCCAGTGATCGTATATACTACAAAAATTGCAACAAAACCTTTTAATGGTCGGAGAACTGAATAATTTAAAAATTGTCGTTATGAAATGGCTCGTCTACCAGTTTATAGCAGTGAGTCAGTTTTGGTCTGTAACTAGACAGGCCTTTTCATGATTGTACAATAGAAGATTCTGGGAAACCCTATGACTGTATGTACCACAAAAGTTTCGATTGAAGATTTATAGTAGTTCAGAAATAGAATAAATTAGAATCCATTGCTATGATATAGTTCATCATAAATATGGTTGAAGGAACGGGCTAATTTTAAAGTGATTAATAAAATAACACTCTGATTACTAGTCAGAGGATAAAATTTGAATAATGCTATAGAGAAATATATTCTGACATTCTGCCCAATGCAAATTCATGAACGCAAACTTCACTTTAATACTGAGTTTCATGATTGAAAGATGTGATGCATTAAATTCTGTTACCGCTGCATAACTTGCCTTTTTTTTAAAATTGTATTCATAATTTTATTTACTATGGTTTAAATAAATACTTTAACAGAAATATTGTTAATTCACTTAAAATTATTTAATACCATTTTATAATTTAGTTTTATTTTCTGAAAAATATATTGTTCTTGAATGCCGGACACTTTGACTTAATCATTCACTGCTAGAACAACACTGCAACAGCAGATTCAACATTATCCAGAGTGATCTACAAAGTGTCCATTACAACGCACCCAGGTAATGCCGCCACAATTTCGAATGAACACCTCTAAAGACGGCATCTGGATATTCACACCCTCCCCCCAAACATCCTCCGCTCGACTGAATGATTTTCCGGATTAAGGATTTATTCTGTTCAATTGCAGCGTAGATACGAAATTTTTCAGTTCGCTATCTTTACAGAATTTGAACGAAGCTATCATAGTTAAAAAAATCAACACGCTGCCCAAAATGTCGCAAAAAATGACAAAATGAATTAATCATTCTGTAAATAGGTTGTCATTTAATATTAATCAAGATATATTATTATGAGATAATTACTACTAATTTGAACGAAATTATGAATAAAAGTAAGAATATAATTATATTTATTATTTTCATTTATCCCACCAAATCTTTATTAGGAAATATAGTATTTCTATTCAGATGGTTTCTTCTACTAATCCCAAAAGTCATTATGTTTCCATCAAGAGAAGGAAAAATTAATGATTGTCTTTGAATATTTTTTTTTTATGCTTAATCTTCAAATAAAACATATTTATTCTTTTTATGTTTGAAACTAATATTCTAAACAGAAAATTAAATCAAGTCAGATTATCGATAAATTCAGTAATGTAAGTAATTAATATTTTATATTAATAACATAAATTGGTCATACATGATTTATATTTTGCCATGTGGAATAAAAATCTTAAGCGATTACTTTTCTTGCACTTAATTATTTAGAAGGAATATATTTGTCAAAAAAATATATCGTTTAATAAATATATTAACATCTGACCTTATTTTCTATTAAGTATTTTATTATTATAAATTTGCATTACGAAAGTTCTAGATTAAAAATTCTTTAAAATAATTGCAAAAAAGTATATATTTTCAGTTTGTACAGATTCAAGTTTCAATAAAGTCTGTAAATAGTTAATATATATTTAGCTTTCTATCAACAACATTTTTCTTAATATTTCAGTAGCAGTTGGGTACTTATTCAATCAAAATAAAAAAAAAATGACAAAGATAAAATATAAAACTTATAAAAGGGAAAATTAAATCCATAATAAATGTGTTGCATTTTGTGCAAGTAAAAAATTCGCCTCTAGTAGGTTAAAAATAATATTTGGTAAACTAAAATATATTTTATACAGTTTGTTCAGATTCATTCTTAACAATTCTTGCCTCGTATCGCAAAATTTTCTTCATAAATAATTTAGAATCCAGTTGACAGATAGAATACTACTGCATTTTACAGCAGAATTTGAAATATATTGAATTTTTTTATGGGTGAGCAACGGGTACCATCTTTCTCCAAAAAATATTGCATACATATTTTTGAAAGAGAAAGTCTTTCTCTGTAAAAAATAAATAGATGAGAATTCTTGTAATCCTTCAAAGGTGGATTTTATTACATATGTATATAACCTACCTTGAGAATGTGGGTTACTCACATCGATATTCAAACGTAGAAATGGTGAAGCTTACTTACATAGGTTAAAATCATTTTAGGGAATAATATTTAGATTTATTAAATTATATAGTTTAAAATTTGAATGCTTAAATATTGTTGTTCATTCTTCCCTAATGTCAATAATTAACAAAACAATTTATATTAATAAAAAAAAATTTAATATTTTCTTATATATTTTAATATTTAAAATATTTTTGTTAAATAAAATATTTTGTGGAATTTTTTATCGGCTGACTTAACTTCAGCAGAATTATATTCTTAGTTTTTATTATGAAAAAACGTTAAGTTTTTGTATATACATCAAGTACGAAGTTATATTGATAGAAACTTGTTGAGAATACAGTTATTTGTAATTCAAGTGTTTTCAATATTTTGTGATTTATGGAACTCTTTTGCAAGTAAGTTGAAGGCAACGGACATATTATGCCAAGTCGCGGCCCCGTTCACAATTAATCTTTTTAAATTTATTAAATATCAAAGTAAATCAATTACGCTAAAAACAATTAACCAAAATAAAACGTGATGCAGAAATATTTATACTTTCTTTCTAGACACATTTAATAATAAAATCCATTATAAACTGCGTGATATTTCAAATTTTGTTATTGAAAACCTACCAAACCAATGAGAATACTGTCTTTTTTATCTTGAATAAAAAAGAAATATGATAAAAAAATAACCTGTTCTTTCTATTGGTATTCTCAAATAAAATGATATTATTAAAATTTGTTGCCTACAGTTACATAAAAATGCTAAATGCCAATGAAAGTAAAACTTTTTTTTTTATCTAAGCCAATGAATCCTCTGAACGAAACCCTCATGAGGTCGTTAGACTCTGGGATAATAAGCTATGGTGCAATCCAACTGTAATTTCAAATTAATTATATTGATATTTATTCAAGTTCAGGGACAACATTACTTAATGGCAAATATTGAAGACAGTTCAAAAGATCCAACATTTTGTTTATTCAAATTGAAGAGAGAGTATTACAGACTTTCTATGTCAGGTTTGATTAATATATTTGTTTCCGTTCCTTACTATTTATTTTGGATTTTAAAACAGTATTTCATCCCTAGTAGCTCTGATATATCAATTTGCATAATATATGCTATTTTACTTTAAGATAATATGTGAAATAAGAACGAACATTTGAAAAAAAAAAACCCTCTTTGAAATAATTTTTTTCAAATGTTACAAGCCCTGCTTGTTAATTTTTTAAAATAACTTTTAACAAACGGTGTGTTCATTAAAATACTGTGGATCATTTTATAACAATATTAACAGATACCATATAACAGATAACATATAATCAACAACAGATAACATATCATTATTTGAAAATATAGTTTATTATTCTAATCCGTAAAGTAACAATTATTTATATCGAAATGACATTATTTCTATTTAGCAATATTTAGGAAAGAAAAGCAACATCTGATAACACTTCGTTACATGCGAAATATTTTACAAATAATTTTTAATTAAAATTATCAAATGACGTTTTACTAGTTTCAATTCAGTAAATGTGCTACCTTTTACAGATGGTGCTTTCTTGAAATAATATTTTACAATCTCTATCCAAAACATTTTGAATAATGTATTTGATTTCCTGTAAGAACCAAGTGTCAATTAAAAACAAACAATTTGAAATCTTCCTTGCCTGTATCTAAACGTAATTTACGACGAAAATTCTAATTTACAGAAGTTTCTTTAATTAGTTTTATCGGCAAACTTCGTCTGTGTAACATTTCTTGGAGACAGCTAAAAATTTTGGAGTTAGTTCAATTTAAGTCTAGTTTCAGATTCTTCAAAATTTTTGAAAAGTATTATAGCTTCAAATGTGTTCTGTGTAAAAGTTTTCCATTGTAAGAAACTTCATGTTGAATTTACATGCGTAAGTGAAAATTATTCTGTACTACAATTATAGCCCGCCGAAAAGTTTATAAACTATAAGTAATAAAATGTATAAATTTACGACTAATATGAAAAAAAACTATAGTTTTATTTGCAATGCCGATATTAATTTTTGATGATTTTATTAATTATGTGTTTATATAGACTTCAAGCAACATTATAAAACAGTTGTAATCATAAAATGGGATTAATTAGTTTAAAATGATTTAAGTGAATAAAGGGTGTCAATAATCGCTTCTATACGTATGCTTAAGTGAAATGCATTATAGAAAAATCACTAGAAAGTCCCCAGGAAGTACAAATTCAGCTGCTAAAATATTTCATGAGCAATCTAAACTTATATTACTGGAAATTAGAAAAACATTTTCAAAGTTTATCTTGGGCAACATGTAATTGGAAATTGAATATTTCATTTGGTCTCAATGTAAAAGTAACAAAGGTAGTAATTAAGTCGATATTTTTTTTAACATAAATAAATTTATTTACAATTAATAGGAAGTAAATGATGCCAAATAATAAAAATTATGTTTCTTATTCTTTTTGTTGAACTATCACAAGTTTTTGTTTCAGTGATCTATGAAATGTTTACATTTAGTCTGTCTAATTTTTAATTTTTAATTTTATTAATTTCTTTAAAAAATTTAAAGATTGTAAATATAAAATTTTAAATAACTTCATCATGGAAAAACCACTTCAAACCATCTGAAATGTTTTTAAGTTATATAAAGACTTATTATATTAACACAATAACTAAATGTTTAAAAATACTTTTCTTAATGACTAATTTTAAATTGAAAAAAATTTATAATCCCTTTAATGTAAAGAAAAGCTGAATTTCATTTAAAAATTCTTACTGTCTTCCATTATAATGAGTGAATATTAACAAAGCTTTATGTTGTCATAGTTCCGACTATAGCGAAACTTATAACTTAGTAATTTTTCAGTAAATTTTTCTTCCCTGTTGTTTCAAAAGATTCATTTTTTTTCATTTGCCTTTCTTTTAAGTTGATACATTATTTATCATTTCAGATGCAGATAAAAGTGCAATAAACAAAATTTTTTCTTCCTTTGTAATTTTTAAAATATGTCCAAGTAAGAAAACATTTCTTACTTGGAATGTTTTCTTACTCATGTAAGAATTAAATTTCAGAAAAAATTCCTTAGTCTTAAAATAACTTTTTTTTTTCATTTTAATTTGTTTACTTCATTGTTTCTGTTTACAAAGTTTAAAAATATTAGTTCAGCAAAATTTATATCTTTGACATAAAAGCATTGTAGAGTGATGTTCTCGCTTTTTATTTTAGTATCATTACATATTTTTATGTACGTTATTGAGTGAATTTTTTTTAAAATTAAAATTAACTGATAAATTAAATTTATAATATGGGCAATAGAATTATATTATATATTTTAGATTTGTATTATTATATATTCTACTTATATGTATAAAGACTTTCTTTGATAATTTCTACCTTAACTTCGAAGGTATAAAGGTTTTAATATCTTTTAAAGGATTTTTGTTATTCATTGGTCAGTATTTCTTGCTTGAAAATCATTTTAAATTATAGATACATAACAAATTAAAATTCCAGTATGCCCAATCGAAATTTAAAGATACTAATAAATTTCTACAGATATTTATCTGTCTACCTTGATAGATAGGTAGATAGATAGGTTGATAAATAGATATGACATTTTTCCTTCGTCACAGGAAATTAGTTCTTAAGCTGAGAATCTATACAGTAGTATGTCAAAAAAAAAAATCATTTACACAAAAAGTAAACTAACATCGAAGGATTGAGAGCCTTTTAAAAATTTATATAATAACCTTGTATTCCCGAATATAAGCCGATACGTATATATGTTGAGAGTGCCTCTTTCTTTAAAAACATTACCCAAAGTTCGAAACCCATATACATGAACTGAAAAAAAACGATTCTGTGTAAGAAGAGGATATAAATTCCAGTACGAAAAGCATTGAAAGTAAGATTGATATACATCCAGATATTTCAATGAATGAAAATAAATTTATATGAAATATTTATATGACTTGTTTATCTTTTGGCATAAAGATTACATTCAAAATACCCCAAAAGTAATTCTCCTTTTCCATTGTTATTTTTATGTGGTCATTATTTATGTTATTCTATTACTATTCCTAGAGTACGTTTTGGTACTTTTCCGTTAATCAGCTCAAATTTCATCAACATTAGACTTTTCGTTTTAGCTGCGGCGCAAAAAAACCAGCAATATAACCAATTTTGAAAATAATACAATTCATTTTCATAAAACGAATAACTCAATTTTAAATGAAATTAAAACTTAAATTTAAACTTAATTAAATTAAAACTTAATATATTTGGCGAATTACAGCTTACGTCACGCTAATGGAAAAGTGCCTTGGTTTTTTGCAAAATTAGAATATCTATATATAAGCCGACCCCCTTAAAAATTACTAACAATTATCGGTTTACACACAAAAATTTACGATAGTAATTAATCCACTACCATATGCCATCCTTATATTATATATATATATATATATATATATATATATTATATAAGGATGAGTATTTTTTCCGATTTTAAGTGACGAAAATGATGTGGTGTGTAGCAAACCCTCGTGGTGTAACTTGAGCAACGCTGAATCTGCTACATATCTGCCGTTTTATTGGTGAATGATTTCAATACAAAACGCCCGAAAAAAACAGAAACAATAGGTCAATACTAAGTAATAAATAATAAAGTTCCATTAACGAAAATAGTTAAAATATAAAAACAAACACAACTCGCAACTTCTTAAAAAACGAAACAAATCTAAACTTTAAACAAACTTGAGACAAAATCTGTGCTATAAGGAAGATGACAAAATCCTTTTTAAGAGGAAAAAAAGCTACGGAAATGGCTGAAGAATAGAGAATTTCTTCCATCTTAACTACTTTTACAGGTTGAAATCTATGGCTCAAGGCTCTCCCGGGGTTAAGGTTTCACGCTCTTTACTATCACAGTGTAGACAAGCTTTGGTGTTTCTTTGGCTAAGTCACCTGCTTTCAAGCATCTGGAGACGGATTTTCTTTGGTATTATTATATTGTACTTCGGCGTAGTTTCGGAAGTATTTTGATGCTTTAGTTTAACGCCGCTCTAGGCATGGATAGCGTTGTGAATTATTTATGTTCTGGGATGATTTTTTTCCCTTTATTTGTGCCGTGATTGAAAGTTTTAGAATTGCACTAAGTTTTAGTACAAGGTTTGAATAGAATCTGAAACTTTTTTTTTATTTCGCTCTTTTTATTGAAATTCAAATTTAGTCTTTTCAATGTACATATATTTAAAACCACTACAAGTTACTTTGAAATGGATATAAATTTGTTCGTAAAAATTTTCGTTAAAGTAAGAAAAATACTTTAACAATAATCTGATTCCTAGATTACTTAAAAAAATATATGAATAAAAACAATGTAAATCAGTTTGTAGAAGTTTTTTTCATGAAGCATATTATCAAAAAAAGCAGCTTGAATTACTACAGTTAAAAATCTGGTAGTTTAAGAAATGTCCTTTTTTTAATATACATAATTATAAAATCTTATGTCGAACAATACATGTAGTAAAAAAAATAGAGGAAAGATGTTTGATTCTTGGGCAAGTGTAATTACAACATACTATACCTAGGTAAATTTTTCTGCGATTAGTTAAACCTTATTATCTAACAAGCATTAAGTAAATAAGTAACCTTATTTTTAAAGATGTAACAAGCATGAACTGCTTAACATTGCCATTATTTAAAATTCCATGTGTGGCCACGCCATGACAATTTGGTTGTCGTCGAACGGCTGTCTGGATGGTTTTGCAAGCTAATCCTTGGGTTGAGAATTCACAATCACTTAATTAAAGCAAATTAAAATAGATTAAAAGTTAATTTTGATAACGATTTGCTGATAATAGGCTAGTTGAATGAATGGTTCCCCAACTTCCTTACATGAAACACTAATATGGACATGTCCTATATAGAATAAGCATGGAGTGAAATCTTTTCTTCTGACTATTTCTCGTATAATCGATGGAGAGGGACATAGGAAAGGCGATGAGAAATAATTGAAAATAGAAGTCTAACTTATTTAGATAAAGTATATTTGCCGGAATTTTATTGGCACAATGAACGTTATATTAGTACGATAACCTCAAATATGACTTACTATTAATGGTGCTATAATTTACTCACTTATTAATTTTGTAAGACACCTTTGATAGTTTAGTTTAAATACAGCTTTTTCTTAAAAATCCTAATTTACTTAATTAGAAATAAGACTTATGTTTGTAATTATTAATTATCACGGTTAATATGACGGTTATTATGGAAGGGCTTAGAATTTTTTGAAAACTATCAATTAAAATACTAATAAATCCTTCAAGTTTAAACAATGAATTAATATATCTATATATATATATATCAAATACTGCTCATTATTCAATGAATTGAATTCTTTATAGGTATTATGTAACATTTTCGTCACGTTGATTTACTTTTTTATAATTTAACGTTCCGTAGTAAACATAATTTTTTAATATATTTCGAATTTTTTTACAGTTATAAAAGTATTTTCTGATTGTAGATTTCTGTTATAATTTAGTTATATGGTATACAAATTTTTTTGTTCGTTTGTATAATAAGTGCACGAATCAAAAGTGGTAAATCGTCTGAATTTGAAAAAAAAAATTATATATTCGTTTGAAAATTTATATTAAAAAATTAAAATCTTCCTTTGTCTGATTCACGTGTGTCTTTGGATTTCAATTGTATACTTTCTTTAAAGTATGTACAGACCCTCTCAAAAGTTTCCGAAAATCATCCTTTAGCAATTTCCTTAAAGCATCCACAATCAAACATTCAAAGCAGTACGCTTAGGAATGAAATTCTGATAGACATTCGACTCCCTCTGCCAAGTAAACAAATTACTAAATAAAAAGGGTATTAAACATAACTTGAAAATTTATTACTTCCAAACAATTTAACTTGAACATATTTTTTACTTTATTTGCATTTTGTTTTAATTACAGTTATACATAACGAAAAAATTAATGTTATTTTCAAAATTTTATAGATTAGAATAATTAAGTTCGATAAAAATCCTTCAGATTCAGGATACAAATTTTTAGTGGCATGATCAAATATCCATTTTAGAACATCAGAAGATGTTCTTAATGTTATAAACCTCTTAATTTTAAGTAATTTTTTTGTCAATTTGGGCCAAATTTGTTCGAAAATATATGCATTGCAGTTTTTAACTGTTGCTTTGATTAAATATCAATTTTCCAAAATATATTTCAAAACTGCTCTATATTCTATTATGGTAAAATCTGAGGGCCAAGAAGAATTTTTAATTTCTTTTTACAATTGCAACGCATCCAAAATCGAGCATTCAAAGCAGTGAAATCCTGAGACAATTCAAATCTTTCTATAAACAAAAGTTTCGACTAATTATTTCAAAATTTATCTTTAAAGTTTAACTGTACATCAACGGTGCCTTCAATAAATTCGAATATACCAACTGCAATACCATATACATCTCCAAATCATAACTCCTCCATCGCTATGTTAAATGAATCCCTCTTTAAAATACTTTTTTCGATTTTATTCAAACTATCATGCAACGTTGATTCTCTACAATAATGAAGAATGTTTTCCTTACTGATAATCGATGATATGGGATTACTGATAATCTTGGATTAGCATCAATTTTTTCAATGGTGATTTGCTTCAATCCATGAGATAACTTTCTTGATTCCACCGATATATTATATTATTTGATATTCTTCTGTTTTTTAATGTTTTGTGATAGGAAAAACATTTGCAGCATTTGTAATACCCATTTTGATTTTTTAATAATATAAACTATTTATGTGTGCTTATTAATAACTAATTCTCATATTCTAACTACATAAAAATTAACACTAATTAAAAAAAATTCAATATTCTAAACAAATGATTTATTTTAATATAGAAAGCTGTGTTTCAAAAAATATGTCTTAATTGCGATCGTAAATTAATATAAAGCAGATAAATTTCTAAAATTTGAAAGTATTATATTTTATGTATCAAAATTTATTATGTTAATGTTTAATTTTATATATCAATTATAATTTTATTAATATTTAATTTTATATATTATTTTTATATGTATTATATTAAGTGGAATAGCTTGTTCTTTCCATCTTGAAATCTTTTTAAATTTTTAATTATTTCCAGATCAGTGATAATTTTTTTACAATTGCTTTATAATAAAATTGAAATAATTCATGTTAATTTTCCTTTCTACACTTCATTATTTGGAAAAAAAAACATTAATTAAAACTTTTTAAGGATGAAAATTAAAAATTTCTGTCTATGAAACAATTTAAAATATTTCTCTTCATATGACTGTTTTAATAAAACCTAATACATATTCAAGCATTTAATTTCAGTCTCATTCAAAGTTTCGTTTTTACACGTTATGTTTCAAATAATAATTTTAACTTTTGAATCTTTAATTCTTACACAAAATTTGATTAATTTGCTATTGAGTTCCATTTCCATAAATTAATTAAATTATATGAATAAGCAAGTAATATACTAACTAAAACTAATTTTTTAATTATCAGCAAACTAATTTCCATTCGTATAAATATTTAACTACTATTACTATTCGTGATTCTACTTTTTCAATTTATATAACATTTTGCATGTCATTAATGAATGTTGAAGTGAAGACTTCATGCTTTTCAGAAAGTATTCCCTTCTGTAAAATAATTAATCATTCTTAGCTCCGAAAACCAATACTCTCTTTCTAGTTCTTAATTAACATTAGATTAGAGGATTTTGTTGTCTTAGAAACTCTTTGTTGGGAAAACAATCTTTAGAAGGTAGAAATTTCTCAATTTTCTTTCTTTTAGATTTAAACTAATTGAAAATAGCTTTCATCTATTATAGAAATAGCCATAAAGCTTTTCACACATGGTTACGGATAAAATGTCCATTAATAGCTAAAAAGCAGATATGCAGTTAAAGTATTCTCTAAAGATATGATAAGATTTTATTAATATGAATAAATGACATTAACCAAATTATCAATCAGGTAGTGATTCCTTTGGATGCTTTTTTTTAAAAAAGATTATTTATATGAATATGTAAAGGAAAAGGGATTTTTAACTCAAAGTTATCATTGGTAATTTATGTTGTCTAAGGTTTATAATGAATAATTTTTTTAAATTTATTTGTAACAAATGCTATCATTTCCATTTAATTCTTCGGAAATGTTAAATATTTAGAAATAAATATAATAATATATATATTATAAAATTAAATATTTTTAAATAAATTAATAATATATATATATATATATATATTTATAATTTTATATATAATAATTAAAAAAATATTAATATATAAAATAAATATTTATAATAAAATAAATTAATTTATATAGTAATAATAATAAATTTTAATATATATTTTTCAATTTTTTTTTTAAATAAAATATTCCTTAAATGTTTTATTTAATAATTTCTGGAATGCCTACGTATAGGAAAATATTTTCAATTCTATAAATATCAAAATAAAAATATTACATTTTATAATCATTTGAGCGGCACGATATAAGCGCCTTTATTTGATTTTTTATATTACTTCATGTTTGCTGCTATTCTTAAGAATTAATTTAAATTTATTTAATAATATTTTGAGTGTTATAAAACATTTAAGATTGAAAAATAGAAATATCTTGTGTATCATCTTGTAATTACAAATTTTTTAATTAAGCGGATTTAGTTCTAAAAATCGTAAATTTATATAGTTTTATATTATGCACTCTCTTACAATTTCATAAAATATACATAAAAAAATTTTAAAAAAATAAAAAAACGAACAAATTATCTAAGGTTACTGTTTTAATATTTTTATTCCCTTTAAATATGCAATAATTTATTAATAATTAAAAATTGAAATGAAATGATTTGTAAAATATATTTCATAATTTAAAGGTTACATTAATAATTTATACAGGAATTTCATTCACTCTGAATTTCTGTAAGTAAACAATTGAATATTTAACATTTCATATTGAAATACAGAAGCATTATATGAATTATTATCAACTATATATTTTTATATTCTGTTCTATATTTTATCAAACGCAAATTTATCTATCAAAAGTCTATAGTTCATTGTTTGGTAATGAGATATTCATATCTATGCTTAAATACTAGTCATGAATAATTATTTAATTTAATAGATAATACGAATATTTTATCTGCCATATATTTAATATCGCTTTACATTTTCATAAACAAGAAATTATTGTTAAAGAGATATTATGAATTATGTTAGGAGGTGCATTACACACTTTCTATTTGTAAATTTTCTGAATAGATATACTAATGTTTTCGCAGTATTTCAGTGATTGCTACAGAACGTATCTTCATAAAGGGACCAAAAACAAAACTATGTAAATTATGTATAATTCAACTCGGTATTCTTCGCAAAAATAAGAGTTTGTAAGTTTTTCTCTACATTAAATATAAACTTTCAATTATTTTAAACAGACAATTATTGTAATTGTTTTCAAAGCTTTTACCTTAATCCCAGTTCTTATAATATTAATTCTTATCCATTTACATTTCTAACTTAATTTAAAAATATTTTTTATTCCTATTTATTTTAGAATTTTAATAAACTTCTTTTTTAAGATTAATAAATCATATTTTATGAAGTGGAATTTAATGGAAATTTAATGAAGGAAATTTAATGAAGTGGAATTTAATGGAAATACACTCATTTTGTGGGAAAATAAATTAATGATATACACTCGTGTTTGTGAAAACTGTAATATTATGAAGAAATCAAGCGAATGAAACTAAACATACATATAATAAATGGAAAGGAAAATGTGATATACAAAGTATTAAAATTTCACTGTGATAATGCATGTATGAACCTCTAAACTTTCTACAGAACCATCTCTACGATAATGCTAGATATAGGAAAGCATTGAAAATGGAATATATGTCGCCTTCCAGAGCGACCAGTTTTATGAGGAGTCACTATGTCTCATAAACATCAAAGGATGGCATATGAACAAGTTACGAAGCTCAAGCTGAGAAAAATCATCATCCTTTGTTAAATGAGATTTTCTTATCAGGAACTTCCACAGCAGCGATATATATGTAGAATACTCGTAAGTAGGTTTCGTAAGTTCTCGTAAATACTCGTAAGTTCGACCAGCAATAAATTTGCAGTGGAGTACGAAGGCATTTTATATTCATGATAATGATGGACCGTGCAGATTAATATCAATAGTTGGCACAATATTGGATCACTGCTACATATGTGCCAATGTCGGTTTCCACAGTTTGCAGAAATCTGCTGCACTATGGATTTGCGTATGCATTCCATTGTGCAGGATTTCCTTGTCGATGTCTCCAGCGACAATGAATTCATGAGCACAGTCGGTACTATGTGGTTGTTAACTAACTGTTGTATCAAAATGTAACACTTTTTCAATTTTGACCAGAACGATTTTCGAGTACACATTTGGCATCATAAAGGTGAATGCTATCTTCCAGATATGTATTACCCAGCATCATCGTTGGACGTACACAAGCATGAGGGTTTGAGGTGTATTGGATATCACTGGCAATTGCAATTAATCAGAATTAAGGATACTCTCAACAGCTGCAGTGAGGTGCATGCACAGCTTCATGAGGATGGGTTTGATCTCAAAGTCATATCCTTTCTTCTAGGCATTCCTCAGAGTGTATTTCAAGAAATTAATTCCCACTTATATATTCAAGAGCTGTCTAAACTTTTATCACCGAGCGACAGATAGAACCTACTCCTAGGAGTGCTCATTTACGAGACACGTTACCTGTAATATATGAGTGGGATTTCATTAAATCATAATTTGTCCCTGATGTTCTATAGTACTCAACACTAAAGAACTGTGGACTAGGATAGAAGCAATCTGGAATGATATTCCTTAAATACGTATTTAAAATAAATTTCTTTCTTTGTGACGAAGTGTAGAAGCTCAATATCAGCACTTAGCGATTTTACCAAATGCTGCTTTTTAACATGTAAAACTTTCCATTTGCCCTGTACATTTAATTGTTTCATTGCACTACTGCAGGTTTTACGGGGAAAACAATTATTCAATCCCAGTGATTTCTTGATGATGTTACAATTTTCAGAAACATGACATTTTTTTTTTTTGGAAAGTGAATTAACATTTCAAGTAGCAAAAATAAATTTTGTATCATTTAAAATAAGCTTTAAACTTCGAAAAAATAGATAAGGTGCTAATATAATTTAAAGGATTTAAAGAGAAATGATACCCTGAAAGAATGAACTAAAAACTAATATAAAAAATAACCAATATTTTTTAGTATAAATATTACGCCAGTTAGACTAAACCTTAAATTCGATTTCGTTTACCATTTTAAAAATGAATTTAAGTATTAATTAAATAAATAAACGAAATCAAAATATCAAGCTTTCAAAATAAATATTAAATCCCATTTTTATTCATAAATTAAATTGTCTTTCTTTAGAAATCTTACTTATCATTTTATCTGAATTTAAGTAAAAGGCTATAATAATAGCTGAAACAAATAAAATAACTTTCATTTTTTTAAATATTTTTGCATTAATTCCTTTTCAAAATTAATTTCATGGCTTTCATTTTTGTTTATTTCTTATATAATACTTTATATAAATGTCTGCGATTTAATTTTACAAGATGAACACAAATCTCATTTTGAGAACAATTACGAATGCTCTCTTAGCTCTCCTATTTTGATCTCTGGATGGAATTGCTTTAATCCTAGTCATGTGCGAATATAGATAAGCCATTTCGCTAAGAATTTAAATGCACTAATTCTACTATTTACGAAATTTTACTGATAATTGTTATCAGTATATTAACTAATATTTTAGGATCTGTATAGAATGACTCATGGCGACTCTAATGGCATGCAATTATTGATGCAAAAATATTTGAGTGGCGTGCAATCATTGGTGTAAAATTATTTTAATGTATTTAAAAATGCATTTAATATTTGAAAAATATTAATAGTTCATAGTCAGTTTTGCCAAAATTTTGAAATTCAAGAAAAGTTAACATTTAGAAGTAAACTTTAAATGTATTGAAATAGCCCCATGAGGCCGTTAAAAACTACATTATGCTGATATCAGTTAAAAATATCATTAAAATTTTATTTAAAACTTATATATTTGAATTTAATGAAGAATGTTATTGTCACAAAAATATTTGCTAAATTTTTAATTAATGTTTTTTTATGTAGTATTGTAGTCTTGTTGATATTTGTTTCTTATGCGTTTTTTTTTCTTTGAAATAACAAGAAAAAGAGGTGATATAAGCTTTCTGTTTGGTTCAATAAAATCCAAATGCATCACTAAATCTGAAGATTTAAGGAAAAGTTCTATGTGTGCCTTCCTATGGGTACCCTTTAACAGAGTGATAAAGCACGAACTCTCTCTTTGAAATTCTAATCAGATACGAAATCAGTTCAATAAGCATACTTGTAGAAGTCGAACACTTAACTGGGCTAGTAATGTTTTCCTTTTTATGTTAAGGAATCATAATTTATTTCCTTATAAGAAGCATGAATGAAATTTAATGCAATGAAGGAAAGACTATTTGTATGTTTGCATTTCTAGATAGATAGTAAATATTACGTAAGTAATCATTGACAATTATGAATAATTGTCAAAATTTGATATTTTTCATTAATGCGTGTACAATGTGCATTTTGTTGTAATTCAAAATTATTGATGATTCATTAATATAATTTTAGTTTCTTAAATATTTAATAATAAATAATATAATCTTATTAACTTGAAAAGTTTTCTTTCAAGTTATTCTACAATTTACTTATTATTATGTATGTACTTTCTAAGAATGTAAATTTCATTGCATATTAACATAAATGTGTTAATTTTAGTAAAATATCTTGCAATTAAAATTTTTAATAATTACAAAAATAATGAATATTTTATCTTCATATCTTTAATTCTAATTTAACTTTGTTTACTCAGTTTCAAAAATTTTAAAAGGTCAAATTTTAAATGCTAATTTTCTATGTAAATTAGAAAAAAATAGAGAAGATGCAAGAATTTGTTCAAGCAATATAATAAAAGGAATGAGAACTATTAATATTTGAAAATATTTCTAAAAATTAATACATACTACTAATAAAATATCAGCAAGATACCCAATAGAAAAATATCCCCAAATACTTTAGCATATAAATTTAAAATCAGGCTAATATGATTGTAATGTATGGCAATAAAACAATCAAATCTCTTTTTAGACATTTAATTTTTTTATTTTTCAATAATTTAAAATTTTTATATTATTATATTCAAAGCTAAATATCTTTGAATTTAATTATTTTAAAGAATTGTATGGGCAAATATACCTATTACAGAGGATCATGTGTGAAGATATACATGCTTTAAACAAAATATGAATGTAAAAAAATATTAAGAATAACTGAAATCAAGGAGATAAATTCTGAACTTTAGTTTAAAAAATATTTATTGTAATTACCAACAACTGTTTTATGTTATAAATTGAAATAATGTTGAATTTTATAAAGGAAATATATTTATATTGCAATGAGTTATCACTTTCTAATTGGCATTTTTGTCTACCACGGAAGTTTGGAATTAGATTTCCAAACTTCCGTGTCTCTCCTTTGGATGCACTGAGACGGTATTCTGTGCATGGGATATGTCCTCTCACTAACAATATCTCACTATAATTTATTTTAAAAACTGACCCCTCAATGCAAAACTATATAAACCTAGGGACTGAATTAAAAGTTAAAGTGTCTGACTTCTCCAATGTTGATTTTTAAACATAAAAGTGCCATAGTAAGAAAGTTTATCTCATTAGAAATCTTTTTGTAACTGGAAATGTATGCCAACGATTAACGGTAATGCAAATAATGATAAATAATAAATTGCACGGAAGATGCTGAGTTGTAATTGGACTTTGCTGATAAAGAAAAAGGCAAGAATATATTTACTTGAATTTACTAACATTTTTAAGGAATTTAAAGAGATTTGGAAAAAGTCGAGGGAGCCAAGGCAGAGCGACAAAACCAAGTCCACTAGCTGTGAATATATCAAAGCATCTGCAGTCAAAGGAAACAAAATTATAAACGCATCTCTAAAAGTAATCTCGTTAATATCTTGCAGGAGAGAAAGCTGATAGTAACAAGAAATTATATAAGTGGCTGGTACTGATCTGAGATTTTGATCTGGGATTACATAATGAATTTTAAATATTAAAATAATAAATATATAATTTATGTTTTTTTTTTTCAATTTTAAAATTTGCTTTATAGCAGTTTTCATATAACTTTTTGTCTCTCAATAAATAATCATTATGTTGAAAAATGCAGAGTTTAACTTCTTTTTTACTGTCATGTTAAATATATTAAAGGGGAACGACTTAAATGCTCTTCAAATAAAATAAATCAATGCCCAATTTTTTTTGGTATATTATTTATTTTATTGGTAAAAAAAATAATCAATCAGACATCAGTAAGGATTAATAAATGTTACTTACATATTGAAAAATCATTTCTCCCAAGAATATCTATGGAAAAGTTGAAGTCCATTAAACAAATCAAAAAATACCTAAAGCATTCATCAAAATTCGATGCACGCTTTTTATATGGAAACGAAAATATCGATGAATAGTAAAATTATGAAATATTGAAGTGTAAGGAAAGATAGATTTCTTTTTCAGTAGTAAGAAAATCATACTGTGATTTTCTTAGATAGAACTGTTTCGTATTTCGTTGCATGAAATGGAATCCAAAGTCCCATCAATAAAACTCGAGTGCTTCCTTATTTTCTTTATTCAATGGTTTTTGATGAAACACGACTGCCAGTTTTTTGAATAGGAAACTGAAACGTCAGATATCAAACAGAGGTAAGAGAGGTATTATTTTTGAAGGACTATCCTACTTCAAAAGAAAAACTATTCCTTTTGATTGGGATGATCCTACATAGACTGTGAAAACTGATAGTTCGAAAATGGAAATCTATCTGACCACATTCAGTTGAAAGCGTGTTTTGGATTTGCTTTATTTTTTGTCACACTATCATTTCCCTTTCCAGTTTTGTAAAAATAAATGTAAAAAAAAAATTTAATCGCAACCTTGTATTGCAAAGAATTCGAATACATTGACAATCTCAAGAAAATAAAAAAAAATAATGTCTTACCATAAAATTATTAATGTTTCTTAAAAATGTTTCTGAAGTAAGGCCAATGTTTAGATTACCATAAAAGAATGAAAAACATAATTGTCAATAATTACGAAATATTTTTGTTCAATTTTTTAATGGTTTTTTATTTCCATGCAAACGGGAGAGTAAAATATAAATATTTTAATAATTTATATTAGTAATGAAGACAGTATTCATCCTGACATTTATTTTTCTCGGTTTTAAATTAATAGTTTTTAAGTTGCACCCTAAATCTAAATTGAATTTTAAAATATGGTATAAAATGTTTTAATAATAATTACTGCCTCTTCTATTTGTTAAGAGAATTAAGGAACTTAAAGATTATTAACCTGTATACTACTGCTTATATACATTTATTCTTCATGATGTACACACATGGTTACAAATTGCATGTTGATTATTTAATTACACATTAAATTAATTTTTCAAATAGCAAGCGACTGATGGGAGAGAATTTGTGATTGCAAGCTATAAATATTAATCTTTAAAGTTTATTTTAGAAGAACATGAATTAAATTCGTTGAAATTTAGGAATCAGGCATTGTTAGGAGAAGAAAATGCTTAAAGCGCTTTCTTATAATTATTTTACTTAATTAATTACTTTATTATGTAATTTATTTAACATTCCACAGATTATAAACTTACATTTTATGTATAGGCAGTATTAGTATATTTAAGTCTCAGTAGAACGAGATATTTAAATCATGATAACCAATTTGATGATAGCCTTTATGGAACTCAAATAATTATATTTTTCTCAGTGATTATAAGATAATACAAAGTAGTCTGTAAAGAAATTTGAAGAAATATTCTAAATTAAATCGAATAAAATAATGTTATGTGTGAATAAATGATTTAGAGGAAGTACAATGCAAGATTTTAAATTTCAAATAATGTTACTTAAATACCTTAAAATTAATTGTTTTCGTTCTGTATCTTTGTAGATAAAGATCTGAAATTTCTAAAGTTACAATTTCCTAAAATTAGAATAAATAATCGAACATATTTCCATCAAATTTAAAATTCGCTTTTCAGTTGACTTGCAACAAATCATATGTTTAAAACAAAATTAATTTTAAGATGCATTAATGTATTCATAAAGTATCAATATTTATATTTATTTTATTAAATTTTCATTATTGTATTGGAAAGTGCATTTTTTCAAAGAATTACCGCATTGCGCTACTAAACACTCAAAAAATTCAAATAAATTTAAAGCATAATCTCTTATAACATTTTTCATTTGGGAATGCATAAAACATTTAAAAATACCTTCAAAAATATTTAAGGTCACCTACATGCCGTATCCAGATTGGTGATTGAACTATATGGCGCGCG
This sequence comes from Caerostris darwini, assembly GCA_021605075.1. NCBI lineage: Eukaryota > Metazoa > Arthropoda > Arachnida > Araneae > Araneidae > Caerostris > Caerostris darwini. The sequence goes on from BPLQ01003277.1 coordinate 518,069, forward strand.
AATCTCTCTAGAAGAGCTTTTAAACTCCAGACTGAGGTAGAAAGAAAATAACTATGATGAGATGAAGACATAAAGCTTACCACTGTAAACCTGACGAAAATTTGAAGAAGCTAATATTCTGATGACATTCTCTTAACTATTGTATAAATAGCTAAATATTTCAGTTGAACATTATTTTGCAATTAAAAAATGTTTAAAAGAAAACCCTAGAGATATTTAATTTTTTTAAAACTTAGTTTAATATACACCAAAAATTAATAGAACTACACATGAGATCAACCTTTTTTTCCGAGATTACAAAATGCAATTGTCACATTTATAAAAACTACTACAGAAAAAAAAAGGCATATAAGAAAATGACGCTTAACTTTTCTAATTCAAAAAAGAATCAGGCAAAATTGTTTCAGGTCCGTAAAGTCAGTGGCAATGTTTCATGAACTCAAGCAGAGAAACAGCGGATATTGAGATGAGAATGATGACTGAAGGAAAAATTCATTACTTTCCTTACGTGCCAATAGGAAGTGACAAGAAAAATAAGTCTATTACTTCTCGTTCTATGCGTATTTCAGGAAGAGACAGGCGAAACTGTATTAATTTCCTGTTCTTCCCTTCCGTGTAAGGTGGCACTGACTTTTTAGTTTTAAGTAATTGTTACCTCTAAACTTTTGCAGAAACTGTTTTTAATTTTAAAGCTACACTGTTCGTTTTCTAATTCAAATGTCCTAAACAAAACTTTAAATATTTAGATACTTTCCTTACTGTAACAACTTTCAAGAACGTCTTCCAAATTGCGTAAGTTTATCGAGTGAAAAGTCTAATATATTCCGTTGAATAAATGCCTGCCTTTCATTTTCGTTACAATCTATATACTAATTATCATAGGATTCATTAAATACTTTCTTTAAATTAGTAAGTTTTGTAATTCTAAATAAATGTATTAATTGGTCTATATTTCAGCAATGGGATTTTTACAGAAAGCCTTCTTAAATTATTGTTATGAAACTTTTGTAGATGTCACATAATTCAAACAATTTCATTCTTTTAGCATTTATCAACTTTCGGGATCATTTTCGAACGGCTACAATAGGCTTCAGTAGAATTAAGTTTTTAACTAGATTGGACTATTAAGTTTTGTATTTTCCAGAGCCTAAAGCTCTTTATCCAAATTTTTCCTTTTCTAACTTAAAGTTAAATTTTTAAAGTTAGTAAGAAATCTTTAATTAATTATGTAACTCGAAATAAGAGGATTCTTTTCCCCAGGCACTCCATAAATTAAACAGCCTTTACTTAAGTTTTTCATTAACAACAACTTTCAATTTTATAAAATCTTCTTGGTCCGATCGTAGATTCGTTATTCAGTGGTGCATGAGAGATTATTCAAATCCATTGTTGGTCTCTGTTATTTCAGAAATCAATTACTCAATGGCGATTGTAATATTGTTTGTTAGGGCCACACATCGACAGTAAAACTGGCTGGTGGAGTTTTGCCGATTTTTCTTCTCAGCAAAAAGCAAATTCACCTTCCCATAAAATATTTTCTCGTAGGTAATAACTTCCCGATCAACATCAGGTGGTGTATTATGGAAATTGGTGTATTCTTAGGAAACACAGCAACGTATGGAAGAAAAATCATTAATGCACGTGAGTTAAGCTGGAATTAGGAGGAAGAGGATTAGATTTCTATTAGTAGTAAAATAAATTTTTGGAAATATGATCGGACTCAGTGGAGAATATGGTAGCGCGTTTTGCATCAAATGTCAGATTAACTGGTAGGAGTTCTCGTATCTTGTTCCATTTGAAATGCAAATGTGTGACAGTTACCCCAGAAAAAAGGTTAGTACTCCAGAAAGGTTTTACTTTCCCCAGTCAGTCTTGAGAAGCAACATTAATCCACTGAATTTGTATTACCCATAAAGCAGCCATGAATCAAAAAGAGTTTAGGGGATATTTGTAGTTAAAGCATTAGAATAAAAAAAATCTCATGCAATAAGTTGACGTGATTAACGTAAATTAGTTTATTTTAAGCGATGCTATAATTCCAAATAACAAATTGGAATTCTGCAAGTCCTGTTTCACTTTCCCCATCGTACAAAAGTATGGCATTCTTCCCTGGTAATAAGTATGACTTCATCAATAATTCTGTATATTATAAGAGTTCAGCAGATATTTTATAATTCATTCCATTTTAAAAATGGTCAAAAACCCATTATATTTAGATAGTATTTGTTAAAATATTATATGTCTTATATTTGTCACATTTCGTAGAATTACTCAGCCTATTTTATTGATGAAACGAGAATTTTTGCTCATTATTCTGTAAGCATATACGAGGGGTACTCAAAAAGAACCGGAATTTCTTTATAAAAATCTAAATTGTATTTTTCTTCATAAAATAACCTTAATACCTTCAATATACTGTCCATTTAACTTTATAGATTTGTCTAATCGATGATTCTATTGTTGGAAACATTGTTGAAATTTTGTTTTTTGGTTGGTTGCGAGCTCCTGAGTCGTTTTTTCGTCATCTCTCTCGTTTCAGGGTCGTAACCGTAGAACCAAGACTCGCCATCAGTAATGACCTTGGATAAAAAATCAGGGTCTGTTTAGAGATGTCCTTTCAGAGCAGGGCATGTTTTCACTCGATGCTCTCTTTGATCATGAGTCAAAATTCTTTACATGAACTTCTTGGCGAGTCTTGTCATCCCCAAATCTCCCGACAAAATTCACTGCACTGAGCTCCAAGTTATTCCAGATAACTAGATAACTGCTTTAATGGTTTCGTCATCAGTCTTCAAGCAAAATTGCACAAACTTCCTTGAAATTTTCATCCGTTCTGGAAGTTGAAGGACGTCCAGAACGAGGTTTGTCATCGATCGACATCTTTTTTGAAACGAGAAAATCATTCATACACTTCAATTTTTCCCATAGCATCATCCTTTTAAGTTATTTGCAGCATCAAAACTGTTTCTGTAGCATTTTTCCCCAGCAGGAAGCAAAATTTCTGAGCAATAGCTTCTACAAAAAACGACAAGCAAACAAAAATGCTTTCACAAAAAACTCCACTGTAATCTTATTCGGCGAAAGTACCGAGTGCACTGAACACAGAAAGGGGTGCATCACGTGCACTTAGCGACAGGAATGCATACCAAGCAAGCCTGTGCCACAGTTCTGCCATTCGATTACTTTGGTACCCCCTAGTATAATTTTTAAAAGAATTACTTTTATGCTACTTTATCGGCATGTTTATTGATATTCATATACAAACTATTAATTTCACTGTCGAACATTTAAGGTGAGATAAAAATATTTCTAAAAATTGATAATTCCAATCATGCTATTCGCTATAATGACATTTTGGGAATTTAAGCATGAAATAAATTTCTTTCTTTTATTTTTAATTAGAGACTGGTCATAAGTTAAAATTTCTTATTTATTATGGTTATCTTCCCAATTCGAATTATTTTTACATTAAAAAAATTATTTTGTTACTTTTTAATCTTTAATATTAATACATCTATTTCTAAGGAATATAAATTTTGGTAGGTACTAAAAACAAATTTCTTATTTTTTTTAACATACTTTAGGAAATAAATAAAACCATTATTTGTTACATTTCTAGTTCCCCGTATATTTTTGGTTACTTAGTAATTTACTGGAATCGTTTCCATGGATTATTATTCAGGCGAATTTATTTATAACACCCAACATTAAATATTCTATTATTTTTTTCTGGTGATTAATAGTTGCATCTAAGCGTTAACAAAAAGATACTTACGCTCTATTTAACTAAAACTCGGAAAACTGCATCTCATCAAACAAAGACTTAGTTCAATCCATTTGGCACACAATATTCTGATCCTTTTATTTGCTTTGCAAACTTACGTAACTGAAAGTTCAGACAAATCCTCAATCTTTTTCAATAATATTAAAAAAGCATGTTGATAATAGGCATAAATATACAATTTTTCGTTTAGAAACGCCCTTTTTTTCAAACAGATTTCAGTTAACGTGCTTCAGAAGTTTTCCAAAAATGTCAGAAATTTTCCACTGTGTACTTTTATCTCTTAACTTAAAAATTTGTTTGGCAAATTTGATGTTTTATTACAAACGGGATAAAGTGCATTCAAAGTAATAAAAAATACAGTGACAATATTTATGACATAACAAGTGTTCGACTATACTACTAAAAGAAAATAATAAGTTTTATTTTAAAATTTACAAAAACTGTTTTATATCATCTTATTCGGGCTTTCTTTTTATATCTTAGAAAGATGCTAAATAATGAATTTTTAAGAAATATGTAATTCAACTGCAATTTATTTATCAAGCTTTAACAATTTATTTATTAACATTGTGTTTTAATTAGATGCCATTTTATTTGTCCCGTGATATTCATATAACATTATGTGATATTTACAATAAAACTACTTTTAAAAAAATATATAGCAAGATAAATATTTTATCTCTATTTAGACAGAAATGGAAGCAAATTAATAAAAATAATTCACAAAAAATAAATAGAGAAAATGGCGGAGAATCAAGAAAATATGAATCGTAAATGTGAATTTTAACTTTTTAATTACAACAGTTTTTTTTTATTTTGCACTTCTCAAAATCATGAAATAAATTCTTTGACGCAAGGAAGTATAATATTTGTTCATATCACCTGTTAAGAGTAATAATGATTAAAATATTACAATTATGATATTTTACGCATCCCTATGATCCTTCAAATCATATAAAAACATATTCCTTTTTTTTAAATTACATATTGCCCCTTTAACCTTTTTTTTTCTGTCAATATTCACATTTTTTTTTTTTTTTTTTTTTCTAATATGTTCAATGGAATATAAGCTTAAAGAAGTGTTTCGACCCAAAATTCGCATTTATTTTATTTAATTCTCATCACTTGAAAGCAAAACAACTGAAGCTGAAAATTAAGGTTTGATGCACATCATTAGGAATATCCTATTTTTAAATTTTAAATAAACCTAGCTGAAAATCAGAAAAATAGTACTTTTATTTATTGATAGTAAAAAATATGTTATGTGATAAAATAAAAATAAAACTTTTAAAGTTTTATTAAATTGTTCATTAGATCTCATTATATCTCTAAAATGTGAACCTTAGAACATGATAGATTAATCAAAAAATTTATTTATAGATTTCGAACATATTGTAGTTATTAATTCTATACAAATACTCTTAATTATTATATTGAATTTGTAGAATTAAAATACCACTAAGACATATGTAAAATTCTGTGTATACCTCGGATATAAGACTTTGATGAAAAAAATCTTTATACATACAATAAAGTAAAGTAAATAAAGAACATTTTATTTTATAACTATGGAATAAAAAGGGAGTACTAAATTATCCTTTTTTATAAAAGTAAGAGAAAACACCTTTTTTAATAAATTCTCAACGTTCAAGTAACGAATTCAAGTAACAATTAAACGTTCAAGTAACGAATGAAGAATCTCTAATCACCTAACGAGTATTTACATTAAATGTCTATTACTTCTAATATTAAAAAAATAATAAATGTTCATTTACTCAGTAAATTACTTTCAGCAAACTAAACAAGTCCCTTCATAATTAAAATAATACTCTACTTAATGAAATACAATTCTATAGATTTCTTTTCGCTTAATTCAAGCAATCTATTTTTAGTGGACATTTTTTAATTTACATTAGTACATTTATTTTTATACCGAAATTCGTTTGAAATCATTTACATATTTTAACCTTTTAAGCAATTTTTTAAATCCTTTAGTGAAAAAAAAAAGAAAATTTCAATGTTCTTGGAATTGAGCATATTTTTGGAAAAATGTAATGACTTCATGATTGGCTTATGCATTCTTTGCAATAATTTGAATAAATTTATTGTCGTATTATCATTAACAATAAAGAACTATGTATATAAATATGATAATTTTCTTACTAACGATAAAGAAAATCTTTATACACACAAAAAGTAAAGTAAATAAAGAATTAAAATTGATGGTGCTTCTTAGAGAAAAATGATCAATTTATGTAAAAGAGCATTCAATACGAATAAAATACTATTAATGCATGTTTATTGTAACATATTTCAAAAAATAAAATTACTTCTACATTTTCTTGTGGTTTTAAAAGAAGGGGATAATTTTAAATGTATTTTTAAATTAATGTATAGTATTGTTGCCCTATCATGTATTTTTTGTTTTCAAATAACGGCCACTTGAATCTCAAGCAATTCGCTACTTGAAAAGCACATATATAGTAGGTTGAGCGTATAAAGGGTACTACGGAGAGCCTACTACCCTACAACCATATTTTACCATCTTAATCTAGAAGGAATATCTTTGGGGGTGATATATGGAGAATCCATATCCTCCTCCTCAAACAAAACTGACGGATTTTTCGACCTACGGATTTATCGATCTCATCCCCAGTATATAAAGATGGGAACTTTCGGTTTAGCTTCCCTTTTGTGGGTTTAAACCACACTCCCACAATTCAGAAACAGAATGTGCTATTCACTAAGTTGCTCCAGGCTCTTAACCATATTATTAACATATCGACAATTTATGAAACACATATTACAAGCCTAAGTAGATGAAATAACCCTTTTCTAAAATTACTGATTATTCAAATTTACTGTGTGATAAAAATGATGATTTCAAAAAGGTATATTAAAATATTCAAAATATTGTTTTAAAATGTTTCCTATATTTCCGCATAAGGATTAAGCAAGTATAAAGCTTATGCGTAAAAGTGTCTTTTTTATTAAAAAAAACCCTTTTTTTTATAGGAGAAAAAAAAGTTTAAAATTTTTCAGTATTTAGAAATTTAATTATTTCTCATCCCATATTTTAAAAGGTTTAATCCGCAAGAGGACTTTAAAAGTTAATCCTTTCAAATAATATGCAATGCTTAATAAAAATAATTAGTAGAAGAAATTTTATATTTAGCCATTGCAATTACGTGATTAATTTGTAATTAAAAAATTCTAGTTAATTACTAATCGAGTTAGACTATAGAATGAAAAGTAAAATTGTTTAATTGTATGGGTTTTTTTTTAGAATGAATGAGTATTTACAATGGAGATGCATTTTTCCATAATACTTTTCTTTTAGTAAATTCACTTAAAAAAGAAAATGACCAGCAATGCCTTTAAAACAAACAACTCAAAGTTGAAAGAAATCGACTTTGAACAAGCTTAAAAATAACACTTGGGGATTGAGTTAAAGTGAAACTAATAGAATACATTTTATTTGACACAAATGTCGATAGTCGATAAATTTATGGTAACCATTAAGTCGAAACACTTTTAGATTTCTTACATGGTCACGGTTTAAGTAAAAAAAAAGGGGCTGATTTTATGATTCTGCTCAATCTTTAAACTTTTTATATAAAATTACTTTGGAAACTTTTTTAAACATGTCTAATTAGAAAAAAAGAGACATTTTCTGAAACATCTTATTTTTTAAAGTCTTTTTAAGTAGAACTTTTTTTGAAGCATTGTTTTATGCAAATAAATGAGATAAAAATTTTAAAAGTTTCGTGAAGTTAAGAGATTTCCACGCGTTTCTTTTCATTAAACTAGTTTTTAATGCGTACACATTTTTTAGAGGAGTTGATTAATCTAAGATGTATATCTAAAAGAAGTTCAGGAAAGGAAGTAATTTTTTTTGGGGTGCCCTTACGGAAAAGAATCCTGAAACTAAAATGACAGGGAAAATATAACCAAATATACAGAATCTGTTTACACATCCTGTAGTCAGATATTTTATACTGATCCCGAATGTCACATTTTTAATATTTTAATTAAATGTATTCTAATATATGATTATAAAATTATTTGTTTTATGTTGTTGATTTATAATTCAAAAATTATAAACGATTGATATCTTAAATTATAGACAGTAAAAAGTATTAAATTTCGTTAAGATATGAATTATGATTTCATTATTTAAACAAAATATTCATCATCATTAAAGCAAAATATTCATCTTATTGCACATGATCTTTAAAATATAATGCTCATCATATTATGCATCATTATTAAACCATAATACTCATCATATTATGCATCATTACTAAAACATAATATTCATCATGTAGGCTTAAATGATAGGTCTTCAAATACAATTATTATATGTCTATAATAGGCATTCTTAAAATAAAAGTTAATATGCATGCTCATACTTCAAAATAATTTGTGTAATTAATTATACAACTTGAGAAATGATTTTCAAACACATTAGATGAGAAAATGACATTATAAAGATGGAAGAATATGCTGCATGAAAGAGAACCACCACGACAGATGAATTGACCAACCAATTAGTCCGTAATTATAAAACAATAAAATTCGAATAAATATTTTTGTTTTTAATTGAAATATTGTGTGCTTGGAAAATATTGAAATAAAAAAAATCACTGCAGAAAAATTTTCAATTTGAAAAAATGAAATTTTAACGTATAAATTTCGTCTATAAAAATAACTAATGTAGAATAAAGAGTTATACACTAACTAACAAAATAATAATGATAAATATGAAAAATTAAAAACTCAAATAAGACGCCTTTACGTCTAAAATGTTTTGAAACACACCTTTCTGAAAATAAATATATCTTTAAATTATTCAGATTACTTTAAAACACCATAGCAGCTTTCATGCATTTTAGAACAACACTTTATCTTTATTTTGAATTTTTGTTAAAATTCAGAATTACCAAAACTTTTGTGAATTTTTATTTCTGAAATCTCAATGAGTTAAAGGAATGTTTTGTATACATCAACGTGGACAATGTGGGTAGGGTTGCTAGCCCTGCTACCAATGCAGTCATAATAGACCGGGACCTACGGCTTAAAGTGGATTCCGAACCACTACAAACATCTGTGGTACCTCCGGGACTCGAACCCGAAGCCTGAGTGCCAAAGCTCTAGTCACTCGGCCACAGAGGCCTAAACCTGATCTAGATGTCGTAGTTTGAAAAAAGCTTTTACGCAATTTAATTTTGTGAAGGTATTAAAAAATTCAACGTTTCATGTGTTATCTTGAAGGAGTTATTAAAACTATTTTGTCAAAATGACATTATAATCGCTGAATTCAAAGCTAAAATATTTTTTTATTAAAAATTTTTTTATAACTTCTAATATTGGATAATTTTTTATGTTCTCATATTTTAAATGCTATTTCAATTACATTTGCTATTAAAAATGATTGTTATACCACAATAATCATGATGGTATAGAAATATTTACATATTTTATGACTTATAAACTGATTATTTATAGTCAAGCAGATATATGTGCTGCCTCATACCGTCATTTAAAACATACAAAATATTTTATTTTTGATAAACTTTCAATTTCAAATTTCTGAAGTAAAAATATTTTAATATTTAAGTTATCTTTTATTATATCACAACAAAAAGTAGAATTACAATAGATTAAATATTGTTAGCGATAAAATGATTCGAATTAGAATTTATCTGGAGGGTATAGCTGTAACTTTCTAAATGCAATTAGAAAAAAAATAAGTATAAAGAAGAAGCTATAATAGATAGTTCTTGAATATTATTACTTCATATAACAAAGTTTAATTCGATAATCTACAATTTATCGGTTGCTATAAAAATAGTCGCTCACAAAAGATATCAGCATAATGTTTAAATCAAGTGATAACGTGCGTTACACCATTTAAAAGAAGGCTCTTCTTTTTCTTGATGTCAATGTCTGCAATATAGGAAATTGATCCTGTTGAGTCATTGGAATCAAGCACTTTTAGATGCGATTTAAAGAATGAAATCTCTTTTGAACCTGCTAAACAAACAAACAAGTTTTCGTTTTATTTTTCGGAAAAAAGATTTTCGCATTACTCTTCCTTCCTCCTTCCTTCTTGATTACTTTCTTTTATCGTAAAACTTTACGTCTGTATTCGTGCCTGTTGTGGATTTTTTCCAATGAAACAATCCCAACACATCGAAAAGTTTGCTTGACTACCTACATTTTTGAATCACTGAAATTTCGGAAGACCCTATTTTTTTATTTTATATCTTAAAAATTTACTTTGCCTTATTTATTTCACCTTTTACTTATTTGCCTTACTTCGACTTTTCAGGAAAGTCACAACTTTATAATTGTGTGATTGTATTTTGGTTTTTTTTTTTCAACATTTTTTGGAACTGTAAATGATTTACCATAAAATGTTTATTTTTAAATGATTGCAGATTATTTCTTGTGCAATGACTTATCTTCATTTTTAATTTTTAGGATTTTTTGTGCAACTATCTTTAAAAACCTATCTATAACATTGTAGATGAAGTGTTGAATAGGATCCTTTACCATCATGATTTTCCTTCTATAAATAGATTACAATTGCTGTAATGAAGTACTTATGAAAGCTCTAATGAAGGCTTCTTCTCAAAACATTTTGGTGAAATCACTTTCTTAGCAATATCAAAGGTCAAGTTTCTTCATTTAGAGATTAATATAAAAATTTCGTTTAAAATATTTAAATATATAAATATATATTTTTTTAAATTTCAAAAATAAAAATACTTTTTTATTATAGATTAAATACGTCAGTCAGTACATATTCATATTGATTTATTCACATTTAAATTTGTTACGAGTATTTAATATGACTTTTAAAATAATTTTAATATTTCTCAAAAAACAATACAGAAAGTTCATAGGAGCTTTAAAAAATAAGTAAATAAACCGTGATTCAAAATTTTCCACCGCTAAAATTCTCAGTAGAACTTTTAATTATTTTGGAAATATGTGTAATAAGTTAAGTTTTATTTATTAATAAATGGGAATAAAATAATTATAGTTAGTAGATATTTAAAGTATATAAAATTAAATTTAAAATGCTATAATTATTTCATAATTAAACTGACCCTAAAAACATTACATAGTAAATATTTTTATATACATCCCTACAGTTTTTATATTTTTGAATTAATCAAAAAGTAATAAATAAAATATTGACATTAAGATGTAATTATATTATTTACTTCAAATATGGAATACAGATCCTGATTGATATATTTCACAAAATGGAATTTGTAAAATGATGATGTGAAATATCGAATTATGCGTTTCCTTAATGTTTTTCTACAATTCTGTAAAGAATTTTTTAAATATATTTTGAACGGGGGATAGATGCTATTGAAATTTAACCGTATAAAATAAACTATTTTTGTAACATAAAATCATAAAAACCTTATTATTGAAACTCCACATTCTGAGTATACATATTTTTTAGCCCACATCTAAAGCAAGAATGAATATATTGACTTACTGCTTATATGGTATCGATATAAGAATCTTCCCAGTTTGAGCTAAAATTTCTCAGCCTGCATAAATCCTTCCGCAAATATACCAGTTCCTTAAACTTCCTCTACGCTTTTGCTCTCTGCTTTTAATAATATAGAAGAATAACGGGAAAAAAAAACTTCAGCAGGAGAAAAAGTAACGCCTTCATAGAGAATTCTCGTAGAGATATAAAGACGAAGCTACTTCTTATCTTGCTGAAAATAAACAGCTTTTGAGTTAACGTGACTTGAAATTCTTGACGAATCCACCGACACTTTTTTCAACTGATATCTTATGGAGCAGAAGGTGATTTTTTTCCTATTTTGTTCAATATTTTGAGTGTCTTCTCACTCTACAAATCTTTTATTTCATGAATATGTCTTTATTTTTTTTAAAACAATAAAGTATCTTGTTGCTTTAGTTTTGTCTGGGTGCTGTTCGGTTTTGAAGTCAGCTTTAATAAATGTCAGTATCTATATAAAATATCCCTATTTGATATTTTATATTTCAGAATAGCTTTATATTTCTAACTAAGTACGGTATGTGTTTTTTGTTAGTAAAAGTAATATTCACACTTAAATAAATTCAGAATTTTTCAAGTGATAACCTTAAACTTAGCATTATAAAAAACTTAAGTTAAATCATCGAAAAAAATTAATTTTTTATAAGAAAATGCTTCAGAGTTTGCTGTGTTTAACTTAAAGCATGTCATGTTTCATCGAAAACGATTTTAAACTTTCAATCTGAAAGTCATACGTATATGACTACATATTCTATATACGTATGAATTCTAAAACATGATTGCATATTTTATAAACATACGATTTCTAAAACAGGATTACATATTCTATAAACATATAATTTCTAAAACATGATTACATATTCTATAAAGTTATGCGCATATGATTACATTTCTATATACTAATAATGGTTTAGAACTATCGAAATTGAAATATATGAAAGTAGGAAATATGTAAAGAAGTCAATCTTACAAGCACTATAATAACAACATGATTACATATTCTATAAAGTTATGCGCATATGATTACATATTCTATAAAGTTATGCGCATATGATTACATTTCTATATACTAATAATGGTTTAGAACTATCGAAATTGAAATATATGAAAGTAGGAAATATGTAAAGAAGTCAATCTTACAAGCACTATAAAAACTTCAATATGTTTAATTCGTTTAATTCAATATGTTTAATTCGTTTAATTCAATATGCTTAATTCGTTTAATTCGTTTAATTCAATAGGTTTAATTTGTTTAATATATTTTAATTCAAAATTATTAATTTTCCTATATCATACAACCTGTATCTAAGTTAAAATTCCTGATAATCCTAAGCATTTCTTATTCTGACACAATTTGAAACTAAAAAAAAACGTTGGATACATTAAATAAAGCATAAACTAGGACTAGTTTGTCAGTTAATTCCTCAACTTGTTAAAAACTTATTTTTTTATATCAATAGTTATATTAATTTCTTCCATCTACCTTAAAATAAAATAAGAAAAACATGTATGTACAATCTAATTATAAAATGGTAGATAAATAAATTTATTAAGTATTTAACAATTTAATTATAAAAAAAAATTATTTTATTTTTATTAAAATGTAGTTAATGAAATCATACTATATATTCTTTAAAGGGAAATTCTTTAATATTTTCTTACCATTAACAATATTCTGTACATAATAGTTTTGATTTTATTAAGATTAATAAATGCATAAAATAAATTATTCTTATTTAATTTATACTTCAGATTATTTCAGAAGTTGAAATGTGTTTCAGAATAAATTGGTAATCTAGTATAACTATTTTATAAAGATATTTTTGAAATCAATTGACTAATTGATTTTCTGTTGTATTGAATAATCAACTGTCGAGTTAAACAACAATAGATAAATCCAATAAGGGTTTTGAATAATGTCATTGGATATACAAAATTCCTCATTGCCTGTATGGGAGGTGATATATAACCAATAAATCAATGACCACTCAACAGGGTGATTGCTTTTCCAACCTGCTTCCTCTTTAATTTAAGTAGTCTGTCCTAAACACTCCCCATCGAGATAATTCATTAGCTTAAGATGAATTAGTAAAAATCAAGATCCTTAAAGTGATGTATAGAAAATCAAATTCAATTCAATCGAAATAAATGCTGATTTGTGAAATTCATATTTTAAAAGAATCATGTCCGTTTTACATGTTTTTAGTAATTTAATCAATATTTCTTAGTGATGAATACCGGCATTATTAGTTTTCTGAATCTCACCATCCTTTTGATTTCTGTGAATCATAACTTTTACATAATAAAAGTATCATTTTTAAAGTAAAGTTAATTTCGTTTATTACTCGTTTAATGCCCGACTTCTTTTCAATCTTTAATAACTACAAGATTTGATGTGAATACATGATTTATGTTCTTTTCTACATGTTTTTAGTAATATAGTCAATATTTCTTAGGGATAAATACCGGCATTATTAATTTTCTGAATTTCACCATCCTTTTGATTTCTGTGCATCTTAACTTTAAATATTACATCATAAAAGTATCATTTTTAAAGTAAAGTTAATTTCGTTATTACTTGTTTAATGCTCGACTTCTTTTCAATCTATAATAACCACATGAATTGATGTCTTGTTTCCATTAATATAGTTTTTGTGGTGTATTAAACGTTTATTGCAAGAACGGTTAATATTTGAAATGTCTTCGATTGTTTAGAAAACAGTATAATCAATCAACTGAAAATTAAACTGTCTAAGCCTGTTAGACTTTAGAAATAGCTTAAGTTATATGTGCAAGAAAATTGTCTAGAATCTCATCGTAGATGAAGGGCAAAAAGAAAATAATTATATCCTCCTAAGGTTAAACATTGATGAATCTTCAAATAAAAAACTATACTAATCCATTAATAGCAGAAAACTGTCAATGTCTAACTTAGGAAATTTATAAAAGAGAGGCGATGGGTAGGATATTACTGAAAATTTTTTATCTACTATTTTTTTTAACTTTGCTAAAGTCAATAAAAAGCAATTGATCATATTTATTGATGTTGGTAGAAATATCTTTAAATTGTTTATTATCTCTCCAAAAAATGTTTTACTGCGAACTGTCCAGTTTATTTAGATCAGTACGATGAAAAATAAACTTTAAAGTTGAATAAATATAGCTAGAATAAATATTACTTTTGAAGAACTGTTGTCTTTCAATTTCTTCGGTTTGTTTTCTTGAAAAAAAATATTGTGGTCGTTTCAAACTTCTCCAAAATAAGATTCTTTTCTATGTCGTTCGATATTTCAGTACCATTTTATGTAACGATTTTAGAATGAAATAGAGGAATTTTATAACTTTCTAGGCAATTCTTACATGGAAATGTTATACTTGTGGAATAAATTATTGCAACACTTTGTCCTACTAACCAGCAAATTTACTTAATTCTTACTTAAAGAAATTGAATTTGAGAAATGACTTCAATATTTCTTGAAGTTATTGATATTTATTTGATACATTAACATTACTTGGAAAATTTTACGCAAAAGATACTTAATTTTTTTAATAATATTATTTGGTCTTTATGCAATATATGTATATTATTTCTCTCTGTTTCAGTTTCATAAGCTAATCCTTAATTTTGTATATGATTAAGACTCTAATGGAAAACAGCATTGTAATATAAATTGCTAGTATGTGACAGTTTTCTTATTTTACTAATTGATAGAAATTCAGTAGCAACATATTTATGATGGCTCTTTCAGACTAAACATTTTTTTTAATATTAAAATATTATTTCTTTGTCATTGAATAAAATATCTGCATTAGTATTTATTTTCATAAACATGGACATTTACGTTATTTTCATTAACTTATCGAAGACAACAAATTATATTCTTAAATATTAAACGAATAAATTAAATGTAATATTATAGGGGAAGTATTAAATGAAATTGATATTTTATAAATAAATCCAGGAATTAACATTTCATTCAGATGCTTTAAGACAATGATAAAAAAAAAGAAATTCAGTTGGGGGTTTTTGACACCTAAAGAGCGAATTTAAAATCACAAAAGGAAATGTAAAAATGAAAAAAAAAATTTTTTTTAGATAGATTTAATTCCCAGTTTTCAATTAATTTGGAGAATTTACGAGAATTGGAATTATAATAATTTCCTTTTAAAGAAAACATTATTTTAATATAAAGCTAATTAGTACAGTATTATGACTGTAAAAATTTTTAAATTAAAGGCCTCTAAAAATTTCTTAAAAGGGATAAAAATGAAGCACAAAAGTATATCAAACTTACAGAACTACTTCATTATTTGATTTAAAAATAATTTTCTATCATTGCAAAATTCATATTGAAATTATGATTCGTGGATTAATAATATAAAATGTTTCGACCCTTTTATCTGATTTGCCCTGTCTTTCGTACCGGAATACTTTCAAGTGAATGTAATCTAAACAACCGAAACACACCACCATCGAAAATTAAACTTCCAAAGTTTGATATGTCCAGTTTAGAGTACTAGGCCGTTTGAATAAGGCTGCATTTCCTTATAGATATCCGTATCTGAATGATTATTAAACTCTGAATTTCTAATATTACAATTATTAGAAAATACTACAGGACTTTATTTATGGTAAATATATAAATTTAAATGTCAAATACTGCAGTCTAAATATAGTGAATGAGTGGATACATGTTGTACATAAATCAATTTAATATGAATATTTAAATAGTTTCAAGATAATCTGTGTTGATAAAACTTCTAAGTTCATTTCAGGTTATTTATTTAATTACTCTAAGGCAATGAGTTTAGACGAGAAGTTAGCAACGATCTGGCATTTTATTTCTATAAATGATTTTATTACTTCATTTTAGATTTAAGTTTTAATTTTTAAAAAAAACTATACTGAAATTCCTAAATTAGTTAGCTGTTACAGTTATAGCTTTCACATTATTAATTCAATAGATAAATAAGATTGCTAGATTTATTAAGTTAACTGTCATATTTATGTAAATTAAAAAATAGAGAAATAATTCAATTTTTATAAATAAATTTTTAAGGGAGTTTAGTTTCATTATTTGTAAGAATACCGAGTAAGTAACATAAAAATTAATCGTGTAAACAAAAACAAATGCTAAAAAAAATAATTTGATTTTAATTAACTGATTAATTTACTATATACCTCAAACTTGTTTATGCAGTGATGGCATAACAATAATTTATTGCAATATCATGAGACAAAAAATATACTATGTTTTTATTCTACATATGATAATGATATCATTTATGTCTTAATATGAAGTACATACTCATATATTTTTGTGATTTACTTCTAAACAATTATTATTATTCGAATATCTATGTTTAATGAATACATGTGATATCCAATTAACTTTTTTGTTCATAGATTACACGATTCATTATGAATCTGATATTTCTTTTTATTTATTATCTGCATATAGTTGGATAATCAATGATCAATGAACTTAGAAAGCTTCCCATAAGGGACAGATTGGCATAGTAGGGCAGATTGGCATTGTTGGTTTCTGAACTAAGAGAGCTTGAAACACGAGCAGCGATGTCGAGCTGAAACCTTCGATATATAGTATATGTCGTGGATGGCAAGATATATACGAATTCTGTAATGTCCTTTCATTTGATACAAGGTGAAGGAAAGGTGTCAAACCCTCATATGCCACCTTTGGAGGATTTCGTTTTAAGTTGGGTTGGTACACTGTGGGTGTATGATAGCAGAACCCACGTGGTTCATCATGGATAACGAGGAATCTGTTGCATATCTGTTAATATTCTAATTGTCTAGAAATCAGCATACTGATGTGTGTCAATAAAAACATTATTTTATATTTTATGAATACAAGACTTAATGTAAATATTATTTGATAAATACTATTCATATTGAGTAGGTACAATGTTAGCAACATATAATAGCAGGTTTCTAGAAAAAGCATGTGTATGATTCTTTTCTTTCCTTTTTTTATTTATATTCAAAATATCTTGCACTATATTCAATCCAATGACAGCGCACAATTGAGAATGATTGACATTTCCCATCTCATAGAAAAATAGTGACGAAAGTCCATTTCTTTTTGTTGGATCGCCGCATATTCTAGCGTTTTTAAAAGGGAAAAGCCTTTTGTGTTCTTTTCTTCTAGGAAGCCAATACCCGAATGCGAAACAGTGTTTCTCGGTGTTTCGGCGTTTCTTACTTTTTTTTTCTTCATGAAACTCTCCTTCTTCACCTTTCATGCATACAACGAGCTTTTTATTTGCATTCCTAACTGATTCAGCAAACAGTTTTCTAACTTTCATCGAGTTTTGCTCGTTTTTCAATCTTCTGAATTTTTTCTATTCGTTCACAGTTTTTTTGTTTTGCATAGCCTTATTCTTTGATTCCTGAAGGGATTTTAACTTCTGTGAACAATTGGCGAGGACTGACATACATTTTAAACTCGTCAGTATAAAAATAGGCCTAGGCAGTCAATGTTCTAGAGTATGAATCACTATTTCAATATCCCAGATATGAAACACTGGTTTCCAATATTCCAGAGCATGAATCCTCACTTTAAACATTATAAAATATATTTTCTTTTACTAGACATGCAAGTGAATTTAAACATTTTTATGCATATATACAGTGAGTGTGAAATTTAAGTATAACAATTTGAATAAAATGTGATGTATGTTCTTGTATGATATAAACTTATATATTTTCAAACCAAAAAAAAAAACGTGAGTATTATAAAAATAGAGATTATATGACTTTTTTCATAGTAAACACTTTCATGGTAGTTTTAGATTTAATATTATTTTTTTATAAAAATTCTTAAAACTTATTACAATTTTATAAATAATTGTTCGATGAAGAGGTATTACATAATAATTTTAGAAAGATATGTTTAATTTGATAATATTGCATCAAAAATCTTTGTTAAGCAATGCTGAAAATAAATAATCAAAATTGTAATGTTTCAGTGCATATTGAGACAAGGGTATTAGAATTCTGCCCAATTTCGAATGAAATGCGATTGGCTTTATAAAACAAACTGCTCGATATTTTTTCCAGTTAAATAATTTATTAAATTCCTGATACATCTGAATTAAGAAAGTACCTTTTTATCAACAAAATTATAATTTTCTGTGATTTGGAGTTCCTTTCTAGCTATTTTATTTGATCTTCTAAAAGTGTTTTATATATAAAAAAATTTCAGAGATTGATTGCAAATTTTAGTCAATTTGTTGAAGAAATTTAAACCATCATTCTAAAGTATAGGTATTTAAAATATTTTCTTTTTCAACAAAAAAATAACAGCAAAACTAATGGAAGCTTTGCGGGAAGCGTTCGTTATATTTGTGATTGTTTTTTACATTCTCTAGATATTTCTAAGAATATAATACTTAACTAGCACTAAATTAAAATAAAATCCAATTATTGACTTTAGAATAAAAAGAAAACTGCACAAACATGCAATGTTTAAATTAAGGAATTTTTAATAACTATTAGTTAATTAATAAATTTCTATTTGGATCATTCTAATTTAATCATTTTTTATTAGCACTTAGTGAATAATAAGGCGAAATTAGAAAATAAACATAACTACTACGCAAACAGTTTTTTAATACAATTATACTTTTAAAACTATTGAAAATTTATATGTAATCCGATTCATTATTTGGTGGAAGTTCTTTTTAATATGGTAGCATAGGTATTAAAGATCTATAATATGTTGTATGGTGAGAAAGATTTTTGGTTGGTGTCTCTTTGGTTAAGTTGTAGAGTTATCAGAAAAAGAAACAGTTTAAGAATTTTTCATAAGCGTTAGCTGCAATTTATATTTTATTTTCCCTCTTATTACTTGAATTACATTATAACATTTCAAAGTCATATATAAGTAAATTGAATTTTATTCTCATTGTAGAATTTTTATTCAAATTGAGTTTGTTTTCAGAATAATATTTTAAGAAATTCTACTGAAAAACACATTTATACACAGTTAAAAAAACTACACATAACCACACATGTTAAAAAGCATCTTGCAAGTTTTTGTAGTTCAGAATGAACTAGTTTACTCAGTATTTCATTATTTATATCTGATTGTATTTCTATTCCTTATCCATACTCAAGCATAAACAAAAAAATTTAAGAATGTTCTTATTTTATCTTATTTATGGCTAAAAGTCCTTGATCAGTTTAAGGATGTATATAGCTTCTTAAGTTGAGTTAATATGAAATAAATATAAACATTAGAAATAAAAGAAGATAATAGTAATTTATCTTTTGCCAATATCGTAAGTAAATAAAATAAAATGGTCATTAAAGTATTTCGAGAGGAATTATTTTTATTATTTTATTATTTATCCCGTGGGTTGTAATATTTCCCTGATTCAATTACAAGAAAAAAATCTCCGATATTTGAAGTTAGGCAATTAATAAAATGTATAGTAAAATATATTCATTATAAAAATATTGCTGATGAATAATATCATAGACCACGTGTTTTTCTAAAAAAATGTTATTGTTTTAAATTTGTTTAAGATAAATCCACATTAAATGATGATGTTTAAATGGAAACCCTCTTCTGATGTTTTTCCTTTTTGCTTAAAAACATTATAAATGAAATAAGTTAATAAAGTTCAGATATAAAATATTTACACTATTCATAATGTTATAATTACTTGCTTTCTCTCTCTCTTGCTCTCTGATTTTTTTAATGAATGACATGTAATCAATACATAGATTAATCACATAACAAATAAAAAATACATCTACAAATTATAAACATTATGATTAGATATAGGAATTTTTACATTAAAATAAAATCATTAAAAGCAAGTTAATATTATATATTGGTAGTATAATTCGAAAATTTATTTAAAGTTCATTTAAAAAATATTTTTAAAAATTTTAGAATATTAAAAAATTGGTTATATATATATATAAATTTGTAGGCTGATATTTTTTTTTATTTTTTATTAAAGCAATTTTTGCTTTACTTAACTAACTCTTTCCAATAAAGGAGTCATAGATCTTTTCTTATTTTTTGAACTTCCTTCTTGATATTCACAACTGATATGAAATTCAAACAAATACTCAAAACCCTCACTGAAAAGAATTTCTGTTATTTAGCTGATATCTATCTCTTTTTAATTAGGGAAATACAGATGTTTACTATACACACACATTTAACTAATATATTGTTAAGTGAAAAAACATTAATCATTCACTATGTTATTCATGTGCATGTATGGAATTTGCAGTTGAAAAATTGCATAGAATATCATTAATGAAGCTTCATAGAAAATGCTAAATATTAGTTTTGATTTATGAGATAAAATATTTTAATTTATTTGTTTGAAAAATGAGAAATGGACGTGTCATTCTACGTGAAAAATTAGGTGTTAGTTTTCTGATTGTGAATTTTGAGGATGGAATTTCACCATGTGTTCATTCTCATTTATTTGGACCCTACTGTCAAGAAATTATATATTTGGTTGCATTTTAATAAACCATGGAAATATTTTTAAAGTATAGAAATAACATCTTGGAAGTGACTGTCACGAAAATGATGATTTTTGTTAAGTATAAAAAGAAATGGCATTGCTTTTATAAAAATGAAAGTATTGTGCAAAGAAAGTTAAAAAGTAATCAGTCTGAAATATAAGGATATAAGGAATTAAAAAAGGAATATAAAGAATTATTTATGTTACAGTAATATATTTCACAGGAAAATTAATTGTAGAATATATTAAATTTTTGCATCATTACACCTTGAAAATAAAAATCTGATGCATTAGAATATTTTCATCAAAGTAACTATTATTATTTTAAAATTAACATATGTTAATTTAGTAGGTACTAAGAAATTTCCTTAATGACAGAGGAGCTGGGAAAATTAGAAATCTATTTTAATGAAATTCGAAATATGCCTGAATCCACTGTATAGATTAAATTTAAAAGTAATAGTTTTTTTAAAAAAAGTCACCTAATTTTGTTGGAAATTTTGATGTCGTCTTTTTTTTATCGTTTAAGGTGGGCCAAAAAAGTAAATAATTAAGCCTTTTCATATACTAATATTTCGATTATATTTAATGCATAAATTGAGATTTCACTGAAATAAAGAATAATTATTGTTGAAAGAAGGCGTGACTCTATTTTAAAACGAATAATTTTAGTTTTTGATTTGAATGAAGATAAATTTAAAAGGCAAATAAATAAATGCTGTGCTTTTGAAGAAGAAAAAATAGTGAAATGTCTGCATTTCTTTAAATTATAAAGTAACATTTCGTTCTTTCAACTGCAGATTGAGCTAAATGTAAAAAATATATATCGTCCGATAAAATTTAAAAATTTCTTTTAAAAGTTAAAAATTGTCTTCATTTGTTATGCAGTCAACAATATGGATTATAGTAAGTTATATTAGAAATTTGATCATGTTTTTCAAAGAGCACATATTGAAATATTCAAATAAATATCAAAGTGGAAAACTCTGCTACGCCAACTATTTCTGGAGTTCCTAAAGAAGTTATGGCTGTACATAATGATGCACTCTAAGTCATACATAGCGTTATAAATAGAGTAAGTGCAATGGATGTTATAAAAAGGAATTGTCCAGAAGGAAACTACTTCATATATATTTATGGAAAATATGAAGGATTTAACATTTTAAATCCTATTTCCACAAATTAAGTAGTTTCATTTGATTAATCCTTTAAAGGGATAATGATTTTAAGTTACATCTGATAATTTAAAGAAAAATAAGTGCATTTAAAGAAGTTTTAAAAATAAAGAATCTATTATGATTTTTATTTTAAGCTTTCTGGTAGTATTCCTAGATGTCAGGAAATTGCCTCGTTTTTATGATGCTATTGGAAATAAATTCATCATCATTGAATTTTTTTAGAAACATAAATTTAAGTGAATAGAAAAATATGTTTTGTATATCCTTAAACAAACTGTAATTTTATAAAGAAAATGTATTTCTTGCCAAAAGCAGAATAATTACCAGAGGGTAAAATTTAAGATAAAACCACATACAAATTTTATTTCTGGAGAATGACCCTGCCTATAGCAAAGTAGAACACATACAAAATAGTTTTATTAAGCAATAATTCCTCCAATCTTCCATTTTCAATCTTGTATATAAGCAAGAACATCTAATGCCTAAAAAGATAGTTCCTTTATAATTTTCTAAGTTAATAGTAAGCACCATCCCTATTTTATGTCATTGACAATCCTGAATTATTGTTAGATGTGGTCATGGTAGTTTTTTATTTTTTGGGTATTTATATTGTTAATATATCTATGCACATCTAAATGTACTGTAACTACAATGAATGAATATTTTAGAATTTATTTGAGAATTAATTAAAATCTCTATCATTAAGGCAATAAAAAATCCCAATACTTTTACTTACCTTATAGCTCCTTTATTATTCATATAATTTGTAACAATTAATATCAGTAATCATTAAACATTCCTATTGCTGTATAATTTGATAACTTAATGTCACATTTTATTAAATAAATTCCCCTTTTATGAAATTTAAATTAATTATGTTACTTAAATTTAATAACCTAAAATAAATTAAACTTTAACTTTCAAGTTCATTTTAGACTGACACAAAATTAAAATTTAAAATTTAATATCCGCTTAATGGCCCATCAAATTTCTAAACTCAGAAAATATCTGCACCTCAGCGTCTTACTTCCTTAACTTCTTTTTTGAAGAAATGTTTTGTTTTTTCAGTTTTATAAGGAGTAATCCATCATTTTCTTAATGATCAACACATCTGTTTTAGCTCACACTAAAATGGTACTTTATCAGACACAAACATTAAAATTCTTTGGTACAACTACAAACTGCTTTAGTTTGCGTTATAAAAACATTGATTATACAGTTTTATTTCTGAGATTCATACATTCCATTCCCGAGATATAACCAACCATAATCTTTTTCGTAAACTATATTTCCTTGCCTAGTAACAAGTACAAAAATGGCAGCAATTTAAATTACAAAAATGTCACTCTTAAAGTAATTATATTAAATTTTATTCCCTAATTTTAGGTTGTCAATAAAAAATAATTAAATGTTTTTATTGATATGTAACTTTATTGAAATAATGAGTTTAATAAGAAATATATAATTATGTTCAGTTAACACTAAATAACTATAATAATTGTATTTATTTAAAGATGTTACTAAAATATTTCAATTTGCATAATTATTCCAATAAAGCAAGAAACGCCGCGAATATATTTATTTGGAGAGTTTATAGACAAAAACTAATTACTAATAACCATTGCTAAATCAATTATTATGTTTTGCTATGAGAGTATATTTGCTGTATAAGTATATATAACTTATTTATGTATTCTAAAATAAATATTTTTTATATATAAATATAAGATTGTTTATACAGAATTTTTTTTTACCTAAGAAATCCTTGGATAAAATGTACAGCGGGAAAAAAAAAAGAATAAATTTCAATCTATTATTTATTTTTTCAAAAGACACAAGTCGTACGGTTCCTTTCGTTTTATGCATAAAATAAATTCAATTTGCATAAACAAGTAAATTTTGAACAATTGTCTGTAAATATATAATCATGTGTATCTTAAATGCAATTGAACGGATATTTTCTTCTTTAAAGAAATTCTTAAGAGATATAATGCATTATCTTACTTTATTTTTGTTAACCTGCTGTCAAGTAGTTAAAGCGTAAAAGGCTTTTCAATTCTAATCAAATTTTCAAAATTATTTTAATGCTAAATTTTTATGTTTCATTCTTAATTAATAAGAAACATTAAAAAATAGATTACATGGGACATATATAATGAAAATTTAATTTTTACCATCTGAATTAATTTTAAAATTTTAAAATAATGTTTTGCATGGTTCGTGACATTTTCATTTCTTTACTTGATAAAAAATGTATAGTTTACAATTAATTTACTATTTTTTAACTACAGAGAGAATTTATATTTTAAAATTTATTTAGTATTTTTTTTTCTATTTAGTGCCTGAAACAACATTTTACTTTTCAAATTATTTCTTTTGAATTACAACATACATAAAGATATAATTAGTTAATTTGAAATTTTTCTGTTGATCAGTTGAATAAAGTAATTCTAAATTATATTCTTAATTTCTTTAGCTAAAATATACACAAAGATATAATTAATTAATCTGTATTTTTTTCTTTTGATGAAGTAGATAAAATAATTCTAAATTATATGTTCCATTTCTTTCTTAAATGATATAATTATGTTAGTAAAAAAACTTGTTTCTTTATAATTGCAACACTCTTAAATTGATATGAACTTTTTGTTCATTTACAATCTGCTGTTTAAGAAATATTTTCTTGCAAATTGATATTAGTTTAATTTTTATCCCTGTCCTAGTTAATTTAATTTTAACCTGTCTTAATCTTTATGATGTCTTTACAGCAATATATATCATAATCTTTTGTGTATAAAATATAATATCAATGTCAAAACAAAATTTATGTTGCCAAATCACTGCCAAAAAAATGGTACATCTAATGTCATTTTAAAATTGCTAGTTGCTTAAGAAATTGATGGAGAAAATACTTATTGATTGTGAGAATTACGAATTTGTAATGTATTTATTCGTTTACTATTATAGTTCTTTATCATTTAGAAAAGATGAGTGTGAAAAAGTAAATAGTAAGGATGATTATGTAGTTAAAGTAAAAACAAGACCTCAAAATTTCTAATTTTTCAGTTTTTTTTACATGATTTCTCAAAATAATCAGACCTTTTTAGAAAGTATTTAAAATTAATGCACTTTTTTCCTTACATATTCAGATTATACCGTTTTTCTTGTTTTTTTTTAAATCTTACATATTTCTGATATCCAAGCATATACAATAATTCTTACGATTGCACATTTATTCAACTTAATAAATAAAACCAAATAATTTTTAGAAACTTAATAAAAATTCCATGTATTCAAATGAAGTATCAAGAAAATCTTTTTGTGAAAAATATTTTGGAAAGCTATTCCTTCATGTAAGACTCAACATTTACCTCCAACAATTTATTTAATGAGTATTTTTTTATTTTTTTAAATGCATGATCCTAACTTAAAATCGCATTTTGACGTAATACATTAAAATTAATAAATATTACGTTACTAAATATTTTTGATAAAGAGTATCTATTCAATGCTTCTTTATTATATTTATTTTTCATTAATTATTAGTAAAACAAATAAGTTTTCATGTATGTCTTATTGATCATTATATCATAATTCATATGTAAAAGTAAGAGTTTAATCTTTTTATCTTAAAGTAACTTCTAAAAAATATATATATATATATATATATATATATACATGTCTATTTATCTCTCTCTTTCTCTCTTTATATATATATATATATATGAGAGAGAGAGAGATGAATAGATATGTAAGAAAGGGACAGAGAGATTTATATTGTGTAACTTCGAAAATTTGTAGGGAGTAATTTGTCATGTTTTTTATAAATATAGTGTTGAGGAAACTTACATTGTGATAAAAACACATAAAATAACATTATTTTCAAATAAAAATTCAAAAAAGAGTTAATACATATTTCTAAAACTGGAGTTTTCGTATAATTTAATTTTTATAATATTCAGAAAGCTTCAATATAAATGCTTACTGAATACAAAAAATTTAGTTTATAACAATATACATCACATACAGGTATATTCGATATTTCAATGTGCTTCTTTATTATATTTATTAACACATATTTAAGTTATGTATGTTAATATTATATGTATTAAATATATAATAATATAAATTACATTCATTTTAACACTGAAAAGAAAAAAAATATTATTTAAGTGTAATTAATTGAGCTGTTTTATTTGAAAGTGGCATTAGTTAACTTATTTGTACATTGAAATAGTTAAAATTTTAAATGCTCTTGGAACTAGCTTGCAATGAAATCAACTAATAGCTAAACAATTAATTATTATGTTGCATACCATTAATTTGAAAATTTTAATTATTAAAAGAAGTCATCTAGGTATAAGTAAAATTTTAAAATGGTTTTATATCTCACTTATTAATCTTATGAATAAATTACTCTTAATTTAATCATTTTGAAATACTTTTAATAATAATGGTTCCGTCTTAAAGAATTCTTAATAAATAAATTTAAATAAAATATAAAATCTATATTTTTAAGTGTCTTAAAAGAACAATGTTCTGTTTGTTGGTTGCATGCTAATATTTTTAGTATGCACTAATATTTTTTGCTTTAACTAATTATAATAAGTATCAAATCATTCTCTCGGCGACATTCAATTTTCCTCTAAAAAATTTGTTTCAAAAGAAGGAATTGGTTTCCTAATTTTGCATTTCTGTCTTACCAATTTTATTTAACATGTATTAAACTGGGTTCGAATCAGTAAGAGTGAATTGCATTATTAGAAAATGAATTTTTTTCAGTGAAACTTTACAAACTTTACCTTCAATGAACAATTTAATGCAGCATTCAGTTTGAGATACTGTTTAATTGGTTTTCTCAGAAAACCAATTCAACTGTGTGTTTCAAATTGTATCTGTGTGTTTCAAGTTACTAGCAAAATAAAATGATATAGGAAATATAAATCAATTATTAAAAATAAAAAAATCAAATTTTATTATAATATTTTCCCCGTCACATCTTTTTAGTCGCTATTTTTTTTTTCAAATTTGTTATGAACTGAAAGAAAATTAAAATAAACAGGAGAATAAATTTATATTTTCATTGTTTTTAATTTAGTTTATGTGAAAAATGTAATATTAAAAACATAATAAAAATTTTAAAAGAACTTTAAAAATGCATAAAAATAAAATTACTATTTTGTAAAACAGTAAAACATTTATAAAATTTTATATTCAAATTATAATTACTAAATTTAAAATTCTTTATAAAAGAATATTTGTAGAATATTTGTTATATTTCTAAATGTTTAAAAATTATAAAAATTCTTATTTTTTTTTAATTCACATATAATTATTTATTAAAATATAATGAATATACGAAAATAAAAGCTGAAAATATAAAAATATTAAATTAAATTCGTTAAAAATTGAGACATTCCTTAAACTAAAAGTTTTAAACAATGTTTAAAATAAATGAAGAAAAGGATCAATCCTTTATTTTTTATTATGAAAGTGTAATTCCCATTTTCAATTACACTGTAAAAATTATGTGAATACCTTTTTTTATTTCAAAAGACATATATACAGTACTTAAATTGAAATGAAACCTGCACCCATAATTTAAAGTGCATGACAAAAAAGTTTAATTATTCTCATTAAATGAAACATACCTTTTTTTGGTATAAATGCATTTTCAAGCATAAAATATGTATAATTTAAACTCACATATAATTATTTATCAGCATATAATCTGCAATAAATGCTGAAAATTCAAATACATTAAATTAAATGCATTAAAAAATTGAGACATAGTTTAAACTAAAAGTTTAAAGCAATATCTCATTTCAATACACAAGTGTAAAATGAATGTAGAAAAGAATCCATCATTTATTTTTATTATGAAAATGTAATTCCCCATTTTCAATTACACTGTAAAATTATGTTAATACCTTTTTTTTTCAGAAGACATATATACAATACTTAAATTGAAATAAAACCTGCACTCATAATTTAATGTGCATAACAAAAAAAGTTTAATTCTTCTCATTAAATAATACATATTTTTTTGTATAAATGCATTTTCAAGCATAAAATATGTATAATTTATTTTATTGGGATAAATTTCTATCCACTTTATAAATAACAATAATAATCTTAAATAGTTTGATGTAATTATTCATAGTTTTTTTTCCAAAATACATATAAACAGTACTTAAATTGAAGTAAAATCAGCACTCATAATTTAATGTGCATAACATAACAGTTTAATTCTCATTAAATTATACATATTTTTTTGTATAAATGCATTTTCAAGCATAAAATATGTATAGTTTAATTCATTGGAATAAATTTTTATCCACTCTATAAATAAAAATAATTATCTTAAGTAGTAAATGTAATTATTCATTAATCACCGAATTTATATAATGATTTAAGGTGATCTAAGGTATCGTATAAAAAAGACTTAAGAAAATATACTAAAAAAATTGCGATATATATTTTTAATATTCTACAAAAAATATGATATGGCTATAAAATGATTTGAATAGTCCTACCTTGGAAGTAATTGATCATTCTACACATAACTTCTCCAAATATGAAATTTCTCAGCAGGCTTCCGATGAGAGTAAACGGCATGCAAAACACACCCAGCAACAAGTCGCTGATAGCAAGATTCAGCAAGAAAACATTCGTGACAGTTCTCATTCGCTTGTTCTGAGCTAAAGTGAGGATAACAAGGGCATTGCCCACGACAGAAAGTATAAAAATAGTGGAATAGAGACAGATAATTAAGGGTGCGTCGCTAGGTAGAGTTGAGGTTTTTGGCCGATTACGATTCGATACCGTATTGTTGAAGTAGATCGGGTACATACTGTCCGTGATATTGACCATGGTGCTTTCAAAGTCAAATATAGTTCCTTTTTCTTCAGTGAAATTCGTGAATTCCATTTTGAAAAAAGTTTTCAAGTCTTTAAAGTCAATCACAGGAAGTTCGAATCAGTTTTTTCACAGTTTTTACTTAAGTTAAATTATTTTTTAATTAAATGTTGCTTCAAGTTCTTTTCGCCACAAAGGTTTTCAGTACATTCATTGATGAGAAGTAAATATTAAACAATCAATACTTGATAAGTGCATATTATGATGAACAGTATCTTTAGCTTTTTGTAAACAAAGTGCATATACTTGACGAAAAAGTTGAAATGGTGCGTCTTCTAAATAAAAGAATTTCACTTACTTGTTATTGTTGAAGACAATTAACTAATAGCTCTATATTTTCACAGTGTATTTACAGTTGGTTACACTTAAGAAAATGGAACGACTAATCTGAGACGATTATGATGTTTTTACTGCTACAAGTAAAGGATCTAATACTATTCTACTGAAGAAAATTTACAAAACTGTACATTTTACAGTTCTCAAAAATTATTTCGTGCCATTAGATATTTAATATTTTTTATGAATAGGTACAAAATATTAATATTTTGAATTTTGAACTAATTAATATTTTATGAAGGAAAGGTTATTTTTAAAAAATGTAAATTTTAATCAATACGATATAAACTATAAAAACAAAGCTAAAATTTTCATTTAATAAGAATTTTAAAAAGATAATAATATTAAGAAATTAATAATCTTTTATATCACAAGCCACATTACTTAACAATTTATAAACATAAATATTTCAAATAAATATTTTCGAATAATAATATAATACTAAATTTAATTTTAAATTTATTCGATAATGGATAAATAGTTTTAAAATAATTTTATACTTATTTTAAAAATAATATATGAAGTCCATAAATGAAAAAAAAATATATAAATTTTAAAAAAAGAAGGAAAGGAACAAAATCCAAGAATGTTTCCGCTTCTTTTAAAAGTTTTCGAAACTTAAGAAAATGGAAGAAAAGATAAATTCGTTGGCGAATATTATTGTACAGTTTTGTTTTCGTTTAGGGAACAAAAGGCTAGATGAAATCGGTTTGGGTTACAGTTCGTGAGGTAAGTTTACAAAGAGAAAATCGGACAAATATTGAACGGAAGGAGCAAATTTCGGTTCCACGCGATCAAGTGTTCGTCGGACAATAATCGTCCCGAATGGTTGCTGCTCCGGAAAATGGGAAAACAGGAGGAGCCTAATGACGTCACAATGCGTGATGTCACGAAAATACGCCCTCTAGTGCGTGTGAAGCGTGAGATTACAGAGATCGAAGAACAAAACTGAATAAGTTAGAATTTAGGTTTTTTTTCTTTCTTTCTTCCAACGCTTCCTAAACTCATTTATCTCTCTCATGATATCCTTTTCTATTTTTTTATTATCTCGTTATCTTTGGAATGCGGACTTTTAATTCTAGAATGGAATTTATTTGGGTGTATTATGTTTTCTACACTGGTGTATTTTTACTACCAAGGGTTTATGAGCGATTTTTTATCCATTTGGAGTTCGAGCTATATTTTGTCTTTTATTTACAAGAATCGTATTCTTTAAACAAATATTTGAGCACCGCTGAGATTTGAATACCGAAATTGCACGCATCAAATCCGGAAGTCGAATTGTGGAAAAGACAATAAAATGTTATTTACGCGTTGTGCTGTTGCAAGGGTTGCTTCATAAAGAAGATTCGCCTGGAAATGCTCATTTTGTGAGAGCTTTATTTTAGTATTTCGCCTCACCAGCTACTTTTCTTTTGAGCTAAGCACAATTTACGGAAGTTTAATTTATTTAATAATTAAAAGATTACTTCGAGCTTTAATAGGTTAATTTATTCATATTAGCATCGATTTTTTTATTGATTCAAGAAACATTACTTTGTCATTAATTATATTTTTGTCAAAAATAATAGCTTATAAAGTAAATTTTGATTTAAAAAGTGACCTTTTTACAATCACACGAAGGAATCGATCATTAAATGTAACAATTCCAATTTTTCATCTTCGTTATAATGCAAAATTAAATTTAGTTGAATAAATATTCAATACAGTGTTTTTTTAGTAATGCATATATGTATATTTATTTTTGAGACAAGTGGTCAGAAATTTAATAACACAAAACTTTGGTTATATAAAGTTTCACCATTTAATGGATTTTTCCATTTTGCTGTTTCATTCATTTTTTTTTTAGAAAAATAATGTTTCCTTATTTATTTATGTCTAAGTATGGACTTGGTAAAAATATATTAAGCTGAAATTTAACAACAATATAATTTTGTTTTTAATATTTTTAGTTTGTGATTATGTAAAACCTTCTGGCGTTCGGTACCACAGGTATCGGGTTCAAATCCCGGCTTTGCCCATGGGTGTTGTAGTGGTTCGGAATCCACTTTAAGCTGTAGCTCCGGTTCTAATAGGATCGCAGAGCGCTGCGGGGGCATTGTTACTCCGCGTCCGTGGCTTACCATCAAGTTACACGCGCCCCCTGGGTAATGCAAAGTGAGTAGCATCGGTGCAGCCCTTATGGCGAAAGATCACGGTCTATTTGCCAGCTGCATTAGAAGAAAAAAAAATTATGTAAAACCACTTCAACTCTCCTAAAGAAAAATACGATTTTTGAATCCGAATTTCTTTTTATTGTAATAAAAAAATAAGAAGTCTTGCACAATTTGTATAAGTGGTCAGAAATACCAAATGAAAATGATATTTTTTTAAGTGAATGATAAAGCTTCTAAAATTAGATTTTTTAAGGAATTTTTGACTTCCAAAGCAATTATATATTTCTTAAAACATAAAATTACATATTAATTTATTATTTTGCCCCTGTATGGTGACAGTTTTAAAAAATGTTTTAAAGCTAAGGTGCACGTAAACCTGAGACAGGTATGAAACCAAATAGCTTTAAAATTTCAAAAATTTGGAATTTTTCTCAAGAAATGATTCAAAATAATGGATTACAAATAAAGTATAAAAAGATACTTCAACAGTTATTTAAATGAATAACTATAATACAATAACAAATCTTAAAAGTATTGTACTTCTGACAAGTAATTGTATTTGATTTCTCTAATTAAAGGTCCGTTGCCATGAGAAGTTTAAAAGCTTTTATTTATCAGGTTCATAACTAAAGCATTGAAAGGTATGAAACCATATTGATTTATGTATATATAACTGTTTTACTATTTTCAATTTCATTGTGATGAAAAATCTTATTAAATACTTTTTTTCCTAACGTCGCTTTTTTCTTTAGTTTTTTATATAAGTCCTTGTGAACTACTTTTATTTAAATAAACGACAGAAAAATTTATTATTGAAAAACTTATTTACATAAATAGATTCAGAAGATATACATATTTGTAATATTTTTAGTTCATATACACATTTAAATTATAATATATAAAATCAATGAAATTGTACAATACAAATAAACAAATAGAATATACTAAATACTAAAATGTATGGGAAAACATTAGCGTTTCTATCTCACAACAATGAAAATTATGATTAAATATCAAAATACTTAAGATATAATAAACAATAACGCAAATATTGTACCCAAATTACAATAAAAAACAATTATAAAAAATGCTTTCTATTAATATCTTACGAAACAAAATTACCTCATATCATTAAAAGCTAATATATAAATTGCCTCTTTGTAATATTACTTACTCTAATTTAAGTAATATTTACTCAAATTTAATCAGATCAAATTAGATTTGCGTTTCTCCCAATTTCCTGCATTAGTTTATGCTACAGACTTATTTAAATGAAATTATTATACATATGTTTCTTATCTTGGAAAATGAGATTATTATATTTACGTACAATACAGGTATAGCCACATTTTTCAATTGAAATCGCAGCATTGTTTGATGCGTCCAAAGGTGGTAATACTGTATTATACTTTTATATTTCTTCAAATTCATTGTTGGTTTACATTTAGTTATATTACATATTTATACATCCATAAATGAACTTTCGTAATATCGTAAACTTGGGTTTAAATTTTTGAAATGGTAGGAAATCAAGTTGTCCCTATTCTAACATTTTTTATGATTACTATTCAATAATTATACAATATTGGTATCGTGGGTTATTTATAACGTCATCATTTGTATTTTAATTTATATATTTATTTCTAAATGGTCTGAAAGTCAGTAATCACTTAATAGGGAAACTTTTAAAAATTAATTGTAGTTTGTGAGTTTCAAAGCTGCAGAGTGGATATCGAGCTAACACTATTACTACTGCTACTACACTACACCACATCACTGTGACTAGTGCTGAGAAGTCTCTTTACAGTTTGGGAATGATGTAGGTGAAGTTGTGTAAACACACAATGAAGGTGAAAAAAGAAAAAGAAATGAAGGTTTGATAAAATCAGGAGAAAAGATAGAAAAGGGATGCGGAGGAAGTCGCAGCAATTATTTGAATCTGGCAAGAATGAAAGAGGCCAGAGAAGTGAAAGAAATTACAAGATTTGCGCGAAAATGTAAGAAAATACGAGGACATTTTTTTGCAGTATTCACTTTTGACGTTTCAGTGACTGAATAATTAATATACTATTCTACAAAAAAATTATATAAATAAATATGAGATAGAACCCGAGTAAATAATAAAAAATCCGAAAATAATATGAATACAATTGATATTCAAGATATAAGTTTGGTACCATACTACATAGAAATAATTACAATCAATACAGTATGGAAAATATTTGTAATGCATTACAATGCAATATACACACCAAATAAAAATGTATAAATCAGAAAGTAAGATAGAGTACTCATTTTTGTAATTAAAATATATAAACTGAATGATTAGAAAATGGAATAACTTAAGGTTAAATGTTAAAAGACGTTGGTGAAGATAATTTCAGCATAATTTTATAACCATTAGAACAGAAGGCTTGAAAATTTTAAAACCTTGGGAGATACAAGATACTACATTACTGGTCTATTACAGAACTTTAAAAACTACTTTAGTTTGTTCCCAGATTACTTGAACTTCATTAGTTTGAATTGATAATAATCGTTGGGTTAAGGATTTCAAAAGAATTTTTTTTATCATCTATACTTTGAAAGACTTCTCTTTTGGGTTAAATTATATTTAAAGTTGTCAAATGTACCCTTAATATCTATTGAAATAATTACTGCATGATGTTTTTTTTTTTTTTGTATCACTAGCAAAGTCCATTAAAGCTATGAGCGCATAAACGACAGATCTAACTACATGAACTCCATGTTGCTTAGGATTCAATTTCTTTTCTTGAAATTTGAAGGTTAATCTTTGAGTTAAGAGCTTTTCTAATACTTTGCCTATAGTGGGAAGAAGATAAATTTGTCTGTAAGAATTATTATCTGCCTTGACATTATATTTTTAAAAATTAGT
The DNA here is from genome assembly GCA_021605075.1 of Caerostris darwini. Classification (NCBI taxonomy): domain Eukaryota; kingdom Metazoa; phylum Arthropoda; class Arachnida; order Araneae; family Araneidae; genus Caerostris; species Caerostris darwini. Next base: position 552,414 of record BPLQ01003277.1, read on the forward strand.
GTCACCATTTCTACTTTAAAAGCGTTTGGAAGGTTATGCGACTGTAAATGTTTATTAAATTGTGTATGGAAAACTTCTGGAAACTACTCGTTAATAATATTGAGAACTTAATTATCTATGTCGTCAAATCCAGGAACTTTCCTCACTGAAAGCATTTGAATCATTCTTTTTATTTCTTCTTTTATGAAGAGAAATTCTTTAGCAATAAAGTTAATTTCCGGTAGACAAAAAAGATTTTGTTGAGGAATGACGGGGTAGATTATTTTCAACTGTTTCTTAGGCCTTTCTTTGATGTTAGGCTAGATTTCTGATGGCGGAAAGGAAATTTTTACTGAGGGGTTAAATTCCTTCCGAACTAAGGGAGCTTGTTTCGAAACCAAACAAGTGATGTCGAACAAAACGTTTCCGTCCCTATGCTGGGAATGGTCACTAAAATTCGTTGGCCTGAATGCCCTTCCGTTATTTTCGAGGAGATAGGGAGGACGGTTCGAACTCCCGGGGGTGGGGGGGGTGATTGTTCCTAATTGCTGTATAAAAATGTGAGGGCAGTGTAGTAAGCTCCCTGTGGTGTATTCCGTGTAGTGGTGAATGTGCAACATATCTAACATTGTAGTGGCAGAACCTGAAAGATCAAAGTGTTCAACATTGAAAACAACATTTTGGAAAGTGATTTTTATGAAAATAAGGATAAGAAAATGCAAAATACATTTTTACCTTTAGGTTTTCAAACGAATCGAAAGGTAACTTATTGAACATGTAGAAGCTTTTATGGGATAAATAATAAAAATTATTAGATGAATCATTAACGTTAAAAACTGAACTTAAATTTGCATTCGGTATTTGACTTTCATTTTTTATATTACCTTACTTGGTCTTTTATTCTTTTGCAATAGATTTCACAAAATAACTATTACTTATTTTATTTACATCTGAATCAGTGAATGTGTAAACAATGTAACCAGTAAATGGGCAATGCCATCTACTAAATCATGATAATCCTTATATATTCCTTTGATCCATTTCTCTATAGCTGGAAACAAACATCAGCTGCTTCACTGCATGTCCACAATAGAAAAAAAATCTTAACAAGAAAAAGATCTTTTCTATCTTTTTTTAATTACTTTAAAAACTGAATTAAAAAATGTGAATAGTGTTACTCATTAATGTGTAAAAGTATAATGTCTGAAAAATGCACTAAACATTCCCTGTAAATGTAATTAAAAAATCGTTATCTCTCATAAGGACAAAAAAAAAAAGCGGTAAAGTAGTGAGAGTTATTTATTTTTCAATTAAAGCTTTCTTATAGTAATTATTCACTTCTAACTTTAAAATAAATTCTTCGTTTTTATATACTTTTTATTTCAGTGAAGCTGCTTGGGTTTTAGTAGAATTAAATAATTTCTAGTTATGTAAAATATTATTAATTTTTACATCGGGAAATTAGTATTATTTTATATCACCAACAGTTCCAGTAGAGGGTAGATTATTTATACCTATGAGGACTTTCAGGTGTAACTTTGCTGTAATTGCTGGTTGTATGGGTAAAAATCCATAAAATTACCAACACGCAGTCCGATTGTCGTAGAAAAACACTTATGAATGCTATCACAGCACCAGTCGATTCTCCTCGTTTCTGATATCTATACAAGTACGCCAGTAGTAGATTCGAAATTTTTCCTCTTGCATACTAGTCTTCGTAATTTACCAGTGGGTCACGATTTCAATACAACAATAATATTTCCTTAAACATTTTATAAGATAGAGAGATAGATAAAGAAATATAGATTTTACCTATAATTGATAACATCAGTAAAAATTTACATCTAAAACAGATGAAATAAATAATTTATTAATATTATAATTTTGTATCTCATATTCCACCGTTATACAAGGAAGATTTCTACGGGGCCATCTAAAAAATCTACGGGCTAAATCGCTATTCGATTTCTTCTTTTTTAAAAGAAGTGACTACAGTGAATGTCGCCAGAGGATTTAAATCTGAGCCTTTATGTGCTCTAGCTGGAAACGTTACCATTAGACCACATGTCTGGTAATGCAAAAGATTGGTGCAGTAAATGGAGTTACAGTTATTAAAACATCATATAACTAGAAACTAGATCTCTTGTGTTCTAAGAATCGAATTATTGTTGACTACCGTTATGCATCATGTCATTATAATGAAACAACGTTAAGAATAATGGAATATAAGAAATCAGTTTTAAAATTCCTCATCTATTTAAGAAGGAAAAATTGTAATTTAATTAAACACGTCTTTGCTTTAGAATTTGGATTGAAGTTTGGCATTGATAACAAAACGTCAATACAATCAATTTGATTTCTTCTTTTCCAATAAGGTGCACTTCGCAAATATTTTCAGCTGCTTATGACCGCTAGAAGGAGACAAAATAATTAAATATGATGATATTGAACTAGAATAAATACACGTAGGTTGAATTATATACTGTTTTAACTGTTACTGAAGCCATGCATATATTAGAGATTTATTAAACGTATGTACAATTGTTGATTTAGTGCATGATTCCCATTATTGAGTCTCAGAGTAACAATAGTTGTACCGAATAGTCTTTTATCCGATAAACCATTTATTATACCCTAAACGATTTAGCTGACGAAATGATAACAGTTATTATCTTTGGATAATTGGATACATTATTCTCACATAGTAAACACACGTTTTGATAGGATCACGTACTAATCTAGACTTTCATTTAAAATGTAAATATTTTACTGCATGAAACAAAATAATCAATACCGTGAATTTGCGAAACTTCCCTGAAGGTGTAACTGTTTATTTTGATGAAAGACAATAAATATTTCAGAATATTAGGAAGTTGTTAATTTGTTTATATTAGCTGCAAATTCTCTTGTAACTATTATAATATTCTAATCTAAAAATTAAAACATTTTCCTTCTTATATATTTTTTTCAATCGCTTAGCTTTGACATTCTTTTTCTTTTTTAATTACTTTTTTCCATTAATGTATTATTTAAAACAGTCAAATTGGATGCACCAAACCTCTGCTTTTTGTAACTTTGTTATGTCTTCGTTGCTACAAGGACGTAGTGAAAAGGTGCAGAGTCCACGGGTTGCAGGATTTATTTTCGTACTAATAGATTTCTTTCGTTGTCATTTTATTTGCCCATTGTATTTTTTTAATTGGTCTCTTATTTATAACTTAGATGGCGCTGGTATATCGGAATATTAAATGAGATTATTAGCATATATATTTCTAAAAATAAGTGCTGTTACTATTTCAGATGTTCGGAATTTATTATATTGTACTAGTATGGTATTGATGATATGTATAAATCATTCTTTGATATTCTATTTGATAACAAATTAAACAGCACATAGCATTAATTAGCATTCATTGCATTTTATTTAAGCATTAGTTATAAAACAATGTACAATAACTGTTAAAGAAACTCATAAAAAATGTTTTCAAAAGCGAAATTAAAAATAAGATAAGTCTGCATTATACTTGATTTTATATGAATTTTAGTTATTTAAATCAATCATATTTTTTATATCTTCAAAGAATAAATTAGTACTTAAAATTCAAGATTTAAAAATTTAAACATAAAAGTAGGAAGTGATTTTAAATTTAAAGCATTGGTTAATTAAACACCATACATAATTTTAATCAAAAAAATTGTGTTTACATCATTATTTTTCCAATTTTTTATTTCGGCTTGGATTATAACATTTTTTTTCTTTAATCTCCTTTTCAACCGAAAAGAACCTTAATAACTCCAGAGATAAAAACTTTTTTTTTTTCCTTTCACCGTTTTTTAAAGTCATATTAATTTTTACTTAACACGGCTTTTTTTTACTCTTTTTTATTTATTTTTTGCCATGTTTCCTTGTACTCAATGTCCTTGACATCATCGGTAATTTTAATCGCATTAAGCCACATAAAGCGAAAATTTTTACAGACCGCTTTTTTTTCTCCATGTGGTACTGAATGAATCTTGCAAAGAATGCCACTGCCTTATCATTCCTTATAACTCTTTAAAGCAGGCCTATCCAAGAAAGGTCTCTGAGCGTTTCTTTTCCAGGCAGTTATCGTCAATCTCATTTAAATTTTCGCCAAAAACTTCTCTCCCAAACGTTTTATATTTTCAGGGGTGTCTAAGATGGTTAAAGCGTGTTTTTTGGAACACAAAAAGTTCAAACCTTGCATGATAAAATGCTTTAAAAATTAATGCTCCACAAGATTTATGTAAAAAAAAAAAACTCATGACATATCTGTCCAAATTTCATTAATTTAATCAAGAAATCAACAGTCTTTTAATAAAAAACACGATTTCTTATTACATGTTTTCATTAAATCTCTCCCTGTATTAAACATAGTATAAATAAAATGTAGCAATTATTTTTCTTTATTTAATGTTTCTACTTCATTTATTTTATCAGAAACGAAATCTTTCTAATCCCTCAACCAATATATTAAATGAAAACATTTTTTTCTCCAGCTGCTTTTATTTCATTATTTTATCAAGAATGAAATCCTTTTTAATTATAATGCAACAATCTTCATGTAAAATAAATTAAACGCTCACTGCTTTCCCCTTCAAATTAAGATGAGATAAAGATCCTCCTTAAGGACAAGAATCCTCGTTTGCTTTAATATTCCGTACTCTTTCCCACAGAGAGACCGTTATGTCATTTCCCTTGTAGATTTAAGTTCTCATTCATAAGCTTTGATAAAATAATGAATGTGTTGAAATCGTTATAAATGAAAATTTATATGGTGAACATGTTGAAATGGTTATATATGAAAATTTAAATGGTGATCATGTTGAAAGGGTTATATATTATATTTTCAATAGCTATCTTTGCATTTGACAACAATTTATTTTAACACATTTCTGCGTTTTCTGTGTAAGTTAATGTTTTTGACCATTGATATATCAATCAATAATTTTGACCAATGATGTGGCCATGACAAACCAGGTATTTAGTAGCACAGATGAATTTGTTAATCGGGTAATGCGTATTTAATGTATGGTTAATGTAAAAAAAAATGTTATATTGGCAAAAAAGTAAACATCTTCAGAAATATTTTAATGCCATATTATTTATGTTGCAAGGTGATATGCTTAAATCACTTCTATGTTATTTGTAACTTTTTAAAAATCACAATAAAAAATTGCAGTAAATTTAGAAATATGTAGTTAATTCTGCAGAATTATTTTATCAAAGACAATTGTAGAAAATACTTGTTATTTTGCTTTTAATACAATTAAGTGTGTTGCACCACATTCTGTGTTATTTCCAGCAGAGTTCATGTAATAATTTTATTTTTTACTGGGAAAAGTTTTACGAAAACCGTCGATGCCCATTGAATGATTTGTGCCTTACAAAATTCGACCAAAATCATTGTATGAATTGCATGCAATAATCAATAATGAAATCGATATTGTTAGTTACATAAAACATTAACAAACCATCCCTCTACTGAAGATAGTTCCAATATTTGCTTTCATAAAACAAATCTGAAAAGTTAACTGTTTAATTTTAAATGTGCTACATATTTTTTTATTGATTAAAAATTGTAAGTTACAAACTATTAGGGTATAAATGAACCACATTGTATAAGTAAAAAAGAAATATATAGTTAAATTTTGAACTAAAGTAGTACACAATCCTGGTATCATGCCAGTTTTTTTATTTTGAATTAATTTTAAACGTTTTATAGATTTGTTATTAATTGTTCATTATCAATCTAAATAAAACATAGCTTTCTAATATTTTTAATTAAAATACTTTACACTCCGGCAGTTGTAATGAACCAAATGTGATAGGCGAAAAAAATGCGTTGAATATTAAATATTCATTTTTTGTTAAGGTTTTCACTACAGAACTGTATATTATATTCCATAATTCGCAATGTATGTTGCATTTTCTTTGTTTTCTTATAAGTTTCAATTTCTGTACTGAAATAAAATGTTTAGAACAGTATTTTGTTATTATACACCTTTTCAATATCGAATACTTCACCATGTTTGAATGTCTAGTTGTAGAATGCTTATATATTGATACATTCACATTTCAACCAGTTTTTACAAATTCAGTGGAAAACGCCAGTTACATCTAAACCAAAGCACACCATTATTATTTTTATTTCTGAGTTCTATATTTTGAAAAAAAAAAAAAAAAAAAAAGAATTCCCGTTTGTTTCTATACTTTGGAAATCTCTTGAAATCAATATCTAGAACAATAGGTTTTTATTTATCATTCCTGTACTAAACCCTCGAATGGGGAAATCTATTCTATGTAGTAAACTACTTCTATTTATTCAACAAATTTGAAACTTTTTATTTTAATATATTACGATAATTGTTAACATAAATGGAAACGGTAAACGACAAGATATAAACCATCTTATAACCCTAAAATATAATAATAATATATAGGAAGCTTTTACACTTTTCAAGTTAGTTTCACTTGTAAATAAAAGAATTTGTACATTTATACCAACCACATCATTGAAGAATAATAAAATTATATTCTATGAATTTCAATTAATAGGAGAACTGAATATGTGTTATTAATTTGCTCTACATACTAACAATGCAGATTATAATACAAATTTAAGTCTGAATAATAGTAAGTTTGCTAATGCTTCCTTTATCCTGAATTGCTGAAATAATTAGCACTACGGGTTACGGTTAGTTCGAAGGATACAAATGCATTGTCCTTCTGGAAATTGAATATCTAGATCACCTATTTTGTCCTAATGTTAGTGTAGTAAAATAACTTCATAAACATTTATATGCATTCACAGCATCAGTAAGCACGGGTAAAATTTCACGGAAATGCACAGGCATATTTTATCAACCATTCAAGTAAATTGCCCTAGGAATCTCAAAATACCACAAAACTTTCAATAAAAGGAGTCAGTTTATTGTATCAAAGATGCTCCTTTTAAGATGAAATGTTATTTGGAAGTCTTCATAAGCACTACAACCTTGTTTTATTAAGGATTACAACTCTTGACAGTTCTTTTCAATAAAGGACGATAGGATGAAACAGCTCAAATGGGACGTTTTCCTCTTTATTTACTACATTCTAAAGATAAAAAATTTATTTTTTTTGTGAGGTTTTGGTTTTTATTATTATAAATATATCAAACTGTCCGATATGGCATAATTTAGTAACTGATTATATTTGGCTACTGTGCTTATAAGACAGTTCATGGTAATACTTACTTTTCTAGATGATATTTACCTTTTCCGTACCAAAAATTTATTCAAATATTTTCCTAGAATTATTTAAAAATATGATCACCAGTTTCACCTAAGCCACCTAGACAAAATTGGAAAGAAAATCGATAAATAAATAACTCACATACATAAATTAATCAGGCTATTATAATAATATTAGGATAACTAAGGCAAAAGTTATATTTATTGTGTCTGCTTATTCTACATACACAGTAAAAATATGCCAAGTAAGCTATTGATGAAAATAGAATGTTTTATTTATTTACCCTCGAATACATTACTAAAAAAAATCTTTAAAAGGAAATTTGTAAATTTTGAAAACTTTCTTTAGTAAATAATTTTATTTTTTATTGGGATATTTTAATTACTTATTGAACCTAGGTTTATTTTCACTGATTTTAAAAAAAATATTGCATATATCTGTAAATTTATAAATTCGAAAACATTTGCTGCTATTTCCTAGCAATTACCACTTAAAATTCTGAAACAGCAAATTTTCTAATTTTTAAAGTTAAATAAGAAATTAGAAATGAATTCTTTTTATTCAAAGTGCCCTTCTAAGATTCAACAAGCATTTCAGTAAACCTTTTCTTGATATATTCTATAATAAAAAATAGTTTTGAGCGGCTTTAAAGAAATGGGAATTTTTAGAAATGTGCGCATACTCACACATATTTTTCAAAGAACCTTGCTTGCCATGCTTGGCATAAAAATGGTTCTAAGTAATTTTAGATTTCATGGGGAAATAAGAACTTAAAATAGTGGGTTCTAAAAAAATTCCCTCATACAGATGAAATATCTCCATCTGGAAACTTATCATTATCGAATTATCTGAATCTTTTAAGTTACGAAAATCACCTCCTACATTTACAAAATTGTCTCTTATGGGTTATTTTAGATGTACAACTCATCTTGCAAATAATATCCCCGTGATAGCATCCAGTGTCTCGCAAAATCTGAGTTTTGGCAGGATGCCTACATTTTTTTTTTCACGTCTATGCAGATTCTCCTGATATTTATATCAGACTGTTGAACAAGAAAACTTTGTATTTCTTACGCAGCAAGATGGGAATAAACCATTCAAACCCTTCATACGTGATAGATCTGTAACAAACCAAGAAGAATTTCGTAGACTCAGCAACAAATTGTATTGTTTTAAACAATAAATGCTAACATATATTCAATTATTTGTAGAGATAATTTATTTTACAACTTGGAAATTGGCTAATTTGAAAATTATCTCCTTTGTCTAATATTACCCTTCACTGTTATCTTATCAAAAAATTAATCAACATTAAATTGTTTTAAACAAAAGCATGACGTGTTAAACAAAAAGATTTTCTATTTGAATATTTTAGAACAATAGAATTCAGTTTGATACGATTGTAATTAAAATAACTTGCTTGATTAAAAATAGTATTAGAGTTAAATAAATCTCATTTTAAGTCTTATTACTTTTTGATAATCATTAATCTTTTGTCTTAACGCGAATAAGAAAATTTTACGAGTTTGCATTGTACTTCCATACTTAATTTTTTTATGATTCTCTATTTCCAGACAGAGTAAGAATAAAATTCAGAATATAGACTCTAATGTATTACGTGGATCTGTATCGTGGAAGTTTAAATGGTACGTATAATCAATTCAAATATGTGTAATATCCACGATAGGAATTTTAATATTTCTGGAGAGCAATTACTTGACTTGTACTTCAAAGTTCTTAAATCTGACATTTTAAAACTACATTTAAATCTATAATAATTTACTTAAAAATACTGTCGAATATTAGGTCCCTAATATATCATGAAAAATATTTTAAAAATATGATCATGATGTGGTCTGGCTTGATTTGCCACTCTACGGTCATTTTCTGCAAACTTTTAGTTAATTAGACCTGGAATCTACAGTTTGCCGTAGATTCCAAATCATTAACAAGAATCCAGGACATCGCCAGGATTTGAATATGAAGCACCACAGGTTAGCTCGCTAGCCAATTGGCCATCAGGCGGCTTCCACACGATGAGACATAAACATATTTTTATTCTATGTTTTTTGCTTCATTGTCAGTTCTTTAAATTTATGTTTGACGATACAATTCTCTCCTACCTTGTAACTTTTTAATAACTTTTTAATGATTTGCAAAAGGTATATTTCTTCTATTATTGTTGTCAGAGAAGTTACGTTCAAAATGTAACCATGATATTGGTACACACATTATTTTAAATAAAGTTTACAAATATAAATTATTATACGCATGCTGAAAACCTGAGAACTCTTTTAAAAGTATAAGCATGCTTGGTGACCTAAAAAAAGTCTTTTTATGAAATACATTCATTTGTAGTTGACCCATCTTATACCTTTTCACATAATATGCCGTAATCATCCGAAAAAGCTTTTCTATTGATTTTAAATTTTTATTTTGGAATCCCCTTCCAATATGCTACAAAAGAATTTGCGAGATCTTATGGTGATGATAGATAATTTACCTTTGTTCGTAATAAGACATCAAAATGCGTTTCGGACGTGTTTGATAGAGATGAGATCAGAATGATCATCTAATCCCGTCCTTTAGAACCCATGTTATAATTCCATTCCTGAATACATTTTTGTTTGTAAAAAGGGCAAATTATCATTGTGATTGATTCAAGTATTTTTGTTGAACTGCTTCACGTAACTGCGTAAGGGGGTTTTTCTATTCATAATATTTGAACAATCGCATAAATCGTCTCGATAATATGAAACATAAACTCCTTTAATGCTCCTTAGAACAGATTTTTTTAGATCACTGATACATGAAGTTTGATGTTAATCATACACACTTAAATGAGAATCTTCGGTTCTTTATTACTATAGATTAAACCGTATTAATTAATTCATTTCTATATATTAAATATTTATAACAAAATTATAATTAAATAATTGGAATATTATTTTGCAGAAAAACGTTAAAAATGAATGATAATTTCTGAAATTGCTTTTGATGGAAACATCCAATACTCACATAAAAGATTCCACTCTTAAAAATTGTTAGGATTACTCTAGCAATTTTCTCTAAGCTGCTATCTAAATTACCTTTATGTCCTTATTTTATACGTGGCATTGAAATTCCTTATTAGTTATTTGTAAATTGGACGAAAGTACAGTTGTAGAATTTCTGAAAAAAAAACTAGATACATTTATATTACAGAATTAAATTTTCATATGCGAACTTCAGTGAGTCGATGTCAAATTATATATATTGGTCACAACAGTATTTAACTTCATGAATAGATACCAATTTCATCGAATTTTATTTTAATTTTGACATTTTTTTTATTTTAATTGATTGCAATTACTAACATAAAACAGATTGTCAATTGCTTTTAATAGCATTAAATATTCTGTAATTTTTTTTTCCATTTCTATCAACTATTAAGTAAGTCAAAAACGGTGTTATGGTAAGAGTTGAATGCAATAGCAGCTTTTTGCTCTCCAATTTAAGGTACTAAAGTCTATAAAAATGTATCTCTATTAATAAATTAATTTGTTCTAACGGAATGTAAGTACAGTTAGTAGATATAATCAATCATTTAGGATAATTCTGAAATATGAAGTCCTGTGAACTCTACTGTCATGATGAAGAAAAGTGTATTTTTTAAGATTGCTAAAAATAAAAACCGATTTTTACCTTATACAGCACCAAAATTATTTTCACTTTTAATTGTAACATCTAACAAGATTAAAAGCAAAGTTTTCGAAAGAAAACGAAACAGATTAAAAATGCTTTCATTAAACCTACTCCAAAATTTAATATATTTCTGAAATAAAATTAATTTCTTATAAAGATGTTAATTCTAGCAAATTTCTTAAAATATTATTAAAATCTCAATTTTAGAGCACTATTCAATCTATCAGATATAATATATTCTTATGACATTAGAGTACTATGTTGCTTAGACGTCTACCTTCTAGTCATTGTGACAAAATTTGATCTTAGTCTGAAAGTTTCACATTTTTTACCACCAATTTGAAGATATGCAGGGTTAGCATAAATGTTTCCTCGTATTGCACAACAAGTTTTATTTAGAAGTATAAGACATTCAATTATATGTTATACTTGAAAATATACATACACTCACTAAGTTTCAGATGCATACTACTAATGTTCACTTGGCGCACTTTTAAATATAATCCAGATTGTACGCTACGTTTCAAAGTATGTTCCCATCAATTTTCTTTACTGCAGCTATAATGTATTCCTTCAGTCTTTTTACTGTTATTGACCTTGCTAGACTTTCTACTTCCCACACACGCACACACACACAGGAAGAAATATAGCGTAAGATTAGGAGACGTTCGAACGTGAGCCATGTGACCAAAGGCGTATATGTTGAACATTTGTAAGTTACTTAAAACTACTTCATTTTTACTAAAGCTACTTAAATTTCTATTTAAAACTTGATACGTGTACGTAGCTTATCATGTTTCTGCCCCCCTATTTGTAGGTCTTATACTTCTAAATCATAAGCGTTTTAAAATTCAAAGGATCATTCATTCTTACCTTGTATATTTAATAGGAACCTAACAGGAGTTTTTTTTCATCCAAGGAAGACTTACAAAATTTAATATAGTGGGTAAAACATTTTATTGCTGCTGTGTCGAAAGCTACTGATACATGCTTTGTTTGAATAGACAATAATTTAGAAAATGTGAAATTTAGATTTGGGGAAGTTCCCTTCAAGAAAATAATCAAATCCAAAAACATTCTAATTGGATATTGCATTTTATTATTTTTCACTACTAGCATAAATAAAACCTATTGAGCTATTCGGTGATTTTATTCGTTTAATATATTCATTAGAAACTGTCTTTTATTATCATTTCTTATTCGAAAAGAATACATATGCCAAAAAAAGGGAAAAATTATTTCTCTCAAACATTATTAAACATTTTTTACAGGCAATGCATTTTTAGAAATTCAAAACGCGGAAATCCTTCCATAAATTTTACGACGAAAGGAAGAAGAATAAATCTGTACAGCAGAATCATGAGATAATTTTGTTTCAGAAAATTCGAATTGGAGTTTATCGTTTCTGTTTTTTAGAGAAAATAAATTCACTCTGAAACGTTCGACAAGGATATTTAGCTGAATTAACAGCTATATTTTACGGATTTTACTATCCCCTGCAGGGAATTTTTTTTAGAAGAGCAATAAATGTTTTATTCCCATGTATAAAATTGTGAAGATATTTTCTCCATTATTCGAAGACTTATTTTATTATTTTCCTGCTTAAAAATAAAAATATTTTGGTTATCAAAGAGTTTTGATAATCCATTCTCCCGGTCTAAATGCTATTTTTGCTTGAAGTATGTATGATTTGAAATTTAGGTTTTTCTTAGGATGTTACATTTTTACAAGTAATTAAATATTCAGTTTCCCGAGACAAAAAGGAAGTTACAAAATATAATATATAACAGTTTTATTATATTATTAATGTTAATTTACTCTAGGTGTTTTCATTTATGTTCTTTGTCAAGCATTATTATACACCGCTAGTGTTCCATTTCCGTAGGTCCAGGTCTAATATGACTGTACACCGTTGGGCGTAGGGCTGACAATCCTACCCCTTAAAAAGAAAAGATGTCTCGTAATCTGCCAGTAGGCAGACGGCCTTGGTCCACAATGTGGTTGTTGCGCCAATGACAAAGAAGAAGTGTTCCACAGCATTAGATAATCAGCAGATGCTATAGCTGCAATTTGGGTGGACTTTCAAGTTAACTTTCCTTATTTGTGTGTCATGCAGGTGAAAACTAGTAAAACTACTACCAGACAATCCGACTTCTAAGTATTTATACGATGTCATCCAGTCTCTTTGTTTCTGAAAATAGAGAATACCATGCATACTATTAACGGATTCAAACATTCCTTCTCTTCCATATTGGTGATTGCACGTGTAATCACTAGACCGTACGTTGGGCATTAAGTATTGTAAAAAAATATTTTTTCCAATGGCAGAGAGGGCATTTTTAACTTTTAAAAGTGGAACATGCGTTAGTTTTATCTTTTACACTAAGAAAGGTGGAACTATCTAGGTATATACTACAAATTTCCTTTTAAAGACACCAGTATATCTTTCCGTAGGTTACTTTAAGGAAAATTAGTCCACATTCTTGTTAGACATGAAAAAACGGTGAAAATATCTAGAATAGGACTGGAATTGATATTTGTTATTTTCAGAGATTCTAGTAAAGTGAAAGCAGAGACTGCACGCAAGTTCTATTTCTCTGGAAAGCAATGATCCAACGCGAGAAGCTTTAATACATTTTTAAATGAAAACATTTAATAAAACGCCAAATAAGATCTAAATAATATTACGAGACTATAAATAAAAAAGTTTTGAATGAATAAATTTAAAAATAGCTCTAACATGGTAGAAAATAAATGTACGAAATGAAGACTATACATTTGTTTTAATTTGTGGAAGAGACCTACTTATTCAAAATTCGAGCAAACCTTTTTTAAATATTACAGGTTTTTGTGTGTTATAGAGAAGTTGTATATTAAATATATAAGATAGGAAGAAATAATTTCCTATTTCATTTTATTTATCGCAAATTACAAAAGAGAAAAAAAATGGATCTCGAAACAGTATTCTATTGGGAAAATTCTGCAATGAAATAAGAATAATTATAAAACATTTTTTAATATTTTTTACAGTTTACTGGTTTATGATCTAAATTTCTAAAGCATCATAGATTTCTGTAATAAAAAGGAATCCCTATGGCTTTATTCAGTTGATATTGTTACAAAGAAAGGTGATATTTCTCATAAAATTTTAATACACGTTTTGAATGACTTTTGGTTAATTTAAGTAAGTTCTAAATATTCAAGCTTTATTTTTCAAAACAAAATTACTCATTGAATTTTAATTTAAAAAAAAGAGGGAAACCGTAATTCATACAAATATATTTAAATTAACAAATATTTACTTTACAGGACAAGAACTACCTGATTTTTACCTCATTTTCTAGATTTATAATAATTTTCTGGTCGGTACTGAATTGCTTTAAATTTAAATGTTTGATTTGATATCACGTTTTGTTCTCAAATAACGTTTGTTGTATATTTGATAGAATTTTTTTTTAAATTAAAAAAACATTCTTTATCTTTAAGGAGTACTTAATATAAAATTATGTCAATTATAAAACGGTCCCAATTTTTTATTTCAACCTGAAGTAAGAATTTTAATCAAATTTCATATAAAGTAAATTTCTTCTTGATAGTAGTTATAATAAAATAACTTACGGTTGATTAAATATGGAAAGCAAACAAAACATAAAATACCAATAACATTAAATACATACAAATAAATGTAGAAAACTTTAAGAAGAATACATCCAGTCAAGTTTGAAGAAAAACAATAACAAATAAAAATTTTAAAACAGGAACACATAGTTTAATCTTGTGATACAATTAATTCGTATTATTTATGAGTTTATTTTTTCACTTTACGTGATACAATTAATTCGTATTATTGAAGAGTTTATTTTTTCACTTTAAGTGACACAATTAATTCGTATTATTGATAAGTTTATTTTTCACTTTAAGTGATACAATTAATTCGTATTATTGATGAGTTTATTTTTTCACTTTATTGTTCACTTAATTTCCTAATAGTTAACTTATGTGATTTCACAATACTTTGGAGTTATTTCAGAGCCTCAACGGAATTTTAATTTCGTTTATGGTATATTGCAATTACTTGAAAGTAATACCTATTACTTGTACTTATTTACTTGAATTATTTGAAAATAAAACTTATTACTTGTACGTACGTGAATTACTTGAAAGTAATATTCGTAAATGTAGAGTTCACGAAGAAAGAAATCGTCGTCTCTTTGAATCGATATTCTGCCTTCCACACACGAATGGTGTTTAGATGGCGCTCGAATTTGACGGGAACAAAGGCAAAACAGGATTAAAGACGAACAACACTAGAACTCGTGAAAAATAGATGTTGTTTTAAGTTGCCTGTTATATGTTAGACTTTTTTTCACTATTTTGTAAATATTTTAATGTTTAATAAATGTTTGAAAGTAAACACTTACAGAAGACCGATATGTTCTATTCGAATATAATATACAAAACATGTTTGTTACTTAAAAGACCAGAAGTGTACGTTGACATTTTGTGAAATTCTTTAAGCATTTTATTAACTTCAAGTATTTTCCTTCAAATGTCAGCTTTCGAAACGTTTTCCTATAAATAATTTATGATATATGAGGCATTGATTAATGCCTCATATATCTATTCTAAGCTGATTACTGAACGAAACTTATTTCAAATCTAGAGGAAACTAGGATGCATTTGATATGTTATGCATAAAAATTTAAATTTAAATATAATTTTATTAAAAAAAAAATTTAATTCTTCAACAAAATTTAATTTTCGAAATATATAATATAATCATAATTATCAAATTTTATTTTATATTCATGATCAAATTTAATTTTTAAGGCTTTTTTTTTGTAAATCATCAGGCCTCGTATTACATTTATTTATGCCCCGAAAAGTCCACTGACAAGTGAGAAGGGGGGAGACATCGTTTTCCGGCAGAAGTTACTTTTTCTTCACATTTTCGTCTCATATGGAGGAAATCCCGGAAAACTCCTACCATACACCCTGACTATCTAAGCGAGATTCGTTTACATATAACATGACTTTTTAATTTTTATAATGTTATTTCTTTAATAGAAATAAGTAAAAATATTTATCATGTTTTTCATATATTTAATTTTATCTCTGAATTATTTAAATAAAAATAATTTATTTTATACTCTTAGATGCATATTCTTTTATTTTTTAATAATTATATGACAAGGATAAATTCTTAAAAATATAAGAGAGCCATAATTGCTTCCTTTTTGTTATTAACTTAACACAATATTTTGAAATAATTACTTTAAATCTATAAAAATTTCCAACTATATTTCTTACGAAAGCACTTTGTTCTGACATCCCTTAATTATTCCCTCCCCTTTGTCCAGGCATCCCTAAATTATGAAAATTCATAGAAATTCTAAATCAGACCAAAATCAAATCTTCGCAGGCTTAATTTATAAATAATCACGTTATACAATTTGAATAATGATAAAATGTTTCCTTAGGCCTTTTTGTCACAATTAAACAAATCAATTTTTCCAAGAACGTCTGATTAATGATTTTCCCTAATTAATTTTGCTATACTAATTATTATCTCGCATTTTTCAACTTTGATTTAAATCTATTTCGCCAAATTTGTTTTTCGATTTTAATCACAACTGTAATTTTTATTATTTATAATAAATAAAGAGCTGACAAGAGTTTTTTACTCGGTAAAAAATCCTTTTCTTTTTGCTGTATTTATGCCTGTCTTTAATTGCATGTAATTAAACTTTATTTTATTTTTCAATTGCTGTTTTTTTTTCTATTTTTCAACTCAATTTAATTTTCAAAGCATGTTCTCGACTTCAATTATTATTCCGGTTTTTTTTAAAGAGGGTATTAATTATCTTTACATTTTGTTTTGATTATGTTATTTGCATTTTAATCCAAACATTTCGATCAAGTATATCACGCAACATTCTATAATTTTGTCTGCTTTTTCAATATGTTTCAAAGGTGTTCCTTATATTACAGTTGAATATTCAATGTTTATTTTAGAAAGAAGCTTTTACGAATATTATAATTCGAGAATATATATAGTTTCTTACATCGTTGCTTGCCGTCACATATTCCAACTTGTGAAGCATTTTTAATGCTGATTACTGAAATTTTAAGGCCGATTTCGAAATTTTAAGTGCATTTGAAGGTTGATTACTATAATTTTATTGAAATTTTAAGGCTGATTAATATAATTTTACTGAAATTTTAAGGCTGATCAATATAATTTTACTGAAATTTTAAGGCTGATTACTATAAATGTACTGAAATTTAAAGGCTGATTACTGAAATTTTTATATCTGATTTCGAAATTTTAAGTGTATTTTAAGGCTGATTACTGAAAGAAACTTATTTCAAATCAAGAGAAAAATAGGACACCTTTGATATGTTACACATAAAAAATTAAAATTTAAAATTTAATTTCTTTAGGAAAATATTTTTAATTCACACACAAAATATAATTACCGAAATTAATTACAAATAAATAGATTAAATATTTCATTAGATTGTATTTTTGTAACTTTGCATTTCACTATTTTTATAACTACTTAAGTAATTGTAGAACAATATAAAAGTACTCATTTCTTAACTTAATGAGAAAAACAAAATATTTATTTCAGTAAGATAGTTAGCTTCACATTAGGTTCAAAATTTTAAGATATATTTCTCTAATAGAAGGCTTGTTAAAAATTTCTTAAAAAGGATGGTAATAATCTGACTTGAGATCTGATTTTAGTATGCATAGTCAGAAGAAAGTGGAGGAAAATGTTATTTTAAATGGTGCTAGGCGGCTGCAATCACTGTTTTTAAAACAAGCAAACTTGGAGGTGATTAAGATAGTGTGATTATCTCTCATCGATTGTCTGATTGGAGTTAATGACGAAACAAAATAACTGTGCGATTACACCTGAAATCCTTTCCTGAAATCGAGAAGACATTCCACCCTTTTTATCACTCAGTGTTCCAATAATGATGTACTACGAAGAACACAAATAACTTTCTGATATTAAATATTAATGTTATAGTGAGAATTAGGTAATTTAGAATTATTATTAAAAATTACAAATCTAAAATGAATGCAAAGCAAACATAATAGAAAAATCAATTAGAATGAAAATAAAAATAATAAAATTTAAAACAAATTTATAAATTATCTGTCCGTATTTACTGTCAGAATACTTTTTTAAAAAGAATCATTAACTTGCAAGTTTTAAAAAATCAAAACATCTTTACAGACCAATATACAGGGTAACTCTCAACTAACATTCAGATTTTTGTTCTTATGAAAGTAATTGCAAGCACTCAAGTGGCATTTTTGCTACTTATTTTCAACTTTGCAGACGACTTATGGAATCCACTTCGTTATTACTAGATAAGAAAATATAAGCCTTAAGGTTATTTTTCGAAAAGCAATTCCTTTCATAAAAATTGATGTAGAGAAGCCGTACAATGCAAGTTATAAAGAACAAGATGCTAGGTAATAAAAATATATATGAATGGTTTGAAAAAGCAAAAGACACCGCAGAAAGAAGTGCTTCAAGGAATATAAATCAAATAAAAATGGACACTGCAAACAAGAGAGCAGAACTAAGAAAACGAAAGTTAATATCCTGAAAGTAATTCCAAAGGTAAATAAGCAAACATGGGAATCATACAATTTAAACCTGGTTAAGAGACCTAAACGAGATGTATATTGTCGCACTGTTTATTCTGAAGCTAAAACGGTCAAGTGAGGCATTAATTATTGGGGAAATTATACCCAGAAAGAATTAAGTAATTCTTTACTTAAAGTGTTTTTTGTAAATTTTTAAGTATTTGATTTTTTAAACATTCAAACAAATAGATTACAAGACAAATAGACACACACTTCAAATAAATAGATTAATTGCTGTGAAGCAAAGCAAAACAAAAAAGAATTTCTGATATTTTAAGGGATACATGGATGTAAGAAGAATTTAGACCGAAACCGTTTTTCACGGTATTGGTGACCATTTAATTAATGCATCCGGAAAACAATGTGACCGCTAACTGAATTCAAGTATATTTTTTTCATACAGTTTTATGGCTTACTAAGTATTTCTCTGCTTTTAAACCGTTTTAATAAATAAATAATCATAAAGTAAAAGTATAGATAATTAAGTACATTAAAAAATATTCATCACAAATATATAAAATGCCATTTTGTTATGTTGGCCAGTGATTATTATAAAGTGAAAAACTCGGGTGTCTTCTATGTCTATATAAATAGATAATGTATACACATGAAAGCTTTTATACTAACATTTATATTTATAAAGCTTTTAAATCAATATCTATTTTACTACTTTATATAACCCAAAAGATTACAAGTATACTCCTTGGAAGAGCTTAATATAGATATTTTCTTTAATTCCTTTAAATAATTTTTTGTTCAATATCTTTGCTTTGCGAAAGTGCTTTTTTTTTTGTTCTAAAAATGAAATAAAAGTCTTAGAAGTGTCTTATTATTCTTTTTTTTATTTTGTTTCATTTAGCTGCTACAATTATCAATATTCTCTATAAAAAAATGCAATGTTTAAGTATGATAAAAATGTGGAAAAAAAAAGCTTTTTCCTCATGCTCTAATAAATCCTTTCAAATGTTTATAGGAAGTCAACCAGAAAAAAAATATTTAAAAAAATTGCCTACTAATAAAATTTGTTTTATTGTTCCCTATTATCAGGTTTCGTTGATAAAATATTTCCTAGATATTTCAATCATATATTTTTTATTAATCATATCTACATGCTCATCACCATTAATACAACATAAAAAATATATTGAATGATAACAGAACTATTGATAAAAGTGTCATATCGTGTAAAGAATGACTTAGTAAAAAACTTGTCTTTGTTTTATCTTTTACTACTTAAAAGAAAGATATTCTTTTTACAAAAGATAAGTAAAGTTAAGCTACAAGAAAACAACTGCTTCTACATATATACATATGATTTTTAAATTGTTATAAAGCAATAAAAGGCTTCCACAATTTTCTTTAAAAAGTCTTCAAAAGCAATTTATGCTGCTTATCTATTAAATTTAATCATATGAATCATAAGGAATATTAAAAATTTAGATGCTGCATTTGAAAGTAGTGGCGGTACTGAAAATTTCCTTTTTACACAAGGAATAAAGAATCATGACTGACTCATTGACTAGTGATGACGTATGCGTCTTAGAAAGAATCAGTTTTGAATCCGCTGACGGCATACATTGCAGTTCCTGCTTTTAGAAACAAGGGAATTCGAGGGCGATTTAAGCATAACATCTATATAAATATCTCACATTGAGAGTAAGACTGTCTTGTGGTCGTTTTCCCGTTTCGCTCCCATATGCCAAGTAAATATGGAGCAATTGTTCTTAAAAGGCCTTCTGGAAAGAAATGTCCTTTCTTCATCATTCGTCGTTGGGCTGTGCGTAGTATACTCGTGTGGAACACGTGACAAACAGATACACAGTGTTATAAAAATCATACTTTTAACATTTAAATAAATTATGTTGATTGATTATTATTGAAAGATTTTATTGACTTTCTTTTAATTTTCACCCTTTTATACTTTACTCCTTTTTTCTCTTGTTTTATCTTTGCACATAAACAATTCCCATTACAATAATTTTAAATAGTTTCGGAAATCTACTTGTATCTCTTTTATTATGTTAGAATATGTACTTAAGCTGATTAACATCAAGAGAAAAAAGAAGCAACAAGTTCCGGATCTTCCAGGTATATCCTAAAAGTCTAAAAGGTCTTTTATCCTTTAGAACCCTATATCCTAAAGGCTTGATTCTAGGGTATATCTTACCGCCTGATAAGGTATACCCCAAAAGTTGAAGGAAAAGTTGGGGAACTTTCAGAACTTCGATCCCATGCTGCAACTTCATTTAACTGAGTATCTGGATCTCGAATTGTCAATGTAATTTTAATAATTATGGATAACATATTTTAGGTTTTATTCAATTAGGAATAACTTCAACCAAATCCATTAGAAAAGATATTTTAACATGACACATATAAATAATTAGTTTGTTATGTCTTAGTTCGTTACATATTGGATATAGTATTCAATATTGGAAAGGCAATATTGATAATATAATTACGATTATATTCTCACATTTTTCGCAATGCTTGCATGCAATTTGGGAAGTGTTTATATTCGTGTAGTGAAATAATACGATTTTAGTTAGAACCATGAATACTATTAGCATCGAAAATACAATTAAAAAAATGACAGGGTTTTAATTACTTTCATTCTGCGGCTCCACTGATTTCCAAAAATAAAAAAATGTTGTCTGCTTAATAGCTTTTATTCGAAGTTTCATCTTCGTCTAATTAAATCAAGATTCCATCTCAGGAAGAGGAATGTGAAGTATTCAGGAAATCAAGATATTTATCGAGAATTCGAACTATTCTTCTGTTAAAATGCATGTTAGTCTTGCTAATGAATAACAAAGTAAATTGTTTGTTAGTATTGCAAGGAAATCATATTAATCAAAATAAACATTTAGAGGAATAGACCAACATTTCAGGGCATGCGTTTATGCTAGGTAAATTATGTTAATAAATTCAATTAAGATTGTGGTAAAACTTTTTATCTTTGCGCCCGCCATTTTATCTTTTCTTCGAGAGGAAAAATTCTGTCGTTTTCTACCTCCAAATTTTTCAGCATTAAATGTTATGGTAGCATGAATATTTTATTCGGTTAATTTATTTTACCAATACATGGGTATAAAGGTTATTTTAACTATAAACTAAAGTATTAAGAATAAAATTACTTATAATCGTAATGAATAAATTCAGTTGAAATGTATAAATAGCTAGCAACAATATTTAATTTCTTACTGAAAAAAATTTCATGAATTTTAATGTTATCTTGGAAATAAGTTGCCGGTTCTTAAGAATTATACAATCGGAAAATTCCCTCTAAGATATTAGGAAATTTTTAATTTTAACTTGCGATTTGATGGCAGTCAAATAAAAAGAAAATGAAAAAAAATTCGGTCCTATAAATATCTGAATCCTGAATTTTTATGCATAAATTCGATAATTCCTTACCAATTTTTATTTTTAGTACATTAGAATTAAAGCTTGGATTTATCAAAAAAATCTTCTAAATTATTTTTAATTAAATGTCTTATTACTTAATCTGATTTAATTTTCATCTGCAGGAAGTAAATTATACTTCCCCTTTCAACATATCCAAGGGCCAGTTGCAAAGGTCGCTCCCAACAGGTTAAGTATTACTGAGATAAGAGATAAGATATTTTGATAAGAATGACATTCTTTTAACCACTTTCGATTTATTATGACATAATACAAGTCATGTAATTTTATAATTCTTACTTTTTCTAGGATACTGAACAACAACATACAGTCTGGCGTCAAAATCTTATTCGTAGTAAATGTGGGTGTTGAACATGGTGATCCAAAGATCTTTCATAATGAAATCCAAATTTCACAAGCCTAGAACAGATCTGTGTGCCACCTCGACTGCTTACATGGAATCCAGGTAATTGTTTACTTTAGTACTAAAATATGAAGAGGCACCAAACGCAGATGTGTAAAAAGTGACAAAAAAGTTTTAGGTCATCTACTAGGGATTCCAATGTGTCTCTTGCAGAAAGGAGGAATACTTGTGCCTGTCCAAGCGTCGTGTATGTCGGATGCACGGTCAAATCTAATAATCATGCACAATACCAGCTCATATATTGATTGAAAATCTTTGTTAGTATGCAAGTGGCCTTTTAACGTGGGTTTTTTATATGCATTGTGGCTAATAAATTATAGATAATTCTAGCTTCGTTTGTGAATACCATGTGTTTGGGAAGAAATCTACAGGATTTTATAATAGTCATCCAATTTCAATACCTACACTCACTGTAAGGGAAATGGTTGCATGCCTTTATCTACGAAATTTTTCATTAGTGTGAATGTCTTACCCTGAGGTCAGCGAAATTTCGTGATAAAAGACGAAGTAAGTTCAACTGCAAGTAAAGCAGTGCTTCATCTCCAATAGTTCTGCCTCGGGCATCATTTCTCATTATTGCAAGGTACACTTTTGCAGAGATGGCGGTGCACAAGTTCTGAAATTCCTTCCCAATCCAGCCTCTGATCAGTTGGACGTTTCCATTTGCCGCTCCTTGTATCGGATGGATATCTATAAGCTCTACGTTTGTAAAGGGATCCACGTTATTTCAAATTCCAGAGGGAAGTGGCACTTTTACTCCAGATCTCATCGAATTCCATAACTTGTACCAACTACTAGCGTTTAAACGCAGCACTTCTGGAAACACATTATATGACGAAAAAAATCTTATTTTGGTTTTCTCTACCATCTTATAAAATTTCACCAGATATTTTCCGAACACTTCATATGTAATAAACATAGTATTATGTCGCATTATAATCAAAAATTAAAATTGAAGTTTCTTAAAACTTTAGCAATTAGTCAATTTTGTAATATAATATACAACGACATATATTTAATTTATTGGGAACAAAAAATAAATCGAAATTAAATATATAACTCCAGTGCAAAAGAAAAATAATTAACAAAACTAAACATGGGATATTAATTTTTAAATTGAATATTTATTAACAAAATGAAAGCTATGAATTAATTATCGTATTTGACTGACAATTTTAACATTATCATTGCATTATATTCTCGATATTTTAGCCTAATGATCCATTTTTGGTTTGGATAGGTAAAGATGTGGATTTTATTGAAAAAACAGAATTACTAATGCCTGGTTAAGGATAAAAATAATATAGAAATTATAATATAACATATACAATTAAATTTTATAACTATATATATAATGTTAATCTTCATTGGATACAAAAAAATGCATTGTATATAAAAAAAAGTAAAAATCATGCAGTAAAAATTATGCGCATGAATAATCATATTTACAATTCATGTAAAAGGATAAGAATTGTGAAAATTATTTAAATTATATTAAAGTGCTTAATTTTTCAAAACCCTGAGACATTCATCTACAGCTATTCGCCACTACAACGACAGACGTATAACATATTCAAAGTTACAAATAGTACACCAAGGAGTCTTCCAAAACTACATTCACATTTTCCCATCACATTTTAGAGGAATACACTCACGGGTGGCATTTTAGATATTTCCATGCTTGTCTTCTCCCCTCGAGGTTGAAGGGAAAGACATAAAAGAAAAATGAAATACAGTACTTTTCAGCCAATAAATTTATTGTGCTCGTGCCCGGCATAAACAAAAAATGTTGTCAGTTATATACACGTGATAAATAATTTAAAATTTAAGACCGAATGCCTAATTAATTGCTATACTTTACATATTATTATTATTAATTACTATTCTTAAAATTTTATATGAAAATTCATGTCAATTATTGGTGAAATCTCTCTTAAGGGCCACAAATGTCTGTATACGCCTACGTAAAGAGTGATAAAGATTCCTAATCTTATTCTGCGATACATTCAGAATGGAATTCCCCAAATATTGCTTCTAATCTGTGATATTTCTGGGTGCCCAGATTTGGTTACCTTCTCTGCTCCATATATATGTAAAAAGTCTGGCGATTTTGCTGGCCAAGGAAAAGTATCAACATCACAGAAACAGTTCAGAGACAGAGATCTATATATTGTCTGGTATTATCTTGCTCAAGGAAAATGAAGGGTACTTTTAAATGTCATAGGTTCTTAAATTTGTGCATATAAGTAATGACAAGGTTCAGCCTGCTGTTGTAAGCGACAGTACCGTCATATGAGAATAATAGCCTGTGTGGTTGTGTAAAATAAATGCTCGGTAGTTCTATATAACAAAAGGCCTAGTGGAATATTAGTTCTATCACGTACAAATATGAATTCGATGTTCCTCAGCTCTAAGGCTAAACAGAATTTTATCACTGAGTACTATGATATGCCAGTTTGCTGACAGTCATGATTATTGGCTATGATACCCCTACAGGCGACTTTGTCGATGTTGTGACATTAAAAACAGGTATCTAAATTTCCCTATGTGAGTAATTTTCCTCAGTCAAGCAATGTAAATTAGTTGAAATTACCTTGGAAGTTTTGGTACGAGAGGTTGTTACTCACTGGATAACTGACAATATGTCTATGAGTTCCTGCGTCAACCGTTGCTACTAGCAGCTTTGCCCAGCAGCGGTCTTACGTTGCAAGTGTGGCCTGTTGCTCAGTATAACCGGCCAGCTTTCCGCATTCCTAATATGGGATCACATCTGAATTTGTCTGAGATCTTTCTTCCACAACGCTGTAACGGTAGTCGTCTGCAAATGGTACCTGTTTTATGTTATGTGAGTGGAGAGATCGAAACCTGTGATTTTAACGAAGTATAGAATATTTAATAATTTGACTTCTGGTATAAAGAAATATGTTTCCAAAATGTCGAAAAAATCGTAATATTTTAAAATATATATATATTTTTTAAATAATGTAAATTAGTGCTCAATGCTTATTTTATTAAAAAAATTTATGAGAAAATGAATTATTATTTTTTTTCAGGGTACAATGTTAATGAACACATTTTGTGACTTTTACTTACATATTCATTGATTGATTGTAAGATATGTCGCAAATATTTAAACGTATGTAATGATGAAATGCATAATTTCCAAAATATTGAGAAAAACATAATTAATTGACTCTCCTTTACGTACAATCTGTAAGTGGATGTTAGAAAATGACCATGGATGTTGAAAACGAATTTTCTGCTTAGAATAAATCCTTGGTTTTTTTAAGAGATCTCAGGCGGAATTTTGTTCACTATGCAGCTGATGCTCTTGATAGATAAGTGTATCAGTCCATAAACTCTCTGTCGAATTATGGAACATTATGGAATTATGGAATATGACGTTTGTTATTGCTAGGAAAATAATCACTATTGATTTCTGGTCTGGGCTCTTAGCAGTAACTGCAGCAGATTCAAATCAATTAAAAATTTTCTCGTGTCTGTAAGGATTAGTTCTAACTTGTCATTTTTTTTACAAGAGTACTCTTTTTGAAACAGCCTAGCCTTACCTATATTTTACAGATTTATAACATGACGAAAAAAAATAAGAAATATATGGATAATTTTAACGTACAGTTTTGATAGTTTTTTGACACTCGAACCCATATTATACATCAAATTCAACATTACCCAGGGTACATTTCGCAGAGAACGACGAAAGACATTCTAGTCAACAGATTTATAATGCTTTTCGTGGAACAGAATCGGAATCTTTTAATTTGGTATTACCTGTGAATTCCGAACCAAGCACGCTTGATTCTGAAAACCCAATAGACTATTAAGGACTATTGGACTGTCAGAATATTAAGATACTTGTTGTCATTTTTAATTAAAAATTTTGCACGATTTTTATGATCTCTTCTTGGGAAAAATCTTTTTTTCGTACTGTAAAAGAAAAGGAAATGAAATAATATTTTCGTTTTTTTTTTATATTGACATCAAATATTTTCAAAGAAAAGCTTAATACCTCATGAAAATTTACAGTAATGGTAGTCCAAATCCATTTCCATAGGAAATATATATATAGTAAAAAAATAAGTTGCGAAATTTTTTCTAGTGACGCGATAAATATTTTTTGGTTTTACTCACTAAATATTCTTTTATCATATATATTTATTACTGATTTCTTTTCCTTGTGAATACAAAAGAAAAAAAAGTGCTGAGCTTTTTTCGTCTTGAGATATACTGAATTTAAATCGACATTTTTGGAGTTAAAAAATGACTCGAAGACCTTTGAGACTTCAATATCGATAAGCTTATTTTTGAATGTGTCAATAAGTAAGGTTTGATCCTCAATTTTTTTTAACTAGATTCTTATGTTTTCAAAGCCTGTTTATTTAACGCATGTCTTAAGATTTAATTTTCTAAATATTAAAATTTAAAAGTTATTTGATATTATATTTAATCAGTTATCATACATATTGGAAATCGATTTTTCCCATAATTGCTTAAGAATAGCTTCAAGAATAAATTTTATATTAAATCATGCATATTGCATTATAATATGCATAGATTAATCATTGACATTGGATTTATTGGACATCAGGTTAATATTGGAAAGGACGTGAATTATATTAAATTCATCACTACTGATAAAAAAACAATAATGATGATTTTGATGTTTTTTTGAATGAATTTTAATTATTTTGTTATTTGCAATTATTGTCTATCATCTATTTTAAAGTTCTTCATTGTCATCATATTAATTATCTATTAGACCATTATTCCAGGATGATACACAACGTAAATCATTTAAATAATGGGAGCTAATCTTAAAATGGCAATCTAATGTACATTTGCATAATTAATTCTACAGAATCTAAAGTCATTTGCTGTTTGGTAATTATCAGATAAGAGAAAGTTTCTAATTATATTTGTTTTATATTAAGTTTAAGTAAGAGTACAAAGTATCAAAATTTACATTTATTTTATCACATATTTTTGAAATAGAGTGATTTACTAAAAATTATAGTTTGGATTTTATAACAGCTAACCTTTGCTAATTTTATAGTCTTATTTAAAAGAAATTAAAAGCAATATTATTTGAATATTTACCATGATCCAATAAGACGAAATATCATTTCAGATAGAGAAATAGATTTTATAGCGAATTAAGTCGTATCTAACATTTTTTTCTGTTGGAGATGATAATTTTCAGACCTTAACGACAAAAACTTCTATTCATGAAAAAGTAAATGAAATTCACATGCACATTCTTTTCTTCTCTACTTTCAAAACTTTTGAAGACATTCTTTGTCCTCACATTCTTTTTCACGTTCCTTTTTTATTTTTCTGGTTTCTGAATTGATTGATAAAAACTTAATGGCAGAGTTAAAGGATTTGCTGAAGACATTCAAAGTCACATGACAATTAATTTGATGATTTCTTTATAGGCTTTTGTAAAAACCTACAATTTTTTAGAACTTCTTTTGTTAGATCATTTTTGGACTGATGTTAAAACCATAATTCTCTGCATGTTCAAATAAATTAATTACCAAGGTCCTCCAGTTTTTCTAGAATGAGTAAAAAAATGAAAACACAATGACCATCAAAAAAAATTAGGAATTGCTAATTATAATTTACAATTTTCCTTACTTTCATTTGATGATGTAATTGAATATTTTAAAAATAAAATTATATTTCTAGCATTTACTATAATTTGCATGCAAAAATTTACAAATTTTGTGAAGATTATAAATACATTGATAAAAAATCACTAAAAGGAAACTAATATTTGTAGCTTGATACGTAGCTAATATATTGTGTTGACAAGAAAGCACGTTCAATTTTTACCATAAACTTAAATGGTGAAAAACGAAATTACTTTCTTGCCAAACCAATATATAGCTAAAATATAGTTAATATATATAACAAACTGTGGAATTCTAAAATTATTTATAATCCTAAAATCAAACGATATCATAGTCAATAAATTTAGTATAATTATTTCATAATTTTGTTGCAGTATTTTTTAGGTATCACTCTCAATTTCTAAAAATTGCTAACCTGTCTGTCAAAAAATGCTAATCCCGGTCTAATATGTCTGTAGAGCGTTGGGCATAGGGCTGACAACCCTACCCCTTAAAAAAGGCAGCGTCAAACTTCTTCAGAACCAAGTCAGACTTCTACCTACGAGTATTCCATCCCAATAAAAGCTGCCCTCCCCCCTTTCCTTCCTTCCATGAGACCACACTGATTCTTGAACTTGCTCTAAATGGTGTTGTCTACCATGTGCGATAAGAAACAACAACACGGTTATTTTCATTTGATTAATTTCTTTTAATTTAATTTCACTAAATCAGATAAATGAAATTTTTTCAATTCAATATAATTATTTCATACTTTTGTTGCAGTATTTTTTAGGTATCACTCTCAATTTCTAAAAAATGCTAACCTGTCTGTCAAAAAATGCTAATCCCGGTCTAATATGACTGTAGAGCGTTGGGCATAGGGCTGGCAACCCTACCCCGTAAAAAAGGCAGCGTCTGACTTCATCAGAACCAAGTCAGACTTCTACCTACGGGTATTCCATCACAATAAAAGCTGCCCTCCCCCCTTTCCTACTTTACTTTTTAACCCCAGTTTTATATGTTATTATTAGTAGATGTTTGGATCCTAATGTATTGTTAAATTCCATTTAACTTTACATTAAGTAAGTTTACATTAACTAACTTTACATTTTTATTCTTACATTTTTTCCCTACTTTTTTACCCCAGTTTCAAATGTTATTATTAGTAGACGTTTCGATCTTAATGTATTGTTAAATTTATAACCATATTTTTAGACAGGATTCTGTCCAATGTAATTCAGAAATGTATTAAAATGTTTCATCAGCAAAAAGGTTGACAAATATGTTTAAAAAAATTGTAAGGATAATTGAAATGAATGGCTATAAAGAGATAATATAGTAAATTTTAAACTAAATATATATAATATATATAAGAATATATATAATATATACAAAGAATATATATGAATGAACTATATATATGAATATATATATATAGTTTTTAAAAAAATGTTTAAAATTATTTTTACTTTAAAATTTTGTAATATATTTAAAAAAAGATTTTAAAAAGCAATGACTAATTTTTAAAATCTTTTTTGAATATGACTTCTATTAATTTAACAATGTCTTTGAATAATCGGTAGACAATTCAAATTTTTACATCATTTTTAGAATATATTTCGAATTTACATTATTAGCGATGGTTTTCTAAAACATGTTACGCATTGACAAACTTCATGTGAATCATATTTCTGTGACGAACTTTTAAAGATATTTCAGGTAAACGAATTTGCTATAGAAATCTATAGCAAATCAAATTTATTTCCCTTTTGTTGTTTACTTCATAATTCCCCATTTTTTTTAACCAATTTTTATAGATTCTTGACAAAAGAATTTGCTTCCAATTTCTTCCAGTAACTTTTTTTCTTTTGGTTAATAACTGATTGTTAGAAAGGAATTCCTTACTTTTTTTCTCTCTTCCTAATAAGAAAGGAAGTCTTCAGAAGTGAAAAACTTTTTAATAGACACCTACTCATGCCCTAATCATTTCTTTATATACCTTCATATCAGTTTCTTTGCAATTGTTCTAAGGAACAGTTTTATTTACTCTCTTATGGTGCAGTTACCACTCAAGCCTAATTGATTGAAATGTCCCTGGAGAAAAACCGAAACTCACTCGAATCTCTAAAGAAATAATTCTTTTCCTTCAGTGAAACGAAATAAGTCACCACAAAGAGAAATTTATCTTTCTTTCCTCACCTCAGACACAAACCTCTTGAAGCGTTATCTTCTCTTTTACATTTTGCTTACCAAACTCACTGCAGAAATGGAATATTGCGTGGGTCAAAAACATGGAATTGTTTGTCTGATGTTAACACAGATGCCATTCTATAATAAATAAACATGCTTATACTTTATATCTAATAATATTAATTAAATATTGATAGTATTCAATAACTATAATATAATAAAAACGTTAAGTCTACTATAACTCTAGAGCTATCAAATATAATAATTGTTTTAAGTAATAATTAAACTCATTTGTAAATTTCCCTTTGATAATGAATAAATCTTTAAAATTCATCTCTTAAAAGAACTAGAAGTATTAAAAAACCCATACGACATTCAAAATAAATGAATTTTAAATAAATATCAATATTAGTTAGGTTAAATTGCCATATTTATTAATTTATAAAGACTTACCTCTTATTATATGATATATTGGATTCCTAAAAATAGAAATATCAAAACTAATGTATGAATTAATATGAAATTAATATGAATATGAATGCAGTTGTTGAAAATGTATTTAATTAATGAATATATTTCATGAGAAGAATTTAATTGATTCTCAGTGAAAAAAAATAAGTCACCACAAAGAGAAATTTAACTTTCTTTCCTCACCTCAGACACAAACCTCTTGAAGCTTATCTCCTCTTTTACATTTTTCTTACCAAATTGTGTAGAAATGGAAGACGCTGTGGGCCAGAAACACTGAATTGTTTGTCTCTTTCGATTTCCGATTGTTAGCACAGATGTCACAATAATAAATAAACATGCTTGATATTTAATAATATTAATTAAATATTGATAGTATTCAATGACTGTAATATAATAAAAACTCCAAGTCTACTATAACTCTAGAACTATCAAATATAAATATTTATTTCAAGTAATAATTAAACGCATTTGTAAATTGCCCTTTGATAATAAATAAATCTTTGACATTTTCATCTCTTAAAAGAATTAGAAGTATAAAAAGATCATTCGATATTCAAAATAACTGAACTTAAAATAAATAGCAATGTTAGTTAGGTATTTAGCAGGTTAAATTGCCATATTTATTAATTTATAAGAACTTATTATATGATATATTGGATTTCTATAAATAATATTCCTATAAATAATTAATTAAGAATTCAGGAATTAAGAAACAGGAATATCAAAACTAATGTATGAATTAATAAGAAATTAATACGAATATAAATGAAGTTGTTGAAAATGTACTTAATTAATGAATATATTTCATAAAAAGCAATTTAATTAAGAGTTTTCAATTTCCTTGCTTTAATAATGGCATTTATATATACATAAATTAATTATTCTCAACACCAGAAATATGAATCGAAATAGATTAATTAAGCAAATAAACTGGGATTATGTTTATAATTAGGAATCTATTAAATGATTTATTTATTTTATTTTTCACAGGAAACTGAAATTATTAGGCGAAACAAATTCAAAACTTGTCAAAAGAAAAGAAGAAAAGATAAAGCTATCAGAAAAACCAATAAATGGATATTAGTTAAATTAACCTGCTCATAGAAATTAATTTTCGAATCGAAATTTAACATTTGATCCACTTACAAAACTTTTTTACTTTAAGAAAAGAAGACTTATCTACATAAATGAATAGAATTTATTTCATAAATGTTATTATGAACGATATATGTAGTTTTCTAATTTTAATATACAGAAGGATAGAAATAAGTTTACCAAAAAAATCGAACAACCATAAAAATTCAATGTTTCTTGAGGATGTAATTATGCTACACATTTTAAATGTAAATGTTCAAAATACATATTCTTAATAAATTGAATTAGCAACTCTTCAAAATGTCAAAGGATTTCCATCAATGTCTTAAAAGAAATGTTTTTGAAAGTATTTTAATTACGGTAAGATGGTAATTCACGGCTATTTTTATGTGACATTAAAGGAAAAAAATATACTTGTATTTTCCTAAAAGAAGTTCGAGTATTTACATCGAACTCGGAATATAATTCAACGAGACTTCCAGAAATGCTGTAGTTGAAAGCAAATTTAATAAACTGAATTGTGTAAACTCTTACAAAAAAATCAATATTAATTATTATTTGCAATTAATTCTTAAAAATTACATAGAATGTAAAATATTACCGCATTCTTCTTTCTTAAGAAAGAAAAGGTATACCATAACTTGAATTGTAATAAAATAATATAAAGAGTGTCTAAACGTTTTAGCTTCCTTGGAAAACATTTGAATTGTAATAAAATATTATAAAGGAGTGTCTAAACCTTTTAACTACCTTGGACAACATTTAAGAAAAAAAACATCTGAGATATCACTTAAAAATTTTACCAATTTAACATTAAGCAATAAATTTATTAGAAATAGATATAATCTAAGTAAAAGTGTTTTAGCATAATCATATTTCTCCTCAAACATTTTTTTTAATCATTGAGTAGGTCTCAAAAAGTTTTAATCAATAAAATGAGAAATATCTTGAAAAATAAAATACGATATTAAAGAATTGATATTTAAAATAATTTTATTTTGTTTAAATACCAATTAATTACACCTTTATTAATTTCAAAATTCCCTTTTATATTCAGCCGCATTCATAACAGCAGTGAGGCACACAAACAGCTCTGCTCTAATGCTTTCACTTTAAAAGTAAACACTAGAACTAAATCATCTTTTTTCATTTTCATGAACTAATAAAAAATTCATTTATTTTAGTCTTCTGTGAAATCATTATATGCATACTTCTATCCATTGTTCGTCACTATTTATTCGGTGCTTTTTAGAAATGTCGAAGTTGGATATTTTAGTTTGATATTATTATGTATTTCTTTTATATGTATAATATTCCTTTTATAAAAAACTAAGCTCCTTTATATCAATGTGGTTTGACGCTGAAAATAGGATTTAGATCTTTATCTGGTATTGCATCGATCAGTTGAACGTATTTATGAATCATATTTACAAAAAAAATTTAGAAATACTTTTGTAATGTATGCCTTTTATCTATTTCGTTCATACAGTTTTAAGTAGTTTTTGAGTATTACTGGATCGATTTAACAGAGCGACTGTATAAAACGTTGCTCAACGCCGAATACATTTTGAACGAAATAATTTAATTTTGAAAATAACTCTCTAAACTGTCATAGCTTGAAAATAGACTTTATCGAATTTGGCTTATCTTTCGGATGCCTCATACCTAATACCTTTCGGATGCCTAATACCTTTTCCATAATATCGATAAAAATATTTTCAACGTTACTATGCATAGTAAATAAGTATAATTAGATTTTAAACTGAAATTTTCATCAAACAAAAGAAATGAAGAGAAATAGTTGAATATTATTTTGTCTGGTTTTTTTTTTTTTTTTTTTGTCAGTTTTGACTCTAGAAATAAAATTTTCTAGAAAATTTTGAGTGATCTGTTTTTTTTTCGATTCTTCAAGCCCTGAAGTCCCTACATGAAGCAGTCTCCTCTTAGTACTCCCTGTGGCATTGATTTTTCATTTCTTGTCATGTATATCTCCTTTACCACTTCTGCGAAAATAATATAATCTTGTCTGTCTTTCCCTCGAAACTATTTTCTTTGTTGATCGGATATGGCAGTCAGAAAATGAATACAAAGCTATATCTACAAGTAACTTTCAAATATTTTATGCTCTTATAGAATGTCGATTACTTTAAAAATATTTTAAAATGGTTCCTAAATTGAAATTCTAGTGTTACTCCTCCATTCATTATATTTCTCAAATGCTGGAAACAAATAGTATGAAAAAAGCCTTCCGATTTTTTTTTCTTTCAAAAAAATGCATTAAGGTTCTTTTCTGTTACGAACTCCAGTTTAATTGGGAAACTGCTGTCAGCTTCAGTTATTGTGGTGAAACTTGATAACTTATAAATAATTTAACAGCCAACAATCAATTTATAAATCATTAATGAGCATATAAATTTGTATTCAACATTTTTCCTTCAGAAGATTACAAATTGGTTGATTTTATTTTACTTTGTAGATACAAGCCACTTGGATACCACGTTGAGTTTCAAAACCAAAAGTGTTTTGTGTTTCTTTTGCAGCAACTCGACAAGCGATCCTGAATCAATCATTTCTGTGTCTATGACAGGAAGGGACTTTATAATTCGTACTCTGGAAATCCCGGACTAGAGAAGGATCAGTTTTGGTTTTCTTCAAAATCGTGATGACACAATGTGGGTTCAGTATAATAGATAGCTTGGATAAGACTGAATATATTAAATCACTGTCTTTTTAATGGCAAATGACTTAAGCCAAAAGGGCCGATATTCAAAAAAATTATACTAGTATTTTGATGATTACTAAATTGCTTTGCACATTTAAGACATTTTACGTATAAATGAGAATAAATATCCATTAAGCTTCTTTAAATTAAACGTATATTTATTTTTAAATTGTTGCGACTATTTATTATGTGTTTGCATGTATTTTGTGTTCTTTAGTATGGTTGGTCCTTTTTAAATCTCATGATGTACTATAACTTTTAATCCTGTAATATCCGGGGCAATTATCTTATCCCTTTGTAACCCTGTTAATTCTGTCACAAAAGACAAATTTCAATTTTTTTATTTGGCTTTTCTATTCACATGATTTCACTTGTTAGGTAAGCATTGCTATTAAGCATATAGGGTCTAGGTTATGATCTTTTGATAATAAATCTTTAAAAAAATGTCCTTATCAGACCTATTATGAGTATTTATGTATCTTAATGCAAAGAGTGATTATAAAAAAAAATTATCGATATATGAGCCGCTAGTTTTCATACCATGCACAAAAACTGAACAAAATTTTGGTTTAAGGCATTTTGAGGATTGGGCTCACGATTCATATAAATACAACAGTTAAACTCTAACAGTTACGGTTACAGTGACAATTTTTTTTTTTTTTTATTGGAATGTGATCTTCTTAGCGAAAATCCATAAATAACTTTAGAATGGTACCTGTAGTACGAAATTCGGGTAGCCGCTCGCCAGAGCATGGCTCTGATCCCAGCCTACTGAAACTTTTTCGAAACAAGGTATGCATATATCTAACACAGCGTAAGATACCGTCATGACTGGCTAGGTGAAAGAAAAGGCACTCTGAAATGCGTACTGCATATCTTGCTTTCTTGCACTCTGAATAAAATGCCAATTCACTGAGCAGAGGATAATCCCTCTGATGTGGTTGCACTTTAGTTATACGGAGAGAAAGTAATTGTGTGGTGCGTTATAACAAGCTTCTTTATCCTCGGTCCCTACTTTTTTGAAGAGATTACTGCCAAATTACTACTGCCAAATGATTACTACTGCCTAGATTACTACTGCCTAGATTACTACTGCCAAATGTCAACAAAGCGTACGTTAACGAGGAATCAAGAAATATTGACTAATTATGTAATTTCTGATTTGCAACAGGAAATGTTTTATATGACGTTGTATGGATACAAGTTGGCGCTCCCCCACATGTGGTGTCTTCCATACAACGTTATTTAATACAATAGTTTATTGACAGAGTTATCTCTAGCCATTCCCAGTTTCAATAGCCGCCAAGGTTTCCTATGTCTTTTCCATGAATTTCTGGCGGTGAAATCCAAAGTGCATGCATCTAATACTCAAACTGTATCTGATTTGAAAAATGCCAATAGACTCCAGGTTCAACAGATTCCGCTTGCCATTGTACGTTTATCATATGTGAAGAAGGTCACGTAGAAAATTTGTGAAATGCAATAAAATGTTTTACTTTTTGTTATTTCTCATCGCTTATTGATTGTTTTCCCTTTTCTTCTTTGTCAGTCTTGCACCGGCTATTACAGGTACCGTTCTAATTTATGCGTTTTCGCTATGTAGATCACACTCCAATAAAAATAAGTAGGTGTCGCCATTTGAAGTTTTCAAAATATTGTCACTATAACAGTAAATGCTAAACTGTTGTTTTCCACAGGATTTTTAAGCACATTTTCAAAGTACCCCAAACCAACTTTTTTTAAATTTTTTTGTAAATGCTATGAAAGATTACGACTCATGTATCGAGAAAGTTTTTTTATACTCTCCTTATCTTACGTCTGCATCTTAAATTAAACAGTTTTCTTAATTACAAAATTTTGATTTCTTTGAATAAAAGTGTAAAACATTTTTAAATATTTTTTTTTTAATTATTCAATAAGTTCCTTATCATATAACCCCAAATGGGTATATCTCCTTTAGATGTGTATGGACACTCCTTTAGATGTGTATGGACACTCCTTTAGATGTGTATGGACACTCCTTTAGATGTGTATGGACACTTCTGTATATTATCACCCACCGCTGGCAACACTGCAATCTTTGTCTTCACCTTTTTGGTTTCTCCTTATTTCATTTTTAACTTTGAGACTACTAACTTCATCATTTTCGTAACAATTTAATACGATTCATTATCTTTCTGCGTGTTTCATATATTTTCTTGTGGTCTTCTGCAGGAATCTAACTCTTATTTAAGTTGGTATTTATTTTCATACTAATTGCTCTCTAGTTTTATTCTTCGAATAAATTTTCATTTTTTATTTATTTGTTGCTAAGAGCTGTTGATTAAAAATCAGATCTCTGACCCACGTCTTTGCAAAGAAAACGGGATTCTGGTCATGAATTTCAAGGTTATGGCTCTTGAGTGGACAATAAATTTCTTTGGCCTCCGCGTTTAGTAGATGGGGGTACATCTAGTTTTCGGGTGTACCCATCAGCTGGTAGTTATCATACTTCTTGGTTGAGATTTCTTATGACTCTAGTTTGGCCTTAATGGCCGAGTGTCTAGCACTCCGGCTCTCGGTGCCACAGGTTTCGGGTATGAGTCCCAGTGGTGCCATGAATGCTTGTAGAAGTTTGGAATCCACTTTAAGCCGCAGATCCCGGTCTCATATGACTGCATAGCGTCCTAGAGCCCAGTCAGACTTCTCACCCATCTCATTCAAACATTATATTGGGGTAACTCAGCTCTAGGCACAATGATGTGGTGTGGTGTGGTGTGGTGTGGTGTGGTGTAGTAGTATGATTCCAGTAATGTGTCCTTTCCTAGACGTCTCTTCAAGGGTGAAGGGGGATCTTGGCCTTATTGGTCATAATCGGCATCATTATAGGAATCTACTTTCACTCATTGGACTCCTTTATGTGCGATGAGTAATCGGACCGAAATTGTTTTGCCTTTTCATGATTTTTTTCTCTCGAATATCTTTTATCCCTGTGAAAGCCTTAATTTACCACAGATATATACTTTCTTGTTTAACCCAGTTATGACGAACGCTTAGAGAGATTAGAGAAATTAATTACTGCAAATTGGCAACTGGCAACTGGCG
The DNA here is from genome assembly GCA_021605075.1 of Caerostris darwini. Classification (NCBI taxonomy): domain Eukaryota; kingdom Metazoa; phylum Arthropoda; class Arachnida; order Araneae; family Araneidae; genus Caerostris; species Caerostris darwini. The sequence continues at coordinate 590,022 of BPLQ01003277.1, forward strand.
TACCGTTTACGGAGTACCAACAGGGGGATATACCCCTTAAACCTCCTCATCTTAATTCATAAATAAACTTGGAATTTTAAATGGCTGCTTAATTATTGTTAGTAAAAAATAAAAGATAAATGTTTCTAAATTCAAAAAATTAAGTAGGTACTCAAAAAAAAAAAAAAAAAAAAAAATACTATTTATAAAAAAAAAGTAAGATACAAAATAAAAGAAATTAAAAGTTAAGTTTTAAAATCGGTACAATTAGGGACCAGTTGTCGATGCCTTTTACTATTGCAAAAACGTAAACAAACCCTCCAACCCTTTGTTTACTGATCACTGATTGGAAATCATGCTGAACGGTGAGAGCCAATAGGAGCATCTGAAAGGTAAAGGTTAGAACATGGTGCAAAAATACAAAAATCCCCACAAAAAAAAAAGGCCGATCACAGAACCGTGATTCTTTTTACTTTTTCATTTTATAATTTTTATTTGATTTTCAAATTTTATACTTTTTATTTGGTTTTCGATTTTATAATTTTTATTTTTATTTTTATAATTTTTATATCTAATCCTTTTATTTCCTTACAAAAAAAGGAGTAAAAAAGCGAACGAAAAATAAAATAAAAACCCTAACTTAATTACCAGTCGGAAAGTCATAAGAAAAGAATTAAAGCACAACGTAGCAGTATAAAGGGATAGAAAAGGAACAGGATTCTGATCTGAACCCTCAACCTCTCGGTCAAAGATCCGAATCTTTACCCTTGCGCCAATTCTTTAAATTAAGGAGTTAATTAATTTTAAGCCAAATTAAATCGTCAGATACGCATTGGGATAAATTCTCAATGAGCAAGGCTCACCCCATTACCTGAACTCGCTTGCGCTTGTTCAGAATAACAGCCATGGTGCTTCTTAACTTTAGGAAAGCACTCATAGGAGACGTCGTAGACTGCCCTTGGTCTTTTTTGAGATGATTTCACACCTGGGTGATAGGTTGGCAGACTACGGATTAACTCATTGCTAATCTGAGGACATTTTTCAAGAAAATTCTTTGAAATTTTGATAATGTAATCAGGAATAGGCTCGACGTCTAGATCTCGATGGAGGATCTTACGACGAACGAACCATGGTGCGTCAGCAATCATAGCCAGGTGTTTATTTTGAAATACCTGGAGTCTCTTGATGTTCGTGAGCGAGGTAGAGGCCCAGATGGGACTACCATAGACCAGGATAGGCCTAATGATAGATTTGTAGAGCAGTAATTACTGCAAGAGCTAGTTGGCTATAATCACTTAGAAGATTTTTAACGCCTTCATCTGAAGAAATTTAACTTTCTACTTTATCTCTATTTAAAGCGCAAAAAAAACTTATACTCTAATAGTTGGGGAGTTAAAATATATAAAGAAATTTAAATTTACTTAAAAAATACACTCCGGTCTAATCAAAGGCCTTTTTTCAAAAACGCAAAAATTTCTTGATTATCCTATTCGAATTAGTTTACATATAACAATGGATTTCTGTGAGGGGATAATATCTTAAACTAATTTATTTTCTATTCCTGAATCCGAAATTGTACAAGAATTACTAAACAAAAGTGATTTTCAGTTCGCAGAACAGCAATTAAAAAGGATGTGAAATTATATCTACGAAAAAACTAATTTTAAAATTTGAAATTTTTTTTTATCATAACAATTAAAGCTGTTTACCTTAACTATCACATATGTCATATGTATACATAATCCAATTTGATATTTTAACTGTAAACTATGCGGACACTTTAAGAACAGTTTGCTATGAAAAAAAAAAAAAACTGTTCTCATTGTGCTGTAGTTGGTCACTCATACAAAGTCGTAAATCAGAACCTAAAGGTGCCAATTGCTTGCAACCATATTTATCAAACTCAAAAGACTACTCTCAGTGGCAGCTAGATAAGAAAATACAGGAAATAAAAATAACAAGAAAATTATCTTATCCTGAAGTTAGAAACTAATATATCATACTGCCTTTTCCTTTGCTGATTTAACAAAGAACAAACCAGTACTAACAAAGAGCGCCCTAGTTAAACCGATATCCTTTCTGTAATGGACGATAATTATATCACAGTAATAATTTGCCACTTTCTCGTCCAAAGGCTAAATATACTGAATCTACTACATGTGTCAATCTTGTGCCTGCTCTATCAACATCCGCCACCTTCTCCTCAAAAAATCCAAACCATTGCTACAAACAAATTGCAAATAAAACCAATTGCGGTAAAATAAATATCAAAATAAAAAAACCTAATTCGAAAGATATAATATTTAATAGAAAGCAATTTAAAAAAAGACACTCTACTCTATCAATTCATAGAGTATTAATCAACATCCCTGACAATGTAAAATTTCTTTCATGTTGAGTATATGATACATAAAACAAGAAATACATGATTTTAGGCATACATTTTTAATCAAATTAAATTATGCTGAAATTTGTACATGTACAATGAAACATTTTCATTATTAATAAAAATTATAATTTTTATTAAATTATAATCCAAATATTTTTAATAATTGCAGATTTATTTGATTTTATGAAATTAGAATCCTAATTGCTTTAATCATTAAATATTACATATACTTTTATTATTTTAGTAATTCATCATTTTATGTAATAGTGCTTTTCTTTTGCAGCTATGAAATACTCGAGAATAAGAGTTTCTGAAGGATTTAGGAAAGTTTATGAAAACATTTGTGCTCAAAATTAAGATTATCCCTTACATATAACTCTAACATTTTATATGTCTTAATTTTTGGAAGGAGAAATCAAATATTGATTAACTCAGCGATTCCCATTCTGTGGGGCGCGCTGCCCTAGGCGGCGTGAGCATATCGAAGAGAAAATGCTATTAAAAAAATTATTAATTTACAAAATTCATTCTGACATAATAAAAATAAAACGCACATTTACACTGATGTAATACACTTATAAATAGGATTGTATCAGTCCTCACAATGTATTTAATAATTATTACTAAATTAAAAATTACTATAATAAAATTAGTACTAAATTAAAAACAAGTTTAATATTTGCTAGTAGCTTCTTTGAACTTGTCTTGCAGAGCAAAGGATCTAGAGGGAAGATTAAATGTTAGAAATATACACTCTGAGTTCATTTTTCTACATTTAGCTGAGATCTATATTTTGCTTCACAACAGCCACCGCAGCAAATCTAGTTTCTTAAAGGTAGGATGTTGAAAATGATAGTAGTATATGAAACGCTCATGTTTTCAGAGCAGAAAACTCATCATCCACCCTTTACCAAAATTCGAAGAGTGATTTACTCCTAAATTTTCTTTTGATTTCACTACTTGCCGTGTTCTTCTTCGGCAGTTGAAAGATCTTCGGGAATATTTTGAAATGGATTCCTAACCCACTCGTAGATATTCCCCACTACCAAAATATCATCAGCAAACAAATACTTTTTTTAAATTCTTTGACAGCATGGTTAAATGTTATTCAATGGTTGCATATACAACTTCTTTCAGTGTTATTCTTCAGTTTTGTAAGTTTGTAGCATCCACCTACTTTTGTAAACATTTTTTTTTTCGCAAGCAACATATGAGTAATTTTTTCTTAGAAAAGAAGATTCAAGGCATTTAGCTTATCTGAGATGTTGACCAAGTAGATAGATTTCATCACAAATAAACCATCTTGAAACTTCTCTGTTCCTGTCGCTTTTAAATGGCAACTTAATTTCCTAATTCTTAAGCAAGTTGCAGAAATTTCCCACGTGATAACCATCTTGTCTAGCAATAAAATAGTACTACTTAATATATTACATCCATGCCTTTGCAAAGTGCAGAAAAGCTTCATATAATATAATTTACTACACTTACAACAGCGCAATATGCAGACCAGAACTAATGGGTTTGGTTTATCCGGGGATTATGCAATGTGTCTGTGGATATGATGACACACTGTGGATATTTTTATTTCATATAGTTTGGAATCTTCGAAACATTAAACGCACTCCATCGACGCAAATTCCGAAGCAATTTTCCCACTCTATGTTTGCCTCGTTTATAAAATTATTTAAGATAAATAATTCAAGTGCTTTGCTTAGACTTCTATTGGTTTGCAGAAAAGTAGTTATTTTAATGCTGACTTACCACGACAAAATTGAATAGAGGCAATGAAATGAACATCTTTATTGCTAAATGTTGCCTCATCGAGCTCAATTGAAAACAATTTGTCGTGAAACTTCTAGAAAAGCGGATGTTGTGCATCTTAAGCTATATCACTAATAGTATCATTTCACAGAAGTATGGTATGGAATTGTTTGGCAAATATATCTTCAAACATAGTTTCTACAATTTCAATTGTAGCTGACAAAATACGCGCTTCACCAATGGAGGAAGCTTTTTAAATTTGGCTATTTTATATGAAACTTTGTAAAAGTCAAGTAAAGTTTTTTCATTCACAGGGAAAGCTTTTTTTAAAGTGATTTTTGCCTTTCATATAATATTAATTTTAATTCGAAGAATTGGCTGCTTTTATTAATGGTTGCTATTGCTGTTACTGTGTAGCATTTACAAATTTCATTTAAGTTTATTAGATTTCATGCTGTCTGCTTCCAAAACTTTTAAGCAACTGAAACACAGATACCTTTCTTTTTCGTTTACTTCCGTACTAGTAAAATCAAAATAAATATTTTTCAAAATATTTTCATGATTTTAGTTTTGGAACCACTTTCATCTGTACTCTTGTTGATGATTCATTATCGTCCAATGTTCTTTTATGCCCACTTAAAAATTTATCCATGAAATTGTATAAATCTCCTGACTTGAATATTTAATACCGTGAATTGCAATTAACACTCAAGTTACAACATACATGCATCGAGTCATGCAGATGTTCCAGAATGTTTGAGACAAATCTGAATCTCGCGAAGCGATATGGTGGACGTAAGACAGATCGCAATAGAGAGGCATCAAATCTAGTTTTGTCAGTGCAGCGAATAGTTGTTAGCAATTATCATTAAGTTTATTTATTCTTGGCATTTTTAAGGTTTGTAATTAAGGTCGTTGTGTAGCTTTATAATCAAAAGATTTTCTATAGATTTTTATTGTAGGGGGGAGCATTGGAAATTCTGATTAAAAATCAGGTAGCAAATTCTGAAATGTTAAACACTGAATTAATTAATTTCCATTTTAATTCAATTCCATTCATTAAGTGTCATAAAAAAGCTTAACATTTTTAAAAAGTAAAATAAATAAATAAATTTAATATTGCCTTAATATTTTGAAAACATGATTTTCATTAATAGGATTTAATTACTGCTTTTAATACCACGCTAATAAAAACAATGTGCATGTGTAAAAATTACGCTTGACGAAGTTATAAGTCTCGCAGTTATATTTTGTGGTATTTGCGGTGGAAAATGAAAAATTTCAGGTATTCAAGCTTATTAAAAAGAGATATAATTTATAAAAATATTTTTATATTAAAGTATGAAGTAATTAATAACTCGTGTTCGTTGCTCAGAAAATAAATATTCACTCTTGGAATAAATTAAGTATGGAATGAAAACTTTTTATTCTAGTCTTTCTACGTAAAGCGAGAAAGCTGCATCGATTGTTGTCTTTAGATTATTCAGGTTCAGATACATTATTTTCAGGTTCATTAGATTATTCTTTATGATTAAATTCATTACCTCAATAGATTATTAATAGGTTATAGAAGAGAATTGTTCATTTTCAACAATACTTTTTTCCTCCAAAAACTGAAACAATGGTTTAGCATCAACTGAAGCAAACTTGATATTAAAATAGCCTTTAAGGATAATGAGAATTTGATATAGCTCTTCTCCAAGTATTGTAGCGCCTACAAATATATATGCTATTAATTGTCTGTGAATAAATTTCATGATGTTTGGATTGTTTTGATTTTGTAAAATGTAAATTACTGTGATCATAATCAGTTGTCCATTGCCTGTGAATGGACTAAAAGTTCTTGAAATGTACTTTTTTGTTACTTGGATGAATTAAGTGGCCAGACTAAGGATACAGTTATGGTAAACGTGAGTAATATTTCGTTTAAAAACCATGACGGCCATTTTGTTAGGTAATTTGATGCAAGGGGTACAAGATTCTAATCTTTACCATAATCAGATTCAAATGGGAATAGAACCAATGTTTTGAATTAAATTCATTGTGAAGCAAATTAAAGCAACACAAAAAAGGATAACTACAGCTTATTGAAGCAATCATTATTCTGATAAACCGATTCCCATTCTGTCAAAGTAAACAAAAAATGATTATGTGCACAAAATGAACAAAATAACCTCGTTCACTTCCGTAACAAAAAGATTTACTTACCTTTCTGTCATAAGAAGTTTTATTTCAATAAAGTGAAGTAAATCTGAAGGTTGTAATGATTTCCAGTTTATTACTTATAATGTTGGAAGAGGTAGAGTTTCTTTTTTCTTTTCAAGCGGATATAGAGTAAAAAATTTAAGAATTACTGTCGTATTGCCTTCATGGAGAAAATGTATGCTTCTTCTTTTTATATGGATAAGTAATCAGCAAACAGGAAAATTGCAGATTTCCTAAAATAATAATTTATAACTGATTCCAAAATTTTAAAATTATTTTATGGTTGAAAGATTTAAATGGATATCAAGTAGTTATTTCAGAACGATAAAAAATCACTCTTGGAAATTAGTGAACCATAATAAGCAAGGAAAGAAGTACCTAAGATCAAATGTATGTTCAAAATTATGTTCAAATTTATTCTGAAACTTATTTTAAAATTATGTTTTAAACATGTTTTAAATTCCCTAATTTATTTATAATATTGAATTTCTAATAGATTGTTAATTTATATCTAAATTCTTATAGACATTAATTTTATATCAATAATACGCATCAATAATAATTTTTAATATCATTTTCTATGTTATCATATCATTTGTTCATCAATTTTCATAACAATTTTTTTATCATTTACATTTTCTAGGCTTGATAATAATAACATAATTGAATTCATTTATTTAATTGTGTTGTCAATAAAAGCATAATATAACTAACCAAACTTGATTCTCTGTGTTGCCATGCATTGGACTAATTGCTTTGATTAAGCGTATAGACTAATTACATTTGTGATAGAGTTTCCAGATTTAACTGACTGCTGAATTTGAATTTCCAGGTTCCGTACAGTATTAAGTACGAAGTTCTCCAAGGCATTACCTTCTATTCTCCTTTACTCGCCAGGTATCTGGGGTACATTTCATATAACGTGTAGGAGGAGGTATGAAATGTAGGAGATATAGTATATAGGAGATATGAATCATACAGGGAATATATAGGAGATATGAAATCGGGAATATATAGGAGATAAGAAGACATTTGGAATTGTGTTGCAGGAAAACCTTTGCATTACATTCATAAATAGATATTAATTAATAAAAGTAACAAACTTCATGTTTGTCTCAAATGTTTTACTTTCGTCGATAGAATAATACCAAAAATTGCATTAAATTCTGGTATAAATTTAATGAATAACGAAATTTATAAAAACTAATATTTTTCTAAAAGTGTTCTATTTTTCAGCACTATTAAAAATATTTTTCTGTTATTATTTCCTACATTTCTCAAGGAAGCATTCTAACTTTGAGAAAATTTTTATTTGTGCTACTTTATTTATTTATTTATTTTGCAAAAAAATAAATTCCATCAAAAAACTGTCCTATTTCTATTAAAATACAATATTATTTTTTTTATAAAAATAAAAACAATTATGTGTTACATAATTAATGCTAAAAGAAATAATTATTTTTCAGATTTTGCAGTTTGATCATTAAATAAATTAACGAATATATTGACAAAAATTATAACCTTTCTTTTTTTTAATTTTCTACCAAGATAAAAATAGTTTTTGTATTTGCGTTATTTTATAGTTTATGTATAAATCATATGTTATCATTCTACAATACTCTATACTCACCAAAAGTGTTAGGAGTTTATGTAACGATTTTTTTTTTATTTCATTCAAGAAAGTGACATGAATTTGGAGCAGAACTTTTGCAGAAAAAGTGTATAGTTCATTGAATAGGAGCCAGAAACTTTTGAAAATGTAGTAAACGCAAGTCGCCATTTAAGAAAAAGAAAAGTTTTACTTTTCGAACATACATTTTCCATTAAACGATTTGCATTGTTTTGATATTTTGTAAAGTCTAAAACGCTACCGTCTTTTTTTTTCAGTATCAGCATTACTTTTACCTGAACTGATACAGACCTAATCCCCTTTTTGTTATGTATTTGTACAAATAAAAAAGAATGTTTCGGTATAATTTTTTGATATAAAAAGAATTTCATGAAAAAATAATGTAAGTTAAAATAAAAAGACTATTTCAATCTATGGATTCTTAAAGAGTAATGCAATGTTCATGGAAACTTAACTTAAATAAAAATATAACAAAATAATCGATAAATTGTCATGAGAGAGTAATTCAATTCCTCCGAGATGCATGCAACAACACTAAACAAAAGTTAGTAATACTTTAAATTGGTCAATTTAAAGATACTCTAGTTTGTATTTATTATTTAATAATATCCTCAGACATACTAATGGCAGACTGAATAAATAAGAAATGCATGAAACAATTCCTTATTTTAACTAAAGAAGTACATCAATGAATCGCTATTTACAAATAAGTTGCATTTAAACGGATGTAGCAAAAAAATCGTTCAGTTAAAATAAGTTGAACGATCAAACATCATCAAGTACAATCAAATGAATCTCATGAGCCTGTCACCATTTAGTGGACTGTTTGTTTTCCGAATGGGGAAAATGATTTCGAAATTCGACAAACGAATCAGAAAAGAAAGAGTTCAAGTCTCTTTTGAGAAATAGTAGAGGCCAGAAAGTGTTTCTGTTAGATATAAAGAGAAGGAAGAAGAATGGAACAAATCCTCAGCTTCCTCCTCTAAGCTGCTCTCCAAATTTTGATGGACATGGTGTATCTTACCAAGTTCACAATTGTTGACTCTGTTACATATCTGACATTCCAACAGAAAACTTTCACAACAATATAAGATATATTTCGTTTCTAAACAATGTTTCTTCAGTTTATCCTTAATGTTATATATAATTAAACAAATATTATTTTGAAATTATACTAATTATTAATTATATGGACACTCGAATAAAAAATTATAAATCATATTTTTTGTTCTTAAACACTAACCCACTAATGTCACTTACATCGACAATATAAATAAGATGCGTTCCTTGAAATAGATTCGAACAGAGATAAAAATAGAAAAAATAATCATTCATTATTTATATCAAAATGTAAATGAATTCTCAGTGACACTGTGTTTTTTCTTCTCGTCTGTCACCGCAACAATTAGTTTGAGAAATGTTCTTCAACTGCTCTCCAGACTACATAATCATCAAGTGTTTTTATGACACTTGATCTGAGTACTTTTATCCTCTTTTATTTATGAATAATTCACGAGATGATGTGCCAAAATCTAACTCTGGCATAAATTGCATTTCTTATGAACGAAAATGTATTAGATTAAGATGCTCATAAAATTTTTCCCATGACGTTTTTGTTACCCCTCTTCAGTGATAAAACAAAGATCCTCGACCTTTTCTTTTTAATCATTTCTTTCCTTTCTGTATTACATGTGGGGTTATTGTTTTAGTATTTTAGTGACAGTGAAATATTTCATGATGTCTTTAAAGGTTTTTATGCTTAAATAAATGAAATTAAGTTTTTAAAATATGATGTTATCATTTTGTTGTCTTTCATTTGAATGTCATTTTTTATAACGTTTTAGAAACATTGTCCCTTTTAAAAAATAGAAATATTTCTTCTAGTACAATTTATAAAAAACACTTTGACTATTTGCGTTTTACATTCAATAAATCAGCATATAACTAAAACAAGTTAAGCATACTTTAAATTTTAAGACCACAAATAACACTATATTTATCTCTCTCTCTCTCTCTGTATATATATATATATATATATATATATATATACTGCTTAGAGCCACTGCTGACCACTGCTTAGAGATGCGTTGTGCAATTGTTTTGTGAAGCGTACGTTCTTGAGTAGCGCACCTGTTACAATTTAAGAGTAGAAGCAAATATATAGAAGACTGAATAAAATTAGGGGCAAAACCATATCCTAAGGAAATAATTGAAAAACAAACTGTTGAATTATGATGAACCCTTCTCTTAAGGAAACCATTTAAATATGATGATTCCTAATCCTAAGGAAACCATTGAAATATGATGATACTATTCCGTAATACATAGCATCAGTAAAAGAAAACACAGGTAAAAATTAAGAAAATAGAGAGAAAATAGTTATTAAAAGAATGAGGAGAAAAGTCTGGCAAAATGTGATGAAAAAAGAAATATTATCAGGAAAGACATTTTTTTTAATAAAACGGTAGTCTGTGATTACACTTTTTATTTCTCTCAATATATAAGCATGAGAGAGATTAAAGGGCAAATGCACTAGCGTGTACATAAGGGAAGTCGCAATTAATCTGTTGATAAATGAAGCCGATGACAAAAAATGATATTGGGATGAAAAACTTTTATACCTCTACTCTGCGAATGGTAACAGCGATCATCAAGCGATTTGTCAAAAAAGAAATGATTGACTTTTATATTAGTGTAGAATAACTCTTAAGAAGAAAAGTTGGAAAGAGGCCAATAAAAATATTACTGTATTCTGAGACCCATATAGTATAAAAATAAGTGTAAAATAAGTTATTTTACACATATAAAATGGAAAATATTTCAAGAAGTGAATTGGTTTTATTTAATTCTGAGTGGAAAATGGTATTTCTACCAATTGCATTGAACCACACAAAGAAAACGATCTACGTTTTAAAGAATGAGATTTCCTTGTATATATATATCTCACTACTTTGGCCAGTTAACATCCTAATCAAGACTTACACATAATATAAATTTCAATCATATCTGTAGCTGTCAGTTCGTGACCACTTCGTGTATAAGAGATTAGTTCGAAACTCTAGAAAGTCTCTCTCTCTCTTAGAAGAAATGCCAAACATGGGTCTATAACGCAGAATTTGCTACTTATTTGCAATTTTTTTGGTAAACGATCTCGATTCAAAATGCCCAGAATTTGTAAACAACAGCATTTATGAATAAGAATATTTGTGGAAATATTCTTAATATGTATAATAAGTCATTTAACTTACTTATAATTTTTGTAAGCAATTTTTCAATCTCAGTTAGCACACAATTATAGATAAAACAATAAGTTGTTTACGCATTTATTGTATTATTAATATATTATTTAATGCATTTAAGCAATGTGTACCTCATTTTCTGTGCATATAATGATAAATTAGCCGCCATGGTTTTCGTATATTTTTAAATCTTGATAAATAACGTCTAACGTAAATTTGTGGTTTTCACGAAACATCCCTTTATTAAAAACAATAAAATTATTTAAAATTCTGTGGTTTGAATTTTAGCAGTAATTACTTCTCGTATGAGTTAACAGATAAATGCCTCTGAGATGATAATATTATCCCCTCCTAGGAGTGTTAAATGAACTTAAAATGCTCACTGGGTTGAATTAGCTACATTTTTTTTACGAAAATTTATGATTTCATCTAAACAATTAATATAACAATTTACAGATAAGAATTTGTAGAGAATTTCAATGTAGTATCTTCTAAAATTATTATCTAATAATTATTAAATATTAATATTTGATTCATCAAAGATTGAAAACATTCAACAGATAATGATCATTATTTGAAGTTTTTAGAGTTCTTTAATTGTGTGATTTTATTACCCAGCATTAACCTATAATAAAATAAGTTCTATTTTTTTCTGAATTTCTGCTACTGTTTTCATACTCATAATATACTTAGTAAAAGTAAATTATATGTTACATATTTAATTGAACAAATTATTTATAAATATTTCCTTTCTTTGACATGCATTCCATTCTGTTCAATATATTATATGTAACATTTTCAAAGCATTTAATTATAATACTTTCAATTTATCCAGCTCAAGAATTTCGGATCTTGCAACTATATGATGGATAGAAACTATGAATAAATTAACTAATCTCTCTATACACCATTTGCTTATTTTTCATCAAAGAGTACTTAATTATTCAAATAGTTTTCCGTGTATCTACAAAGCAGGAAACATTAAGATTGTTAAAAATTAAATTGCTGCGAAATGTGTATCCGGACGAGAAGAAGTAATGCAGTCACGCGAATGTATTTGACATACGAATGACAGTAATTGCTGAGAAACTTGAGTAATTATTACCATTTCGCAAAGTATTGAAAAATTAAGTGACAGAAACTTTCCTTATATTTAAAACTTTTCGTGAATCGATACGTATATTTAATCTTCGTAGAAACTATGTTTCAAATTGCCTTCAGGTAAGTGATATCACTTGAAATTTCAGATTAATTATCAAAATAAATATATATTTTAATAATTGTTTATTATGTAGGTAAGTATACCGTTTTCCAAAAATCAAGGAAAATCAGAAAAATTGCGATTTCACGGCTTTTAAAAATCATAAAAATAACGCAATATACGTAAAAAGTAATGCTACATCAGAATGTTATATACAATTTAATTGAGCTGCTTTCTTTTAATGTCATTTGACATGTAGCTGAAAACAGACTTTAAACACGTCTAAATTATCGGTAGGTATAAAATGCATAGTGAAATATCAAGATAGCCTGGTTTTAGATATAAGTATTTGATATAATTTATCTAAAAAATTACGATGACGAACCCTCAATTGAATTGATGATCATATGAAGCAAGATGGTTGAATACTACACATTTTGTAATTCATACATTGTGTAATATATTTCTAAGAATAGAATCAGCTTCTAGAAAGTATAGAAGAAAAATATTTTGAACTACATATGCAGCAGATGATCGATGTTTACAGCGAACTGCAAGGAGGCATAGAACTTTTGTACCAACATATTTCAGATCTTCATTTGTAGAAATGTCTGTAGGGCTGTTATGCAAATGATCTGTAAGCAAAAGGCTTCACTAAGGAGGGTTGCATATAAGATATCTACAGCATTGTACAAACCTCTTTCATCGCGTCATGACCATGCAGAACAAGTTATGATCTTTTATGAATATAAACTCATATGTGTAAAAATTGTATTACTATGAATGCATCATCAGAATTAAATGAAATTTAATACACAAGCGACTTATATTGTTACAAATAAATAATTACATTTTCAAAGCCAAAAAAATCTATATTAGGTGTGTGAAATCAGTATTTGGTGTAGTCAGTACGCCTACAATAAGAACTACTATACGACATGGCATTGAGTTTTGATTGTCTACCTGGGGAAGAACATCCCATATCGTTTTTATGCGTACCCAAAGCTCATCTGCAGAAGCTGTAGGAAGAGGATCAAGAGTGAGACGTTGACCATCGAAATCCCTCACATGTTCAATAGGTGGTATATCCGGTGAATAAGCAAGCCAAGGAAGGATCCGTATGTGTTCTACTGAAAAAAAGTTTTGAACATTTCTTGCAACATGTGGCTGGCATTATCCCTTTGAAAGATAGCTCCAAGTATGTCTTGAAAGAAAGAAATGACTTTCTACAGCACTGGCTACATCATTTCATTGATTTACCAGTTGCTGTTAAGATTAACCACAATTTGTAGTAGCTGAGACCGTCCAGGATATGCAATTACATTCCTGAAAAAAACTCAGGAATCGGTGTTCGTCTACTATGACGTTCAATAATGCACTCCAAAAGGTAGCAATCACCGACATAGCGTCTAACACGAATGCGGCCGTTATGGTACCACAAATTAAAGCGGAATTTATCAGAAAACACCATTTGTTACCAATCTCCACACAGGAGTCGATGGTTTTGAGTCAGAGGTATCCTGTATAACGGAGTTCTTGAACACAGTCCATGGTGCAGTAGACATCGACAAATTGACAAAGAAGACAGTGATACACCTCTAGCAGTGAACCAACATGTGGCCAACTGTTTAGATCAGGGGTCTCCAAACTTTTTATCCTTAGGGCCATACTGTTTACTCCAGTAAGTACCAAGGGCCAAAACCATTTTAATTTTTCTGCCATTATCTATAATTTCTAGACTATTCTGTTCCTGGGGGATTTTCAGGATAAAAATCATATGTTTGATTCAGGATATATACATTCCAAACATCGATATACATACATATGCGATATTCTTTACCCCAACATAACTACCGAGGGTAACCGCGGGAAGTTCACTAGTTTATAATGTTAGTGGGATTCATTTCAATTATTTGTTAGTTGTTATGCTTAAGTTAAATTTTCTGCGTATTATGCTTGTCATTAAGCTTTACCTAGCAAGTAAATAAAACCGAGTTATTATCATTCTATGTTTTTTTATCAAACTTATTACAGCAACAATAAGCTATTCGCTGTCGCGGGCCGGATTGATGACACTGGCGGGCCGGATTTGGCCCGCGGGCCGTAGTTTGGAGACCCCTGGTCTAGATGAAGCTGAACGATCCTTCAGCGAAATGTAGCCCAAGTGTCTATCAACGCGCGTTGACGCCACCTTTAGGCGTCCACTCCCGTATTTACACGTTTTCCGCTTCTCGTCGGTCCTCTACTTCCAAACTCGTATCACTACTGCTGTTATGCTGCATATGAGCTGCCATTAAACGATAAGAAAATCCTCCTGCATGAAGACTAATAATTCTTTTCTTTCAAACTCCATAAGTTGTTGAAATATCGGCCTCTTTCGTCGAAGAAGCACAGTTACAACTCACCTAACATTTATCACTAGCAGATATGCATAGCCTATTTTCAACGTCCGATACAGTCCTCTATTTATACGGTTTCTGTAGCAGTTCAGAGGGCGTTGTTCAGCCTATGCATGAAAGGCGACTCTAAAATTTTAATTACCTGTATAGCACGCTATAATTTGCATTTAATGAAAATTTCAGCTTAGTTGCGTCATTCCTTCATAGTGTTGAATTATTTTATAAGGAGTCTAATTTCGCATATAAATTTATCGCTTATGTAATTTTTTCCATTATAAAAGAATTATCTGTATTTTAGAGATTTTAGATATAATTTCGAAACTTTTTCGCTTTGTATTGCAATAATTCGTGTTACAAATCCTCTAATAGATAATTATTTTATTTAAAAAATAAAATTGTATATTAAAGACGAATTGCATCACTGTATAAAGCACTTGCTTTAGAAAGGCTATATACATGATCATGATCATGATACTTTGTATGCGCTTGTATTCATTGCAGATAGATGGGGTCATTGTTTAAGAGCTTTCTCTGGCCATTATATAAGGGTTTTAGGATTAAGGAGGGCAAATGGATTTGATTGGCTGACTGTCAAAACTGATACAGGAGTATTTAGAAATTTCGAAAATTCTTATGCTTTTTTTGATACCAAGAAGTTTAAATTGAAGAATAGAGTTGTTTTATAATACTTTCAATTCTATTCATTAATTGATTTGTCATATTTTAAAGAGCAAAATTTGCAGCCAGTACCAACTACAATTTTAGAACCATCAGAGACAAATGAATTAGAGAATAATGGGTGGAGATTTTAAAATCCGTAAAGAATTTATCTTATGCATCTCAATACCTTTTAATGTATAATGAGATGATTATTGGATATTTTCCTCCAGACTGAAAATTATTATTACTGTCCAATAATTTGGGTAATTTAACAAAATCAATACATTTTTCTTCTCTAAATCCGTATTGAAATAGATGGAATTGATGGACTAGACAAAGTCTGTAATTTATCCTTTCTATTAATTTCCCGAAAATCTTTCATAATGTAACAAGTAGATATAATTGTCAAAAAGAATTGATGTTCCAAAGAGCCTTCACTTTTTTCATTGAATAACACAATGAATCTTACCTCAAAACGTTAAAGAAACAGGGATAGAGAGGAATGCATCTATTGAAATTTTAAAGATAATGATTTATGATGGAAAATGGTTGAAAACAATTTGCAATGTTGTATAATCAATATCATTGCAACAAGGAGATTTTCTTTGGCCAATGTTTGAAATAAAAATTTTAATTCAAAATATATAAATTGGTTTCTTGCAATATTTCAATTTCATTGTTATTTGTAACTCTAATGAGAAGTTTTCTTGTATATTCTTTTTTATGAACTTCAGTTCTTTTCCTTAAATAATATAACTGGTAGTATTATTTCTCTGTAAGTGCTTGTGTAGGCAATTATGTTGAGGAATCTCGTGTGCAGAAATTTTTACAAGTGATTTTCTTTTATTTAGAATGAGTTGTTGGTAATTGGATCATTTCTAAGAGTTAATATTTTGAATTTTGTTTCGAACCATGCCTTTGTTTTTTAAACGTCTGATGGCTTTTGTGTTTTTATAACTTTCCAGTCTTTTTCCTGATAACTGATTATTCCATCAAACAATTATAGGTGTGGGATACATTTTTAGGACGATAGGAACATCAACAAGAGTTAAAGCTTTAGATTTACAAATCTCTGAGATTTTGTTTGTTGGTAGAGTACAATTTTTTTTTAATATTATTGTGGCATTAGAAGTGAGATGCTTGAACTTTGAAGTGCCCTCTACTGGTTGTTTTAAATTGTAGGTCAGAAACATTTTTGTCCCGAATCAATTTGTGTGGATCTGTTTCCCATGGACCGAATCAAGCATTTCCCCTGAAATTATATAGCAAACAAAAAAACCGGAATGAGAGAACATTCCTTAAAAATTTGCAAGGACATTTTCTTAGAAACGTTGGATCAATCAGGCAAATCTCCAGTGGAAAGAAAACAAGTAACAGGAAAAAGGAGAAACCAAGGTCAAGAGGTCACTCTTTCAGTTTCAAGGTCAAGTTTCTGAAAGGACTACCGGCAGGATTGGTTTTGTTATAAATACGGCCTTGCAGAGAGAGCTCCTTCAGGCCAGTCAAGCACTCAGGCAGCAAATAGAACACCAAACCCTAGCACCTTCCGGGCAGTGACATGGATTCTAACACTTAATAGGTTTGGTTTGTCCACCTACGGTCATTTTTTGCACACTTTAGGTTAATTAGAACGGGACCTACAGCTTAACGTGGATTCCGAATAGTAACAAAACATCCATGCTACTACTAGAATTCGAACCTGAAGCCTGTGGTTCCAAAGGCCAGAGCGCTAGCCAATTGGCCATCCGGCAGCTACACTTAAGAGGCAAAGAAGCCTCACCCTACTGATAGGTTTGGTTTGACGCTCTACGGTCATTTTTTGCACACTTTCTACTGATAGGAGAAAGGAACAGAGGGTATCTAACCAACTTAAGAATCCCTGACGTAGACATATTTCTACCATGCTGTACTTTAAAAAGGATGACTTGTGTAATTTATAATTGCCTACATTCATATAACTATTTATAATGGAATTTAGAATTTATACGTGCACAATTATGTTAACTCTAGAGAAAGGAATCTATGTGCTAAAGAAAATCACAGTTGTCATTCAAATACTGTGTCTATAATCGAAATTAAATTCTAAATCAATTTGCTTTATTGTGTATCTTTATTATACGTTAGTTTTAAAGTGTTCTCACTATTCATGCATCTCTGTGGAATTTCAAAAATTAATTTTATTAAAAATCTTGTGTAATTTTAAGTATTTATTGCTGTCTTTATTTAAGGAAAATGTAATTTGAAAAGAATAAATTCAACACATTTTGTATAGACTTTCAAATTTTATAAATACTGAATTTCAAATAGATAAAAATCAATTAAAAAATTTAATTCGGCGGGAAGATGACACCTACTAAAATTTATTAATATTTTTTTCCTTGCTAGAGTATTTTGTGATTAAGAGCTCACTCACTTAATCCTTAAAACTGACAACTTAATTATGAAAAGGTAATTTGATGTGTCAACGGTACTCTTGTATTTGTCAAATTGAAGCATATGCCGTAGAGTGTATATCGTGCTTCCGTAACTGTTTACCAAATGTATTGTGTAATAAAGGGATTGAAATTTGAAATTTTTATTGAGCTGTAAATATCATTTTGAAATAAATGCTCAAATATAATAAGTAATTTTTAGTTTTAAAATATTCATAGTTGAATACAATAAATATAATATTCTTGATTAAGCAATTAAATAAATTAATAAGATATAAGATAATTAGAGAAATACTTTCCGGAATCAGTGTAATGTAATTCGTTTTAGTATATTGTGAGAAAACCAGCAATGAATTGAATGAATGAAAGTACTAGTTGTGAATTGAAGCCGAAATATATTACTTTAGATTAATTTTGATTGTCTAAAAAACTAAATTTATATATAATATGTAAATAGTTCTATTTTTTACAACTATATTACAAATAATAAATATAAATAGATCTATTTTTTTTTCAAATGTGTTGCAAAAAAATCTCTATACATGATTCGCGGCTTCATTAACTTTAATTCAATTTTTTTTTTAATTATTTCGCTTCGACATTAAAAATTGCTTATCGATTCTTCATCGAAATTAGAAAAAAAGTTGTTTAATTTTTGATTTGTCAATTTTGAACAGGAAGCACTATATTTAACAGTAGTTTATAATATATATTAAATGTTTCATCGATTTTACATCTCATTATAAAATAAACTATAAATGTTCTGATAAGTTAATTAGAATTAAGTTCATTTTTAATATAAATTGATATTTTATACTACGAATTCATTGTTTTTCGTCTTTCCAAATTTTTGTCAGAAAGTATTTTTTTTTCCTTCAGAACCTTTTTTTTTCTTATTCGGGTTCTAAAGAAAAATCTTTTTTTTTTTTTTTAACTGGATCATTTATTTTTTCATCAGCAGAAAATGCTGAGTGTAGTTAAAAATAAAAATTGCTTTTAAATATTATAAAATTAGATAGTTGACTACAAAAATTTCGTTTTTGCTCCATAAAATTATTTACTTCTTCGTTTGTCACTGTTTCTACTTCCTTTGCTAGGAGTTAAAAATATTACAAAATGAATTGATTATTACGTATTAGAATTGTGAGTTTCAGTAAACTTTTAAGCGAATTCATCTCTCCATAGTTAGCATCTAAGGTTTCTTTTATTGTTGGAAATTCGAATTTTCATCTTTTGATTTAATGTCAAGAACACTCCCTAAAGCGGCTAGAATAATCAATAGAAATTATCGCTTTTACTTCAGTTAATTTCCATAAACTTTTCCGGTGTTTTTGCAACTTTATCCCGAATTCGTTACTTGAATAAGGTAAAAGTTTTAGAAATGATAATTATTTAACAAATGTCTGAAGATTTCAACCTATGAGTTAAAAGACGTTTTGTAAGATGTGTCAATAGAAATGTTTCTAAGCAATTAAAAAAGCATCATACTGATTTGGATTGAGAAAATATTCTTATAGGGACACCTTTAGTAAAATCCAAATTAATAACTTACAGAAGTCATCGAATACTTATTGGTAAAATTGAAATATAGTTTATTAATGAATCTAAAGACAGTTGAAATTTATATACATCATTTTGATCAAATTCAGCTTTTTCAAAATGTCAGTAAATTATTCATTTGAAAAATATAATTAAAAGTTTTAAAAAATTATCATAAAAATAATTTTTCTTTTAATTTTTGTTAATGATATATATTGATTTGGACAGCGGTGAAATGTTGGAACACTAATGCAGCAATCACTTACCATCAGAAGTTATTTGATTTTTGGATATCCATAATACTTCATGGGGTACTCCTTAAAATTTACAACATCAGACCAACTCCTTTTTAACAGATAAAATTTGTTCTTTGCTATTGTGAATTAGTTTATTTCTTTAAATATGATTTCATTTTATTTTTTATTTACAAGTTTCACATCCTCTAAATCTAAGCCGTAGAATATATTTATTTTCACTATTGATTTTGAAAAACTAGCTATAAAATACTAAACTAGTGAAAGCTTTTGCTTAAGTAAAATCTATAAAACTCTTTCCTACCTTTAATAAAATTTTTACCAGATAATGTAGTATAATTATTTGCACAAATTAAATTTGTTTATATTTTTCTAGTAAAAAAAAACAATTCTATATATATATATATATATATATATATATATATATATTTCATTGCATTTCTGATATTTATATTACTCGACACTTAAACTGTCATACTTTTTCTTCGAAATTATTTTTCCTCACTTCGTAAAGCTATCTCTACCTCTATAAAAAATATTTTGAATAATGTCACCCATTTGTTCTGAACCAGTGTAATATATTTCTCTGTCATAACGGTTCTTCAATTGTTTCGATTACTTTCTGCTCAACATCTTTTTTTATCCAGTTCTTTATTGCTGTAACTAAATAAAATGTAATGTCGAATTTAAATATCTTCGGAACATTTGCATCTAAGAAATGTTTGGTCTTTTTTATTTTGTTCTAATAATTATCCCAAATCTAATGTACACAATGTGGTATCGAAATAAAATTAAAGGTCAGTGTTATCAGACGCTGGTGTACTGTATTACAACGCTTTGAATAAGTGCAAATGATGTAACTGCAATAGATGTTTGCTTTAAGTATAGCAATGTAGCTTTTAAAACCTACTAAACCTTCATTTACGAAAAAACTAATTAATACTTTAACAAAAAATATATTTGCTAGAAATAAAAACTTAAAAATAAATCAAAAACTTTAAATTTAATAATAATAAAGGAGCACTTCTGGAGTAAAATTTAACAAAATTTAAAGACATTTAATCGTTCTCAATAAATATTGATAGACGATAGGCTATAGAAAAAATTAAAATTAAAACGTGAAGCAAACAGAGGTCATTGCACATGCTTTTCAAAGTAACTAAACATTAAAATTAATTAACTTTTTTTAAGTGTACGTACAATGTTTTCTTTATTACAAATTAATCTGAACTGCTTTCTAGATAAGGGTGCGGCTTTAAGTAAATAAACTGCGAAAGTCAAGAACGTAAGATTTTCCTTTCTCTTGTAAAACGAGTAATTTCTCACACTTTCATCAGTCAAATCAGGAACGCCTAGCTGAGTGTTAAAATTTTTAGAAAACATTAAAAAGTATCGGTTATGAACCTAAATATAGTATACAAAGCATACGGGCAATACTTCATAAACTTTTCAGGGTGCGAACCCTTGCATGGAATACATAAAACTTGCATAAAAAAACATATCTCTACAATGCATAATTTTCAAGAAAAATACAAAAGAGGCATTACATCACATCCGGTATACGGAAAGTGAGGTGAATTTTAATACACTCATGTGAAACTGGAGAACGGATAGAAAACAAAATGATTGAAGGAAATTAGGTTAAAAATAAAAATTGTGCCTTTAAACTTGTGTAAATAGTCTAAAGATAGTTGGACGATATATATGTGTCTCTTATGCGAATGAACAATGGTCACTGAGTTCGCGGTGCTTGAAATTATCAGCAATCTTTGCATATTGATAATGTATCCTATTTGTGAATATTGTGATATGCCCTTTAATTTCAACAATGGATTATGAACTATGAGGGAAAATACCTATCATCAACCGTCACACCTTCATTTCGATGTCAATGTCATCGGCAGGATGAATGAGAGAAATCCGATTTTGTTGCAGGCACAATCTTCAGATCTGACTACATTGGATTTTTCGTATGGAAAATTCTGAAGAAAATGATATATTGAATAATTGATATATTAAATAACAGTTGAATAAATGATATATTAAATAACAATTGAATAAATGGTAGATTAAAAAACAGTTACTACAGAACTAGACTTAGTTATTCGTTTACATATTGTATTATCTTTTGTGTGCGTACGGTTCTCAGATCGTATACACTTAGCCACAGTACGGCACTCTTATATGTATCTTGATATTAAAAGTGTTCATTTTGATCATCTTTCTATGTAAATACCATGTTTTATGCATTTACTGCTGTTTCTATTTCATTAAAGCGTATTTTTTTTTTCAGGGATAAAAATGGCATATTTTTAAAGCTCTTCTTGAAAACTATGCATCATATAAATATATTTCTTTAAGCAACTTTTATGTACTGCTTTTATGCCCAGTACGATTTATGAGGTATCGTCCGAACACCCTGCATAAGCGAATTAGTAGTTAGTTTATTGTCTATTAAATGAAATATAAAAGCATTTTGAATTACTTTATAGATTCTCAAGAAAATGTACATCTATTTATTTATTGCAGAAAATCTGTATTGTAATAGATTACGGCTTCCATAAAGTTAAAAATAACAAAATTTCATGACAGAACTTCTTTATGGTTCGGAAAACAAACTTTTTACGAAGAGGTCTCTAGATTTTTATTTTTTACTGTTACTTTAATCAATGATTTACCCTTCATAAATTTGGGTTATAGAAAGGAAAATGCTCCTCTAAAATGCAAGATTTAGCAATAAAAAGGATATATTGTCGTAGATGCTGAAAGTAGTAAGTTTCTATTACAAGTTTATAAACTTCTGTTGTGCTTCGTTTAACATTAGACTCACTACAATAATTTTCAATTTTACTTTAAAAGTTTTTTTTTAAAAGCTTAGTTAAAGTTTAAATTTAACCAATTATATTTTGATATTAATAAAAAGGTAAAACTTCTAAATAATTTTATAATATATAAAAAAAACAGTTTTTTACAAACACTAGCATAGAATAACATGTGTTCATCTAAAATGGTAAATTTCAGCTATCCTTTTTTTCTTAACAAGCGTAATTACAATAATTCTGGATTAATATATATTTTAGTTAAAATAACACAAAAATTGTGGGAAATTAATGTATTACCAATAGGCCTTTTTTACAAATAGTTATTGAGTATTTTTAATATAAAGTTGGGATATAAAATAAAATACATCAACTTTATTTTCTTTAGCTCAAACATATTTTACAATGAAAGATAAATCAAATATTGTACAGTTAGATGGATACAATTTTCAGTTAACCTATTCTTTTGGGTCTGAATGGCCGAGTGTCTAGCGCTCTGGCGCTCGGTGCCACAGGTTTCGGGTTCGAGTCCCGACGGTGCCATGGATGTTTGTAGTGGTTCGGAATCCACTTTAAGCCGTAGATCCCTGTCTCCTATGGCTGTAAGAGCGTCACGGAGCAGAAGTCAGACTTCTACCTACGGGTGCTCCATCAGAACAGAAGCTGCATCCCTCTTCCCTCCTTCTATGAGGGACACGACAACAACAACAATGATTCTTCTAAGATGTATGAATGGTTAACAAACCAGTCTCTTAAGTGTCTTTTTTTCTGCCCTTTTTAAAATTTTAATATAGTTGGCACATTTCAATTCAGATAAAAGAATAGGACATAAATATAATCCAGCATGTATGATTCTCATGGTAAGATGTTGAAAGAAAGAAAGCAAAATTATGTAGGCCTGAATAGTTGTTGATGATGAAATATAAATCGATTTTTTAATTGAATGTTGTGTGAGTAGTCATAAATAATCATCGTTCCTGTAAAGTGAACTGGTATCCTATAGTTATAAAATTATTGATGATATTAACATGGATCACCTTAAATTTCAGAGCGATAATTCAATAAGTCATACAGATTAACAAGTATTATATTACTAATCAATTCATATAAACTAGAAAATTACTTATTTAATTTTTCTTACCTTTCAAGTTCAATGAATATAATTGTCGAGCTTCTAGTTATCTAGTCAAATTATATTTCTAATCTTCTAATACTTCTAATGTGTAATGCAAATGATGTGCAAGAGTTACCAGCTAACAAAAGGAAACTCCAATTAATGTCAAAAACAACTCTAAAATGTCAGTAAATAATTTCGTTTTCTGGATCACCTCTTTACACCATAAGAAATATAAATAGTCTCTATCTCGTTCGTGTAAAGCTATTTATAGAATTGCTCTTCTACTATCAGTAGTGCAACAATGCTATTTAATCTAAATTGGTTCAAATCAGCTGGAATCAGCTCAATAAGATTGGGTACTTTTTCAATATAATCATTTGAGGAAATAGAATTGCTAACAAAAGCTGATTCATCAAAAACTTATATTATTTCGTATTTTATCTATTATAGTCTTATTTTGGTAACAGAGTTTCCCTTTACGACTGCTTGGTGAAAAAAATAGTGTATATTTGATACTTTATATTAATTTGGGTTAGGTACTATTTCTACTATATCACTTTCTTCTTCTCATTCTTTGAACCCTTGTTCAGGCCCTTTTAAAATGTTCTGTGACTTCCCGTTTTTAACAGTTCTGAGCCAAATATTTACGGTCAGGATTTGAGGGGCGTCTATCTGGATATGTAAAGAAGAGATAATATATATCTACCATCATTTCCTTTGCTAACTGTCGGATCTAAATAATCCAAAACTAAGTTCTGCATTTCTTCTTTCGGTTGCTTTTCGCTAGGATCTAATATATCCAACGCATCTAAGTTCCATACTCCCATAATATTAGCTTATTGTGTAACCACAGGACAAGAAGAGAATTGTATAAACTTGGTATCAGCAATTTTTCCCGTAACTGTTCATCACAGAATTTTGTGAACAGCTACTTATTCACAAGATAGATGTTCTCTTTGTTATGTACATAATTTTCCGGCAACATGTGCTCTCAATATAACACGAATCGCATTAGTATTTTATTCGTGCAAGCAAGTTTTGCTTTTAGAAGAAGTGTGACTTAAAAAAAACTATTTTATCTTTCAAATTCTTTATACAACTCAAAATTCTAATTTCTGGAATTGATGAGCAAATTTATTTTGATACATTACTTCAACCTCAATATTATGTACCTTATGCAAACTACTACATTTTATCAAATAGCCATTATGGCATTCAGTTGTGTCTGTTCCTCCGAATAGTCCATGAGTCACCAATTATTTTCCTTTGGTGTCAAAATCCCTATTTTCAGCACCAAATATTGATATACAACTTTTATGCTATCCGGAATCAATTATTATACGACTATAATGCTCTATGTTTTTATTCTTAATTCGTACAATTTATGTCAGTAAATTAACTTTATTCAAAGGTTATTGTTTTGTGAGAAGATTCCTCCTGTTTTTGTTCATATTTTGAAAAACACAATAACGAAAAATGCTCTTCATAACAGTGTGAACAAATGACGTTACTCTAACAAAAACGAGAAATATGTTGTTGTTTTTATTCCGAAACGTTTAAAGCAAGCTCTTTTTTTCATCAGAATATTATTTCTTTCGTCTAAAGATAAATTAACCGTTTATTCACAATTAGAACTAAAATACTGATGATTCACTGAAAGAAATCTTGATATATTTTTATTTTTGTTGGCATGGGTTGAAATCAATTATACAAATGAAGGAATAATTTATTTTTCCAGGTTTATTGTTTGTTTTTTCAAGTTTATTGTTTATTGTTTTTTATATTTCTTCTGCTGATGTTTTGTAGACAGAAAACCAAGATCGAAATCAGAAACATTGAAAAAATTATTTATCACCGCAGTACATTCGCTTGGTCTCAAGGCTAAAAATTTCTAAAATTTCTTTGTCTTCGCTAAAAATTTCAGTACTTCTTTAATATCATTATACGCATGTTCGGTTTCAATTTTATTAAATTCTATAAGAATATCTTGGAGAATGTTCTTTAAAATTGTTTGACATAGAATGGAGAAATAATTTTCCATTTTTAAATCTAAACTTTCTGAGCTTCTTCATTTTATTAAAATTTTATCTTACAATTTTTTAAAAGCAAAAAAGTCATTTGAGCTTCTTAATGGTTTTATATATAAAACATTGTTCATATGTGTATGTATGAAAAAATCCTTTCTTGCAAATCTTTTCTTTAACAAATTAATTGCAGAATCATATGTAAAAGCAGAAATAGAAAACCATTAGACATTATTCAAGGCCGTACCACTCAAATGTGTTTTAAGATTTATCCACTTTATCTAATAAGCCATTGTTATGGAAGGTAGGCTCGAAACTATTCGAACTATTATATATTACTATTTATATCACCATAAAATTTAGAAATACAGAATTTTGGCAATTTTATTCGTACACTATGCATTTACTTCAACTCATTTCGCTATGTACTTTGCTCGACAAATGTTTAACATTTGTTTACACTTAATACTTTTTTAAAAAGATAATTTTTTTATTTGCACGAAAAGAACAACTTTATTATTATATTCATATGTAGTTTTAATTTCAATTTTAATATCTTCTTTTTTGTAAGGATTATTCTTCCAGAGAAACATATTTATAAATACCATTTCAATTGATTTTTCTAATTTATTTATATCTATTTCCACATTTTTTTGTTGGTTCCGGTTCTCATATCATTAAAATCGTAGTAATTGTTCTTCTAGAAACATCGCATTTCTTTTTTAACAAATTTAATTTCTTTTTTTTTACTATTTACGTCAACTCTCATTTTAAAATTATAAGTTTCTTTTCTAGAAATTAATGAACGGCTCCCGAACCATTACCTTACTAATCAAATCGTATAAATTAAAAAAAATATTTATTTAATTTTTCTTACAAGTTCTACAAAGCAATCAGAGATTATTTCCCTAAAACATATTTGTAGTTATTTGAACAAATATAATTTCGAGGCACCTAATACTTGCAATATGTTTGCAGCATTGAAATTATATTTCTATTATGCTTTTCTTAATTGTATTTAACAAATAACAGATGACGACTTACATAAATAGCGATAGTAATACAAGAATCGATGTTTACTCTGTGCGAACTCATGCATGGAAGTGAGAGTAAGTATTCGCTTGACAAATGAGTTCGATCACAATTTAAGTGTTCATGATGTAAGTGAAACATTTTCGACAACAAGATTGATATTTTAAATTGACTACCACAGTTCTAATAGAAAGTGAAAATAATATAGAGTGTTTTAGATAATTTTAAATTTATCTTAATAAAAATTAAAGATGATCTTAATCAAAGATGATAATACCAAATATTAAAACACAGCCCGAAGATTAATGATAAAAAGCTTTGTTAAAATTTATTTAAAAAGTGTTTAAAAATATTTGAATTTTTAAGTGTGTCACATATTATCGGCAAAGTATGTATTTATATCAGAAATTATTTAGTCTTTTAATTAGTTTAATTTTTAATTCTGATTTTTTTAAATCAAAAATGCTTTTTTTGCTTTCTCTGAATAATAACATTTAACACAGGTTAGAAAAAATAAATATTCATATTGATGAATATATTTTTTATAACTGAAACGACCGATTGCCTCTTACTTTATTGATCAATTCTCATATTATTTAAGATTATAACAATCTTCGCATTTTTAAATTTCGGTCTTCGGAAATTTTAATATTTTATTTTTCTTCATGTTTTTCACGATGCTGTATTTTCCCAATAAACATTTTTTTCTTCTTTCATTCACTCTATGTATCTTATTGATATAATTTCTAGAAAAAAGTATATTTATAATAATATTATTTGAATTTATCTTCCTTATCTTACATTATCTTTGGATTAATGTTTTCTTTATATTTAAATTTTTATTTCGAAAAATATGTTTTAAGATATTGGCATTAATGAGAAAATATTCTACTTTGATAAAATTACAATAAAAATCATCTCAAAATACCAGGATGTGTGCATGATGCTCTAATTAATATTTATATTGTTTTTATTTTCTTTGAATCTATGTTCAAAGTTAAAGTGAATTATTTTTAAATTAATTGTATTAGTAACGATAACTAAAATAACTTTAAATAATGTATGAAATTAAAATTTTAAATAATATATGCATGAAAGCTATTCTTCTTTAATTCGAAATTTCTCTTATCAAGTCTGACCTTCAATTTTAGTTTTCGTTCTAGTTTCCATCATAAAAGTTTGCGCATTTACTGTTGCAATTTTATTATAGTCATTTATAATAGCATTAGAGAAGTGGTATATAAGTAATTGGTAATATCAACTACAATCAAAATTTTGAAATGTCAAAGGTCGTAGATTATTGAAGCATTTAAGTATTTTTTGCAAAATTACATTGAAAATTCTAGAAAAATTTTATCTTCTATACTGAAAATTCAACTTTTAAGATTCCATTCTTTCTGAAAACCTTAATGAATTTTGATTTATTCATAATAATAATTACAATATAGTTAACAGTATAAAAAATTTTTTGTCATTAACATCACTAAAATGTTTCTAAAAAAAGATCATTTATTATTATTTAAGCACTATTGAAATAACTTTCTGGCAACTTGACTTTGAAACTGAAAGGTGTCAGCTTTCCAAATCTTATTTTTAAAGGTGCAAGATATTTAACATTAGATTGATTACATGAAAATGTACATATCTTCATCCTTATGAGTGCTCTTAATATTTATGGTTTAATGCGAAGCGTGATTTATCCACATACTTTGTACTTAACTTTTAAAACATTTCATATATCAAATCCATATATACTCACAAATATATTTATGGTAAAATATATTTTTATATCAGCTTAAATCTTCGTTAAATATTTAAATAAATTTTCTACAAATCAAAATGAAGGAATATTTTAATTGTCACGGGATTATATAAATATTTACAGAATTAATTTAGAATAATTTATTAACTTATTAATTATTCTATCTTCATTTAACGTATTAATGCACAAAATATTAAAATAGAATTCTACCATGTAAAGGATTTAAGATAAATTTATTTAATTCTGATTAATTTTGTATAAATGAATATTTTTAATCGTATTAATTCTATACATTTTTAAGAATCTGTTTTAATCTTAAGAAATAACACAATTTATAATCTTCTAAGCTTACATATTTATTAAGAAAGTTTTTGTGATTTTTATTTGAATGATGATGAATTACCGTATTAGGGTACTGCCAATCCAAGTTATATAGAAAAGCCTTTAATTAAAAAGTGCAAAGATGTGTTGTATGCAAATACATCTTATACTTAAAACATCATTCATCAAAGCTTCAAATTAAAAATCCTTACAAAACTTCAAAAGGAAATTAAAAGACCCTATCATTTTTTTATGTTCAGTATATGCTATTAATTTATAAGAACATAAATAAATCCGAACATAAATGATTGTTGCTAAAATTAAAAAAAATATTCTTAAAGTATTAATTTTAAGTATTTCAAAGATCAATACAACAGTATTTTCAGTCGTAGTGAGGTTTTATTTCCTCAAAACAAAATTTGAAAAACTGTATACGATTAATGTGAGCTTGATCTTACTATTCTAAGGTAATTTAATCAAATTATTAGTTATTAAACATAATAAATTACTCAGTGCAATAGGTAATAATTGCAAGTGCTATTCATAAGGAAAATGGTAATCATTCGTGCCTATATTTATCATTTTACAAATTCTATATAGTAAATTACTTTCTTACGAATTTTAAACAGTAAATTATCAATTGCTAATTTTATATAGTAAAATGAGGTATAGGATGGTATGAAAATATTTTTTGGTACTCAATAATGCCTGAAAGAATTAAAATATTAAACTTTTGTTGCGTGTGCATTTAAGAGCAGCACAGAATATTTTTCTCCGTTTTTGTAGAAAAATGTTCCTTATTTTAATTTTCTTAAAATTTGAAATTAAATCAAGAGTTGCAAAAAACATTTGAAAAATGAAAATACTATCCAAGTTTATCTAAATAGATGGAAATGGCCAACGAGATAACCATATGTCACGCTATGTATTTTGTTTTCCATGTTTTTGTTCCATGTTTTCCACCTGTAGCTAATAATGATATGAAAACAAAAACATTCGAAACATTTCCGTGTGTATACTGTAGCAATCCCTTGAATATTTTTCATGTAACGAATGGTTGAATGTTTCAGACTAGTTTTATTTATAAATAAATTTACTTTTATTATAAGGTTGGGGATAATTCGGTATACAAGTAAATTTTATGTGCTTTTGTTACATGTAAAAGAAATATAACTTACTATCTTATTTTTTCTCGTTTTATAAATTGTTGAAGCTGCAAACAAAATGCTCAAACAAATTGTAAATATTTTTAGTGTATTCAATGTTTTACATATATTGTTTCAAATGATGTATTACGATATCTTTTTTTCTATACTTATAGTGACGTGTTAAATTTTTATTTTAAATTTCTAAAATATATTATTAATATTTTAAATCTCATTGTTATAAATTTTCATCTATCTATCTATCCATCTCATTTGATTAAAATGTTGGCATTAAATAAATTGATCTGTTTAAACATAGGATAGACAATATTGACACTTTAAACTATTTTACTTCATTTTAATTACTACCCCATTATCGTATTTAGTTATAGAATGTGTCTGTATATATATGTACCTATGATTGTTATAGAAATATATAACATACAAATAAGAAAAAAAGATAGAATGAGAAAATGAGAAAGAGTCGACATAAAATGTCTTAGATGTATTGAAATTGAAACTTAATGCAATAGTGTTGGATTGAAATGTTTCTTTCCTCTTACCCTTTGATCGCGTCATATTTTCTCTCAAATTAATACGAAATTATTCAAAAGAATTTAAGAGTTATAGTTAGAATTTTAGTCGCTCTTTAGGTGGTCGACCGATTTCAGATTCCTTTGAAGTAAACGACTGAAAGGTTTTCAGTTTTCTAGACTTCAATTTCAGCAGTAAACTAGTCACGTATATTTTATAGTTCGTTTCCTTTTCCTGAACTGAAGTATTCGAAAGGTTTGAAACTTCATTTCAAGAACATGACTCTGATGCTGATAAGTTATGGATAAGAGGAAATTTAAATCACCTTCAATTTTAATAGAATTACAGGAGCAGATGGGAAGAAAATGCAATACATCCATAACTATTATTGTAGAAAAATGTAAAATACTTTTCTTTGAATGTTATAATTTAATATAAGGAATTTCGAGTGTATATTTAATCATTTAAGGGGAAGGGAATAATTTACTAAAATTTTGTAAAGTTGAAAGACGTGCGGAAATAAATAATTAGAATTATTGTAAAAAGAAAAGTATAATGCATTTTTATGTAAAACTCTTTTTTTGTAAAGAAAAAAAACCCTTAACAATCCCAAATGCCCATATAAAAACACATAGGTAAATTAAAAGTCGTGATTTAAATTTATTCCTTTGTCTTTGTAATACTGTGTCCAAAACGTAAGATCGATTTTCAATTTAAAATTCCCAGGGCTTATGGAATATCAATTTTTTTTTCTTTTTTAGATTGCTGGTACTGTCCTTGACATCTGTGTGAAATTTGATGTCAAAATATTAATTAGTGTTTGATTTAACTTGGCTTTGTGAGACGCTAAAACAGATTCCGGCGATTTTCGAAATGTCTGAATTAATTGCAGAAGGCATTCGGTGAGCATTCCTATATCGTAAAGAAATGTTTACAAGTGGTATAAACAGTTCAAAGAAGGCAGAGAACACTTTGAAGACGAAGAACAGGTCGACCATCAACTTCAACCGACGAAGCTCACGTCCAAAAATTAAAGATTTGGTGCTTGCAAATCGTCAATTTACAATTAGAGACCTTCCTGATGATGTTCTAATTTCAAAAGGATCGGTCAATTCTATTTTGAACCTCAAACGCGTCAAATCTCTATTGGTACCGATAACACTGAATGCGCCAGCTCACACTGCATTGATTCTTCGTGGCCTTTTCGCCAGAAATGGAACCCATATCGTTCCACAACCACCGTATCCCCCCCGTTCGACTTCTTGCTATTCCCTAAACGCAAAAGACCACTCCAGGGACACCGTTTTGAGTCGATTGAAGAGATTCAACGTGAATCGCCGCGCGCTTTAAAGGCCTTCCCTGCCAAGGACTTTTTAGCATGCATTGAGGATTGGAAAAAAAGTTGGCATAAGTGTATTGTGGCCGGAGGGAATTACTTGGAAAGCGATGAAATAAATTTGGAAGAATAAATAAAGAGTTTTTGAAAAAAAAATAATTGGTCTTACTTTTTGGGCTCAGTAGTATATTAATACTGTCAGCTTTCCGTCCCAAACTCAATCTCGACTTGAACTATAGAAGTTATTTATCCAGACATTCTAAACAACAAAAATGTCAACTCGGCTGGGTTTTTAGAAAAACTCGAGTTACGTGATACAACCACATGATTGTTTATGACATCCAATAATATGGAAGATATGTTTGATTTATTGTTGGGAAACTCTATCATGTGCAGATTAATGGACAAATTTTGAGGGCAGGGTGGGTGAGGCTTACTAGATCATATATTTTTTGTAGAGGAATGTATGTTTAGAAATGACGCGTCGAAGTACGAACACAAAAAATGAGACATGAAAAGAAAAACATTATTTATTTACAACATCATTGCAATGTGCTCTTTAGATTCAATTTTTACAATAAATACAATAAATTACAGTAAATTTTACGGCCGCCAACAAAAATATATGCTTGGTAGCATCGAAAGAGTGATTGGCGAACAGTTCCAAAGACAGCAGGCATTTCGCATATGCTTGCAGCCGCAATGGATAATCGAGCAACGAGGTCCTCAGATGAATCAACGAGTCTCTTAAATGAAAACCTCATTGCAAACACAACCTATAAATAAAATATAATGCCTATAGAGGTTTCCAGTCAGAGGAGTTGTAACTCGCCATGTGAAGGGTATCAGTTGGGGCATTGCGATTTGCTGTTGTGAGAGATTCATTTGTAAATATGATCATTCCTCAATCAGTCCCTTCTGACCATACATTCCTATACAAAAATGTTTCAGCACTCTGTATCACTCCTTAAAGTTTGTACTATGACTGTTGAAACATTCTGCATACTATGGAGTTTCCCAATAATAAATCAAAAATATCTTCCATCCTATAGGGTGTCATAAGCAAATATGTGGCTGCGTCGACTCGATTTTTTCTAAAAAACCAGCCAAGTTGACATTTATTAAAGCTGTTCATTTTTGCTTCTAAAGGAACTTTGGTCTCTCTATGCATCGTAGAATATGCTACCATGCCTGACTTGACCTGGATCCAGCCCTGTAGGTAGCCCTTGGGAATATCCAAGTCAAGACATATCTAGCAACTTGTTATTATTTTCTATTATTTTCGTATATATGTATATATAGCATTTCTAGATGAGTCTCTGACTTTAATACAGTCATCTAGCAGGCAGAAATAAGATATTTCATAATGCCTTGAAGAGATATACCTTGATAAACTATCCTCAATGTGTTAGAATCAATTTTTTTACGAATTTCTTTCGTATCAATCAACAGCAATCCGGTTTTACGTCACCATCCCGAAGACTTTTAAAATTGTTCAACCTTGTCATTGATTTTATTCATGTAGTTAAAGAGCTCTTAACAAATTGTAGATTAATATATTAAAATATTAAATTACTTATTCAGATATCAGAATTATTCTTGATTAAAAAAGGGAAAAGTTTATTTATAAAAAGTTTATTTATAAACAATGCAAATTCATAGTTCTAAAAGGACATTTTATTCATTACAATGAAATTTCTCTTTATATTAGAGAGGTTTTATGATAAATATAATAAAATAATAAATAAATATATCATTGCAGAAAAATAAAAATCGCATATTTAAAAAATCATTTAGAAGTTTATACCAGTCCTTTCAAAAGAATCTGTGAACAGAATTTCATAGTTCTAAGCCTTTCTATTAGGACACATACATCAATGATTTCTTTTATTATTATACATTTTATTCATTACAATGAAATTTCTCTTTATATTATCTTCTGATATTTTGATTACAGGTTTTCATGATTTTAAATTTTAATGATAGTTTGAGCCTTTCTATTACAGGTTTTCATTACAATGAAATATATTATCTTCTGATATTTTGATTTTAAATTTTGTTAACATTATTCTTGAATTTCTTCTTTTCCAACTATTAAAATCAAACCATTTTATAATTTTCTATTAGTTATTCTAAATTTCCCTTGTATGTACGGCCACAAATTATGTAATGCTGTATTATAAAATAACTGGTGCTCGAACTAAAACCAATAGATAAAAAATTTCAAAGTTTATTTTAGAAACAAAAGGTCATTTCTGCATAGTTAATGAATGCAAGTTAAAAAATGGAAAACTAATAAATTCAAAATGTCATACACTTTGCTTATTTAAAATTTTTAATAATAATAGTATAAGCTCTCGGTTCTTAATTTCTAACAAAAACTCTTCAAAGCACTTATATTTTCAAGATATTAACTTTAATAATTAAGACTTTAATTTAGGTTGAATTCTTAAGCAAGTTTCAAACTTCTAGTAAAAAATTCAGTGTGAGTGAAACTGGAGCAAGAACATGGAGTAATAAATAGATATGTAAGGCTAGGTATTTACATTAGTTGATAGTTAAAGATTTTTGTTTTGTTTTATTTTCTAGAGTGCTATTTTCGTAATTTTTCTGTGAAATCCTTAGTTACTATAAAATTATTTATAATTTTTTTTTATGTTAGCAACATTAATTTTGTGTGTATATTTGTGTAGGAAAATATTCTTCGACAATCAAAAAATAATTACACTCATATTTTCAATTTATAAGCATACAATGAACAAGGTCTAACAACTAAATTTGAAATTTGGTATAATATTTTACCTTCTTCACAAATTCGTTTCGTTTGGAAAATAGATGTCTCCGAATGTTCCCTCGCCATTTTTAAGTGTTATATTCCAAAAACATAAATTTCAAATTTAATTTCTTATTTCAGCATGTTTGCTGAAAAGCGCTTAAAACAATTTTCATATTTTATTTTTAAATGATTGTAAATTCACGACAATAAATTTGCATAGTTAGCATGTACAAAAACTTTTTACACCTTTAAATTCCATTCATCTGATGCTTTTTAATTTTTAAAAAAATTTTAGTTTGATAATTATTGTATAATTCCAAGTGCAAATAGTTTTAAAACTTTTAGTAATTGTTTCCTCAAAATGTGCTGTCTATTAAATTTTTTTAAAAAGGTGTTTTTTTACTATAAATCGACACTGTACGCATACTTTCTGCACTCACTCTATATAAACTTCAAAAAGTATTTTTATAGATAAAATAAAACACATGAAATTTATTTGAAATGTGACATTTTAATAACGTTCCAAATAGTACAAACACTAATTAAAAGCAACTGACTAAACTATTCCTATTTCTGTGATTTGCTATCACCCAAATAGGAATACGTTTACTCAATAATTTTACTACAATTTATTCTTTTGTAAATCAAAAAATAAATTTATATTTAAATGAAAACGAAACAAATCACTATGAATTCAATAGACTAGATAAAAAGTAGCAACTGACAGCTGTTTCCTTTCTTAGCTTTGACATTCAAAAGAATATGCATTCATTTATTTTTCTAGCTTTAAATTATCGGTATTGATTCAATGTCTGAAGTAGATCAAATTACACTTATTTTTATTTATATTTAAATTAGCTTAACTTAAAAAGTCTTTTTACATAAAATTGAATACAGATCGAGAAAATATTCGTTGAATCCACAAATGATCATTTTAGTTATTTATAGTGAATGAAATCTTTTCAGAGAACATGTTCATTACAAGGAATTGAAGATTTATTTTTGAAATCGTCTTCCAAGAATGTCGTCGAACAATCTTTTTTTCATTGTCTTTTCTGGGAAAGACAGTTCAATTTATTAGAAGGAATGATATTGGTTTATAATTGAAAATTCTACGACTCTGATATTATATGAAAAAGCTAATTTTATCTCAAATGAAGCACATTTATTATCATTTAATTAATATTTTATTCTTTGTTTCGAAATGAATTTCGAAATCTTACTTTTAGTAGTTATAATAAAATATTATGAAAAATTATATAATATTGTGTTCAATAAACATAATAGAAGTCATTGCAGTAATATTTCTAAAAGACAATGTTTCATTAATATTAGTTTTCCAAAGTGTGTTTTAGGAGTTTTTTTTTTCATTTAACTAATATTCCTTGCCAGACTCCAATCGTAAAGTGCAAACCTAGCATGTATAAAGGCCCAGTTCGATACGCTAGCGGCGTACAGTCATTGCTTTCTGAAGTGAAGAGATTCAATAACGTTTATAGCAGCAAATGTAAGCATCTCGCTTTTACAATGTCAGCAACCTGAGGGAATTTCCCGGGGCTTTCTGCCACACGTTAACCCTTAAAATAACTATATCCTTGCAGAAAATGTCTGCCCATCGGTGGGTTATTTGTGATATAATTAAGTGGAACACGAAGTCCAATGAAGTATACACAAAAAGTATTATAATTTACATATGAGGAGCACAGATGTACAATAAAATTATACTTTCAATTAGTACCCTGTCTTGCCATCTGAAAATTTTAGAAATAAAAATTTATAAATATTTTATGTTCTATTGCATAATTTCAAACAGAGATAAATGAGGTAAATTTCCTTAATATTTAT
The DNA here is from genome assembly GCA_021605075.1 of Caerostris darwini. Taxonomy (NCBI): domain Eukaryota; kingdom Metazoa; phylum Arthropoda; class Arachnida; order Araneae; family Araneidae; genus Caerostris; species Caerostris darwini. The sequence continues at coordinate 626,421 of BPLQ01003277.1, forward strand.
TATTACTGTGTCAATAAAAATTTGTATTTTTTTTTCTCTTTAAGAGGACTTTCAGACGGGCTTATTTATTTTACCAAGTCAAACTTTAAAAAATTAATTACGTTAGTTTCTTAATTTTTTTTTTTAATATGCTTAATTTTGCCATTGCAGTGCTAGTTATAGAGTAAAAAAGTTATTGATTAAAAAGAATTATTTATAAGAGATTGTTTTTATTATCATATTTAAAATTATAATTAAAATTTCTTGCCAAAAGTTATTTAAAATAAAATATTATATCTGTAAGTAAAGAAACTTGAGAATTCAAAGTAAAAAAAAGTTAACAAACCGTAAAAAAAAATAACAAAAAACAGAAATTTTCGCATGAAAGATATTGGAGCAGATTTTTAAAAACCTCTGTTACACTTCAAAGATTTATTAAGTATAAATTTTAAGATTTATCATAACACATATTAATAACATATTTTATCATAAGACATATTAATAGCATATTTTATCATAACACATATTAATAATAAATTTTATCATAACACATATTAATAGCATATTTCATCATACTAGTAAAACCGAAATACTGAAAAATATATTTTTAAATAGGGAAGTGACAATAACTAAAAATACCTTTATTTAAAATATGATAAGCAGTTATATGTTTCAAAATCATTCGAATAATTATTGTATTTCTAATAAGAAGACTGTTACATTGATATTTATGAAAAGGAACTATAAATTTGACACTTTTTGACACATCATGACAAACTTTTCTTTCAATTTATTTTGCTCTTGGAAAGTCAAAATATTTTTGTAGTCTTTCTCATTAAAAGTAAACAATTAGCAGTAGTTGCAACTTTAATTTATGAAAAGAATGTTTTAGGTAAAAGAAAAGAAAAGTTTATGTTGCAGTACTTTCAATATTTTTTTTCTGGTAAATTAAGAAAGAACTTAGATGAAAATAACAGTGTAGATTCCTATTACTTTTGATCGATTTTTTGTCAAACGCATCTTGATAAAATAAAAAAAAACAATTTAATTCTATGTTGGATAAACAAACGTTTTATTGTCTAAGACATGAGAAGAAATATATCTAGATGTTAGGAATATTGATGGAAAAGTAATTTTTTTTTATTAATAAATTGTACGTTCATAATAAAAAAAATTAGACGTACACATACAGTAAAACGAAAAAAAATATTTATAAAAAAAAGCTTGGAAGCATTTTCAATTGAAATATAGGATTAATTTATCAGTAATAGTGTATTTACTTGATGAAAATGAATAATTCCTAAAAGAGCACTGAAATTATTGAATAAATATTTTATATTTTCCTCGTCATTGATTCAGTGCAGAATGTTGGTGTTAGTTAAATACATTATACACAACAAGTAATATAAAAAAAAAATTTAAAGTCAATTCCTATTTTTTTTTACTATACTGCAGAAAGTCCTTCATAAATGATTCTCATTCATTTTTTTAAATGTTTATCTGGCGCCATCTATTGGTGGATATATGCAACTTATATCTAAAAAAACTAAAATTAATTGATTAAATTTAATTACTGAATTAATATTTGAAAAAACTGTATTAACATGAAGTGTCATCCACTACAAGTTAAAAAAAATGTTTTTGAACTTGAGAGGATGAATAAAAAGTACTTTATTAACGATTGAAAATTTGAACAAGATATATATAGAGAGAGTGTGAGCTAATAGAAGGAATTGAAAAATAGACAAAAAGGGAGATAAATAAATCAAAATAGATTATATTAAAAAAAAATATCATGGCATTTTTAAACCACATTCAAATGCTGTGACTTTGAGTTCCCATTGTGGAAAATTCTTACAGGCGTTACATGAATTAATTGAATATTTATTATATTTATCTGCTCGGCAAAATGTAAAGGAATTATTTTATTACATTGGAACATTTTTTGGCACATTTTGCACGAATTTACACATTTTTTTTCTTATGCTAAAAACTCTTCTGTGTAACAATTAGATGAATGTAAATCAAACAATTTGTATATTTAATTTTTCACAGAACCCAATTTTATAACGCATCCGGTAAGGCATTGCTATTTAAAGTAGAAAGACTTTATAATAATTTTTTTAATTAAAGGATAATGGTGTGTACAAATCCTATTCAGAATTTTTTTGATTAACTAAAAACAAATTTATAATATTGTGACATAACATAATCCCTTTGTATTGCAGCCCTTAATTTACTTGGGAGATAGCATAAATGCATTGAAATAATATTTTTTTGTTATTTTATGTTGATAACGAATTTTTTTATTGTAACAAATTTAATTTTAATATATCATGTGCAGATTTTGTAAAATTTCAATTAAATTATTTTATTTAAAATAATATAAAAACAAAAATCATTTTTTAAAAATATTATCATTCGAAAAATAGTTGATTTGAATATCTTTATCTTCAATAATTTAGTTGTTTTTAGTACATGTAACTGTAAATTAAACATGTAACTGTAATTTTCTGTCGGGGTTTATTAAAATTTCTTTTTCTTTTACTTTGCCTCCTACAGCTGTAATATAATTTCAAAAGTTAATGTAAAAACATAAATGTATAATAACAGTTACGGTTTACAAGAAATATTTTAAATCCACTGTTGATTTCTTGATAACAAAAGCGATAAATTACAGAAGTGAAGAAAATAATTCTTTAAATTACTCCTACACTACATTACCTTGAAGCCACATCCAACATCTAGCATACTTCTAAATTTAAGAAAAATATTTTTGAATATGGAAAAAGCATTAATTTTCTTAAAAACATGCACTTCATATCTTTTTCTCTAGTTTATCTCAGCTTGAATCAGTTTCTGTCAATAGAAATAAAACTTTCTTGAGTCCCAAGCTATTTCTCAAGAAAGTATTTCAAGCAGTTTTGGTAATTGATTTCATTTTACATTGGAATGCACGCTTGGATTCAAATATTTATCATTTGAGATATAAGTAACTGCTTTTCTAATTATGTTGGAACATCAGATTTCGATAAAATTGAGAATCACATTTTCTGAGAACCAGATAAACTAATTTCCAAAAGTCTTGAATATGACATATAAACAGTCAATTGAATTTAATCACCGAATGGAAAGGGATAATTGAAAAGTTTTATTTATTTAGAAAATTCAATTATTCTAAAGATCAGATTTGTTTAATAAGTATTTATTTATAGAATTCGAATTTGAAATCAAACAATGGAGTTTCTTTGTTAAAATGTTGCTTAGCTTTGAATTTTTCCCATTTTTATTTATTTATTATTTATTTGTTGGGTGTTATCTTTTCTGTATGAAATAACGGACTGTATATAATAAGAGAATAAAATAATAAGAAATTTATTTTAAACATCACATAGATACTGCCGCCTTGAGCACGTTGTAATTTTCTTTGTATCATTCGAGTACTTACTTCACAATTGCAAAAGATTAAAAAAAGGCACTTGATACAGATGACATTAGATGGTCTTTCTTTAAGTAGATGATAAAAATAAATTTATGTCCATATGGAACATTAAGTGAACAATTAATATAAATATCAGAACTTAAGTTGTAAAACGTAATGATTAAATTCATCGCTGAAATTTAAAAAAAAATTAAATAAACAAAAAAATTAAGTTATAAAAATTCAATTAAAATAAATTTTTTATTTTAAATTTTAATAAATTAATATTTTTTAGGATAAGAAAAAGATATTTATTCTCCTAAACATACTAAGTAAATAGTTAAAAATTAAGAGAAGGATAATTTTTCATTGTGATGAACAAGTTTTACAACAAAAGGAATCATTTGTGTGCATGAAGTCATTTAACCGAAATGTGCAAATGTTTAATTTGTTTATGACTTGAATGCAAAGCTATGACACTTCGTTGATTTGCTACAAATATCAAATGTTAAAATATTATATGTTAAAAAGATTAATAAATAATAAATATAATAAATATTGTCTGTTAAAAAGATTAATTATCTTATTTCAATTTTCCATTATCGTTTTTATTTAACTTTCAAAAATAAAACAATTGATATATTTATTTAACAACTCTTTTTGTCCATTCTGTTGAAAAATACATCAAAAGGAATACAATTCAAGTAAATGAAATTCGAAATAATCAGAATCTACTAAATACATTTAAAGTACTCATTTTATGGAATATTTATCATTTTATCTGTAAAATTATGAAACATTACTTAACAATGCATAAAATTGCGCAAAACTACGTATTTGTGTTCACCTACATCTGTTAACATACTTCTTCAGTCGTGAATATCAAACAAATTCACAAATTAAATCTCTTTAATTCAGGAAAATTAATTTTTGTGCTAGGCTACTGGGAAAATCGAATTAAATATTAAATCAACAAATTTGTCATACATCAAATTAGTTTCTTTTATTGATGTTTATTATTTTCTTATAAAAAGTAACAAAATACTTTCTTGTTCTAGTATAATATATATATATATATATATATATATATTAGGTAGCTCTTCCGTAATTCCAAAGGATTTATGTGTTCCTTTGTCTTAAAAAGTTTACTTTCACTTTTGTATAGTATAAATCACTTTCAATAGTTTGTGTAAGATAAATAATAAAAACAAGTTGTTTCCATTTATGAATATGCATTTTATAAATTGATGGAAATAAAATAAAATGCAGTGGATTCTAAAACTACTTTAAATCAGGGCTTTAAAAATAAATAATAATCAAATAGAAATTTTGTATGATATTTACATAAACGCACTAAAAATCGCAAAAAAATCAGTACACTAAAAATTTTAGGCAACCTTTTAGAAGCGTTATTTTAAATTATGAAAATTTTCTTCATGATACTTTAGTAGACATTACCAAATTTTTACTACAAAATAATAGATATTGTCAAATATTGCCATAAGATCTTACCATCAAAAATATTGCTTATTTTCTGGCAAAAAGTTTGTTAAAATTCTTCAATCTGTTTCATCGACTTAAAATTCATTTAATTTAATTTCCAGTTAATTAAAAAAATGAAATTTAAATAATATACTAACACATTAATATATTTAGTTAGTATTGCAAGTTGCTTTAAAGATTATTTTCTCCCTTATCTGATTCACTCCCTTCGTATGATTACAAATGAATTGAGAAATAATTTGACATAAAACTTAAATCCTCTTATTGATTATTGATCTATACTATCAATTATGAAAACTACCTAACTATAAAACTAACAAACTTAAAAGGAGTATATGAACCAAATACGCATTTTCTCTTCATATTTTATTTTCTGAATACATCAATTTGATATGCATGTATTATCTACTCAATTCTATAACATTGGCTTATCAGTTCTTGGCCGTAATCTTAGACATCTGTGGGTGAACTACTTCGGTGTTTAACCATATTTTCTGAAGAAAGGCCATTTGTCCTTTCGGAATCCTTTTAGAAATAGATGGGATAGTACAGAGAATATAATAGACCTTTTAGAATAGATAGAGATAGTTCCATATGTGTTTCCTGTGGTAGAAAATCAAGAAACTGTCAACAGACAGTACGATTGTCGATGTTAGATAACCTCTAACAATAGTGTAAGTCTACTAAATTTCCAAACAGCGTCTACAGCGCGTGTTTTTTTCATAATATGGAAACTAAGTTAAAGTGAAGCTGAATTGTATATATTAAATTATATGCCTTTTTGCCTTTTTTAATGTTTGAATTTCCATCAGATTGTTCTGATGGAAATTCAATCAGATTGTTCTGATTTCTGTGAATAAATGGACTTTTTATGCCATTCAAGTTATAAATAAACGTTTATAAAATCTTTAAAAAGTATTAAATCATTTAAAAAGTTTTTTAACCGTAATCATTACAGAAAATAAGAAAATAAATCGATGAATTGGAATACTTTTTTTCAAAATTAAAAAAATTTAATTGAACTTTTAACCACTTAGAAAAATATTTTTTGTTGGGAACTGAAATCTCGCATTTAACAGCCAAATTTCAAAATTTAAGTAAATAAAAGACTAACGAAAATGAAATGAAATGAAGATATGCAAATGGGAGTTCTAAATATTTTTTGGATATTATCAATAAAATATACATTATTTGAGAATTAGGGATTACAGAAAATTCAAGCACAAAGTTAATTTTGTATCGTAATCAATCGGCATATCAATTTATTGGAAGAAATCATATCGTATTCCAGATAATTATGAGGAAGCTAATTCAAAGAAATGTCTGCTTGCAATAAAAAAATAATAATAATTGCAGAAATTTACAAACTGGGATGAATTTGAGCAATTTCAGATATCTTAAAATAACTTCTTCATTCTATCTTCGAACTACCTTAAACTATATAATTGAAACAGAAACAGTTTGCATTTATTAGAGATGTATATACATAATTAGATTATATTACAAATGCTGCTTATGCTATGTTATATTATATTACAAATGGTGCTTATTATAAGAGCATCTAAGTGAATTAAAGAAGTACTCCAAATCCATTTCAAGAGAGAGCATTTTAAAATATACTTTTGTATGGGACATAAAATTAAAACAATAAATAAATATTTGGATTTAATGCATGGGAAATATATTTGATAGTATAAAAGCAAATCTTTTTGAAAAATCATATTAAAATTCAATTATAATATAAAGATATTAATAGAATTATAACTTTGCATAAATTTTTAATAATTTCCAATTACTACAGAATATTTTAAATGCGGATAAGTGTTTTCTATACCAAGATTTGAATAATTTTATTTTTTTTAATTTACTGCTATTAAATGTTTTATTATAAATTAACTAAACAAAATTTTATTTGAAGTTAAAATGTAAGATTTTTTTGTTTTTCAACTTAATTCTAAAGAATGGTGAACTCTTAATGGAAATTTGTTTTTTTTAATACATTCAAAAAAGTGCATTCAGAAATTCAATTCATTCAACATATTCAAACGCATTCAAATTATTGCAATTCATCTTAATGATTACGAATAGATTATTACTACAGATTTATTTTTTGAGACGTATTACGCACTATACAAACTAGCAAGTATTTACAATTTATAAAGATCAAATTATTTTGTCTGAAACAAAGTAATCAGTGACAATTTTTTTAATTACATCTTTTTAGGGAAATTAATAACTACTTCAGATGTTTTCTCAGAAAGAGTTTATAATAATACTGTCACTTTTCTTCATCTTCAATACCTGATACTGTATAGACCACCTGGTGTCACTACGTTCATTGTAGTAATGTCAGATTAATTAGATAAAACGCAAATGCAGTTTTTCTATTTAAAAGTAGTTTCTATAAAAAGTTATCAATACTTACTACACCATACACTTGAAAACTTAATACGAAAAAATAAACTACTAATTTAAAATCAAAGTAAAAAATTTGAAAGAAAACAACAAGCTAAAGAGAAGAATTTTCATCCCTTGCAATCTATAAATAAAATGGGAATGATATTTTAAATATATTTTGGATTTAAATATAACTTAGAAATGATTTTCAATTTTTGAAAGTGTTTTAAAGCATTGATGGAAAATTAAGGAAAACTGTTGTTTGTATGTTTATTTCTACGTAAATTTTTAGGTAACAATGAACTCGATAACAGTCACAATAACAAAACATTGGAATGTCGAACTGAACATGCGATTTGTGAAGAACGTAAAAAAACATCTGCGTTGTAATTATAACCAGTGCATTGAAACGGACAAATCATATCTTTAATTCCAGTCCCCTGACTTTTCTAAATTTATTAAAAATAATACAATTTGAAAATTAGAAACGTATAAAGAAAGACACTCAAAAGTTGACGAAACATCAAATATCGCTGCAGTATTTAACATCACTTTTATAAAAATAAGAAAAAAAGTTTACATTTCTAGAGATTTCTTTTATAATACTGAAGCATTAATGCTTCGGTATAGGAGTCAGTTAAACTTATAAACTACTATCCTTGGAGAGGTCAGCATTGGTGTCATCGCGATTGGAATATTATTCCCTCAAGCTAAGAGACACGTATAGGAATTTGATCGCATCCATCACCTTCCTCCACAAACCCAGTGGAGGAATTTGCAACCAGCAGATAAAAATTGATCGTGCCGGTGTAAACACGGGAAAACTTTTATTCACTTTTCAGATGTTTGAACAGATCTCCCTTAGTTCAAAATTTCAATTTGCTAACTACCAAATCTTTTCCATTTCTATGTACACTGACCTCCAAACGATAAGGTATAACTTACTTTCTGACAACTGCCATTAAAATAATGGAAATAAAAATTTTTAAAAAAATTATTTAAAAATGCCGTTTTAGATATCGGCTATAAGTAACATTAATAAAATAAGATGAAAGAATTATACAGATAATTATTTTTTTGATATGAAAACCAGAGAGCCCTATGACTATCACACTTTTAAAAATATTTTGTTTCTAACAATAAATGCTTCTTGATATTAATTTTTCGGACAAAATAAAATCCTTACAAAGATTCAAATGTAATGCCAAGAAGAAATCATTTTCAATACGTTAAGATTGTCGGTATCAGTTGAGTGAAAGGACCCTACTTCAAGATGGTGCTGCTAGACTACTTAAATGTTTCTCGTAGTGTGGCCCAAAATTCATGGAATTAGTTTCAACCCAAAAATTCGACTTCAAGGAAACTTATCAGAGGTTGACTGCGAGCTACATCTTCTTCTAAATATAATTTTTGGTTCTTTTAAATAACTTAAGAAATATTATTTATGTGCATTATCTCCTTACAGATCATTTTTCGTAATAATCGTTTCAATATCTGAAACGATTGCCAGATTGCAATAACATCAGTAGCATCAATTATGTGTATGCCCCTCTTAACCGAATGCATAGAAATTCCCAAATGCTTTGAGGAAGACAGAACAGCACATTGACAATGGGCCAATTGTAGGTTGCTAAAATACACATTTGTAGAGGTGGTGGAATCATTGTTTTGGCTGAAATCTCTCTCATCTTTAAAATTGGTCTTCATGTGATATCAAGATGAAATCTTTGATTCATATGTATTAAAGTATGATTATGATACAAATATTGACCTGACTCTATTTAATGGCAACATTCGATATTACCGAGCTAGGGCTTTTGACATATATCATGTGAATAAAATAGAATCTTGATCCTTGGACCTTAAATCTATCGAGAAATATTGGAATAACCTTGAAAGACAGGCGGTTGTTGTAAGTCCTCCTTCAAGATCATTAGACACGAACAAGGGTTGCTCCTATTCAAAGTTCCAACAACTAAATTGCCAATATAGAAAAAAGATGCCAAGGATGTGTTACAGCAAGAAGAGGAAAGGGGGCTTATCAAAAATCATTTATTTATTTTTAGCAAAAAAAACCTATAAGAAAAAATGTAATGATTAATTCATGAATTCTGAAACTTGCAAAAATAGAATAAAATGCAATACATAATTGTACAAAGAATAGTTCAAATTAATTTCATATTCTATTTTTATTTATTTGTAAATTTGATAAATAAAAAGATTAAATTTGAAATTTTGAGTCCAGAGTGTAAAAATCATCTTGAGTAAAATGCCTGAAAAAATGCCTGAAATGCCTGAGTATTCCTGTATAATGCAAATCCCAGTTTTCTAATAGATATGATACTTAAACATTAAGTTTTAATTTGACAGAAAAATTTATTCAAACATAGTTATTGTTTAAGAAGAGTTCATCAAAAGTTAGATGCAAGGTGTCTTAAATGTGTATAATGACTATATGCTGCATTCTCATTTGCGCGTTGCGTAGCGTGTATGAGAAACGAATATTATAAGAAAAATAGTTTTTAAAAAATTAATTAAATATAGGAAAAATTTACTATTGCTTGGCCAAAAATTAAAACATTTTCTTATATATTACACAAAAATGACGTTGCAAAAGAAGACGATAAGTAATTTAATAGAGATTCCTCCTTTTAACGTCATTAACATCACGTGGCCAAAACCAACGCTTGTGAAGATTCCACAAATAGAAATTGCATAGTGAAATTTCGAGATAGAAATATATTGGATATCAGAGTACTCATATGAGGACTCTATGAGGACTATAGAAGTGGGCCTGTGTAGCATGATGGTTTGAGATCTTTTGTAATACATAAGCTGCAGAATGACTTTCTTTGAACAGAATCCGAGTACAGCCGAGGAAGGTCTAATACTGCAGATGACCGATATTTAAAGCTAACTGCAAGTAGGCATAGAGCAGCTAAACTATTCCACCTAAAATCTTCTTTTATAGCAGACACTGGAATGCAGATGAACTAAGCGCAAAAGTTTCATTAAATTAGGTTTGTTATCAGGAAATCCAGCATTGTCAATTGGTGTGCGAATCAATGGAGTTCTGTACTTTTTATAAATGAGACCCGATTTTATTTCTAGTGTGTCTCAATAAAATTATTGGTCTGGTGGCTGCCGAGAATCCGTTTTTATCCCATTCATTTTCATGAAAAAGATAGATTTGAGGCTATATTATCTATATGTTGGCATGTATCTGTTTAAATGGACACACTGACATCCGAACCGACCCAAGTGGCGTCATTACTGTTCCCTTTTTTAAGGTTAACATTCTTGATGCAATTGATCGTCATTACGTAGGTTTAATTGGAATCTCCTTCAACTTACCAGACAATTCTAGACCACACAGAATTCGGTTGGTGGGAATTACCTCCGTGAAGAGAATATTGTATGCCTAGCTGGCTAGCACGTTCTCTGAACTTGAACCTAATTAAACATCTTCGGGAATCTCTAACGAGACTTATTATTATGCTTAACCCGCCCCAATGCAGTCCTTCAGAGTCTTGGAACTGTTTTTAATCTATTTAGCATATATCACCGCCGTCATGACTCTATAGCTGTTAGAGATGATACTGTAACACTTCCTACTGAAGCTGATTCTACATTGAATTCAGATACATTTTTATATGTTCCTTTTTTCCTTAAAATCACAATTATTCTGATTCCTCCTTATTTTTTGCAAACCAAAATATTTTACAAATTGCAAGAAAAGAAAAATATTAGACATTTTATTTAAAAAAAAAAAATTATTTTTAGTATTTTTATAAATTGTCTTTGTAGATTTAAATACGATGAACCGAAATTTGTACATAAATGCAATCACATGCATACCTTAGAGATAAATATTCAAAAACAGATCACTGTATCGCGAAGAATTTTCATCTTCGAGTTGCATATTTCCTTCTCTATTTAATAAAAATTGTATATCCATGAAAAAAAATTATTTATTCATGATTAAATATCAAACTGGCATGGAATCAATAATAATTTAGAATATATATACTAATAGATGCAATACATTACAAATGTGCAATTTTTACATACAGCTTTTGTATATAATTATAATTTATACAATGCAGTATTCACAAACAAAAATAACGATAAATTGATAAACCGATTTGATTTTTGTAAATAAAGGAACTTTTAAGTTAAAAAAAAAACCTGAAAATGAATACCTTTTCTTATTTAAGTGTATATCTGATTATTTGCGGTGATTATTGTTTTGCAATAAATTATGAAAAGATCATTGCGGAAAAATCATAATGACCAAGAATTTATTTCCATCTTTAAATATGAGGGAATTAATGAAGGTGAAAGAAGTTTTAGAAATATTATTGTTAAACAATCTCAAATATTATGCTGGATAATCAATATATGATAAAATTAAGAGGAGAAAAATCTTATTACATTGAAAGCCTGCAAATTAGATTAAATCCAATATAAATCAATATCAATTTCATCTTTCCTTTTAGTTTTACTTAGAAATGCAATCACGTACGACAATCATACTATGATGCACGAAATGCACTCATGCACTCATGCACTGACTTTGCACTTTGCAAAGAATAGAAGTGGAGGACCGATAAATAATCTAGAAGTAATGTTACAGTTTGCCAAAAATTGGGGGAAAAACCTACTTTAATGGAACTTTATTCCCCATAGACAATTCTGTAATAGATATGTCCAGAGCGCAGTTATGATTCCCTCGAGTTCTGCTTCTGGATCTGAGTTATAATGTTTTTCTGTTTTAGTATACGCGAATCTTGGCTAATTTTCCCAAAGGTCTTTAATTTTTCTTAAAGCTTCAGTATGGTGTAATGCGGGGGAGGAATGATTATTGTTCAATGTTGGAAAAGACATGCATTATTGAAGGGCATGGAACTACCCACACATAGTTGTTGGAAAATAATAAAATCGTTTGTTGGATTAGAAAGCTCTTAACGTTGCCACAAGAAAATAGAGAGTTCCTGGATTCATAATTAGTTTTGTATACTTTCTTAAATCCTGCAAAAGTTATATGAATATTATAAAAAATATATAAAATCCTTAAGTGGTTTGAATAGAAGCTATTAATTTAAGAAATTACATTATAAGAAAAGTTATTAGATATACATTCAAAATTTGTCTTAGAATTTTTTATTTCAACTTTAAAGTTCAAAATATATCTGTTTTTGGTAAATAATTCCTATGTGTGTGTATTACAATTGTCATCTTTATTTATGTACATTTTATGTCACGGATTGTTATAAAATATATTTTTGTATTTATTAATCTTCTCAATAATATAATGTAATAAATATAATTCTGTATATACAAATGGGCTAAATGCAGAAATTTTGTTTAAAGATTTCAGAAATTGCGCAACTGTATTGAATATTTAAAATTCTTCTTTTTTCATTGTGACATTAAAAATAATAGCTCTGTCTCAATGTCTGTGTCTGGATCATTCCAATGAAATTTAAGAATGAAGACTTGAATGTACTAAAAATACACTTCTGCACTTCTATAACTGTAGGTACATGAAACGCAGTTTATATTGCATGGCGACTTAATAAAATTTTACGAAGTTTTCTTCAAGAAAGAATGAGAAACAAAACTTGTTCTTTCAGAAAAAAAAAAATTAAGCAACTTACTTTTTCCTTTTCTCGTATTGAAATAGCGAATAGACTAAAAATATACTTCTATAACTGTAGGTACATGAAACGCAGTTTATATTGCATGGCGACTTAATAAAATTTTACGAAGTTTTCTTCAAGAAAGAATGAGAAACAAAACTTGTTCTTTCAGAAAAAAAAAATTAAGCAACTTACTTTTTCCTTTTCTCGTATTGAAATAGCGAATAGACTAAAAATATACTTCTATAACTGTAGGTACATGAAACGCAGTTTATATTGCATGGCGACTTAATAAAATTTTACGAAGTTTTCTTCAAGAAAGAATGAGAAACAAAACTTGTTCTTTCAGAAAAAAAAAAAATTAAGCAACTTACTTTTTCCTTTTCTCGTATTGAAATAGCGAATAGACTAAAAATATACTTCTATAACTGTAGGTACATGAAACGCAGTTTATATTGCATGGCGACTTAATAAAATTTTACGAAGTTTTCTTCAAGAAAGAATGAGAAACAAAACTTGTTCTTTCAGAAAAAAAAAATTAAGCAGCTTACTTTTTCCTTTTCTCGTATTGAAATAGCAAGCAATATTATCTGGTGTCAGATTTAGTAATATTCTCCAAGATCATTTGCATATATTCTTTATTTTTGTGCAAATCATAAAAATTTTATTACGTCTTCTGCTAATGCACAGTGAATTTAAAGTTATATATACTTATGCTGTTAGTATTTCACTACATGTATATCTGGAATGTAGAAACTATTTGTATAATGGTAATGGAAAGCACTCATAAACAAACCGAAACGTTATGAAAATCTCAACGATGCAGCATAAATTGTCTCTAGTTTGGAACAAAATTCCAATTAACATATTTCAATGAGATCTAAAGTTAATATATGCTAAATACTAATTAAAAATCTAAGAATTAATTTTTCCTTGAATTTCAATTTTCTAAGAAATTCTAATTCTTCGAATAAGTTTTTAATGTAGCCATTGCATTGATTTTAAATGCTTCCGATATTTTCAATAAGTATTTATTTTTATAAATACAGCATAAAATTTGGTAATTATTTGAGGATCTTACTCTTTTCATTATTAACTAGCATTATATGCCCTTATTAAGATTGTCTGTTATGTGTCGAAACCCTTTGAAGTTAATGTTTCTTAATTAAAACTCCTTCTCTTAATTAAATACGTTAATAAACTGAATAAACCGATTTATTTTATTATGAGCTTTCATCATATTCCATTAATAATTAAATTTGATTATTGATTTCGTTCATCTTTATAATTTTAAATTCAATTATATTTACTTATGAGAGCATATTTAAAGCTTTGAGATTTCATTTGAAATCACAGCAAAAATTTCAAAGCCGCAGACGGGAATAATTAAATAGAAGATCGACCTTTTAATTTAAAAATTACAGAGGAAGCAATTAAGACAGTGACTATTTATGTATAAAATAACTTTAATTGATAATATTCATTTGAAAAGCGAAATTTTATTCTTTATTTCTTAACAAATCTCTTTACATTTTCTAGTAATGAAAAATATTGAAATTCCATGTATTCCACAAAAGAATTATAACGAAGAATATTTATCACGTTTCATAGAACGATAAAAATTCTTAAAGTTTAATATTAAGTTCAGAATAATTTGAAATTAAAATCTCAGAAATGCTTTAAAACTGTACATGCATTTTGAGATCACTTGAAATCTTTAAAATTTAAATAAATGGAATCAAAATTTTAAAATAAATATTTTTATTTTTGACGAAACTTAATAAACTATTAAACTTAATTTTCCAACCCATTCTTTAATATGTTTACTAGATTTTAAACTTTTAAAAATTCTATATAAATCCTTTATTAAATCTAAAAACTGTTAGCTAGACAGTGAAAATATAACTATAAATAACTAAATATGACTGAATAATATAATATAATACTACAGAATAAAATAATTCGTAACTATTGTTGAACTCACCCTATTTTATATAAGTTATTTTTATTAGATTTATATCCAATAAAAATAAGTATTATAATGTATGGGTGATAAAAAGTTTGAAAAATAAAAACAAATTTAACGCTAATCCAAAAAGATTACTTAAATTAAATATATTAATAATTTTTTTTCATCTATGTGAAAAATATTGACAATTAAGGAAGAACGCCTTCTCTATGAAAGATGATTAATCCTTGTGTCTTAAGTTCGAATCAAATCAAATTCATTCAAGCATGTTAAAGCATTTTGCACCATTATAGTCACTTTAATAAGCTATTTACTTACTGTTCTAAAGGAAATAATATATATCTTAAATTTCCTGACACAAAGATAACAGGCTTTTTAATAGAAATCTTCCAGAAAATTTATCCGCCTTTACACTCCTTTCAAGTTCAATTAAATTTCACACTTTACTTTGAAATACAAAATTATAATTGGTTTGAGATTTTAGATAAAAGGATTGCATTGCCATTCGAGATGCAATGAAAATGGGCTTTTGTATACGAAAAATAACCTATCGAATGCAGCGAGAAATAAAGTTTAGAAATTATTACAGCACTATTATCAAATTATTAGAAGTACTATCCAAAAATACCAAGTTTTAGCATTTAAAATATTACTATTTTTGTTATAAATATGGGCATAAATTAAATTTAATTATTTGAGTTAATTTACTAGTATTATAAAGGTGGGATACAGAATCAGTCAAACGAAAACTAAAATTTTTATTAAAATATTTATGAGAAACACAAAATTTTCTATATACCTTCTTCATGCTCAAAACAAGGTCTGTAAATCTTAGAAAGTGCCTAAATTATTGTGGAAAAATTTATTTTGGTTGATGTGTAACCAATTATGCAGCACTCCTGTACCTTAATAAAGTGTAGGTCCCAGTCTAATTAATCCAAAGCGTTTAAAAAATTACCGTAGGGCGACAAACCAAACATGTACCTTCAAACATACGTGTATGGTTATTTCATCCATTCACTAAGAAAATTTCCTTTTTTCAACGCATAAACAGCAACAATTTTCTCTATATATTTTTGTCTTCGATGAGGAGTGTCTTTCATGGGTGTCTTCCTATTTTTGAGTTTTCTACTCCATTCATACACTTACTGTAATGAAAAACATATATAATCAAATAACACTTTAATTCGAACATTAATTTCAATAGGTTTTACATTTTCAGTTGTAAAACCCTTCTAACAGATTATTATTCAAATTTTTGGGACATTTCTCTTATGATCCGTAATTTTTACATTGCTATTATGACGATACTTGTTTATCTATACTCATTAGATAAACAAGTATGGGATCCTCCCCCCATTAGATATTTCTTGCTCTAATAAAATTAATACTGCAAATGTACAGCACAAAAGAGTAAAGATTCAAAAATTGTTGAAAATATTTAAAATTTACATCAATCATCCAATTTTTCAATTAGCCAATGAAATTATATTTTTGTTTATATATCCTACTCTGCTTTCAAGATACATCATGTTCTTTTTTTAAAAACATTTGTAATTGAATCGTATTATTACGAAACTCTTTTTAAAGCATTATAAGGATACAGCATTTAAAGGATTAAGCCAATGAAATTATATTTTTGTTTATATATCCTACTCTGCTTTCAAGATACATCATGTTCTTTTTTTAAAAATATTTGTAATTGAATTGTATTATTACGAAACTCTTTTTAAAGCATTATAAGGAAGCATTATAAGGATACAGCATTTAAAGGATTAAGCCAATGAAATTATATTTTTGTTTATATATCCTACTCTGCTTTCAAGATACATCATGTTCTTTTTTTAAAAACATTTGTAATTGAATCGTATTATTACGAAACTCTTTTTAAAGCATTATAAGGAAGCATTATAAGGATACAGCATTTAAAGGATTAAGCCAATGAAATTATATTTTTGTTTATATATCCTACTCTGCTTTCAAGATACATCATGTTCTTTTTTTAAAAACATTTGTAATTGAATCGTATTATTACGAAACTCTTTTAAAGCATTATAAGGAAGCATTATAAGGATACAGCATTTAAAGGATTAAGCCAATGAAATTATATTTTTGTTTATATATCCTACTCTGCTTTCAAGATACATCATGTTCTTTTTTTAAAAACATTTGTAATTGAATCGTATTATTACGAAACTCTTTTTAAAGCATTATAAGGAAGCATTATAAGGATACAGCATTTAAAGGATTAAGCCAATGAAATTATATTTTTGTTTATATATCCTACTCTGCTTTCAAGATACATCATGTTCTTTTTTAAAAATATTTGTAATTGAATCGTATTATTACGAAACTCTTTTAAAGCATTATAAGGAAGCATTATAAGGATACAGCATTTAAAGGATTAAGCCAATGAAATTATATTTTTGTTTATATATCCTACTCTGCTTTCAAGATACATCATGTTCTTTTTTTAAAAACATTTGTAATTGAATCGTATTATTACGAAACTCTTTTTAAAGCATTATAAGCATTTAAAGGATTAAATGCTATATCTTTAAAAATATTTCTCTTGATCTCAAAAACGAATAACCAGTTATACCATTTCTTGAAGTGACAACAAAATGATAAATTCTCAATATTTTTTAATTAGCAAGAAAGTATTATTTTAAAAAAATAATTAATAAAATAATAATAATACAGTATAATAAAAAATATAATCTTTTATTTTTAAATTCGTTTGTAATATAAGAAAAGAAATTAGGTAGCATTTAACTGTTTGATGATTTTAATAAGTATGAGAAGAAGCATTTTCCACTGAATCAATAGCACCATCAGTATAGTTAATAAAAATTATTTAGATTTAAAACTTATCTTTCTCGATATGGATCTATAAGAAAATATATATTGTGATGTACAAATACTAGCCTTTAATTTCGATTTTATTTGATAAAAACCCTTCTCAAAAAATTAATTAATCTCTACAAACTTACAATGTCTAATTACACAATAAAAACACTCTTATGCATTTTTCAAATTTCCAGTTCTTAAAAATAAACATAAAATCCTTCATTAATACATTTAAAGAATAAAAGTAAACAACTTTTAGTGTTGTTTTTTTATAAATTCTTTTGTATTATATCTTAATTGGAAATTTAGTCTTGAATTAAAATAATCCTTGTTTTTATGGTTCAACTATTCAAAAGAATGTATGAAAATAAGAAATTATAAGGGAATATTTAAAATAATGAATTTCTTAAAGAATTTTTATGCAGTCTCCTAACAAAAATCCATGAAAAATTCTTACTCCTATAAAGATAACATTGACCAGAATTCTTGTCTATTGCATTGATGTCAAATAAAATTATCAGAAGCCCAAGTGAATCAAAGTTGAATATCTTAACATCAGTATGAAATATATATATATATTGCTGCTGACATCTGCAAAATAAATTTGACTGAAAAGATAATAATTTTAAAGCGACTTCAAACAATTCGGATCATCAGTCTTAGTTTTTCTTCTTTAATATAAGGTAAATAATTTTATTTCACGTGCTTAAAAGGCACTATCGTGTGTCATAGGCATCATAAGATTTCAATTTAAAATGGGACGAAATGCAGAAAATACATGAATTAATTCGTTATACTGAAAATTGTTTTTCACCATTTTTTTTTATATTGGTGAGCCTTGCTATTCCACCAACAGCCCGACGACGGATGCTGAATGGAGGTATCACTTTCAGGAAGCACATTTAGTTGTAAATGCTTTGCTTTGCGTTACGTATGAGAGAAAAACTGAAAAATTAACATCTAGCTGCCTGGCTGTGAATGGGAGGATTGCTAGCTTTACCTATGGACTGTCTTATGTGTGCTGTCACAATCTCCATCAAGTTCTTCTGATTTTGTAAAGCAGTTACTAAAACAGACTTCAACAACGGATTAAAACCTGCGCCCTCCTAAATATATATGGACACATCATCTTTGACTAAGATGTTGGATTTAAAAACTTATTTCAGAGAAAAATTGAGTACTTCATGAATTTGAGATATTTAAATCAAAATTAAACTTCTACCTAAATAAATTATTAATGTAGTCTGTGAATCCCTGAACATTCCCAACTTGTTTTTGTTAATTTATTTAAAAAAGAACAAAATACGTTTGCTTCAATGTCAAAAAAAACGAATTTCTGTTAAGAGGAGAAAAAGGCTTTTATGCTATGGAAAGGACATAACAATGTTTCAATTTATGTATAAATTTATTCTCTTATTACTTGGGAACAAAAGTTTCACATTTTTAGCTTACATAAAATGTTGGAATGTAATCTGGAAAAAAATTATTTCATTCAGTTAAACTTTTATTTGTAGAATAAAGTAGCACAGAACTGAAAAAAGTATATTGAATGATCCAATTTAATTAAAAGTTCACGTTTGAAAAACTGAGAAATATTTACACATAATATTTATATTTTTTTCTGAATCTGAAGAACATTGCAAGTATTCCAGACTTATTGAAAAGCTTATGAAAGTAAGAATATATATGAATTTTATGAAGCTAGTTGCAAAATTTTTTCAATCTTTATTTTTAGTTTTGGGACAACTATTTTGTTAAAATATGAAATTTTCTTTATTTTGTCGACAGATTTTTTTTTATTTTAAACAATCTGTAAAAAATATGTAAGGAAATAAACGCAATTAATTAATAACAATTATCTATATTATTACACATTTAAAGTGTAATAATGGTTTTATTAAAATGGCTAATAGTGTTTTAAAATAAATGTATTGCCACAACAAAGAGAAATTTTGTTTGTATGATTTTATATCTTGAACATTCATTCATTGAAAAGAAAATAACAAAAAATGAAAATACACAAGTAAATTCTAGAAAAATTCTAATTGTCGAATTTGAATTTTTCCGTAACGAAAATTTCTTTCTGCAAAATAATATAAATATTTTATTGTTTATGATCCAATCAGTAATTTTATTTATTGCAAAAATGATTAAGATTTAAGTAAGATTTGTTGCAAAAATGAATTTATGTACAAGAATAACAGACTGCGTAAAGTTATATTATTTTCAAACATTTTTCTTCAAAATGTTTTATTCAATGCTTAAAATTAGTGATATCGCTGATTTTGTTTGATACAGTTTTTTTTTATACAGTAACAGATTAATGATCGCTATTTACTGGTATAGTAAACGAAGTTCACGTTAATTTATTTTTAATTTCATTTACAACATGTATCGTTATCAATCAAATATACTTCTTTATTTGTGAATTTTGGAAATAATATTTAAGGGAAGTCGATAAATTTATTTTATGAAATGGGTCAGAACTTTCTTGCAATGCATCATTGAAAGTAAAGTTCGAAGTCTTTATTAAACATTAAAGTGTTTTATTTTGTTTCAGTATATGTTTTTGATTTTTATAAAATGGAACGGTTTTTAAAAAACAGCTATATTTCTTATACCTAAAAATTAAGGAAATTAGCTAACAGATTAAAAAGACATCAATATTAACAGATGACACATGATTGCTTTGTTTCTACGTTCCTTGAGAAATAAATATTAGCTGCTATCAGTTTTGAAAAAGGATTTATTAACTCAAAATGATGCTGCGCGAAGTTACTACAAGATAATTGAGTGCGTTTACCAAGAATTTTAATTTTTCTTTTACTTTTCTGCGGATTAAATTAAACCAGTAAGTTTTGCCTATTATCTACATATGAAGTTCTATTAAACAATAAAATAAATAATAATCACGAGTATAGGAATATTGTTACTTTGAATACTTCAAACAAAAATGTAAATTGAAATGTAAGGAATTTTGTATACATTATTTGTTATATACTCATTGCCAGAAATTAAGCACGCAGCTGTAAAATACAGAAAAATCGGCAAGTATTGATTTGATTGATACGAAATGCTACAGGAAAATAGCAAATATATTTATGCATGAAATAAAATAAAGATGATAAAAACAATATTGAATTTTCCTAAATTATAAGATGAAGTCATATTGAAAACATTAACAAAAAGATGTTTAAAACCAAAACAGAGAAACAAAACCAATATTAATAAGGTATTTGTTTTCACCTGCATACAAAGCTTACAGAGTGTGGCTATATTTTCTATGATGTGATTTATCACTTCATCACCATTCCTCAGGCAGAGCAGTTTGTAATTCTGTGAGAGTGGCTGGAGCGGGAAACGTCTACACATAACACGAGCAAAGGAATTAAGGTCGGGCGAGTACCCCGGCCAATCCCATTACTCTCCAGGTAGTCTCCGACGATCACATCTCTATGGGAACGCGAATTATAATCCAAAAACTGATAGCAGCACCAACTGCTGCAGCGTATAATCTCACATTGGGGTCTAGGATTTCATCTCCATACTACACAACGTGTCAGAACCCTGCCTAAAAGTGTGCAGGTTGGTGCGATATCCCAACGAAATCCCTGCGCCCATCATTATGTTTCCACCTCGAAGAGCGTGATGCTCGATGATGTTCTGTTGCCGATTGTTTGTACCTTTTTTTTTTTACTCCAGACCTTTACACACTTTTTTTCCGTTTGCAGGGCTAATTGCGACTTATCCGTGGACATAACGTTGCACAATAAGACACAGCCCAATAGGCATGTTGTTGACACCAATTTCATCGTGAACCTGTGGATTGGACGAACAGAAGAACTTTAACTTGGGGTACCCGGGCGTAAAGTACATTCATGTCTAGCCTTCGGCCGCAGTAGTGGCATATATTGTATTACCAACTATATATCACACGTGTGGACGTCATTCTTCGATTTCGCTTGGTTACAATAATAATATATTGATCTTCCGATCGTAATCCTTAGACGACCAGGCTACAGGTCTTCAGACAATTGTTTAGCTGGTTAATAATTGTTTCCACAATCGTGAAATTATGAAATGATGAATGCTGAAGAAAATAGCAATATCTGTAAAGTATTTTTCCTGCTTCAGTGCGTCCTACAACCTGCCAGCTCTCACAATCTTCCATTCGTCTTCCGTAATCCAATGAAAACATATCTTTCTTGAAAACAAAACTTACGAAAGTTCTACTTACCTGCCTACCAGCCCAACTACCTATCTGCCTGCCTGCCTGCCTGCCTGCCTGCTTACCTGCCTGCCTACCTGTCTGCCAACCTACCTGCCTACCTGTCTGCCTACCTACCTGCCTACCAACTTACCGATCTTTCGACCTGCCTACCTACCTACCTCTCTGCCTGTCTGCCTGTCTGCCTACCTTTCCTACCTGCCTGCCTATCTACCAACCTACCAATCTACCTACCTACCTACCTGTCTGCCTGCTTGTCTGCCTACCTACCTATCTACATGTCTGCCTGCTTGTTTGCCTACCTACATGTCTGCCTGCTTGTCTGCCTACCTACCTACCTGCAATTGCTTTTTATTGATTCACTCTTGTCCATGGCTTTTATGTCCAGGGATGATATTACGAATTTTTTGCCTCCATTAATTGTGGAGTTTTCACATTTTTCTCTGAAATATCTACAAAGATTTTTCTTTACTATTCTATGAATGGCAAATTGCATTGACGTTTTCTTTTTACCTCGCTACTACTTGGAAACAAGAACAAGAATTTGAATTTTTTTTAACATGAATTACAGCATATACATAGAGTCCAGGACTTTTCTTGATCTTCAATTTTTTGGTTTGAAATGTCCCTTCTCCACATATATAGCAAAAGTTATCAGCATAATTAATGCCCTTTCGCGGCATCACAGCTCTAAAAAATTATAGCATGTTTAACTAAAACGAAAATTCCCTGCAATTGTATTTTTATCATACAAACATATAACAGGTATCACATTTTTTTATTTTTAGAGCCAATACAGGAAACAGTGCTGAGAGCCGGATTAATAGCTAGACCAGGCAAAAGTAGCAGTCATTTACATGATTACTTTTCTCCTAATAGTAGAAATGGCAAATTTCGTTATCATTTGCATTTTACCTCGCAACTACTTGGAAAGTTTCTTTGAACAAGAACTGGCCGTCTCTTGTAGGCTAATTATCACTACAGACTTTACACAAAAGTAGCTATAAAACTTTAAAAAAATAAATGTCTTGTGAACCACGTTTCTAATTCTGAGTTTATTTTTCAGATATTTCATTTATATGTAATATAAATTAATATTTACACATTTTATATATATTCAATATATAAGGCGTATATTTTAATAATTTTTTAAAACGTTGCAATACAATTTACAAATAATCATATAAATTCATATATTTCTGCATTTAAGTTTTTACAGATAATTCAAGAAAATTGAGGGAAAAAAACTACCTTCATATCTTCTAAACAAAAGCTAATTGTCCATTTTTACTATCATTTTTGTGTTCAGGGCCCAAGATTAGGCCAATTTTCATGTTTTAAGAAAATTTATGTGTGGCGCAGTGTGTGAGAGATAAAAAATAAATGACTGACCTTTTAAAGAACTGTGTGCGATAAAAAAAGTTTTACCAACGAACTTTATTTTCACAAGCGCCTAAATTCTACGTAAAGTATATTTTAAAATTTCCTCCCAACTCATATTAAGCTTTATAGCGAATTTGTTTGCTATTTGGAAATGGTCCCTATCGGTCAATTCCATTTGCAAGTGATATGCTAAATTTTAATGGACAGGATTCCAAAGAAAAGGGGAAAATGAAAGTTGTGCCAGACTCATTTCATTCAAGACAAACAGCGAACTATTTTTAATAGGTAACTAGAAGAAACAGCGCATTTTTATACCTTCTTTAACAGCGAGTGCTTCTTGAATAGTAATGTGTAGCAGTAGGCTGGAATTTAAATTAACTGCTATAATTTACTTTATACTACTGTGTCTAAAAAGTAAGACCAGTTTTAAATTTAAAATTCCCGAGGCTTATGGAGTTTCGATTTTTTTTTCTTTTTTAGGTTGCTGGCACTGTCCTTGACATCTGTGTGAAATTTGACATCAAAATATTCATTAGTGTTTGAGTTAAGCTTGGTTTTGTGAGATGCTAAAACTGATTCCAGCGATTTTTGAAATGTCTGAATTAATTGAGCAATAACTTGCGTTAGATTTTGTTTGCGAAAACGTATAGAATGTGGCATAAGGCATTCGGTGAGCATTCCTATATCGGAAAGAAATGTTTAGAAGTGGTAAAAACAGTTCAAAGCAGGCAAAGAACGCGTTAAAGACAAAGAATCCTCTGGTCGACCACCAGCCTCAACCGACGAAGTTCACATCCAAAAAAATAAATATTTGGTGCTTGCAAACCGGCGATTTACAATTAATGACCTTTCTGATGATGTTCGAATTTCAAAAGGATCAGACAATTCCATTTTGGGCTTCAAATGTGTCAAATCGTAATTGGTACCGAAAACACTGAATGCGCCAGCTCACACTGCCAGCTTCTTCGTGAATTTTTCGCCAAAAATGAAACCCATATCGTTCTACAACCACCGTATTCACCTAATTTAGCATCGTGCTACTTCTGGCTATTCCCTAAACTCAAAAGACCACACCGTATTTGTCGATTGAAGAGACATTTCAAAAATCGCCGGAATCAGTTTTAGTATCTCACAAAACCAAGCGTAACTAATGAATATTTTGACGTAAAATTTCCCACAGATATCAAGGATAGTGCTAACAACCTAAAAAAGAAAAAAAAGTTGAAACACTATTTGGCCGGGAAATTTAGATTGAAAACTGGTCTTACTTTTTGGGCACAGTAGTATAATGCACGGAACTTGATTATATGCTCAAATATTAATTTATTACATATAAAAAAATAATTTAAAAATACAACCGAAAAATATTTAATTTAATTATTTTTTATATGAAGAATATTCGTGATATTCAGAAGTTGGTGCCTAATTTAAACGTTTTTTGAGTTTTAACAAATGATGCCTGAAAAATAAATTATTTGAAAGAATCAGTAAACATCAGATGATTTGATCAGCAATCGTAACTCTTTTATACTGTGCGGTTTTTTTATATGCAAGTGTATATGCAATTTATTTGTATTATATGAATAGGTATTTAAGTATGCTTAAGCCTATATAAAACTGTCTATATAAAGCCTATATAATGCGTCCATATTCAGAAATTCAAATGCTGTAAAACTACTTAAAATGTAGGCATTAAATTTACAATAAAAAAATTAGAATATCATCATTTGATTCAAAACTATAAAAAATTACCTTATGTGAAATTACAAGCTTTCCAATCATATAAAACAGCATGTGAGGAAGTAATAAAAGGGAATTTCATTCTTATTATGTATATATTTTTTATTTATGCTTATTTCATCGCATAGAATTTTTTAAATCATAAGAATATTTAAATGAAAAAAAAAATTAAATTCTGAGTTAAACATTTTTTTAAAGAAAATATAGCAAAATAATTTGTTGTCACTGTAGCGCTCTCAAACACGATTTCTTTTATATTTTAATTTCTGTTTGAGAAAGTAAAATTACAAACTAAAGAGGTTACTTACTTCAAGTTGTACAGTAATCAGCAAACTTTCTAAAACTAAAAAAAAAGCTTTCAAATATAAATCAGCTAATTATAAGAGTCACGAAAACATACATTTATTCCTTTTCTTCCATAAAAAAAGAGTTTTTTTGTAGTGTACATCGTTTGTTTATGCAGCTGGTCGGGTTGAGACACAAGTTTAAGAACACATAGCTTTGTTTACAATTACGTAAATACGACATGAACACCACAATTAAAGATATACAATATTTAACACACAGTATGTACACACATTTAAAGACATCTAATTAAAGATGCGTGAAAGGATTCCACTTCTAAGCTATAAATAAAGTTACTCAGGTGCACACTGGATAGCGAAATATATTTCCTCTCTGGATGAGAGTCTGTAAGCCAATAAATACACAGAATTGTGCTAACTAGATTTTCGCTTGGGGTGAGAGACTGTAAATGAAACGTCTCTGAGGCAGAGACGTCTCTCTGGTGAGAGTCTCGATGTCTACTGACGATTTCTTCTGAACACCACAATGGGCTCTATTGCAGTACGTAGGAGGGAGCACGGTTACAGTTTAGTCTAATTTTATGGAAAATCAGAGACGAATCTATTAATATATTATTATTAATATATATTATAACTATTAATTATTACTTATTTTGTTTTATTATAAGTATTATTATTATTATTTATTATAATTATTTAGTAATGATATTATTTATTAATAATTATTTAGGATTTATTGTTTATGAAGATCTACGATATTTTTAAATTGTACACATTTGCGATAATGAAATATGACATTTAAAATTAGTAATCGCTTTATCAGTTATTACTAAATTCTTACATATTTAATTTTATGTAAGATATTACATAAATTTTTCATGCATTAAATAAAACAATTTTATTCCTATATGATGAATGCATTTTTTTAATATAAAAAATTAGTGTTTCAACGAATGAGTAACAACTATTTATTAAAATGTATATAACTGTAAAGATAAAAGTTATTACTTCTTACATGAATTTCAATTTTTGTGTTTACATTATGTATAAAGTTTGCTTTGTAAGAAAGGCATTATCAAATATTCAAAAAAATTAGAAAATTATAGACTTTATTACAAAAAACATAATTTTCACAAATTTAAAATCAACTGTATAAAAGGAAAAAAAATTAAAAAATTACTGAAAAGTAACTATTTTTAAAAAAAATTCGTTTCAATCTTTTTTATTTAATTTATTATTTTTTATTTAAGTTCTTCTTTTAATAAATGTTCTATAAACTAATACCAGTCCTTTAACAGAATATTTTAAGTAAATAAAATTCACTCATAAGCAGAATATTGAAAACATTTGATTCAGTTGAAGCCAAAATCACGTTAAGTTTTCCTGTAAAAGTTCCCTACTTGAAGCTTTAGTAGAAATAATGTACATTGTACATTAGAATGTCAGCGAAATTAATTAATGTAAATTTCGTTAATTACAAATTCCTCTTTTTTAATCGAGTGTCTCACATTCTGTTCGCGAATTCTTTTTTTTCCGAAATAAAGACAGTTAATATTAAAAGAAGTTACATTATACTTTTTTTATAACAAAATTAAATTTTTTATTGTTGTTGAAATTCATGTAAAAAAGTAATAATTGTTAAAATTTGATTGCAGCTAATACAGAAAAAGGAAAAGCTGCTATGAAAATGCTTTTTTTTCTTAAAACTTTTAAAGGCTTCTAATAGATAAACGTAAAATAATAATAATAATAATATGAAACTTTAATTATTTTTTTTAATTACAGCCACTCTTACACAGAATAATTTGAACTTCCTTAAGCAAGAAAACATTAGTTCTTATTTTTTATATTGTACCAATACTTTAGAATCACTTTTTTTTTTTTAAAAATTAAAAATATATCCTTTTTACTTATTTTTCTATAGCTCGTTTTTAAAACTGAGTTATATTATTTTATTTCATCAAAAGAAAACGAAAAATTATTTCACATGAAATATTTTTTTCGTCGTGTACAGTAAGTTAGTTAATTAGAAATTACTAAAAAGAGCGAAAAAAGGGAAATAATATTTTATTTACATTTTATGTAATTTTTTATGTATACAGTGTTAAATTATTCAATAATTAATAACAAAAATAAATTATTATCATACTGTTTAATCTTTTATTAGTATAATAATTATAAACTTAAAATTCTTTTAGAAACAATTCAAGCAGATTTTCTGATAAAAATCCTTTTAACAATATCGGAAAAAAAAACCCAAGAACTAAGAGGAAAACTTTGAAAACTTCTTTTCTATTAGTTAAAGTAGAAAACAAGTGACTCGAATGGGTTTGGAATTAAGATTGAAAGAAATGTCTGTTTACTTTTAGATGGTCGACAGTTTCTCATTGTCTCAGAACTGTTGACTGTAAATTTAAAACCAAATCGTATTTTCCAAAACATTTATCACAAATTTTATTTGTAAGTTTTTTTTTCCTTTTTTCTTTAACCTAAACGCAATTGACAAGAAACACTACGCCATAAATGTTTCTTATCTTAAAAATAACTATCTTCACATTCTGCTTAAAATTTTTTTTTCATTTGCAAAGGCAATTAAACTTCTGGACCAGTGGTAAGAGTACAACTAGCAAACAAGAGGAATCAGGTTCAAACGCACTGGTGGCTCTCGTTACAATTATTGGAAACAAAAATGAGAATATTCTTGGGAAATTGCTATTCGCAATGGTACTCTTTATGGGAGTTTTCTGGATTTCTCCAATACAATAAGCAATCGTGGGATAATTAAACTTAAAAGTTTCCTGAAAGGATCATTCCGTTGGTGGGCATAGAACAGGAGAGCCCTATGTGGATTTTCGTGGCATAGAACAAGAGAGCCCTGATGTATATGCATAATAAACAAAAAAGTATTATTGAAAGATGAATATTAAATATTGGTTTGTTGCAAATTAAATTTCGGTTCTCGGAATGAAGGAATTTTCGCATTTATAAAACCACCAGGCGATGCAACGTTTAGATATAAAGTATATACACAATATGACTTAAGCCATTACAGATACTGGTTCATAATGTAATATGTGCAAAACAGCTGAGGCAGCCAGAAATATCAACAAAGTATTGAGAAATAATTCAGTGAAGGAACAAATCTGGAAAATAAAGCGTGTGGACAAAAGGGACTGCATTCACTAGTTCAGTCTGATTCCAGCCAAACTTTAAGGAACATGGCAAAATCTCAAGTCATATATTCGACAGTCTTTCTTCTCTTGCGTGCACTTCGTAAAATCCAAGAACTAGATAAGTAGTTTCCCATGAGCTTATTAAATTATACCTGAAAATTCAGCTAGCACTTATCTGTTCTCTAGTTTTGTACACAGTAGCTACATGTGTTAAAAAATGGATCACATGTGATAAGAGCTACTAATGCCCAGTGTACCAATGAAACCCCAAAATACATGTCGAAACCAATCTTTCATCCTTTGAATATAATGCTGGCTGGTGCTGTACAGTTGATGTTCAAGAAAAGTGGTGAAACACTTTATGCAAAAAATTATTTCACCCAGATTGATACAAGCATCAAAATTTACACATTATGCTGCCTAGATTGTTCAATAGAAATGAAATGTTACTGCTTCTTGACAATAGAAGACTTCACATTTCCTGAACAACTGTTTAAAAATTAAACAATTTACATTACAGCACTTTTTCTCGCCCTTCAGATTGCATAGAACTTTCGCAAATCGACTATTTCTTTTTTAAGCATCTGGATTATCTTTATTAGCAAAACACACCTTTAAAGGATTTCTTCAATCCTGAACTCCAGATACCAGTAACCAATACTCTGGTCTCCCGATGGGAGTGATATATTGCATCTAATAATGCCTGCTTTAATTATTAAAATTAAATTTGCATAGAGTTACTGTTGTTGGAAATTTATTTACCAATTACGAAATTTTGTCTCCAACATCATCCTAATAATTGATTCTTGTGACATGTATGTTGTGATAATCTATTAACCCGAAATTTAGGTGATTGCAAATATTAGTGGATAGGTAGCAGGAGTTAAAAATTCTTTCAGTGTCAATGTTATATCATACTTTAATAAATAAAATAAATGTCGGTTATATAATGCATTTTTATGATTATACAACATCGAGCAATAATACATATGTTTAAATAATTTTTTTCAGTTTTTATAAATTGTTTTTTTATATTTCTAATTTTTTTTGTCACTTTTTTCAATATTTATAAATTTTTTCATAATTTTTTTAAAACTACTTTTATCTCAAACAGTGATCAATAAAATATCACTTGTAGATTTTATAAATAATTCCTTTTACTTTCAAAATCTTGTTCCACTTTTAATTATTTGAAAAAGTTAACTGAAGATATCTTAAGTAGGTTCGTTTTAAGAAAAGTTATGTTATTTAATTTTGAAAAAAATTATTATATTTTGTTATTTAATTTTGTAAACTGTTATTTAATTTTGTAAAAATGTCGTAGAAAGCTTTGAAGTCACTGTGCCACTCTCATTTGAAAACGAGCATAAATTCTTAAGCATCAACATGTTTCTTTTGAACATTGTATTGTATTTTGAAAGCTAGAATTTAAATCTGAATGAAACAACTTACGAAATACACGAGAAATAACTAAAGAAAGTTCATTCCTATTATTCAACTTTCTGACAAAAATTCGAATAGCAACCGTCCGCAACAACTGTTTTCGCTGATTGGTCAAGTTGAGGTCTGGCTTTGAGGCCTAAACAAACCCAATTAATTGATTCATCAAAACAAACAACAATAATGAAATAAAAAGACCAAAAAAAGTAATTAAGACAAATACAAGTAGCATCACGGTGTATTCCGAAGATTAATTTAGAAGTTCTGAGCGGAAAACTAACCATGATTTTTTTATTTGGTATATGTAAATAAATAAAAATTTCCAAGCTATAAAAGGGAAATTTTTTTTTTATATTTATAAATTATGTGATATCTTTATAAATTAAAACAATAACGCACATGACGAAATTTTATAACAGTACTTATGTATACAAGCAAACATATGTATAATAATTTTATATAGTCTATAGTTTATGTTAGTAGTTTATAGTTTAAATCTATTAGTTAATTTATATATATGTTTATAGTCAAAGTCTATAGTTTTAGTCATATATAGTTTATACACTCATGTCCATAAATTAAGGATAATGAAGTTCAGGCAAAGAAAGAGACAGAAGCAAAACAAATTTGACTTATTTGTAAAGTCTATTTATTAAACAAAAGGTAAAGAGCAAAAAAGATGCTATATGTTTGACATAATTAATAAAAATTGCGATTTTTACTCCCTGGAGCAAATTTCAAAAAAGAACCTATTTACAAAAAACAATATAACATGGTTAGTATGATGGTTAATACGGAGTATGTCTCCCGGACGATGCAATACAGGCCTTGCAACGCCTAGGCATGCTGAGTATCAAATTATCAATGTGATCTTGGGGAATATTACACCACTCATCAAGCAATGCCCTCCGAAGTTCCGGTTCACAGGTGGGAGGGGATTGACGGGCTGCAATTCGTCGGCCAAGCATATCCCACACATGCTCTATTGGATTCAAGTCCGGTGAGTATGCTGGCTAATCCATACGGGTAATATCCTCCAATTGAAGGCATTCGTCTACAATGTTTTCACGGTGAGGACGGGCGTTGTCATCCATAAACAGAAATTCAACACCCATGGTGCCCCGAAACAAACGTACATGTTGTTCCAGAATGACATCCCGATAGATGTAGCCTGTCATCGTTACACTCTGAACATGCAGGTCAATTCTGGAACCAAGAATAATTCCTCCCCAAACGAGCCATCCTGCACCACCGTAACGGTGTCGTTCAATGGTGTTCTCTTGGTGGTAACGGGTACCTGGCGCTCTTCATATGAAAGTCCGGCGAGAATCAGATTGCAAACTAAACCTGGACTCGTCGGAAAACATCACACCAGACCACTGTTGCGGTGTCCACAATGCATGCTCTCTACTCCATGTTAATCGCTGGCGACAGTGAGTTGCGGTAAGTGGAACAGTGGAACTGACAGGCCTACGGTAAGTGGAACTGACAGGCCTACGAGCATATAGACCAATGTGCCCTAAGCGTCTGTACACGGTCTGCCTTGAAACTGTCGTACCGGTTGCTGAAGAGAGCTGACGAGACAGGTCTGATGCTGTGCTCCGTCTGTTTCTTTTGGCAGTAACTGCTAAATACCGGTCCTCATTCGGCGTTGTAACTCGGGGGCGACCTGTGCTGTAACATCTACTCACATTACCATCATCTTGGAATCGTTGCCAAAGCCTGGAGAGGAAACTCTGGGCGATTCCAAGTTCCTCGGATACTTCCAGCTGGGTACGTCCACATTCCAGTCGTTCGATAATTCTACCACGTAAAAAATCATCCAAATGCTTCCACCTTTGTGCCATAACTATGCGGTTATTGCATTGAAATTCTTTTAAAGCGCTTGTGAACAATTTTACTTCTTTGCCACTATTCCTTATATACCCTTCTCTTACACTCTCGTCATTGTGACGTACTATCCGCGCCATCTGGTGGTTTCCTGTAATTTGCATATTCTTCTTCAAGATGTGTGTGATAATTCTACAGGTGAAACAGTTCAATTTCTGTGTGATTCTGAATTATCCTTAATTTATGGACATGAGTGTAGTTTAAGTCTATATTTTTTGCATAATAAATTGTTATAATCAGGGCGAGTACAATATATTTGTGCTCAACCTGTATTTTAATCATAGAGTTTTATGTATCCATTATTAAAATATATAATAAGTATATAATAATAAAGCATATGTAATGTTAATTCTCTAAAAACAAAGTTCATTTTTAAGATTTAAAGTTCTAAGATTTAACGTTTTATTATTCGATTTTTATTCAGTTTTAAATTATTAAAATACATAATCATGCCTTTTGTGAAAATTGCAAAACTGTGGAGGAATCAGAGTAAATAAAAGTAAAACATACAAATAATTAGAACTTCAGAATGACAGCATATTAAAGGGCTTAAGAACTCTGAACATCATTATTATATGTAAAAATATTGGATTGTAGAATAACATTGAAAATAATGTGTCGCTGTCTGCCAGTGGCTATGCCTTGTACTCATGAAAGGACACATCAGCATGTTCAGGAGTTTGAAATCTTATGAATCTTCGGTCAAACTAAAAATAACAGAACATAATTTGATGTAATTCAGCAAACCATTTACAATCATATAACGAAAGGAGAAGGAATTGGAAGGAAGCAAACTGGGTGATAAAGAGGAACAATGATGAACATGTCGTGAAATACTTAAATCTCCTAAACAAGAAATACCACAGAAACTAATTATTGTTAAAATAGTGGCGCGTCCGGAAAGATAAACATGCTTCTACTATATTACTCTCAGAAAACAATGGTAAAGTTACCAATCGAAGCCATAATGCAGATTTCTTGACAAGAAAGTTATGCTACGCATCTGGTGGGATAGGAAGGGTGTTTTTTATTATGAACGATTGGAACTTTACTATGCAATTAATGCTGTAAGCAACAACTTTCAAAAATGAATCAAGAAATCCACTGAAAACTTTCATTTATGGGAAGATTTCAGCTGTACAAATTGCTCCATGGCAATGCTGGACTGCATGTCGTAAAAATGACCAAATAAACATTACTGGCACTTTTATTGGCAGCTTTAGAACATCTGACATATAATCCCGGTATAACTTCTTCAAACTATGACTTGTTCTGGTGGATACAATATTTTTTATTTTTGTGCATTTCTTAACATTTGACGAAATACAAAAAAAGTTAATGACTTTCTCGTGTTGCACTAATCATCCTCCTTTACTTCTGATATCCAGCAGTTACCTAACCAACGGAAGTAGGTCCCAATGATGCGCTCGTTTTAAAAATTAAAAATATTGGTTTCTTTTTAAAAAATGTTGCAGAGTATTAAAAATACTTAAACTTATATATACACCTATTAATCCAAAAAATTTTTGTTCAAATTTGAAGAAATTGATTAGTTTTTTCAGATAATCATTTAACATTTTTGCTAACAACATAAGAATAAATTATATGCTAGTAAAATTCATTCATTTTTATATACGCTTTCTTATCAAAAAAATTAAAATGATTCATTGTTCATATAACAATATGCAATCCATCTAAACTATATTTATTTCCGAATTTCAAGCAATGATTTGAAATAATTTGCTTTAGAAGATTAATATAAAAAAAATTTAACTCTTTAATTTAATATGGAAATACTTTATCTTGTAATTTAAATATAATAAAGGAATATAGATGAAACAAGAACCTTCTTTATGGGAAATCGTTGATCTGTTTTTCACACTCGTTCAATTTGAGAAGTAGTAAATAAATGTACTGAAGTTGAAGGAACCTACAAAACTGCTATACTCCTCTGTTTTAGCTGTACGTAACCGACTATAAAAGGCTATTTGGGCGTGACCAAAACCGACATTTTATTTCCTCACAAAAGAGATGTTTTTAACCTACTAGTTTTTAGACAGGTCGAGATCTACTAAAAGACTGCAGAAAACAAGTTTAGCGAGCCGAAACGCTGAGGGTGCCAATTTTTTTTTTTTAAAAACAAAAGTGAAAAGAAAACAGATCGATACTATCGATTATACTAACAGAAAACTTAAGAGGTTTTTTCCTCAGTGTTTACTATGCAACGGCTAAGTCTACAAAAATATTTATGATTATAAGCACATTCAAAAAACAACTCAATTTTGCAAACACATGTTACGTATTGCTATATTTAATTAATGTGTACAAGTTTTTATACTCCTGTTAAAAAAAATGCATTTTAGCTTTAAAAAAACATATACATTTATAAAATTGTTAAAAAATTTTTAATGTTGACAAAATGTGTTTTAGGAATATTCCGTTCGTAAATGCAATGCGAAACTGATTTTAAGAAAATTACTAATTCTCTATTGTCAAAGACTACTTCAAAAATGTGCTTAAGTTTACCACGTCAAAAATATAGTTATCATATACGGATTCAAAAATAATTTAATAACAGAATTTATTAAAAAAATCACGTTTGTATTTTAATTAAAAATAAAGTTGCAATCACATATTTTTTGTTCATTGTATAGTATTTATTTCAGTTGACTGCAACGATCTAAAATATATACGATAAATTGTATATTACTATCTATTTAGAAACAGGAATTATGATTTTATTGTGAAATTCATGCCCTTGTAATGCTAATTCCAAAATACGGTAGCACAGGCTCAAAGAGGGCTTGCGCCACTTGTATAGAAGCCTTACAGCCTCCTTATATATAATAATCAGTGTACAATTTTATTTATCCTACCGACATATTCTGCTCAGGATCTGCTTCAATTGAGTGCAATATCCCTTCCTCCAAATATGGCATACGCTTATTTTGTTATTTGTCAATGCAATCTTTGCTTTTTGTTACTAACACCATCCGTAATTGTCCTCTGCAACCTGTACAAAACATTTTCTTCGGGATGAAAGAGGGATAAATAACGATTGATAAATTCCATAATAGTTCCTTTGTATTAATTACCATTCTCTAAAATAAGAAGACAAAGTAGTGTGTCCTCCAAATATTCTCAAAATTAATATATTTTCACAATATGAAGCTTTGTGTTTATCTGGCTGGCAGGGTATTGCTGCTTCTTGCTAATCATACGAGCCAATTGAAGGTTTCACTTTTCCTTAAAATAATCCTCTCGTTCTTAAGATTTTACATAGATTTACACAGAATTTCACTTCTTCAGAATTATTGGTAAATATTGTGAAGAAGTGAAATTATAATTATTTGTTTTTTGTGTTATTATCTATCATTGTTATGATTCTCATGATTCCATCCATACATTCACACAAGGAAAGCATAAATATTTTCACATTTTTCTCGAAAACTATACACCCTAGAAGAATGGATATACTTTTAACAGACACTTTTTTATCCATTCAGAGACTCTTTATTCTACTGAATTAATATTGTATTTAAGAGTCGCTTTATATAGGGGAGAGCTACGTTTAATTGAATAATATTAAAGTTTAAATTGTATTTCTTAAAATGGTTCAGATTTTAAGAAATAATTCAGATTTTAAGAAATTTAAAACAAATAAATACATAATTAATCATTAAATAATAAATAAACATAAAAAAAAATAATAAAAAACACAAATAAATAACTAAACTAATAAATAAGCATAAACTTATAAATAAACACAAAAAATAAAAAAATACACTATTTTAACTGTGATGAGATCATATATATAACATTCAGAAATTTCACTACATTCAATTAACAAGTAGACTAGTATTATTTCTGAGTATTTATTTGGGTCTATTTTCTAATTAAACGTGGCTTAACTTTGTGAATTTAATTATCTCTGATTTTATTCAATCAAAATATTACAACTATGAGTTAAGTTTAAACTATTTTAACAACTTTTAAATGAATAATTAGCCAAAGCAATAAGATTTCTTTATTTTTCTCTTCTTAAAGTCATCTGCTAAGTGAATGGAAGTATTTGAACTAAAGAATAAAAAAATTTAATAAACTTTCCTAAGATACAAATTTGGAAAAACTCTTTAGTTCACAATATCCATCAAATTATCAGTCCCATTAAATTCTAAAGAGCGGTAATTTAAAATTTCAAGTACAGAAAACTAAATTTCCAATTTATATTCTGTAATGCATCTGTTACCAGTTTTCAATTTACTTTACGTAATTCAAAATATTTATTAACATTAGTTTAACATAAAATTTTATATTTACTTTTAATCTGCTAGTTACAAATTTTTATTAATATTGATTCACAACATAAATATTGTAATGAACACTATAGTATTAAAATTGTTTCGAATAAGTTAAAATGCTTTTAAATTAATTTATATAATCTGAATTACTTATTTTAAAATATTTATATTTAGGATATAGGAAATATGTGTTTTATAACTAATATTTTGTTATTAATCCAGTTGCATACGATATCAAACTTTAAAAGGGAAACCTTGTTCCTGACAATAGTTTCAAACATAAATGTAAAATAATTGCATTAGTTCAATCACAATAATAAGTTAATACAAAAAGGCAGGTTTAAATTAAAGTTTATTCTAATGTGTAACGCATTTTTCTAAAATAAAGATTTTAAAAAGATCCAGTTGGATTTTGTATCTTCAGACGAGGTAATACATTTTAGTAATTACCTCTCTACCAATGTTCTCATTTCCTTACTAATTAGAACAACTCTATCTTCTTTTTTGGGTCGTAGTATAGGATAGGACTTAAAAGACGACGACGCCCATGCACTTTTACTTTGAAAAACATTGGGAAATCAATTTTGATTCAGTTCATTTAAAATGGGATGAGTCATAGAAAAATATAGTTTTTTACGTTAGTATGCCATATTAATGTACTTGTTCTTAATAATTCTTTCAAATATGTGATTATTAAGCACGAATCCTCTAGTTGGAAGCAGTCACTGCTTCCAGAAACAAGGAGACTCATTGCCAATTCTGACAAGCTTGTAAGCGACATACATCCACAGTCAGAATACCTGGTGAGAGTTTTCTGTCTTCTCCCATGCGAGACATGAATGCAGACAAAAACAATTCCTTCTATCATAGTGAAATTGATCAATTTACCCTACTAAACTTTCATTTCAATAAAATATGCCATTATTTCTGTACAAGTTTTATACTAAGATTTTTATCTGTTTAAGACCAGAGGAGAAAATGATTAAAATAATGTTGGAAAATATTCATGTATAGAATATAATAAGTTAGCAAATGAGGATGTTATTAAATTAGCAAGTATTCATACAAATATATCTTTATTGAATTAAATGTTTATAAGTTTTAATAAAATTATTTCATATTCATGGATGGCACAGGGTTTTTTTCTTAATTTTTTTTTCTTTATCTCCAAAGTTCAAAGCCCAAAAGTTAATTGACCAATGCAATGTTATTTCAATTATTCATTTGAAAATGAATATATGTGTCTCGAAATAATTCATATGATATATAATAATTTATAGAAAAGAATTGTGATTCTAATTATTTCTTTCAAAGAAAATTGTTTTAAAAGTACATAAATTAATTTAATGGCCTCTAAAAATAATGCATACTAAATTAACTAATTAGCTAATTGCTCCAACTTATTTTATTTTCTTTGATTTGATAAGTATGTACATAGATAGCAATAATTATCTTTAAAATAGTTACATATTATCGAATTGTCAATTTCATGTAGTTTTTTGGGATTAAGTGTTTAAAAAATTCTATGGTGTTATACGAATTAAATTAATATATTTTTAATAATTTATTTTGAATAATGTTTTTTTCAATAATTATTGAAATAATCTGTGAATTTTTTTTATTAATTAAATTAAAATATTCATTTATTTATTTATGCAATAAATACAAATTTTTATTTTCAATGTAGATAAACAGTGCATCATATTTCTTATATAGTTACTTAAACACCATGTATTTATGTTTTATATGTATTTATATTATTATGTTTCATTGTATGTTGTTTTTTAACCAATTATTTTGATGAAACTGAAAAGAATTTGGAATGAAAGAAAAAGAATTTTGATGAAAAGAAAGAAACTGAAGTCATCTACATTACATAACATTTCTGTTTAAAAACATCTCATCTATAAAATTATAATTGAACAAATAAATGGACACTCGTTAAAGAAATTGTAAATAATAAATTGTATTCTTTTTGTATTTTAAACGGTTTAATGAAAGGGCATTTACGCTATTGTTTTGCTGAATTTTAATGAATTAAGACATGCAAAAGTACATTATACGTAAGTTCTCCTTTAAACTAATTCTAAAATAGTAAATTTCCCTAGTCGCTTAAACGGAAAAGCTAAAAAGATCTGCTCTTCATCTTAAAAGTCAGGTGAAGGTGAAGTGTTTCAACTAAAAGAATAAAAAATTTCAACTGAGTTTCCTCTTACAGTATGAGCCTGGAAAAACTCTCCGGATAGCACTATTAGCAGAGATTTCCTAAATTAGAAAGCTTCAGGGAAAACTAAGAGTTTCTGAATGAATAATACATTAAACTTCGAGCTAAATCTTTTCATTAATTTTCCTTGAGTGAAGAAGAATTTTAAAGCATAACCAGAGATGCCTTCATTGTCTCTAATACGATCCATTTCATCCAAGAAAATAGACCCAATAGTTTGAGCCTTGCAAGGTAAGCTTGAAAAGGTATTACTGAAATAACTCTCTCCTCTCGGCATCCGTCCTGCTATATTGATCCAATTAGTCACAAAGAACCTTACTGTTGTAGCACTACAATTAGATACGACAACTTTTAGTTGTAGTGCTACCTTAACAAGACATGCAAACACTGAACTTCTCATTTGATGCTAGTGGAAGAGGTTGGTTAGCTGAGATGCTTCCAGCTTTCTTTTCACGAAGTACTGGTGATAAATTAGCAGAGAAACTGATTTCTTATAAGAAAGGAAACTGAAATTCAGAAGAACAGTGGTGTGGATTCATACGAGAAAATACTTCCCTCTAAAGATATCCTTTAGACATTAAAATATTTAAGTTAATTACAATATCCAGAATAATAAATAGAGTTATTTTTATGTGATATATTTTAATTGTAACAGTAGTATTTTTATTGGCACCAATCTTTAAAATGTAAATTACCTTTTTTCATGTGCAATACTTATGAACAAAATAAAAACTGTGAAAATTTTAGGAAATTCAAATAATTCTAAACTACTATTTATTAAAAGATAATTCTGATTATTTTGTCTGAACAGTTATGATAAAGATATTTCTGATTATAAAAAATTTTAAAGGATTTTTTTTCATAAAATGTCTTGATTTCTTTTTTCGGTGAACAAAATAAAAGAAATCAAGACATTTTATGTATATTATTTATTGACGTATTAATTCCTTTCAAAACAGGCTTATTTTCTTTCTTAACCATTATTTTGTAAACTCTGACTTAAAAATAATGAAAATAAAAATGTAAAATGGAATTTCATAATAATGAAAAAGCAATAATTTTTTTTTTTTTTTTTTTTTTTTTTTTTTTTCAGTTTCAAAACTTTCCGTATGTTTTCAATTCAACATCATGAAATCATTTTTCAAAGTGCACGATTCTAAATCCTTCGGCATTTAGTAAAAAATGCATTGAAGATCTAAATAAATATTTAGAAAGGAGTCTACAGGTTTTAAATATTTCGCTTTATAGTGAATATAAGAAAATTCTGACCTTTAACATGCATTTTAATCTTCCTAGACTAAAAGTTCACCTACAGTCTATAAATAAAGAATACATTTTGTTTTTATGAATAATTCTTTGTACATATTCACATCCGTCGCATAATTGGATTTTCTGTTTCGAGTTCTTGTCACATAGTAAATAACAAACAAGTTTCCTGTTCAGTCAAGTATAAATGAATAGAATTGTCTAGAATGTAAATTAAAAATAAAAAAGAAACTCGAAAATAGTGGAAAAATATTTTTTCTGCACAATCTGTAGTTTTCAACAATTTCAACTGAAATATTAAATATTAAATATTTTTTCTACACAATCTGTAGTTTTCAACAATTCCAACTGAAATATTAAATATTAAAATATAATTTTCGAAGAACAAAATAAAGACCTTCTTTATCCACTTCAAACTTCTATATGAATTATATTTTAGTCTGAAATGTGTAGTCTGAAATGTATATTTTTGGAAAAAATTGTTGAATAGTTTTTAAATATTAAATTCTTTATTTCAAAATCGATTATGCTAATCGTGAATGTATCACATCTATGATACTTAATAAATCCATTGAGTAAATCAACTTAATTTTCTGTTAAAAATTTTTGTTATACTTTTGTAAACTCATTTAAAGTTTAATCATGATTTTGACTGTTAGAGCACTGGTAGATGTCTATTAGCAATTTCGTAGGAAGAAGAAAGTTTGGGGTCTTCACTTGGCTAACGAAATTTAAAATGCAAGCGGATATGCTTATTCATCATATCCGTTGTTGTTGATAGACTTTACTTTACTTCACCCCACACCTTACCGCTGCATCCAGGAGTATGTAGCTCCTTTATAGTTAAAAAGATGGAGGTATAAAAAAAATCTTATAAGTACAAAGAGATAAAATACAGAAAAAAAATTAGACTAGCTGCAAAATACTACCATGACTACCATGTTATCATGTTTTCTGAAGAAAACCTGCAAAAAGGCATATCATAATGGAATGTCATTTTAATTTATCTATGTGTCAAAATTGTTCCCAGAATGTTGATAGCTACGAAATGTTACTGAAAAAAAATGACGTATAATGATAAGGTGCAACACCCTATTAATGAAGAAGAATTTATATTTAATTATGATACATGATATATGCTATGCTATATGGATAAGAATTTATACATGATATATGCATATGAATTTATGTATGATTTTTGCATATTTATGCAAGAGCAAGAGTACAGTTGATGTATAGTATAACAAGTATTAAAAGTAACGCCATTATGTCAGGAAAGGCATTATAAATCTTTTCTCAAATTACAAAACGTTAGTTCCCTTACACTTTCATGTAAGGGAACTATGTAAGCAAATGTATGAATTCTTAACACTTGAAATATGTTAAAAAATTAAATGTTAAAAGTATTATTAAATATTAAAAATTAGTGCATAAAATTTTTTATTATTCAGTTAATTATATTTGAATTAAGTATGAAAATCGTATTAATTTGTTCTGTATTATAAATAATTATTTCCATGTTAGGAAAGATTCAAAATATCTAAATTTTCAGCCGTTTTTAATTGTAGTCAGAAAGTACATAATATTTCTTAATATGTATATATATATTTAATCTTTTCAAATTTATAGGCAAAATCTTTCTAATTAAAAATAAAAATAACAAGATTTTTTATTAATTAAACATATAAATATGCCGAAAGCACTTTAAAAACCTAAAACATTTAGCTACAAATAGATTTATGTGTTTTCTTCTGTAAAAGAAATATTTGTAATTCAGTTTTTATCCAAACAGTGAAATGTAAATCAATATTAATAACTAAGTGTTAATGTTAGATTATTAATACATATCTTTTCAAGTTTTTCACAGTATTTTTTTTTCTAGCCCAAAGATATGTATTTTTAAAGTACTTATTTTAAATAAATAAAACAAACAATATCGGCATCTTATTATTTTGACAATGTATTTTAAGATGAAAGAAATATTTCAAAAGAATTTAGGAATAATATTGCTTGATTTTGTAGTCCAATGTAAAAATGCATAAATTGTGATGTTTCCTTACGAATAGAGATAATTGTTTCAATCCAACAAGGCTATATTTGATTTACAGTTTGATAGATATTATTATACTATTGTATACAAATCATGATGAATTTGCCCAGGATGTAGCCTATTACAGGCAACAATAGCTCATGATTGATTTCATAATTTCGAAATGCTTCCGAGATATTTTACAACGTACCACTTTTGATCGAAGTAATGAACCATCTTCAATGTCTGGAGTTTGTTGCAACTAAATGTAAGTACCCTTTTTTCAAACAAAACCGGATCCTTTTTTTAAAAACAAAGTTAGGATGGGGCTTCTTGAACGGCCTTCTTTGAGGATTCTAAGTAGCATTTGATGCTAATCGTAGCAATTCATTTTGAAAGATCCATGTTAGCTTGGCAATATTTCTTTTCTTAACAAAGATATTCGTGAACAGCTTCAGCGAACGTATTGTGTTTAAAGCTGGATGTTAAAAGGGCTTAATTTTTTAAATCTTTTCCAATTTCAAAAGTCTCGTTTTTCATAATATTATATATCTTTAGAAGAATAGTGCGTTTTAAAGAATTTCAATATTAATATAAAAATAAAATAACGATTTAAATAGTAATATTAGTTCTAAATTATTGTTTTAATTTATAAATATTAGTAATAAACACTTCAACAAGAGTTCTTAACTTCCTACATCTTCCAGTAATGTTTCACGTTTTCATGCTTTACAAAATTATTTTTTAATATTATAAAACAAAGAATAAAAATAGATAATGCAATATTTATGGTTTCTTAATAGATAAAAAAATAAAAACATTGTTTGGCATCAGAAACATAATTTTTGCTTACATTATATTTTTATCTTCGTTGTTAAACTAATATATTATTCATAATTCTAGCTAAAATATTAAAAAAATTAAGATCAAATTTATTTAATGTAATTAATATATTCTTAGTAAGCGAAATTCCTCGAGCAAAATAATTTACATATAAATGAAAAAACAAATCCCTATCATTAAAGCATTTTCATATTGGAAATTACAAAATTACTCTATAACAAAAATATTTTCTTCAAATTATCTTGTAAATAGAATTAATGGTTTTTTTCTACACATATTGCACTAGATCATTTTTTTAAATTATTATATGAGAATGCTTATAACATGAAAACTTTGATGATGTGGAGAGTTTTTTTTTTTTCCACTTCTTAACATTTATTTTTACATTTATAATTTTCTGTATTATATTTATATAGGGTTGTGGTCTCTATGGGATAATTTGAAAATAAATAAAGAAACAGGATCTTGTCTAGCCATTTTTAATTACACGCTATTATTTACAGCTATATTTACAATAAATAAATCTGGGTTATAAGAATATTCGTCGCCAATTCCATTCTCTCACTGCGCTAAGCAGCTATCCACTCTCGTCGCTCGCCAACCTTCTTCTCTCCTCGGGTCAAAGTTCAGAGTTCATTACTTCCACACCCCTCTCCATCGACCCATACCATTCAGTGACGCCATCTACTAATTAGATTAACAAATATTACATTTATTTTAATATTATTTGAAATATTATAAGTACACAAGATTTAACATTTAATTCTTTTCTCAGTTTTATAAAATCTGCCATAAATAATTTTAATTTTTCTTGCGGTTTCGTACAAAATTGAGTGATATTCAAATAATTGAATGATACATTTTTTGTAGTTTTCAAGATCCGATATTCAAAACCTAATTTGAATATTTGATAGAAAATTAAATATTTTCAATTTTAGAGCATCCGCCGTAAAATACGTGGTGTATTCAACACAGTGAACATGATTTCTTTATCAAGTTTTTTTCTTTCATTAATCATTCATCCATATCAAAAGAAACGAATCTACCAGGTGTAAAAGGTCTCTCGATCAATCAGATTGATTGGCACACCCTTCATTACGCCTCGCCAAGACTATGGTATCCGAGAGCTGCGAATGCTTTAATCGACGCTTTTAAAAAGATCTTGAAATAGCAAGAAATTGACAGGAAACTCACTTCTAAATCGAAATAGTAGAAGACCCATATATCTATTACCTATTTTCTACATTTCAATCATGTATCCCCGAGCTAAATACTTTTTATATTCTTGCAATGACACTTTAGCATGCTATTTATTGTCGAAAGGAAAATATAATAAGTTTACCCTCCAATTCTTATGTGTTTAGAATCCACCGATTAGCGTATTAATTAAATATGAATATAAGTAGATTGATTGACAAACCCTTCATTACCCTTCATAGTATCCGAGAGCTGCGAATGCTTTAATCGACTCTTTCAGAAAGATCTTTAAATAGCCAGAAGTTTACAGGAAATTCACTTCTAAATCGAAATAGTAAAAGACTCATCTATTTATTACCTAGTTTATATATTTCAATTATTCTGTATCCCTATGAAGAATACTTTTTAGTTTCTTACAATGATTCTTTAGCATGCCATTTATTTGCCAAAAGGAAAATATAATAAGTTTACT
Organism: Caerostris darwini; assembly: GCA_021605075.1. NCBI lineage: Eukaryota > Metazoa > Arthropoda > Arachnida > Araneae > Araneidae > Caerostris > Caerostris darwini. The sequence goes on from BPLQ01003277.1 coordinate 670,673, forward strand.
CTCCAATTCTTATGTGATTACAATCTACCGCTTAGCATATTAACTTAAATATGGATATAAGCTATTATACATTTTGATTATCGCGGAAAATTTATGTTTCTTTTTATTAATAAAACTAAAGACAGCGTTTAAAATTTCCAAAATAAGGATTGGTTTGGTATGTCGCTTTATAGTCCTTTTTCGTACACTTTGGGTTACTTGGACTGGGGTATACATTTTAACGTGGATTCCGAACCACTAACAAACATCGATACCACCGCCAGGATTTAAACCGGAAGCACAAATGGCCAGAGCGCTAGCCAATTGGCCATCAGGCCACTCCAATCTAAGGAAGTTCGGTGTAAGATTCAACAAACACAAATGAACATGAAGTTTTCTTGCTATATTGGGAACAGGTACGACATGTATTTAGGCCAGAAAGTAACTAGGTGTGATAATAACAAGATAGTTCCAACAACCAGATGCCATTCTTGGATGTTTTTGTCCGAAATTGCGATGGCATAGGGAGTATGTAGCATAGTATGCCCCGACTTAATTTTTTATATAAGCAATTCTTCAGTGGGCAATTGCTTAAATGATCCAGTATTTTGAACAATCCTAACAAAATTATCGGACGAATTTTATTTATTGCGTAAAGGGAAGAGATTCTAATGCCATCATTAGCTTTTTTAAATGCTTCAATTTTTTGTTTTCTATTCAAAGTTGATGTTAAAGAACTGTTGTAATTATTGAAATCAGCGCTTTTGTCCCTAAAACACCTAGTAGTTATTTAATTAGTATTGGTTAGTTTTGTCCTGTTTTTCTTTCTGCTTATAAATGAGAGAATCTGAAAATGTAACTATCAAAATCTTGCAAAGTTAAATTATTCATTTTAAAAATTTTAAAACCTTAATTTTCTTTGAATTTTTTTTTTCAAATAATCGTAGCAGTCAATATCAGTGCTACAAACATTTATAACGCCATAATGATAAAGATATAAAGGTTTTTTTTTTTTTTTTTTTTTTTTTTTTTTTTTTTTTACAGAAACATTTTATTACAACAATTAAATAATTATTTAAGAATTTTTGTCTCAAATAAAACTTTAATTGGTTAATAGATCTAAAGTTTAATACTTAACGCTTTATTTTATAATAAATAAAATAATAATAGTTTTTTTTTCAGATTTTATTATTCTTAGGACAAACACAGGGTGATTATAATTAAAATTCCACTTTCAAAATGCTGGGAAAAAAAGAAAAAAAAAAGGGGAGGAAAAAAAAAACACTCGTCAGAATGAGTTCATATTTGAACTGAAGATGCCGTTAAGGGGAATAACCGAAGAAGGGCGAAACCGATGTCAACAGAAAAAAAAATTCTAAAGTGTATCAATAGATGGCGCTGTAAACTGCATAACGAAATTGGATTCGGTTACCAGTGACACTATCCCTACGTAACTTCAAAATGGAATCGAAGCTTAAAACCACCTTAAATAGTCTATTTATTTTTTTTAATTGCAATATCCATTTTGTCCTTCTTTTACGAAGTAAAATTAATTATTATTTAATTTTTTTTTTCCTCAGGCAATATTTTTCATTATAATTTTTGTTATATATGTGTATGAATATATATATATACCTCTTTTTTTTTCTTTTTTTTCTCTCTACATGTCAAGAATTTTCTCTAATTTTTGTTAATCATGTTTTTTATATCGAAGCTTTTTTATTTCATTTTAAGTCGAGCAGATGATCGCTTCGCGATCAGTTACTCTTCTAAATTATCGAACTTAGCAGTAGCTAACTTCTGATCAGTGACATTTTGAAACAAAATTACTTTACTTTACGACGGCTTTGGCATGAGTTGCATATTAAAGCAACTGTACTGTTCAATGTGCTTGATTGTTTCTGTTTTATGACTGAAAAAATGACTTCCAAGTCATTCAACAGTTGTGGTACTGTTAGTGAGAAGCCCATCCAGCATGGATTCTTACCACATTGGATGGGAAAAATCGATTTTTAATTGTCCTTTGCCAGTGAGGCACTGAACGGTTTCGACCTTAACGTTACGAAGCGGACCTAGGAGAAACCTATATACAATCGGTCGTTGATTTGTGTATCGAACTTTATTCGTATTCACGAATTTCAGCTTTTTGAGCTGAGTGTGTGCGTTTCACCTCTTCCTCAAACCGGTTTGTTTACTAGCGTTTCACTTCTTTGGCGATGGCTGAAGGCATGGATACTTCGAGTCCTTTTCAGTGCCCTCTGACGCCACTGTCCCTGGATAATCCCGAAAGGTTGCAATCCACAGAGCATATGTACAAAAGCATTCGACAAATGGATAATGAAAACACTCTAACTGAAAAGCCCCTTTCCTTGCACCTAACATACTTGAACGATCCGGACATTCAAGCACATCCTGTGGTTCATAAAAGAATGGAAAACATATTGAGACAAACCAGCAGCAAAGTTGATTTTCTCAATGACCAGATAAGACTTTTAGGTTCTTGCCCTGTCTTAAATTTCGATATTCATTATGCTTATTTTAATGTATTATATGTAATTTATCTAAAAGTTAATTTAAAGTCTAAAAATCTAAACAACTTAAAAAGAGCAAATGATTGCCTTAACGACGGGTGGAGTTTCCAAATTATTAAATTTATCTAGAAATTAAGTCAAAAGTCTTTTTGCATGATCTAAAATTGCATCGAGTTCTAGCTCGTTATAAAGGAATTTTCTATTGAAGTGAAAAGGCGCATTTGTAATTCTAAGAACATGGAGGTTTTAAAAAACTTGCAATCTGGCCATGGAAGAGGTAGTCCAAACAGGAGCCGCGTATGTAATGATGGGCCTGAGGATAGAACACAAAGAGTGAGTTTACTTCTGATCGAAACTTTGCTTTTAAAATTTAAAAGTGGACTAATTTGTTTGGCTTGCAATTGTGACTTTTCAAGTCACATTGTGAATTTGTAGTTGAAATATTAATTTTGTGTCAAAAATGGCCCTCAAAGTACCTGTATTCATGTAAAAAAGGTATTGGTTCGTTGAAAATTTTTACTGGAGAGAGAATTGGCAAGTGTCTTTTTCTAGTGAAAATGAGGCAGGTGCATTTGGAAGTGTTGATTTTCTCCTTCTAACGGATGAGCAAGATTTCTAGTAGTGCTATCTATTTTTAAAGATTTTAATATCGTTTTTATAATCGAGAATTTCAATATCGTTTCTATTTTTGAAGAATAATGCTGCGTCTAAAATTTCTGCGAATATTCCATGCAGTGTGAGATGGAATGGTCACAGAATAGTCTTGGATCCCACGAGGATGGCATTGCTGTTGAATTCAATTAATTTTCAAGCATTTTCCTTAGAGGTTATTATTACAAATTACCCTGGTTCTGAGTGGATCCACATTTACACAGATGGCTCTGCGTGAGATGGAAATACTGGTGTCGGTCTCTATTGTAAAGGATTTTTTGAGGAATCATATGCAGTTGATCTTAATGCCTCCAATTTTGATGCTGAGATTTTTGCCATAAAGAATGCAATTTTAAACCTTCTTGGACTAACTACTTATCTTAATAAAGAAGTTATCTTTATTGACTCCCAAGCTGCAATCATGGCAACTGTACTATATACCTAGTGATTGCTTCCTTGTTGAAGAGGCTAAGATAAATATGCCCAATGTAATTGCTTCTGGCTGTGAGATTCCTAGCCATTGCGGGGTGCCTGGAAATGAAAAGGCCGACTTCACGGCTAAAAAAGATTGTAGGTTACCACAGCCACAATTTCCTTTATCCTTTCATCAATTTAGTTCTGAGGTAAAGAAGAAAATAGACAGACCCTTAAAACAAATCCTTTCAACTGATAAAACATGGAATATACTTGTTTCATCGCCCATCCCAATGGACTTGCCCCGTTGCAGTTTTTACAGCAAATTTCCTACTCGGACATGATTTCCTTAATAAACACTTGCACCGCATTGGTGTAGCTTTGTCCTCTGTGCTCGTCAGGTGAAGTCACGGACTTTTTACATTTGACAACATGCACTGCACTGGATTTTCTGACTTTTAATTCTGACAACTTCACAAAGGCTAAATTTTATTGGGCTGCTAGAGTTCTTATGACGGATATCGGTACAGTTTGATGTAGGGAAAAAAATGTTTTTTTCAAATATGTTGTAGTATGGAATTGAGACGTAACATACGTAGATATAAAAAAAATTTATGGCGCGTTTTCTAGTATTAGTTCAATGATAGCATTTTCGACATGCACGCTGTTGAAGTGTTGGAATGACCTGGTTGTGCAAAAAAGCTGTCATAGCGGTACACAGGTTACCATTGACGGTACAGGTAACGGGATCCGCAGGACCCACCTCCTGAAAAAACAATGGTCATACAGTAAACGATGCCGTTAACCCGCACCACAGAGTTACCTTCGCAAAATGAAGCTGCACTGGAGCATTTGCGAATGGATTTTCCGTTGCCCATACCCTGCAATTTTTTTTTTTTTTTTTTTTTTTTTTGACAAAGCCTTGGACAAAGAAAGGAGTATTGAAAGCACATTTGTCTACAAAATGTTCCATGGTCAATCATTGTCCACTTCCATGCGAACATGAAATTCTAGATCAAACGTGTGTCTTACTGGTAGGTGTAAAAAAAATAAAGTATTGAAAATAATTAAGCAGAGTTTAAGGTTTAAGTCAGAGTATAAATACAAGTTGAGAGTAAGAAACGATTTGAAAATAAATCAAAAAACAAATTATGGAAGTAGAACGTCAGCAGAAATGATTCCGAAAGCGCATTGGTTAAAATAACGCGTGTTGCTGACGGTCAAGGTCAAAAAGGTCAGCGCCGATGGAAGAAAAAAACTGTGGGGAAAAAAGGAGGGAGTGGAACAATAAACAGATCAAGGGTGGCAGGTGGAATCAATCATGAGAGAGGTTCCAGCAGCATTTTTGGGGTTATAGATGCCATAATCTCGGAGCCTTTTAATTAAATCGTTTTGAATATTAGAAAGATTTGTGGAGAAGTTATAGGCAAGGTTTTGAATAATTTGAGCGATTATTTGCAATTTGAGGGAGTGGTGGATATCACTATTACGGAAAAACCAGGGGGTATTAATGATCATTCGAAGAATTGTATATTGGAGGCGGAAGATTATATTAATATTGATCCTAGCAGCGGTTCACCAAACCGGACAAGCATATGTTATTGTAGGCCTCATGTAAGTTTTGTAAAGAAGTTTAATGTCTATCGTAGTTGAAGAATTACGGCAAATTAAAGGATAGAAGATACGAATGAGTCTATTGAATTTACCGCGAACGTGTGTAATGTGTGGAAGATAGGAAAGACTTTTATGGAGAATAACACCGTGATATTTAGCTTGTTTAGACCAGATAATATTCTTTCCGTAGATAGAGATAGAGTGCTTCAGTTTTATTAACATTTAATTTGATTTACTTTTTAGTAAGCCAGAACTCAAGAAGATGAATGTAATTTTAAAGGTACTAGTGTTGAAGAAATTAGTGTTGCGGTGTTGTGAAATGATGGGTGTATCATCAGCATAAAGACTAAGTGTTGTGTAGATATTTGTGGAACATCATTCAGAAATAGTGTATGTGGAGCAAGGATAGAGCCTTGAGGAATTCCAGCAGATATGGCTCTAAGGAAGGAATCGGAGTTATTGACACAGACTACGAAAGGACGGTTAATGAAAAAGGAGCTGATCAGTTTGATTAAATAAGGCGGATAGTCATAATAAATGAGTTTAAATATTAGACCAATAACCCAAACCCTGTCAAAGGCTTTGGCGATATCGAAGAAAATGATGCCGATAGAACTCCACACTAATTTGGATTTCTGAAAAACTTATTCACCACCCACCACTTTTAACAGTCATTGAAATAACCACGTACTCCGCGTTTTTATACCAAATGTAATGTGTGGAGCGAATGCGTGTCTTTTAATTTGTATATTATGCAGCTTACAGCGCTATATATTGATACACTCTACAACTTTTTTTTCTGTTGCCATACCGTTTTCGTTACTTCTTCAAATATCTTCAGTTCAAATTTGAAATCATTCTGACGAGTAAGAGATATATTTTTATATGGAAAAAATAATCGGTAGTATTAGATAAATAACTTTTTTCAACACTATAACATAAACGAATTAAATTTCCATAACTTTCAATAATAAGAAACGTTAAAAAAATTTTTATGCATGCAATGAAAAAAATAACGAAATGTGTTGAATAAAAAAGAAAATAAATGTTGATTACTTCCAAGAGTTTATTGAATTTCGTGTCTTAGACTGATTACTGCAGTCTAGACTACAGTTGTATGCAGTCTTCTACTTAGACTACATACAACTATATATTGTTGTGTGCATGTTTAATGTCCGTATTTTTCGAATAATTTTTTTATTGGTCATTAACTTAAATTTTTCAATTAAAGGTTAATAATGTGTTTTGAAAGCTGTTTTCGCTAAATTCCTAACTAGGCCGTGAAACTTTGGAAAGGATTTGAACCATGTTGTCTGAGACAAAGTCAATACACTTGTGATAGAACGTTGCTTTTAGAGCTGTTGATGTAAACGTGGAATATAAATAACAGCTGGTTAGAGTGGTTTGTAATCGACTGATGGCTATGCTTAAAACTAATCCACAAAACACTATTAGAGATATAGCGTTAATTACGGCTTTCGACGAATGTGAATTATTATAGAATGTCTAATTTTATTAAGAAATGAAACTCACATTATTTTTCAGTAAACATACGAAAATCTCCACTTTCGAGAAATTTGTTATGCGTTAATTATTTTATCAATTTGCATAGAAAATGGTATTATTACTTTATATTTTAATTTTTAGAACTTTATAAATTCACAAATGGTATTCCATTTATCCATGAAATTTGAATCGATTTTAGAAAGAAATCTTACTTTTAATAATAACAAAAGTGAAATCAGTTAAAATGCATTTACGACATTGAATAATTTTCCATTTAAATCAAGTACAAATTATTTCCAGATAAAAAGGAATTATGTAGTGGACTTTAAAAAAAGCACTGACTTTTGTAAATATTTGACATATCATATTTAAAACCATTAAATTAAAGCAAATAATATTTATTCAAAAATATATTTAAATATTGTAATTTTCTTATTATATATTTTTAAGTTTCAATATGTAAGGATAATTACTATTGCTTTTGCATATAATTCGGCCAAATTTTAAAATGATTCATTAACATTTTGTAACTTAAGCAAAAAATTTTTATGTAGCATTTCTGCATTTTCTATTTATGATGCATTTTCTACAATAAACCAAAAGTAAAATATCGTCAAAATTTAAGTTTTATTTGTTGAATATGACATTTAAACAAGCTAATGGAATACAATTAATACATGCAATTAATTTCAACCAAATAATTATAATTGCAAAAGCAAGGACCTCAGTTTTAACTGGGGTATATAAAATCTTCTGAAAGTAATCATATATTACAGCATTCAATATTTCAACACACGCATGTTACTTTTTCAACATTAGTCTACAGTGAGATCATATAGAGTTTGATTTAATAAACAATCTTTATATTGGCCATCAGCTCGCAAAAACAAAATATTAAATATTACAATTGAAGGATATTTATTGAAATACATGTTTAATTCACTCATTCTCTAATAATATCAGTATTGCAGGAATCAGAATCATCTTTAATTATCAGAATTATCTTAGAATTATTATGTAGCAGCTTTTGCTGCTAATATTTGTTTTCTGGCAAATATTTGTTTTCTGTTTCTGATACAATGTAGTCTCATAGGTCCATCTACTCTAAAATATAGGCCCATATACAGATTTATTCTGATCCCAATAATCTCAAAATGAAAAAAAAAAGATACTTCATTTTTTTTAAAAATCTGCTGTTATATTCCTCTATTACTATATTTCCTAGTTATGTACTAAAAGTATCAGTAACATTTTTGACATTGTCTTAGAATTTTCAACAAGAAAAGGAGCATGAGGTCAAAATAATCGTGCTGTTGTTGTTTCTTATCGCACTTGGTAGATAGCAACATCTAGACCAAGTCCAAGAACCCGTGTGGTCTCACGGAAGAAGGGAAATGGGAGGGGTGGGGCAACTTTTGTTGCGATGGTGCACCCGTAGGTAGAAGTCTGACTAGGCTCCGTCACACTGAAGAAGGAGGGCAGTGTCTTCCAGGAGGAATTTTATGGAAACTACACTGGATGTGCGTATAGTATGGGGTAAAACCGGAAAACACCCGCCAGGTAGTCCGACTAATGATGGGGCCTGAATGGCCGGGTGTCTAGCGTTCTGGCACTCGGTGCCACAGGTTTCGAGTTCGAGTCCCGGATGTGCCATGGATGTTTGTAGTGGTTCGGAATCCACTTTACGCCGTAGGTCCCGGTCTCATATGAATGTAGAGCGTCACAGAGCCCGCCCAATCACACTTTTCACCCACATCATTCCCGAACTGTAGAGGGGTAACTCAGCTTTAAGCGCAGTGTTGTGGTGTGGTGTAGTAGTAGTAGTAGTCCGACTAACGAGGCAAGATGCTGAACATCCCAAACGCATCGAGTCTCCTCGTTTTTTGAAGGAACAACAAAACCGCCAGGGGATTGAACCTCCGCCCTAATGCTCACAAGCCGCGCGCTTTGCCATTGAGCCTCGAGTAGGGCCAGAATAACAGTTAAGTACGAGATTACTCCCCGTGTCATATCAGGCAAGTGACACCTTGAAAAAAAAGAGATTTTGAAAAATGTAGGGTAGAGGACAAAAATAATCGTAACACAAAAATCAGAATGCAATCTGTATCAATTTGCTGGAGGTTATTGTTTTTTAACAGTCTTTTATTTGTAGATCGTAGTCACACGAAGACAGATATCTGATCGACCAAACTCATTTAAAAAAAAATGCGGAAACATAAAATCTGAAAGCAGATCTTAAACCTGGATGGGAGAAATATGATCTCTCACCTCATAATAAATACAGTGCCCTAACTCAGTGTCGAACTTTTGACCAAAAATGAAAATAAAGTATCTCTTGCTTTCTAAAAATACGATATCAAGAGAGGTGAAAGTCTTTACTTATAGTACTTACTCTTATACCATGAGAGGCATCTGGTATACAGGTTTCCGGTTATTTGAACGTGATCAGAGAACTAAATTGTTACATTAGCCATGTTCTAGCCTTTTGTAATGTTTCTGAGAATGAAAATGATCGCTAATATCAGTCATGCAGAAAAAATTTTATCCTAATTTAAAAATTCGTTTCCATATTTTTTCAAGAAACAAAATCTCAAGTATATAAATTTGATATCATATGCATACCCGTATATATGCTATTAGGTTTCTTCTTATGCGATTTTGAAATTGTGCCATATGTATTTCGGCTTGTCTGTTTGCCTAAGAAGATGCAAATATTGGCTTATAGTTAGACTGAACATTTGTCTGTCCTTGGACAATTATGTACATATAGGCTTGTTTAAAATTTTCGCGTATAAAAAGTCTCCAAAACTCGTGGTATTCTAAAAGCTTTCTACATTTGTTCCTCTGACATATATTTTTAAATGACTGATCTTCACTTCCAAATAAGTGCATTACCTGCATAGAACATCGTTTGAAGCACTCAGAAATTTTCATTAACTATTGGATAATATTTCTATTTAACCAATGCTTCAAAAAGCTCATAAATTTAAGCTTTCAACAAAAAATTAATTGTTAATAAAACCTTTTTATTTAAAACAATTTAAATATTTTTTTTACCGTATTTGAATTTGTTGTGATTTTCTGGATGCAATGGAGGAAACATATTTCTGTCTATCTTATTTGTTCTAAAGCCGCTTCCAGATTTGACATATTTTTCCGTACATTCGTCGGCCGACGTATATTGCAGTTTAAACTCGGAAAACAAGAACTGATATCTCTCCGTTTGTCCTCCAGTCGTCTGTTTGAAGGGCGCAAATATTTTGATACACAATTAAAAAACCGACATCAGCCATAATTCATCCCCCCGAAAGTGACAAACGAAATCACACGCGTTTCGATTGTCATCTCAACTGCAGAATAGTTGTAACTTATAGGATGGATGCGGATTGCGGAATACAGACTGCATTACAGCAAACTGATTTAATGTGCGATGCTAATGTGAATACTGTGTTATTAATTTGAGAGTGTATTGAAATGAGAACGTAAAAATAAAAATTAGGTTAACGCAGTACTTTTTGCCTAACGTAGGCTATGTGTGGTTGAATGGCTTGGTTTGCCGCTCTACTGTCATTTTTTGCACACTTTGGGCTAATTAGACCAGGATCTACAATTTAACGTGGATTCCGAACCAGTAACAAACATCCATACCACCGCCAGGATTCCAATCTGAAGCCTGTGGTACCTACGGCTAGAGCACTAGCCAATTAGCCATCAGGCCATTTGCGGGTGAATGATATTTTGCAATTCAGAGATTCCTTATTGAACATAATATTTACCAAAAAACAAATTGCTTTTACTTCAAAGTTTCATTTTTAAACTTTCATAGTTTGCTTTTATGTAAGGTTAATTTTAGGTTAATTTAGGTTAAGCCTTAGGTTACTTTTAACTCATTGTTTTGATTTTATACAAATTTAGAACATTACTAAGTGAATTACTAATTTCTCAAGGTGAGTAATGTCTTTTTTTATACGATTTTTTTAAATGCACATTTTCTGTAGAACTCTTTCACAGTAGAAAAAAGGCGTTCAGTATATGTAAATACTTTATGACTAATATTCAGATAATATTTGATAATATTAAAGATGTATTTTTTATGATTCAAGTTTAATTTTGTTTACATTTTCATTATTTTTTTATACAATCCATAAAAATATATGGAGATTAAAATGTCTGAATTTTGAAGGAAATTCTGAATCTTTAATCTGAAATTAAATTGATTACTTTGATAAAACATAAATATATTAAAGGCTCATTTTACTAAAAATCATGAAAGAGTTAGAGTATTTACATTTAAATTAAATATATTACACTGATAACGAAAAACATTATTCTAATTATAGATACAGATATGCTGTTTAGACTATTTCGCTTAAATTTGATTGAAAAGATTCCTGCATTATTTGTGTATTGACAAAGAATTCGTGGTTTTTAAAGGAGGTTTATTCAACTGTGAATTAATTATGTTAAATTACAAAGAGTCACATAAAAATTCTAAATTTTTCAGTGACTTGAGAAACAAAATTAAATATTGTTAGAAATTAGGTAGAAACAACATTATATTTTGAGAAACAATATTTATAAATGGATAAATTTAGTTTTAATTATATTAACCTGCTATTCATATGATGGTATTTTTCAAAAACAAAGTGTTATTACAAATTTTAAAAATATTTTTATGTTCAAAAATTACTGATTTGTGTATAAATCAAATTAGAGTGTTTAGCGCGTTTCGTGAAAAATTATTTAGAAATAAAATTGTGTATACTACATTTATGCAGGAAACATTAAATGAACTATTTTATAATTACTTTATAGATGAACAATTTTAAAGACAGAAATTTAATATCACAATTTCAATTCTTGTTAGTCATCTACACCCTGGAAATCTAAGACTGCTGCTGAATAATTTTTCTTTTAAATTCTAAATACACTTTCTTGGAAGATAAACAAAACAGAAAAAATATATTTATCTCCTTTCTTACTAAAGTAAAAGATTCATTTTAAAGAAGATCCAACGGAGTTATCCTGTAACCCTGAATACGCCCAAGATGTTGTCCTCAATGATGAGAACAGCTTCTCTAGGGAATAAACTGTCCTTTCGGGTCAATGATTCTCAGAGAGAAAAGATCTCAAAAGGATACCCAGTGACAAGTTGTACGACATCTTTTACGCCCTAGAGGGAAAAAGAGATATCAACTCAAATATTTCAGCCATTTTTGTGACGTAAAACTGTCATCAATGAACTGTTTTAAGAATTTCAAATAATTTTGGATCATTTATAATTTCTATAAGTGGAATCTAAGCCAGATAGGCACGAAATATATTTTTTAGCGAAAATGAAGCTCAGTAAAGTACTTAAAGATTTTTTTTCAGGATTTCTGAAAATCAAATCTTTTAATATTTAAGAATCTCTAAGATTTATATTAAAGTTATATAAGATTCTTTTCATATATTTCTGAAGTAGAATGAATGTAATTTCTGAATTTGAAATTAACTAAAAGTTTATACATGTATAGAATTAATTTTTTATGTTCTTTTGGTTTTTAAGTAAAAAAACTTGTTTTGATTTTCTTTCAAGAAATTTCTTTTGTTTTGATTATCTTTCAAGAAAGTTTATTTAGACAAAAAATTACAAAAAAATATTCAAGAATTATACAAAAGTTAAACAACCATTAGAATTTATTTATTCATTTGTATTAATAAGAACATTTTTAATGCACTTTATTGTGCCATTTCTATTTAACATTTAAATTTATTTCTAATAAGTAAATATTGTTTACCAGATAATATGAAATTTTTTTTACATATTTCATTGATAGTATTTTTTAAATTATGCAATGCCTTTATATAAACATATTTCATAAATAATTTGTCTGCTATTTTTCTATAGAAATCATTTGTTAACTTTTAAGTAGTACAATTGTTAATTTGAAAAATTAACTTATTAAACAATTAAAATTTAACAATGCATATAATCATTTTGTGATGCAGGAATATAATTGTATATAATAAAATGATCTTGAAAATTTAGCTCAAGAAGTTAAAATTAACTTAAATATAGTAAGTTTGAATCTGAAGCAATAAGGAGCATACTCCAACAAAATAAATGTTTAGTTTTTGTATGACAATTTTAGACACTGCCACTGAGTTATGGAGTACATACTAATACTGCCTTGTACGTTATAACCTAGTTCCAGCGAAACATAAAAGCCATTTTATGTATCTTTAATACACACTGACGCTTTTCCCTAACAATTTTACTTTTCATCATTCGATATTGTTTAACAATAGAATATGCCACATGGAACAGACAGCTTTAGATTTTTGGTATGACTTATAAATATACCTGGAAAGAATGTTGTTAAGATATATTGGTATAATGTGATAGAATTTAGGTGGAAACCTCTTTAAGTACTTATTTATTCTAACTTGAGTATGTCTAAATTATCTAGATTATCGGGATCAAATCCTTGACCATTGTGTAAATATCTCTTGATAGAGTAATTGGTGAGTCATCTATTATTATGGAGTTTAATTCCTGTCAGCATAAAAGAGCAGCAGTCAACTGGAACCTTGAGGATCTCTGAATTTAGCGAATAGACTAACTTGATAAATCATCAAATTTAAATATTATTTCACATTTATTGGATCATCTAGGGAAACAACGTACCTATATATCTTTCAAAACTATTAAATAAACTATGAAGTAAATATAAACTGTACTTCAGGTATTCCTGCATTTGAATTATCTGATATCTAAAATAACTAAATGATCAGAACATTTTAAAACTTGAAATTGCAATACTCTATTGTAAAATAGAAAACTATACAAAAAAATCGCATTGTTCATTAGTAAGCATTCATAGTTAAATAACTTATTACATTAATGACGCTTGTTATAAACTTTATGTGCAAATGCTGTTTTGTTACTTATAATTAATTTTTCCGTTACCTTAAAGGCCAAACATATAATCGAAATAAAATTTAATGAACCAGTCTTTATAAATTAGTTCCTTTACTAGGAAAGCAACGATTAAATATACTTAAATTAAATATTTGTACTGAAATAAAAAAAAATATTAATCGCATTTTTAATTGCAACCACATCAAAGAAATTCTTGATAATGTTCATTACCAAGAAAATGCATTAACATTCGTGAGAAAACAGTACATTTAAAAGTTTATAGTTCAACAGCAATTACGTTCATTTCATGAGAAAATTATTTAATCACCTCTGTTCATTCATTTTGAATACGCACTTCCAATATGTGAAAGTGGCAATTACTTCTTTTCAGTATTCTTTTCTGCCTCTTTTTATAGTGAAGTGTATAAATTAATTAATCTAATTGAATTGTCGCAGAAAACTAAACGTGTTTCAAGACATTTGTTGAATAACATGACTAAACGATTAAAGAGTGTCTGTTGAATTATAAATAGGCTGTTAATTAATTTCTAGCATAACTTATACTTAATGAATACAAATTTATCCTCTGTGTTGGCTTCGCTTACTATGAAATTACAATTAGTTACAATTTAAGATAAGATTTTTTTGGTATTTTATGTCTTTCACACATGCAAAAAAAATTTAAAATAATATTCTTTAAATATACCAAAATTGAATTATATCTATGCTGAGAAAAGTTTTAAAACTCGCTCTAAGATAAATATAGCTTCTTTTTATTGCTTTAACATGCGATGAAATATTCATACTGGTCATAGAGAGTCAAACCTTTTTGTCTGCAGTACTTTGCATTCTGAATAAGGCTATCCAAAACACCATCATGCTTCTAACCTAAGTTTGAAACTTCTGAACATCTCGCTAAAAAAGCCTAACTGTGTTCAAAATAAATATCTTAGTAGAAAGTGTCACCGATACATGAAAAAAATTAATTTGGTTAACATCTTAAGGATATTTAAAACATACTTCGACTCTCCATTTAAGGATTTAAATGTATGCAAAAGCTAAATCTTGTTGTTCATATAAATAGATATAATAAGCCATACTTTATTCAATATTTTTATAGTATAGTATTTGCATAGTTTACTATATAATATTTCCATATATTTTACACTTTAGTATTTAAATAGTTTGCAGTATAATATACAGAAATTTTTTTATTTTTGTCTCCACGATACGCTATGTAAAGAATTATCCAATTCTGCTTTTTTTTTAATATCTCCTCCTCTACTTCATCACCTAACAAAACTTTTATTGCTAACTAGAATCCAATAAATGTCTACTATGTATATGAAAATCAAAAATGTTACCCAAAACAATATTGTGAAATGTCACTCTTCTTAAAACTAACATGTTTGATTTTATTTGATCCTTTTATGTTATGAAAGTGAATCTATTAATAATAACACATTGCGAAGTCTTTGAAAATTGAAGATCTAAAAACAAAATAGCAACAGCATCAAATAATATAATTACTTGTATTTTGCTTTGGCCTTTTATTGACTATAAATAAAAAGTTATGCTTCTGTTTTTAACAGTCGTCTGTAATTTCGTAAAAAATACATCATTAATATTTTTTAAATCACTTTCTGTAAATAAAAGCCATGCATTTTTATAAAATTTTATTAAGTCTTTATGCATAGTGCAGTTAATATTTGTCAATATTGAATTAAGTCTACTAAATAAAGAAATATCTACAGTAAAAGATTTTAAAATTGGACTATTCTTTAAGACAGCAAAATATTATTTGATAGATATCTGCTGAATTCTTAATATCTGAAATTTAACTCAAGGATCATAAGCATAACCAATCTTAAAATATAGGTTGATATTCTTAATGCTATGTTTCGCAATAAATATAGCGTGGTGATTGTCTAAAAAATGTTGACGTAATAAATGCCTAATTCATATGTTTCGTTCAGTTATTGTTTTTAAAAAGAATTATTAATGCAGAAGAAAAATTAATAAACGAAGTAAAACTTCATCTGTTCATCTTAATAAGAAATTAAGCAGAAGAGATTAATTTTAAAATGAAGAAATTGATAAATCAGGCGCAAACATTTAATTAAAGACCAACTGTGCCAATTTCAAAACTGTTTAGATACAAAAACTTTTAATTAAAAGTTCAACATTTTATACACCTAGAAGTAATTTATTGAATTTAAAAACAGAAATGCAAATGGCATATGTTCTATGAATTGAAATAAAAATTCAGCATATTTTAATAACATATTTTAAGATAAACACGTTTATTTACGAAATTTACATTCATTAATTTATTTATAGTTGCTTCTTTGGTTACTCATTATTGTTATACTTTACTTTAAACACTAGATTTGTTTAATTTTTTATTTGTAAAAACTGATTACATTCCTTTTTAAGGAACAAAATCAGTTTTCTTTTACTATGCTATTTTTATATTGCTATATGTATAGAATTGGAAGAATTTTGTCTTAAAATCTTTAAATAATAAAAACTTTTAATGATAAAAATAATTTTAACGGATAAAAGTTTAAAAAGAACTTTGTAAAGATATCTTTTCCCATCTACATTTTTTCTGACTTAACTTACTTAACGTACTGACTTAACGTAGACGTAACTTCTTCTTCATGTACACACACAGATTATATTTATGTACTAGTCAATGTTTGCAGCCTTTTTACACCATCATAATTTTAAAACTTTCGAAATTTTCTTGGAGAAGTTTTAATAAATGAAAATGTTCATTTGTATTAATTTAATCCTATTCTATTACTCAAAATCAAATGTTTTTAAGCTCCGGATCTTTTTCGTCCTATTGTAAATTCCATTATATTTAATTCATCAAACATTTTATTCCAAATAAAGTATTGGATTAAAACCTAGCAAACTTTTAAAAGTGCTTTAGAAAATTTGTGTCCTTTGATATACTGCGACAAAGTACTGAAATAAGAATATTGAACAAAAGATTCCAAATATAACAGAAAAAAATACTCTAAAATTTCCTCTTAAGTAAACACGAAAAGTTTTTTGAGGTAGTAAAAGAAAAACGGAACTGAACATTGAAAACTGATTTGAAACAACAACTACTACATGCAGAAAATACCTTTTTTCCGACGGCAAAAAATGTCCAACTACATTTTTATAAACATAGACATTGAGATCAGTTGGCGGAAATGTAAATACCTTTCATATTGAACCATATATTGGGATACGCAGAATATCATTAGTACAAAAGCGGGCAAAAAGTATTCCTGTCCTTGTTACAGAATAAAAAGATCTTGTAACCCATATAGAACAAACAAAACCTTCGAAAGTTCTGCAACAAAAAAAGCTAAATTATAGAGGGGTTTTTTTTATTTTTGGATGGAAAGCAAATATACCAATCTACGTTTGCGCAGATGAAATTACTGTCCTCTTTTTTGTATACCGAGGTTTTTTTTTCTTATCTACTTTGCTCGCATGCCAAGATAGGATGGAGTAAACGATAAATTGAAGATCTCTTCTATAAATTAGAATCCGTCGTTTTTCTTTCGAATCTATAAATCTAACTTTAACAAATATTTAAATAAAACGTAGAAAGACTTTCCTCGAAATAAACTCAGCTCTTGCCGAAAACAAATTAAAATATCTAATTGAAAAAAGATTGGAAATTGAATCTCTTTTATATAACGAACTATGTTTATTCCCCAGTAGCCAAAAGGAATGTTTTTCTCAAATTTGAAATAGTAATGAAATACTATCGAATCAAGAATTTAACTATCTTCAATAAGTTATTTAATTCTGTTTCTTGCTATAAACATTGAAAATAATTTTTAGACATTTATTTACGATAACTACCAGATACATAACATAAAGCAATTTTTGTTGCGAAAATATAATGAAAACTTCAGTTTGCATACTTAGATAAATATTTTTGAACACTGCAAAAATTATAATGAGAATAATTATTAAAAATGAAATCAAGATTATAAAATTTGTAAATATCCGCCTTTTTTTAAATTTATTGAGTTACACATTTTCCCGCAATTTATATACATCTTTAGAACGGATAGTCATTTGAGTGAAAGAGAAAAATAAATGAGTGTCATTTAAATAATCTATAGTAATTTACAAATTTTAAGCCTTAACAAGTATGATATTTAAAATGTCAATTTGTTATATTAATAATATGGTAAAAAATGGTATGGAATATGGTCAATGGAATATGGTCGTTACTTTTCAAAATCTTTAACCATAATGGAATGTGTATGAAACCTAAATAATAGATGGAACAACTCTATTGATAGTTTTCAGAGCAACTAATTATATAACCATATGTACACAGAGAGCTTAGTAGAAGAGAATTCTGTGAAAGGCTCTGATCCACATTGGGCTATTCAACTAATAGAAGATGTTTCTATTTGTGATGAAAATTAAAATATATATAATATAGCAATCTCCGTTTACAATTAGAAAATAATGTAGGCATTGAAACATCACATTAATATTTTATTAAATAATACAAATACATGATGGCAATGATAACGTGTACATTTGAGTCAAAATCAAACAGAATCCAGACCTGTATCAGAATACCGGAACCTTGTATTAAGAATAAAGTGTCAGACTGCAATTTATAATGTACTAGTTCTGTTATTCAAAAAATTTCATAAAGTTCATTTACATTTGTTTTTCTTTTAGAAGTCATTGTTTTTCTGTCTAGATATTACCCTGGATTGTGACTTCCAGTCAATTTGAGTCTGTTATATTTTAAATTAAAATATTTATAAATAAGAAACATCTAAACTTTCTGGATTTCAGTCAGTGATATTCTTGGTTATTTAAAAGTTTTTATAATTATTATATCACACCACACGTTCCTTTCTCCCCTCCAATGGCAGGATAATACAGTCACAGATTTATCATATCCATCCATTGTATAGATACTGAAGCATAAGGTTCGATATCGTTTGAAGAGATTTAAACCAAGTACCCTTGGAAAACAAACATGCTATCCCCCAGACTGCTCCAGAATGATAAGTAAAAATATTGTTTGGAAGTGCTGTTCATAAGACATCATTTTGGGAATTTTTTATTTATTTATTTTGGAAAAAAAGTAAAAAAATATTGTTGATGCTCTTAACTGTTCCCATGAGAAGATCGGTAAAGTTCATAAATCAGAGGAAGTAATAATATTTTAAGTTAAAATATTGATTTTCATTAAATTCATAACAAGAAATTGGTAAAAAACAAATCTATTTTTATTTCAGATTATGTATCATTTTTAATCAAACTGATATGAAAAAATTGAATTCTAATATAAGTAAAAGCGGACGAATATATGATGGAAAAAAATTTATGATTTTCAAATATTTTCATTCAAATAGTAAAATTTTTTACAAGAAAATGTCTAAAACATAATAAAGTAACTTCAAAATTCTAAAGGATTGATCTAAAAATTCTAAAGGATTGGACACAAAATAATCACTTTTATTTTTGTTGTTCGTAATATTTAGGGTAAAATTTAAATTAAATAACATTCTAATTTAAAACGGTTATCTTAAAATTCTTCTTAGATGAAATAAATATTTCTGCGAATTTAGATCACATCACTAAGTGGAACTTTGTGGTTTAGTATATAAAGGGTACATTGGTGTTTTATATTAATAGATATTTAGCCACACTAAAAAACGGATTTCCATTATTTTAATGTGTTTGACTTGAAGTAAGTGCTTGCCTATAGCGGTTACAATAAATAATTGACTTCGTATTTGGAAAATCTTGGTTTTCGACTTTTCGAAAGAAATATCGAAAAAATACTGAAAGTATGCAGTAAAAACAATCCATGCTTACTTGCAATCAATCAATCGAAAAAGACTGATAAATGTGAAAACAGTAATAAAACTACTGCATCGAATTTCAGAAACTAGTGAGAAAGAGAATCCTAGGTATATAGCATTGATAAGAAAACTTATGATGCATGACCTTGCTTGGACATCCAATTTTATCTACGTTAGGATGTCGTGTTTGCTGAGATAGAAAATAAAAATAACGAACAATAAACAATCTACTCATATTGGCTTTCCTAAGCTATTTTTTTCCAGTGTAATTGGCAATTATAAATTAAAATCTATTTCAGTTGTAATATAAGCAATATAATTTATTATTTGAATTTATTGTATTTATCTGTTATTTAATCTAAAATACTCAAAAATATTGTAATAAATAAATGCTCAATTGATAGAAAAACTAATACATATTTTTAAATTCAAATTAGGAACTGTAATGTTTCAAAAAGGCTGAAAAATTGTTTGTTTTTTTATTAGTTGAGAAATACTAAAGAATTTATTAACATAACCTTTCTAAACTATAAATTCGAATGTATTGGATTAATAATATATATGATTACTTTTAACGATCTGTGATGATAACAATTTCATTAAAAAAATTTCAGTAGCATTTTTGTGAAATTGATTATGAAACATATAATTAATTAAGTCAAATTTTAGCACGAAAAAAATTTATGTGAAGGAAGTATTTTATTCAATTTCTACGTTTAGTGTAAAAGAAACTAAATTTCTAAAAACAATATTTTAAAATGTTGCACATTGCCAATCATATTGCTCGGCAATATTAAAAATATCTGTGCAATCCAAGTTCTAATTCACATTTTATGAATACGTCATTGTTTATACATAAGTTTACACACACACACACATATATATAACGTAGAAAGAAAATACAGAAGTTTCGTTTAAGAAATATAGTCTTTAATAGATCATTAAATTGAAAGACCAAGAATAACTTAAGAACTCAATATAATCCAGGACCAATCCCTTGATAAAATTATCAAGTCAGTATTATAAATCATCAGATATTAGCTGTGGTGATGGTATTTTTGCTCTATAAATTTATTTTTGACCAATCTTTTCTAAAATTTTTGAAGTTTTTGCTACAAGGAACAATAATATTAATTGGGACATAGCGTTATTCTAGCGTTAGCGTTAGATTTTCTTGATAACTTTTTGATGAGTTTGAAAGATCTATTCCAGTAATCTTTCAAATATTTTAAAAGGATATTGATATATATGATCTTAATAATCAGAAAACTCAAATAAAAACTAAAAAATAAGCTAATTGCTAGAACATCTAAAATACTCCATAAATATACAAGATTCATTAAAATGTTTCAAGGATACATTCTAGAGAAATTTCATTCAATTACTGCCTTAGATAGATTCACTTTAAAACATTACGTTAAATTAGGCGATATGCGATTTTAACTCTGTAATACAGCATATTTATATAGTTAAGTCGTGAATAAAAAGCTTCAATTTTACTAATTACGATCGCATATTTTTTTATAAAGAGGTAAAAAGCAAATAGTATGTTCAATGTATTTTCAGAAAAAATATGATTAATGTTAGCAATATTCATAAAACATAAATATATATGTCATAAAAATGGTATGATATTGCTTTTACTAAAAAGAAAAATCAAATTCAAAAGATCAGTTAATCTTCAGTAGGTAAATAAGTATTTATTACAAGTACCAAGGAACATTACTTGAGGCATTTAATTTTACAGTAATGTAAAGAAGATATCAAATGTAGTATTTCAATGTTAATCAATTTCCTGTACTTCAGATCAAGGGCCTGATTGGTCAAGGGGGGATTTTTTAATTATCTTTTACTAAAGAGGAATTCCTATGTTGGCCTAAATAATCTGAAAGCCAAAATGTCGCCTAGAAGGGATAAAATTCATGCCGAGTTTCTTAAACATATTGGACCTAATGCTAAATCAACTCTATTGCGATTTTTCAATTATATTTGGAAGATGGGTATTGTGCCTGTCAATTGGAAGAGACCTATGACTGTTCTCATTTTAAAAAAAGACAAAGAAGCCACAAATACTCAAAGCTATATGCCCATCTCACTTACTAGTATAATGGTCAAACTGATGGAGAGCATGATTGTAAATAGATTAACTGGTTCCTTGAAACTAATGATTTACTTTGCAACGAATAAGCTATGCTTCGCAGAAATAGATCTACTGCTGATCATGTGGCTCATTTGAACCAAGTGGTTAAGGATTCCCTTGATAAAAAGAAAATGACAACAGCAGTCTATACAGACTTTAAATCGGCTTATGACTCGTCTGGAGAGAGAAAATGATCAAAAGCCTAAAGAAATTGAAGTGAAGATAACATGTTAAAATGGAAACATCATATTGATAGTGTGATCAAAAAGGTTGAAAACAGCCTTCATATCCTTAAACGTCTAGTGGAATGTCTTTAGGGGTGCGCACGAACTACCCTGGAAAACACATATAAAACTTTTATTTTGCCTGTTATTACTTACGGTTGTGAAGACTTAGTGATTGCCCCAAAGTATTTAATTAAAAAATTGGAATTACTGCAAAACCAGGCACTCAGGTTGATCGTTGGTGTGGTAAAGACTACTCCCATCGACTCGGGCTGCTTTTGACAAATAGTATACCCATTGGGACAATTATTGAGAAGACTGTTGTGCTATATGAAAAGGTAACTAAAATTGGAAGTGCTATGAAAATAAACTGAGGCATCTGAAAACACAACGTGGTTATCTTAAAAGGGGTTTTGACTTGAAGGCAGTTCTGGAAATTGATGAGGGAAATATTCAGAGGTTTTTAAAACCCGGAAATCCCTTGAACCACTTCGAGATAGCTACTAATTTAAATCTTGCTCAACCAATTCTTAAAAGTCAGTTACCACGGGAGAGCTTAAAGATCCTAGTCCTTGAGACCATCCATCCCTGAGCCTGAATGATCACATATTTATACAGATTGCTCCACAGATATATTCTTCCTTTTTTTTTCTCTATATATTCCTGCCGGAAAATAAAACACCGCCTTCGATGGAGAAGTAATAACTATATTTGTGGTGCTGCAGCAACTTGCCCCCAGACACCTTTACAACAAGGTGGTTTTACTCCAGGAGTAAACCAACTTGACTAAAACTACCTTTTACTCAAAGTGGACTCCAGGGCTGCCATATAAGTTATCGGGTCATATGCAGCACCCTTTTCTACGAATATCTTAAAATGTCGAGCTCTTGAAAGATTGATGGTAGAAGGGCGACACATCGTCCTCTAGTGGATCCCTGGACACTGACATTTTAGGTAATGATACGGATAGACAACAGCCGAATACTTACAACTCTCTTCATTCCATGAAACTTTCCATCAAAAATCAAATGAGACTTGCTCACTACAAGTATCTCCTCGAGGAATTGGAGGAATACTTTGGAACAGGGTATTTCAAACAAACCTCGTGGAAAAACTGTCGCGAAATTTAGACTTGCGGGGGCCATGATAGTTTGGCAAGGCATCTGCACCGCATTGGCATTTTTGATAGCCCAAATTGCCCGCTCTGTGAAAAAGACGAGATCGTGTGCAGGCATCTTATAGGCCTTGAGGGAGAAAGAGGTAAAAATATATTGAAGCGATTGAATTTTGCTGATGAGACATTGACTTTTTTCTCGTATTTTTTTCTTTTGTGTGTTTTACACTGTTTTGATCTCGTAAGTGTTTGTCATTTTCTCTTGTCATTGGAAATAAAAAAAACATTCAATTCTGTGTTCAAAATAAGTTGTGAAACTTTCAAATTTATTTTGATTTTACAAGAAAAAGGAAATATATAATTTATATAATTCATATAACTTATTTTAACAGACTGAGGAGGCAATATTTCTGAATAAAAATATAAAACTAACAGGAAACCATAAAAAATATTTTTAGTGTTCATCATTTGAATTTTTTTCAGCACAAATTCAACTAAAATAAATTTAAATGTAAAATATACTTTTTTTTATTAAAGACCTTAATTTGAAAATCAGTTTTATAACTAGGCACTGAAAACATTTGTAATGATCTTGGAGACTAGTTAAATCTGAATATATTTCCAATACAAATGCAAAATTTTTGTTTGTAGATGGCAATAAAACATGTCTCAACATTTTAAGAAAATTATGTAAATGTCTGGCTATTAAACATATACAAGATATACATGAAAAGGATGTGTCTGCTTATATATTGCGATATGTAAATATGTTTCTTGTTTTACGAGAAAAGTCATGTACATTAGAAAAGTTTGTTTAAAAGTATTGATGAATAATTTGTTACTTTTTTTTATTAAGGAAGTGGTCAATAAACTAAACATGTTTATGAGCTTCTGTATAATTCTTTTTTTTTTCTGTTGTGGTGTACTCTGCACACACACACACACACATACATATATATACACACATACATATATATACACACACACATATATATATATATAAAGAGAGAGGATGACAAGTTATAGTGTTAAATATCTTGTAGATTCTGATAAAAAGAAAATAACAGGACAAATTGACATAACTTACTTCCATTATTTCACAAGGAAATTTTGAGCTCACTTACTTTTCTAATATTCACTGGTAATAAACAAAATGCTATTTATGTTTGGAACATAAATTTGTTTATAAGAAACCAATCAAGTCTAAATTAAAATCAACCTAAATTTTTGCAAGTATGTGTATCTTTAGATGAATTATATTACATATCGAGCTCTATAAAATCTGATGTAGTTGTTTTAGATATTAGGTAGTAATTAGTCATTATAAAATAAAGAAGAAAGAAAATACACGTGATTATTCAGATGTATTATCTTTTTGTTTGAAATAATGAAAAAACATTGCATAACTATGGACTTAGAAAATAATTTTCAGTGTTCAGCACATATTAAATGATGCCATGAGCCATCAACAAAGCATATGATGACAGATATAATTAAGCTATTTACTTTATTTTGATGTTTGACAGATACATTTTTTCCTTAAAATTAAATATATTTTTGAAGTACACTGAAGTGACAAAAGTCATGGGATACCTCTTAATATCGTGTCGGCCCACCTTTCGCCCGGCGAAGTGCAGCAACTGGGCGTGGCATGGACTCAACAAGTCGTTGGAAGTCTTCTGCAGGAATATTGAGCCATGCTGTCTCGATAGACGTCCATAATTGTGAAAGCGTTGATGGTGCAGGATTTTGGGCACGAACAGACCTCACTATGATGTCCCATAAATGCTCGATGGGATTCATGTCGGGCGATCTAGGTGGCCAGATCATTCGTTGGAATTGTCCAGAATGTTCTTCAAACCAATCGCGAACAGTTGTGGCTCGGTGACATGGCGCATTGTCATCCATAAAAATCCCATCGTTGTTTGGGTACATGAAGTCCATGAATAGCTGCAAGTGATCTCCAAGTAGCTGAACATAAGCATTTCCAATCAATGTTCGGTCCAGTCGCACCAGAGGACCAAGTCCATGCCATGAAAAAACAGCCCACACCATTACGGAGCCACCACCAGCTTGAACAGTGCCTTGCTGACAGTTTGGGTCTATGGCTTCGTGGGGTCTGCGCCACACTCGAACCCTAAAATCAGCTCTTACCAACTGAAATCGTGACTCATCGGACCAGGCCACTGTTTTCCATTCATCTAGGGACCAACCGATATGCTCACGTGCCCACGAGAGTCGCTGCAAGCGATGTCGTTCTGTCAGTAAAGGCACTCGAGTCGGTCTTCTGCTGGAATAGCCCAAGAAAGCCAAATTTCTCCGCACAGCTCTAACAGACAAGTCCCTTGTACGTCCCACATTGATTTCTGCGGTTACTTGACGCAGTGTTGCTTGTCTGTTAGAATTTACGACTCTTTGCAGATGTCACCGGTCTCGGTCGTTAAGTGCAGGCGGTCGACCACTGCGCTGTCCATGGTGGGATGTTATGCCTGAAATTTCATACTCTCGGCACACTCTTGACACAGTGGATCTGGGAATGTTGAATTCCCTAACGATTTCCGAAATGGCATGACCCATGCGTCTAGCTCCAACTAACATTCCTCGTTCAAAGTCTGTTAATTCCCGCCGTGCGGTCATCATCACGTCAAAACCTCTTCACATGAATAACTTGAACAGAAATGAAAGCTCTGCGAAAGCACTGCGCATTTATACCTGTTCTACGCGATGCTACTGCCATCTGAACATTTGCATATTGCTATCCCATGACTTTTGTCACTTCAGTCTATACTCCTATTTAAACCATGCTTTTCAATGTCTGAATGGTGATGTCCTAGTTAATAGATTTCATGAAAGTTTTAATTCTACAAAAACGAGTTACTCCATTAATAAAGGCATTGTGCATGTGTAATTATGGTACAAATAGATAAATCAAGGGTTTCACAATGATTGTTTCGTTTTGTTCTCAGTAGTAAGAGAAATACTGGTCGTGATATCATCTTTTAATTTCAATTTTTGTAATGGACCCAATATGTTAGTATGTTCTTTATATTCTCCATTTATAAATATAGTTCTCCGTTACAATAACTTTATTAACATGCTTTTACTCACATTATTTTGTAGTCACCTGCAGTGGTCTTAAAACATCAACATTGATTGCCATATAATTTTGTTGTCCAATTCTTCATCCTAAAATCTTGATTTTTCTGAAAACATTCGTATGCAAAAAATAAAGGTTACTGTTGTCAAATGAAATTACTTAAGTATGAATGATTATCTCTTTCATAATTTGTTAAAGAATGGTTTGATTAAATTAAAGACACTTTCTTGGAGGAAAAGATTAAAATTCAATCAAAATTCCACAAAGTTCATTATCTTATTCATTTAATATGCATATTAAATCTTTTATTTCCATATATCATATTGTAAAAAGACGTTGTAAATAAGTATAGAAGTGATTTTTTTTATTAAATATGCTACTTTACACAATTTGTTTCAATTAACTTAACTAATTTTCTATGAATAAATAACACTGATCGACAAAATTCAACTTTCTGCCTGTTAAATTAATTAGAATGGCTGATTATGAGATATTTTGCTCTGATTACAAATTTACTTAGTATTTTTTTGTAACGGGTAACGTTTTTTCTTTTTTTTTTTTTTTTTTCAAACGAAATTAAGAAGTTCAGACAATTGTAAGATGATTAATTTTATTTAATTAATTTACATATATTAATCTAAATCAAAATGCAGTTTTTAACAATTTTCTACTGTATTTTGCTGAAAGAACATCCCTTTTTAGTGTCCAGAAATAGTCTGTAAGCATATACAAATTCCATTTTCCTCTAAATGTAATCTCCAATTTTCACATAGCGTTGGGTTTGGAAGCTCGCCGCTGTGACGACTAAACCTGATAGTTGTAGAGGGGTTGGGGTATTTAATGGCTTTCTTTGTCTGTTATTTCAGTGGAGGCCTGATGGCCTGAGTGGCTAGCGCTCTGGCTCTCGGTATCATAAGTATCGGGTTCGAATTCCGGCAGTGCCATGGATGTTTGTAGTGGTTCGGAATCCACTTTAAGCCTTAGGTTCCGGTCTATGACAGTAGATCGTCACAGAGCCCAGTCAGACTTCTTTCACCCACATTATAAAGGGGCAACTTAGCTCTCGGCGATGTGGTGTGGTGTGGTGTAGTAGTAGTTATTCGAGTAGTTTTTGTAATACAGAAATAACAGTCCGTGGAGTGGTGCTTCAATTCTCTCCATACCATTGGAATTGCAAATATCATGTATAGCGACTTTTCATTACGCCAACCACTAAGTAATGTTACACAAGACGCACAGCAAATGTTAGTGTCTCAAGATTCATCCTTTGACACTCGAAATAAAGAAATAAACTTAATTTTATCCAGGAAGTATTATTCCTTATTTGGGACTTAAAATTTAATTCACTACAAACAATAGAAATTGTTTAGATGATTTCACAAACTCATGGCTTTTTAAGGAATCTGGTTTTTAAGAAAAATAAATTGAATGCAAAAATATATTTTAATGCATTTGTCTTTAGACGAATAGTTTACTTTAAATTTATATATACACCTTTCTAACTCGTCACGCAGGTCTAAACTAAACAGAAGTGTCTCAACAGTCGCTATACACTGTTGCCTAAGGAAGCCATAATTTCGAGAAGCTCTAATTTCAAGAAGACACGTGTGGATTAAAAGATGGCTGGACAACGAAAATGAAGAACAGTTCCGGCAATAGGAAGGCAATTTTACGAGGGGCAAAATTATAAGCTTAATATGTCTGGTGGGTCTTTCCGTCGTGACGTCGCTGAAACGTCACAGATGTTCCACTATACATAAAATTTAGACAAAATGAATCGATGAAATAAATGTAAATCCTCCCAAAAGACCGGTCAGCCTAGACAAACAACAGAACGCGTGGATTGACGCATCCGACAATCCATTACTTTCGACATTCTGAGGAATGTGCAAGAAACTTAGTAGGTCCTAATACTACTGCTACAATCGACCATTTAGACCACTTTAGAGGTTCCAATATTTGGGAGAACATGTTTACCACGATTGGCTGAAAGCGGTTTACGACCAAGTCGCCACTTGACCCCCACTGCCATTGACGGCCCACCCACATATGTGAAAGGTCGATGGTGTCGAGAACGAGTCACTTGGACGCGGAATGGCACTATGTAGTGTCAACGACAAATTTCGGTAATCTTTTGTCTGACGGTAATCGCCGGGTGAGAGTGTGGAAGCATCGGGGAAAAAGAGCCAATATGACCACCTGAGGCACGTGGATCCACGAAGATATGTTTATGAAGTGCTATAGCCAGTTGTGCAATCTTACATTTAGCAGCTGCGTCACACGACATTAATTGGCAGAGAACAGCACGGTCAGTTGTTTCCTTGGCCTGCAATTTCTGCATGCATTACTGACAGAGGTTGTGCAACTACCTATTCATAACCCCGCATATTTCATCCTCTGTATAAAACTATTTTCTTGTAAATAACACTTATTTACATATGCATTCTATGTCTGAGTTCTAGGCATGAGTATTATTCATTCTTATGTCTAGATCTATTTCATCACATTCTTTATTGTGTTGAATTTTCAATGTCGGGAAGTGTATAGATATAAATTATTCATGTGTATATAAATTGGTTTAGTTTTATTATTAAAATTAGAAAAATTGAGATTACACGGTAAATAATAAGTAAATTTTCATTACAACTACGTAGCAGACGTACAAAGTAATACCACATCAAAAATACGACATACAAATTAAATTAGTAGCTATTTTTTAATTTCAATGGATACGAGAACGAATTAAAAGCGCCTACAGTTACTGAAAGAAGAACTTCTTAGTAAAATTTCGAAATAGACAAATTTTAAATATAAATGCTCGATATCATTTACCTAAAAAAATACGATAGAACCATTGGGAGGGTGGAGGCTGATTAGAGTCAATCCTGTATAACAAGATTGTTGAATGAGAGTCCATCCTTTGTTAGAAAATGCAAATTTTCGAATGCATTTCTAAGGAAAAAAAATCAGTTTCTATTCGAGAAAACCATGAAAGACCTAGAACTATAAGTTACAGATTTTACCTCTATTTCCAGCTAAATGCAAGGTGCAAAACTGTTACAACAATCCATTTAAGATCTCTTTAGCCTCCATAGGAAGGTTGGTATTCAGAAGGCTTTTCAAAGGAAGATTGTATACAAGACATTCAGCCTTATACGCACTTTTCATATTGCAAAATGAAATGAAAGGTATAATTTGCCACGCACACAAATTAATTGGAGTACAAATCATTAAAAGACGGTACCCTTTGTTGATAATGAAAAAACTAGTTTTGGTAGATTCAGTGCATATGTGTATGGCCAGATTTCTCTATGAATGGCTACATTGAGCTGTATGCCACCTCAAGGGGCACTGTTACTGCTCAGAAACTACATTCTTACTGCTATAGAAACCACATTCTTGATCCAATTGTTTGCCCGTAATCAAGTGCAGTCAGTGTCTTTTTTATCTTATCAGGCAATAAAACTAAACCAAGCAGAGATAAATTGATAGAAAATGATCTTCGTTAGGTGAATGTTGGTCACCTTACGGCCTGGTCCGCCTGAAGAAGCCAGCGCGTTTCTTGCTCTTGAATCCGATTGTGCATGTTTGGAATATTCTAAGGAGACATATTGATATACGTAATCAATCCTCTCTAATCATTCGGGGTCTTCAAACTACCTGGACACACACTGCCAACTGTGATATAATCATCATAATTTTGAGCGTAGATTGCTGTCACGCCTATTTAGCTGTTACAGATGATTAGATTGAAAGTAATCGCTCTTTGAACTGAGATATTACGTTTTTTGGTATGATTTCATTTGGTGTAGTTTCAAAGCACAAATATAGCCTGCTGTTTTTCTTTAGACCTAATTTGTGAGACATTGTTTGGCTAATGTTTTTGGCAAATATAACTTCAATCAATAGAAATTTCAAACCACAATATCTTTCCTTAACTTTTGGGAACCAGTGTATAATAAATTACTTTTTTTTTAATTCTTGTCTTCTTTATTCTGTTCATGACTGTATTTAATACTAATAAAAGTCTGAAAATCTAATGTAGAAATAATTTTTTTTATTTTGTTGTTATTAAAAATTTTTTATTTTTCACCATCCTTTCAATATTTCACTGTCATTTCAGTTTGAACACACTTATTTAAAGTGTATTTTTATACTACTTTAAAGTAAATAGGATAATTTTCATATGTAGTTTCTGTATAAGCGTTTTCAATGCAAAACAATTTTTCAATTCTACATGTTGAATGAAAGTTATCAAACTTTGAAATTAATTTAACATTCTAAAAGAAGAACATAACTAAAAAAAATTGCCTTTTAAGAACACTTTCGCTGAGAATATTTGATGTAAGGAAATTTTATCACGCATTTATTTTCTATGCGTTGCTTTCGAAGAGGAATGATGTTTGTAAGATTCGAAGTCGTTAATTTTAGCAGAAAATTGAAATTCCGTTCTTATAAAAATTAATAAATTGATTTAAATTTGTCCTTACAGTCCATCCGAATAAATTACCGAAGTGTGATAACAGGTGCTAAATCATTTATTAACAGCTTTTGTCTTAACTGATTACAATGGGACGAAAAAGAAATAACAAAAGAAATCAGAAAATAAACTGTTTGCTTTTTATTGGATGATACCAATATTCATATTAAAGTTCTTACATAAAGCATCCTTGCTACCATATTGAAGTTCTACCATATTTTCTATTTCTGAAGAAGCGTTATGGATCATACATAGTTTGTAGTTGTATTTGATAGATATCCTACATGTGATGTCATCAAAAACTCTGTGCGAATACAGTGCATAAAGATGTCTCATTTTCCTAAAATAATCTTTGAAGCAAATATGATGAACCAAGTCTGGCAGAAAAAATTATGGCAAATGAATAAAACAAGAATTGTTTGATCGAACTCCTGAAGCAATTTCTAAATGTGTGACATTGTAATCGGGAAGACACTAACTGTTACTAATTGTAAGCACTTCCATTTTAAATGACAGAATGTTTGAAAATTTGGTTATAATTGGGAAGGCTATCGATATACCGGTATGTGTTTAAGTTTGACCCAAACAGCATCCTGTTAAACATTTAGGGGCACATTGGTTAAATTTGATGAAGGCAAGATTAAATTAGTTACTTTTGTGTCAGCAAATCACCTAAAATAAGGGAAGACACTGGAGCAACAAAACACTACTCAGCAAACACAATGATACAGCTGTAGATGGAGAACAAATTCTAAAAATATTATAGACATTTGACAACAACTCAACCAATCCTTGAATATTTTAAGATTTAATCTGCTTGAAAAATCAGTGTCAAACTGAAAAGTAATTCTTGATGTACTGCCACCTATGTGTGATGCTGCACGCTACCATTCCTAACTGTGCTAAGAAGAAATTAAGTTCAAACTTGATATAAACCCGGAAGAATGGCGTTGGGCGTGCAGTATAGTAGAACTGTTTAGGACTCGAAATGAGATCTATTACCTGACTCTTCTGAAGAGTGTTTCAAGGCAGGCTTCAACACTAAAGCGTGTAAAAACTCTGCAATGGCATGGAGTGTTGTATCAATTCCGTCTTTGGTTGAGACTGAATAGAATAATAACGCATTATTGTAACCACCACATCACGGAAGTGAACAACTGGAGGACGACAGTTACAATTCCACCTACGATATTTGCTGAACACAAAGAAGCTGAGTCTTGAAAAAGACTTCGAAGAACTAACTTATTTCCATTCTCTTTCAAGTGTTTTAAAACGGTATGAATCTCCCTGGTAACTGTATATAAATTTTTAAAATTTGTATATTTGAAGATTATTATTTGTTTTATTCTTCAAACAAATATAGCCATTTTTCTGTGTTTAATTTAAATTAGGATAATATAAGGTATTATTATTCATTTAGCTAGTGTATTGCACTCATTTAAATAATAAACTCCTGTTTGTGAAAATTGCAACACCATGGAGGACTTACGCGAGTGAGCTGAAATTTTCAGGAAATGCAAATTAGAGCATAATATGCAAATGATTAGAATTTCAAATCCGTAGCGCATGCGTATGCTGAGCAGTGCCGTCTGAACGTCGGATGGATCCGAATAAATAGACGGCTGTAGCGAGGCGTGTATGGTTATCGCTGGTTATCTGCTAGTGGTAAACGTTAGCTAAATCGTTACTTATGCCTCTTTGACGAAAGAGAGCGAGATTTGAACAACTTACAGAGTTTGAACGGGGGAGAATCATCGGCCTTCGTGAAGCTGGATTGTCTTATCGTGCAGTAGCCGCTCGTGTGCAGAGTAACAGCAGCACAGTGATGCGTCTTTGGAAGCAGTGGATGGACGAGTGTCAGTCAACACGGAAATCCGGGAGTGGACCCCGAAATGTGACGTCAGCTCGCGATGATAAACACCTGGTCCGCATGGCGCTGACGGACCGTACAGCTTCCTCTAGACAATTGACAGCACAGTGGTCAATAGCTACAGGTGTTTCAATGTGTGCTTCATCAATTCGTAGACGTCTGCTGCAGCGTGGACTGCGCGCAAGGATCCTTTATACAGGATCCCTCTCACGCTAAACCATCGCGGCCTGCAGCTACAATGGGCCGCTCAGCATAGAGATTGGCAGCATGTCATGTTTTCTGACGAATCCCGCTTTAATTTGTGGTACCATGATGGCCGCATTCGTGTCAGACGCTATGCCGGTGAACGCCACCTTCCGGAGTGCATTATCGAACGCCACAGTGGACGAACACCCGGAGTTATGGTCTGGGGTGCCATAGCATATCATGGGCGATCTCAATTGCTAAGAATTGTGGGCAATCTGAACAGCAACCGGTACATCAGTGAATTCTACAGCCCCAAGCTGTTCCCGTCCTTCAAAGCTTGCCAGGCGCTGTATTTCAACAAGACAATGCCCGCCCTCATATCGCTAGGACTGTTCAATCCTTCTTTGCAACGCGGCAGGTACAGCTTCTTCCTTGGCCTGCGTATTCCCCGGATATGTCGCCGATTGAACATGTGTAGGATTTCGTTGGTCGGCGTCTCACTCGTGATCCCCGTCCTGTTGCTTCTGCAGACGAACTTTGGCTGCGGCGCGTGGTGGCTACACAAAGTACTGATTCCGATATCTTGTTATTGTTTGTTTGCTTTGAACATTTAATCATTTACTTGTACCACTACCACTCTGTGTATTACATTTCATTCAGTTATGACGATTCCCTCATGGTGTTGCAATTTTCACAAACATGAGTATAGAATTATAACATTTATATATCAATGTATAAGTTCTTGCTTATTATTACTAAATATTTATTCATGGATTGTTACATGCAAACATCGCTCTTTGATGGAATAGAATGTAATCAGAATGATGTTTGATAATGTTTTCAGAATAAAGTATATTAAGAAGAAGAATCTATAATGCAGTTGTATAAAAGTGAACATGGGTGATTATCGATGATTTGATTGTGTTGACTACTACTGCGATCATCAGAAGAGAATTTTAAGAGACAGAAATGGGAAGGAAGAAAAAGGGGAAATATAAAAATAAAAAAAGCTTCTTGACAATCTTTAAAGTTTAATGTGCGTCATTCACTCAAAATAAGGAATTCATATGGTTTCTTTTTTTTTTTTAAGAAAAACGTCGCTTTTCAAGAAGCTATAATGCATTCACTATTCGTTCTGCAGAAAATTTGTAGTAGGGTAAATTGTAGAAAATGTAATGCTGTTTAAAAAAATACATCGAGGAAGATGTGTTGAAGTTCACTGATTCTAATATATTAAAAAAAAATGTAATGTAAAATTTCGTAGTGTTTTAGCTGCTAAAAGTTTTTCTGGGATTGGCCATGTTGGATAATTTGCTTTTTCATGTTGGCACCAATATACACATAAGTTTAAAAAAAAAAGCCACCATTTACAATATTCAATGTATTTACTGATTGAACTACAATAATATTCCTGAAAAGAAATCATTTTTTTATCTGTAACAAGAAAGTTTAAAATTGCCATTGGGTTAAAAAATAAGAGTGACTCATATCAGTCCAATAATTCGTTATTTGATGTAAAGGATTTACCAAAAGAAATTCTGTAAGATGTTATGAAAAAAAAACTGTAAAAATATAAATACATTTTTATTGATATTTAAAGTTATCTGCCTCCAAATAAAAGGGCATTAGACTACATTAAAAATAATAAATAAATATGCATATACCTATGCAGAATTTAACAATTTCATATAGACTGTAAAGGAGAAACATTTATTAGTTATTCACAAAGAAATATAAATTTCAAATTTTAAAGTATTTGATTTAAAGTATTATTATTTTAAAGTATTTTTTTTCTTTCATTAAATTGATTTCATTTTTCTTACAAATAATCCTTTTTCTGATATTCACCCAAGGAGTAATAAGATATATATATAGAAGAATATACATATATCTATCTTATATGAATAATTTCACTTACGATGGTTACAGACATTACCTGTCTTACTACACCATTATTAGTAAAATGAATTCGCATTTAAAAAGAAAGGGCAAAATTCGGCGTCATTTTCTATCTTGATAACGCAAGAAATTGCATTGCATTAATGAAATATTTGAAGTATAAAATTATTTATTTGATATTTCTAATTAAAAATTGATCTGGTTACTTACTTTATAAACCTGATTTATCGCTCAACGACTTATTCTTAATATTAAAAATTAAAACAAAATATTTCCTCAACAATTGAAAAACTGGCAAAAAAATCAGTTAAAGATTTTAAAACATATGTTGCTGTTATACTAATTAGAAAAATATTCAAATGTATAAAACATTTCATGATTCCTATAACTGTATAACTCTCATGATTCATACTTTCATCATTCATACTCATTGCTTTTACCTCTTTGTAAAAAATATACGATAGTAATTAGTAAAATTGAAGCTTTTTATTCGCGTCTTATTTCTATAAATATGCTGTATTACACAGCTAAAATTGCATATCGCCTAATTTAACGTCAGATTTTAAAGTGAAACTATCTAAGGAAGTAATTGAATGAAATTTATCTAGAATGTATCCTTGAAACATTTTAATGAAACTTGTATATTTATGGAGTATCTTAGATGTTCTAAAACAGGGGTGGTCAACCCAAATGATCTTGCGGGCCACTTTGGAAATGCCTCCGTGGGTCGTATATAAAATTATACACCTCATATTAGATTTAGACCCACAATAGAATTTTTTTGGAGTGAAAAATTTTAAAAAATTGAGTTAGTAATTTTGTGTTTACTATTATTCTTACATGTAAACATAGATAATATAATAATAATGATACTAAACGCTCATTGTAAAGAAATATATAATACTAAAAATAAAATATAAAAAATATATAAAGATTAACGAAATAAAAAAAAATTAAATCTTTTAAAAATATTTATTTTACTAGTGCGATATTTGTTTCTCCACTCTTTCACTTAGCTTTTGCTAATCGATCTCAATTTGGATATCATAATTGCGAACTCATTCTGTGAACTCATAACTGTAAGCTCATAAATAAAACAAGCACTGTCTGTCATATATTCGCAAGAATATTATTTTAAAATCAAAGTTAATTTTTTCTCATAATTTCAACAGTTAATTTTTGAATATATGTAGGCACACATAATGTAATTTTTTAATACATTGGTTTTTACTACTTTGAAAAAAGAAAAGAAAAGGAATCATTAAAATAAAAAAAATATCATAGGAATGGAAATAAGGAATCATAAAAATAAAAAAACATTCGGTTCTGAATCATAATAATTCATAAAGTAACCATGAGTCATGTACGCAGATGTAATTTTCCAGGTGCAGATGCAAATAATTATTTTATGATAATTTGTTGAGAAACTATACTATAAACAATCAGCTTAAAGATTAATGTTTTCTGAAAAACAGAACATATAAAAAAAGGCATGTTAACTTTTATACCCCAGTTGTGAAATCATTTTATCAGTTAAAAAAAAATATCCAAATATTGAATGCTTTATCCTTCAAATTCAAATTTATCATCTATTTATATCTTTAATCACTATTCATTTAATTTTCTATTCATCCTATTAATGAATAAGACGAATCATAACATTAGGTGCATTCTTTCAACAGCGATCATAAGGTTGTTGGCAAGAAGCCAAACATTCAAAATAGCTAGGCGTACAGTAGGCAAAGTTCGTTTCCAAATATTGCTTTATTCTTCTAATTGAAATTTATTATCTATTTATATCTTTTTCCCGTTTGAAAAAAAAAATAACCACAGGATATGAATCGTATAATATAAGCAAACCCGAAACTGGTATCATAAACTGAAGAACAGTCATGGTAACATAAACAGACAAAGCAAAAAAAAAAAAAGTTCTCTCCGCATATTTAAAAAACCTATCCCACAATTCCTGTTAGCCAATCAGTAATAGGCTAGAGATTGGAGCAAGTATAAAAGCGCAATTCCAAATCTTGATGACGTCAGATTTTGTTCTTTCGTGGAGCTGTTGTGTTGCTTACGATTGTAGAAGGTGTCAAATCGTTTCATAGTTTTAATTCAAAACTTGACAATTTTTGTCTGCAAGCTACTTGTGAAGATGGCTATGCCTAAAGATGTTGAGCACGACGTTTTAACTTGTATTCTCCATAATTTTACAGAACTTTGGGGACGAAAAACCATTGACGGATACACTATGCATACCACCCGGCCCCGTACTTGCGTGGTTGTAAAACGGGGTTTCGAGTTGTACTTTAAGGTGCAGTTGCGGGCTGCTGTCTTTTGCCTGCTGTTTTTATATGATAAAACATCCAAGCTAATTTTGTCGAGAGGAGTCTATATAGATAATAATAATGTGGAACAAGTTTCATTTGATTTAAACTATAAAGAATCGAGTGCATTAGTCAATCTTCCGGATAACCAACTTGTAATTGAAATTTCCTATGGATTCCGAGTCCCGTCTTCAGCTGAACCTAAGGAATTTGTACTTCTTTTAAAACCGAAAGCTTTGGCGTATCAACATGGAGGTCTAGTGAGAAGAAGGTTTCCTTCAGCAAAGCGATTTTATTGACTTCGGTAAACTCTGTTTCTAACAAATTTTGATTGATATTATTTACTTTTTTCTACAAATATTTTAAAAACTTATCTGTCACCAGGACAGATGACTGCTCGTGCACGAATGAAATGTGTTACCATTCTATGCAAAATTACTGGTTGTCTGACTGTTCACCGATAAAATAACTTCTACGTGTTTTCGACAAACTCTGTTTCTAACAAGTTTTGGTTGATATTATTTACTTTTTTCTACAAATATTTTAAAAACTTATCTGTTGCCAAGACAAATGACTTTTCGTGTACGAGTGAAATGTGTTACCATTCTATGAAAAATTACAGTATGTCTGACTGTGTTAGAGTTTTATCTTCACTTGTCTTTCAAGGTAAATTTTCCTGTTAATTTGAAATATTACATTTGATTTGGTTTTTTTTTTTTTTTTAATCTATAGAAATGTCTTTGGTACTTACGTATTAACGGTACCTTGGCGACAGACTTGGCGGTTTTTAAGTATCGCCAATCTAACAGCTACTAAGGTTACCAAACCAATAGAATAGATTGGTGCCACTTAAAAACAGCCAAATCTGTAGCTGCGGTTGGCGCGTGTGTTCTTTATTGGCGCAACTGTGGCCAAGGTACCGTTAATACGTAAGTATCATGTCGGTATAGTTTTTATATGTTCTGTTATTACATTAAATTTGAAAATGAAATTACAAATTTGGTATATTAAATATATTATGCGTATTACAGTTAGAAATTTATTTAATGTACATCATGAAAATTGTCAAATAATTTAGCATTGTATCAAATTAACAAAACATTCACTTTAATAAGTTTAAAGCAGTATACTTGTAGTTTTTATATGTTCTGTTATTACATTCAGTTTGGAAAATAAAATACAAATTTGGTATATTAAATATATTATGCGTATTACAGTTAAAAATTTATTTAATGTGCATCATGGTAAATTGTCGAATAATTTAGCATTGTATCAAATTAACAAAACATTCAATTTGTTATAAGTTTATAGTAATATATTTGTAGTTTTTATATGTTATGTTGTTACATTCAATTTGGAAAAGAAAATACAAATTTGGTATATTAAGTATATTATGCGTATTATATTTAAATTTAAGTACACTAAATTAATAATTAATTATATACGAGTAATTGCACTAAATTATTTGACAATAATTTAAGCTGAAGTATCAAATTAACAAATCATTCATTTTAATAAATTTTTAATTAATCTTTTGAAATTGTCTTCAATCAGTATTATGTTTGTTGTGAATTATGTTTAATATTATGAAATAAATTTCTGATTTCCTTAGGTCTTGATTAAGTTGTCTACTTTTAGTTATTTGCTGAAGCATTACAATAACATAATTATTTAAACATTTTTAGATTATATTTAAAAATATAATAAAGCACATGCTTCAAAACTTGCAGGCATATAAAAATAAACATGTTTTTACTAGAGTTATCAGTGTTACTTCATAAATATTTTGGGCGAAATTCATTAATTATGTTTTACTTTTTAAACATGTTTGTGTAAAAAATAGAAAATGCTGTTTATTTAAAAAAAAACATGATGTTTTAAAAAAAACTCTAGAAAACATTGTGTAACAATCGCTTGAAAACTTTTTCCAAATTATTCTAGCTGCATGCTATTCATTAATGATAATTACATAATTTTTAACAGAATTCAGATATATTTAGAATATTTCATTCTAAAAGTTCAGAAAGATTTTAAAAATCTTAAATAAAACTACAAAATAATTAACAAAGAACATCAGGTAGAGATAATGTTCCAACTAGTTTCAACCATCAAAGTGAAAATATTTCAAATATTTTTTTTATCTACGTAGAAATTTCAGTCAAGTCAAGTATACCTTTGACTTAATAGAAGTTTCAATTTTTGCAAAGGTTCCACGAAATGAAAAAAAAAAGATTTTTCTATTATTATAAATTTTTTAAATTATTATTATTATTAACAATTAAATACAAAATAATTTACAAATAACCCTAAGGAAAGTTGATGTTTAAAATACTTTCAGCTATCAATGTAAAAATAATTTATGCATTTAAATTTTATATATTAAATCCACGAAAAAAAAATAGTTTTCGATTATTTCTTCTAATAATGGTGTTTCATTATTTAGACAATCTTACGTTACTTTACTCTTACTGGTATTGGATAATGTAATTTTTATTAGTTATCTGAACTTGGAAAGTGAATTATTATGAATAATCCTTGACTGTACCAACCGACTTGAAATATAAACACAACAGATGCTTATGTTGCTGGAATCTTGAAACAAATATAATTGAGAAAACATGCATAGTATAATTTGTTTTGTATTATTTTCTACTATTTTCTAATTAGAAGACAATTTTCAATGTAAGGGAAACATTCCTTATAGACAGATATTCTTAAAAACCTTACAAGAAAAGTTTATGGTAAGGAGATTGGGCACGATAAATATGTTATCTGGAAGTCATTTCGTTGGGCTTGAATATAAGACTGCAAACCTGTTTGAGTATGCGTTACAAGTTGCACTATGAGGAAGACTATTAGTGCAATGTAGCAGTCCTCCCCTCTGAGTAATGCTGAATTTGCTGCACATCTGTCATTCTAGTGGTGAATGGCTGTGGGTCAAGAGTTCTTGTCATTTGAAACCATTACTTTATAACTTTAAATCAGTATTATTATTAAGGTAAAAAAATCAATGGGAAGAGATGTTTATGAAGCAGTTCTATGACGATTTTAAAGTTATAAGATTTTGATTTTCCAATTCATCGAATCTCTTTCATGTCTCAATTGGTAATAAATACACGATTATGATCAGTTTAAAAAAACTTCGATTTTATCCCAGTGATGAGAAAATACACTTATAGTGGAAACCTGTACCAAAAGCCCTTTTTCCACCAATATATACAGCCCGAGTATTGTGTAAAGTTTTCATAATCAAAGAGTTAGCTAGAGTTCTTTAAGACAAAGGTTGAATGTATTATAAATGAATAGTTTATAATATATATATTTCAATAATTTTATAATTCCCAAAATTATAACAAATGGCACAAAATCAACAGGCCAGTGTTTTCTTTAGAAGTTTGAAGTTTAGAATTTGCTTATGACTTTTCTTTTGCTTTTAATATAAATACAACTAAAAAGGATAAGCTCCACATTTTGCACTTCTCCTACATAACAATTGCACAAATTACTGTATTTGAAACAGGCTCTAAAAATCTATTTACCAAATTTATCATAAAATGATAATTTTGAAGTAGAAAAAAGGGGGTACTGTATAATCTTTTCTTCACATGAACAGAAAATGTCTTCAAGTGACAAGCTTTTAAAAATGATTTGTATTTCTTCCCTTATTTCAATTTTTCGGTAAGCAATTGTTCTTCCAATGGCATTTAGAAATGATAACTTTCAAGCAAATTAAGAAATTTAGAGAATCTTTTTAGTCGATTCTTTCAAACCACATATTAGTTTCTATTTCGGTAGACGATACTAATAATAGTAAAAGTTTCATTCCGTTAAAAAATATTAATATTAGAGTTTACTAATTTAACTTTCCTATATACATTCTGAAAGTGGAGGAAATGAGTCGGAGTAAATGAGATATAAGGAAAAGGGTTTATCATTTTTGGCAAACTCTATGACAGCCAAATAGATACACAACTTGTCTGATAAATTTTATTTTAGCTAATACTTTATATGAGCTATCTTGTTATATATATATTTTATAATACATTAGATTTGATTTTCCCTTCAGCATAAAAAATTTTTTTACCAAATTAGTTTAGTTGAAAAAATTAAAATATTAAAAATATATCGCCAAAATTTCTATTTAACTACTTGTAATTCAATTCAGATTATAAAATTTCACCTTATACTAACAAACAAATTTACTTTTAATGGCTTTTTACTATTTTTTTTTCTTATTTCGAAGACAAATAAGGCTCGTAATGAGGATCACTTACCTTCAATGGTGAGATTCATTACGGTCTTTCTGTAGAATTCCTATTACAACGAACAGGAATTCACCCCAATGAAGACAGGAAGTTCACTTTTTCCTGCCAATAAAAGCAACGTCAATTAAGCACCGCAAGACACACAAAAAATATCTTAAAGGTTTTCTCAGAGTATTTATTTTTCTTAAAAATTTCTTTCTTTTTCTTTATCAAATAATATTGTATTATTGTTGATTAAAGTTATGTATTAACTCCGACATCAATACAAATTTATTTCTAATGTTCTTTTTTCCGAATGGTACACGAAAATATTTGGAGAATATTAAAAATGAAAAGCTTCGATGAAACCTTAAAAATGGGTTTAGAAAAACGCGTATGCATCATTTTTCTACATAATTTCGCTCGTTCACGTAACGGATTTTGCAAGTGCTTAAAAGGGTGAGGTATTTTTTATCAATTTTGATGCAAAATTGGTGAAAAATACCACTTGATTCTTATTTACTACTTACCATTGATTCTTTTGGTAGTCTGTGCAATCATAGATTGCACAGACTATGAACATTCATTTAGATCTTTATCGTGTTACAACATTGTGACTATTAAATTTACAGTCAATCGGTGCTTTTTCCTTCCTTTTAACTCTTCAACAACAACAATGATTGTCTGTGCCATAACTCAACGGTTTTTTTTTTTTACCAAATAGAGAGGCGTCATACCAGTGTGATCTCTGCGATATTTATTGACTTTTCAACTCGAATCATGTATTTGCTATCGTAACAAAATGCCATACGACAATTCAATAAGATTTACTCTTTCAGTTATCAAAAATATTTTAACATAACGTTCATGGCCGTTTCTTTAATGGGAAGCCATCTTTATGCTATTACAAGGTGACCACTAAAATACTGAAGAGTTTGAAATTGTAATTATTTTTTCAGCCCTTTAGATAAAAATTGTTATGTATTGTGTCCAGCTATATATATATATATGTGTGTGTGTGTGTGTGTGTGTGTGTGTGT